>CM060112.1:1010000-1688750 GCA_030522415.1 Channallabes apus
AAAGAGGATGGAGGTGTTGATGATGGAGGTGTTGATGATGGAGGTAAAGAGGATGGAGGTGTAGATGATGGAGGTAAAGAGGATGGAGGTGTAGATGATGGAGGTAAAGAGGATGGAGGTGTTGATGATGGAGGTGTTGATGATGGAGGTGTAGATGATGGAGGTGTTGATGATGGAGGTGTTGATGATGGAGGTGAAGATGATGGAGGTAAAGAGATTGGAGGTGTAGATGATGGAGGTATAGAGGATGCAGGTATAGATGATGGAGGTAAAGAGAATGGAGGTGTAGATGATGGAGGTGTAGATGATGGAGGTAAAGAGGATGGAGGTAAAGAGGATGGAGGTGTAGATGATGGAGGTATAGAGGATGGAGGTGTAGATGATGGAGGTAAAGAGGATGGAGATGTTGATGATGGAGGTATAGAGGATGCATATATAGATGATGGAGGTAAAGAGGATGGAGGTGTAGATGATGGAGGTAAAGAGGATGGAGGTAAAGAGGATGGAGGTGTAGATGATGGAGGTATAGAGGATGCAGGTGTAGATGATGGAGGTAAAGAGAATGGAGGTGTAGATGATGGAGGTATAGAGGATGGAGGTAAAGAGGATGGAGGTGTTGATGATGGAGGTGTTGATGATGGAGGTGTTGATGATGGAGGTGTTGATGATGGAGGTAAAGAGGATGGAGGTAAAGAGGATGGAGGTGTTGATGATTGAGGTGTTGATGATGGAGGTAAAGAGGATGGAGGTGTAGATGATGGAGGTGTAGAGGATGGAGGTAAAGAGGATGGAGGTGTTGATGATGGAGGTAAAGAGGATGGAGGTGTAGATGATGGAGGTAAAGAGGATGGAGGTGTAGATGATGGAGGTAAAGAGGATGGAGGTGTAGATGATGGAGGTAAAGAGGATGGAGGTGTTGATGATGGAGGTGTTGATGATGGAGGTAAAGAGGATGGAGGTGTAGATGATGGAGGTGTAGATGATGGAGGTATAGAGGATGCAGGTATAGATGATGGAGGTAAAGAGAATGGAGGTGTAGATGATGGAGGTGTAGATGATGGAGGTATAGAGGATGGAGGTGTAGATGATGGAGGTAAAGAGGATGGAGATGTTGATGATGGAGGTATAGAGGATGCAGGTATAGATGATGGAGGTAAAGAGGATGGAGGTGTAGATGATGGAGGTAAAGAGGATGGAGGTATAGAGGATGGAGGTATAGAGGATGCAGGTGTAGATGATGGAAGTAAAGAGGATGGAGGTGTAGATGATGGAGGTAAAGAGGATGGAGGTGTAGATGATGGAGGTAAAGAGGATGGAGGTGTTGATGATGGAGGTGTTGATGGAGGTGTAGATGATGGAGGTAAAGAGAATGGAGGTGTAGATGATGGAGGTGTAGATGATGGAGGTAAAGAGGATCGAGGTGTTGATGATGGAGGTAAAGAGGATGGAGGTGTTGTTGATGGAGGTGTTGATGATGGAGGTAAAGAGGATGGAGGTGTAGATGATGGAGGTAAAGAGGATGGAGGTGTTGATGATTGAGGTGTTGATGATGGAGGTAAAGAGGATGGAGGTGTAGATGATGGAGGTAAAGAGGATGGAGGTGTAGATGATGGAGGTAAAGAGGATGGAGGTGTTGATGATGGAGGTAAAGAGGGTGGAGGTGTAGATGATGGAGGTAAAGAGGATGGAGGTGTAGATGATGGAGGTGTTGATGATGGAGGTGTAGATGATGGAGGTAAAGAGGATGCAGGTATAGATGATGGAGGTAAAGAGGAAGGATGTGTTGATGATGGATGTTTTGATGATGGAGGTGTTGATGATGGAGGTAAAGAGGATGGAGGTGTAGATGATGGAGGTAAAGAGGAAAGAGGTAAAGAGGCTGGAAGGATACATGATTGCTGTAAATAGAACTAACAGCCAGAGTAATTCTAAATGCGACAGACTTATAGGTATAGACCAGGTGTGTGTGTGTGTGTTATGCAGTGTGTAAGAAGTGTGTATGGTGTTCTTCGCTTTTTGAATCACCTTGAGTGGCGGCTCCTTTAAACAAATCTGTGTGTGTGTGTGCCAGTACTGTATCCTAAGGAAGGAGATTTAGAGGTTGGCTTTGCTCCCTGTAACCCGAACCTGCCGCTGTAGAGTCTGCACTTCCGGAAGCTTTCATCCTCAAGCATCAGGAATGTTAGAAAGGCGTTCAGTCTGTCACGTGATCATCACCCGATCATCTGGACCAGTTTAAAGCCCAGAACCGCTAATCAGCATGCTTTTCTTAGAGTTTTGTGATATTCTGACGATAATTTCGGAGGATGGAGGCCTCCTGGTCCTCCTGGTCCTCTGGGTGTTACATGCTGAATCTGTCCCGCTGCACAACGCGTCACGGCCGGGCGATACGATCATCCAGAACATTGTGTTACGATATTCACAACACGATACTCAATATGTACACTCGACTAACAAACTGCTGTAACTATTTAATTCATTACATCATAATTAATTGAATTGAATTCAATCTTATTTTTTTTAAGAATTGTTATTGTCAATTTACAGAATCAAAAGAAAATTTTTTAAACGTATGAAATGTCAGAATATGTATGAATCACAACGATCAGATTGTACATTTTAACAATGCAGTCTTTTTAGCATTCACCTCTAAGAGTCACAATAAATCTAGAATAATTTTAATGGATAAATGTTTAAATAATGACTAAAATAGTTACAATTATTTTGAAAACATGACAAATCTCAATCTCAAAAATAGTTGCTGAACATTTCTGAAAGGTGTGCTTACTCACATGACTTATAATATTTAGGGACTGACCTGGTCACGTGACCATGGCTGATTATAATATTTAGGTACTGAGTCACATGACCATGGCTGATATTTAAATACTCACTCAAACTGTAAGAGATTCTGTGTAACGCAGCACCAGGGAGGCCTGGAGTTAGCTTCATCTGCATGTCTTTGGACTGTGGGAGGAAACCGGAGTACCCCGAATAAACCCACTAAGCATGAAAAATCTTACAGGGTGAAAAACATTCAGTGATATGAGGGAATGTATGGTGGTGTTGTATGGTGATGTATGGTGATTTTGTATGGTGGTGTTGTATGGTGATGTTGTATGGTGATGTTGTATGGTGTTGTATGGTGATGTTGTATGGTGATGTTGTATGGTGATGTTGTATGTTGTATGGTGATGTTGTATGGTGATGTTGTATGGTGGTGTTGTATGGTGGTGATGTATGGTGGTGATGTATGGTGATGTATGGTGGTGTTGTATGGTGATGTTGTATGGTGGTGTTGTATGGTGGTGTTGTATGGTGGTGTTGTATGGTGGTGTTGTATGGTGGTGTTGTATGGTGATGTTGTATGGTGTTGTATGGTGGTGTTGTATGGTGGTGTTGTATGGTGGTGTTGTATGGTGATGTTGTATGGTGATGTTGTATGGTGTTGTTGTATGGTGGTGTTGTATGGTGATGTTGTATGGTGATGTTGTATGGTGATGTTGTATGGTGATGTTGTATGGTGATGTTGTATGGTGATGTTGTATGGTGATGTTGTATGGTGATGTTGTATGGTGTTATCACGCAGCGCTACCGAGCGCATCCCTGGAGTGTCAGGGTGTGAGGAATACCTGAGCTCTGAGTGCACAAGTAGGCCATGAAGAGTGTAGAAGCAGCTCAGGGATGATGATGAAGATCACTGTGATGATGATGATGATGATGGTGATGATGATGATGGCACTCATTAATAAAATATTAATATTAAAACTTGATTTTTCTCTCATAAATAAAATAATCAAACTACTTATGTGACAACAAGTCAGTTCCATTCTAACCTTTTTTTTTTTTTTAAACATACTTTTTTACATTTCATAAATTCACTGATTTTCAATTTGAACCAAAAACCTTTTTCAGTTTATGATGGTCCCATTTGATCTGTGGTTGAAGTGATAAAGCAGATTTTAATCAGAACTTAACATCATCCGGCCAATCAGGACAAAGATTTGTCTCTATTGGCATATCAATTCATTAAGCTCCGCCCCTTGTGTTAGCGTTCATACAGTGGAGGTTATGGAGGGTGTGGTTTTTCTAGGGAACTAACCGTAAATGTTTAACATCAACGACTCCTGCTTTAAAAATCTGAATTGAGTGTGTATTCATGTGTGTGTTTTATTCAGTAAGCATACGTAACAGGTGTGTGTTGGTTTACCTTCCTGCGTTAAACGGCAGCTGAATAAGTCGTTGGATTCTGATGGAGGTCGCGACTGTCGTGTTCCTCTCGCTGTCTGTAAACAAGAGTTTGAATCTTTGGCATGAAGCTAAATTGGTTTGATTCTTGATTCACAAATGTTTTTAAAATGTATTCGACTCCGGATGAACCAATAGACCAACAGCAAATTGATTCAATTTAACATTGTTTTATTCATTATGAACTAATGAACACTGATGTTTTTTTGGTTAATATTTGAATGGACAAGTGAATTGATTTCTTTAATACAAGTTTTTATAAATGTTTATGATTAGGATGAACTAATTTGATTCAGGATTGAATTTTTTAATTGTTGCCGCTGAATTGATGATTCACTAAATTAAAACCATAGTTGTGAATCTTTATCCTGACACAGAATCGGGTCATGGCCGGTTCTGCAAACAAAGATTCAATTCAATAACAACTAAACCATTGATTGATTGAAACATTATAATGGCTTAAAATATCCCAAATGTATTTTTTAATTTTTTCACCATTTATTTCAGAAAATTGCCTGCTTATGTTTGGGGACGAGGAGGACGGTGTCTCACGCCGTCGTCCTGCCTGCCTGTGTCTCTGCTCAGAGCTTTATTTTATTAATACATCGTGATTAGGATTGTCAGGAATTATAAACCGACAATCATTAGTCAGTCCTAATGTGGGAGTCGTCCTACATTAGGACGACTCCAGGAAAGCTGAGCTGTGTGAGTGAGCAAGTGAGTGTGTGTGAGTGTGTGTGCTGTTTCCTGCAGTAAACTCTGAGAGTAGACGCTAAGCAGTGTGTGAAGCTGCTGTATGTGTAATTGAAGTATTGGCTGTGGCTCAGTCGGGGAATGCGTCGTATAGCTGCACTTCAGCTCATCTGCAGGGCGTCACCACCGCCGACAGGACGAATGACCACCGGATCGTTTCACACACACCGCCGTTAGCCGTGCGTCCGATCTTCTGAGAACACTCGAGCCAAAAAAATCGGCGGGGTTCACTCCGGGGAGATCGGATCACTCGACTTTCTGAAACGCACCACACGCACGGAGGTTTGCTCTGATGTTTATCTGAAATCACTGTGGAGAAAGTTTCCCTCGTTAATCTGCGCAACGTTTGTGTAATTAAAGCTGCTCAGCTTCCTAAACGAGGCAGGACATGGGAATGGAAATCCACTGGTGTAGAATCGTAGATGTTTTTATGCATGGAGAATTCTCTTGCATTGTTGTTGTTGTTGTTGTTGTCTCTCGGGATCTCGGGTGTCGTGATTCCTGCTGTTGTTGCTTGTGGGCGTGGCCTGTCTGATGTTCGACATGGTTGCCCCTGTGTGTCTCATTTTTGTTTTCTGTAGCGCTCCTGTGTTCTAGACTTCAGTTCCCAGAATGCTCTGCACCTCACGTCACAGTCACATGATCGTCACTGTGTTCACCTGCACCTCTCATTAGTCTCATTAGTGTCTAAAGTCCATGTTTCCGTTCTTCCTCTGTTTAATCTTTTGTTCTTCTGTGGTGTTTTTTTGTTTCTTGTCTCGAATACCGTGTATTGCTATATAGCATTAGCATTTAGCATTTAGCCTGTAGCCATGCCACAGCGTTAGCTGTCGAGATGATTAGATTCTCTGTTTGCGCTTCATCATGAGAAAGCTCGACGACGTTGGAGACGAGTCTCGAGTCTCTGTGCAGCTCTTTGTCTCCTTCCTGCTGCTGTTAGAGTTATTGTTTGTAATGATGCCTATGATGTTTGGATATCGTTCGTTCAGGATTGGTCTGAGGAATCATTCGAGTTGAGTGTTGGATTTGTCGCTTCTTCAACATTCTGGCTTCATGTCATAGAAAATGAGCTGCTGCGTCTTTGCCCCTGTGTGAGAGCGAGGTTTAAAGCCACCGCTCTGTAAAATGACTTCTTACTCACTTTCTATCTTGCTTCATGGTTTTACTGCAGACTTTTCTCAAGTTCTTGGTTTTAATGCTAGCTTCAGTCATGCTAATCCAAACACGATTTGCGTAGTGATGAGAGCTTAGCACCGTGCTAGCTCAGTGGGTTAAAGCTCTGGGTTACAGATCTGAAGGTCAGGTTCGAACCCAAGCTGCTACTGTAGCCTGTAACCCTGCCGTAGTACAGCTGATCATGTGGTCTGACCGCAGGTTCATAACACGCTGGAACATCGGACGAAACTAATCGCACTGTGCAGTAATGTACGTCTCTGTAACGTCAAGGCTTCTTCTTCTTCTTCTTCTTCTTAAATGTTCCTGAATCAGTAAAAAGAGAAATAATTTCAGTTTCTGTTTACAGAAAGACCTGGAGTTGATACGGCACAATATCAGCAAAAGTGATAATCTGGAAAACAAACAAACAACCAAACCTGAATAAACAACCAAATCTTAGCATGTGAGAATATCTTGAATATAGTCGACACTTTCTTAAATTAAGTTTACAACAAACCAATTTTTTTATGTTAAGATCATTTCTAATCAAACATTACTAAAAGTTTAAGCAAAAAAAATCTTCTACTGAAAGATAATAATGTTGCTAATTTTAGCAATTGATATTTTGAAAGAAGCGAAAATCTCTGCCAACAGAAGAAAAAAGTTTTTACTTACGATTTTAGTAACATTTGACTACTAGCGTTCGTTAGCCTAGCCTAAAATAAATACTAACAGAAGCACTTTTGAAAATCTTGGATCATGCATTTTCAGTTTATTTTAATGATTTAATGAGTCAGCTTAACATGATTCTCTAAACCACTTGAATTTTACAATGTAACGCTAGTATACATCACAAACTATACGCTAGCTAGCTAGTTGAGTAAGTTAGCTTAGTAATGTTAAGACACATGCTGCTTGTAATTAGAACTGATGACCAGAAATATAAATGTTGGTAAAGTTCCTTTGACCGCAGTCAGTTGATTTCATGTCACTTTTGCTGTTTCATCTGTAAATGAGTTTGTGCCAGTATTTAGTTTAGCTCAGTTAGTAAATACACAATAACTGGTTAAATCTAGAATCGTTTTGAGGAAGTAAAGACATCATAAAGTCACTGATGTTAGCCGCTAACAAAACGCCGCTGACGTGTCCATTTTTACCTCCGATTTGCAGCGTAAAGCTCAACAATGATTCATTTCTAATTTAAGTTAAAACAGAGTGACATTCAGTAGTCTTTACTAAACTATATCACAAGTGTGTACAGCCTTGACTGAAGACTGGAGTGTGTTATAACAACAAACATGAGGGGGGAGGTGGATCTGCAGGGGGACATATGGGTGTGATGGTCAGGGGCGCACATACTTTTGGCATGGAGTGTACCAAAGGGACACAAATCGTTACCTGTAGAAACACTTTGTGAAGTGACCACGACATCTTCAGCTTCAGCCTTCAGGCACTACTGCAGATTTTACCGCCTGATTCCATCACAGCATCACAACTACTGGCTCCAGTTTCAGAAGGTGTTGATTAATTCTCTCGAACAGCAGCTCTGACAGTAGCGCAGGTTAAATACAGTACGGTAATGCACTCGCTCTGATGCGTTATCGTTTCCATAGACACGCTGTTCACAGGGAGAGTGTGTAAGCATTTGTGAGAAGACACACACGTGCTGTTACGTTAGTGAACGGACCCTTCAGCCTGAGTGCCGTAACTGTGTTCTTCAGGACAGAGGAGCCTCTTCGCTTCTTAGTGGTTTCTCAGTCACATGACTCACTGCGGCTTTTGGCTTCCAGAGAGAGAATTAAGAGAGACTGGTGAGGGGGCGAGTGTTTATAGCTGCTGTAACGTCAGTGACACCTCAGACCTGTGGGAAAGTGTTCTGTATTTAATAGTCTAACTGTAGCGTGAGTTCGCGTTTGTGTGTAAAACGCTTCCGTTTTGTCTTCTGTCCCTCAGAACCAGCCGTCGTGGATGGATTCTAACTAAAGAGGGCTCTGCTGCAGGATGACAATATGGCCGCGCCAATGCTCGCACCGCCAGGGCCTGACAGCTTCAAGAAGTTTACCGCGGAGTCTTTGGCCAACATCGAGAAGCGCATCGCCGAGGAGAAGAAGAAGAAACCCGTCAAACCCCGATCCGACAGCAGTCATCGAGATGACGATGATGACAACGGGCCGAAGCCCAACCGTGACCTGGAGGCGGGGAAGAGCCTGCCCTTCATCTACGGGGACGTCCCTTCGGGCATGGCGGCTGTGCCTCTGGAGGACCTGGACCCCTTCTATTTGAACAAGAAAGTGAGTTACATGGCAGGGGTTCCACTGTCACTCTGTCACAGGATGATGGCGGGACGGGATGATGGGCGGGCGGGGCTTGAGGGTTAGGCAGCTATTTTAGGAGAAAAAACTAAACTTTTGAATATTTAGATGAGTTTAACAGTGATGTATTTGCATATTTATACACTGGATGGATAAAAAGTAGTGCTTTTGTGAGATTCCTGGCTCCGAATTTGTGTTGATTCTCACAGTAAAATTTATGTCTAGTGTAAAAGAGGAAAACTAATTGACAAGATGCGTACCGTGTACACTGTAGCCGTGGCAACGCTCTCAGTCGAGCTTGTATCAGCTCACTAAGTAGTTTTCTGTTCAGATTAGATAAATTATCCTCAGTAATGCTGATGAAGGGATGAGGACGGTGTTTGTTTGTCTTTGCTGTAGATTCGGATAATTCTGGTGTGACTCGACTACATGCGGCTCCGTAAAACTGAAAACACACTTATTCTTAGTGAAAGTTTCACAGAAACCTCTTCATACCGGCTCACACCAAGAACCTTAGCCAGTGAAGCTATCTTGAATATAAAGAAAACTCTGCAACATGTATATTAAGAAATATAAGTGACGGCTGCATTACGGATCAGTCAGAGCTTCCACAGCTGATCTTCAGCACCGAGCTTCAGTCCAGGTCTTATACAGTACAGTCAATGCAGGAGACATGACATCACACAAAGCTACACAGCATTTCAGTGCATGTTAGATAAGAGTTGGTAGTTTCTCCAATAAGAGTCAGAAATCTAAACAGTTTTAGACGAATCAGACTGTAGACATTAGTGGTGTTGAATCACATTGACTCGAATAAACAGTTAAGCTCTGATTCATTGCGGTTCCTCATCACCGTCTGACTTTATAATTGTTCATGACAAGAAGAGTGATATTTTGTAAAAATTTTTTGTAAAAAACATGTTGTAAAAAAATTCAAATAAAAAATAAAAGAATATGCTTTTTTTGTTATTCAAAAAGCCTCTATATAATTTGAATATTAATATAAAATAAATAAATAAAAAAAACAGTGCTGAAATGTTTAATATTAAAACAACACAATTTACCTTTAACTCAATACAAACACATGAAACTTGGGGAATATGAGGGAAAAACACACAAAAATTATTAAGTACATACGCAGTGAATTTTAAGAACTAAACATCAAAAGACAGATACTGAATTTAATACTGATCTGTTAAAAAAAAAAAAAGACATTCCTGAATATGATTTCTTTCTTTATGCAACCAGTTATTTTGCTCCGCCCACACATTACTTTGCTCCGCCCACTGTGTCCTTCCATGCCTGCTGAGTGAACTAACCGCGACTGGTGGACTAAGAGTGACTAAGAGTTATCGAGCGACAGTTAGTGTAATTAACTTAGTGTGAGTCTAAAGGTGAGGAGAATAAACCAGGTGATTGACAGTCCTGAGAAGTCGGTTAAGGCTGTGGGTTACTGGGTTACTGATCGGAAAGTCGGGGGTTCGAACCCCAGCATCGGCAAGTTGCCACTGTTGAGCCCTTGAGCACGGCCCTTAACCCTATCTGCTCCAGGGGCGGGGCTGTAAGCTGGCTGACCCGGCGCTCTGACCCCAGTTTCCTAATTAGGATTTGCGAAGAAGAAATTTCGCTGTGCTGTAAAAAGTACATGTGACAATAATTGAATATTCTTCTTCTTCTTCTTCTTCTTCTTCTTACACTTCAGAATATCAGCTTAGGGGTGTTTCCGAGTTCTGGGGGTGAATCCCAAATAGTGTTAAATGGAAAGCTAGTGCACTATGTAGGGTGTATAATCCCTTGTGTTAGTTGCTAGTTAGCTTTGTAGCTAAGCGTTCCAGAGGCCACTGTATCATCAGAGGTGGTTTGAACATGTTCACAGGAGAGATTGTGATTATGTCATTAACAGGATGCTGAGATTGGAACGGCCAGGCCGGAGGTCTACAGCAGGGGTCTAAAATGAAGATAACGCTGCTTATATCATTAACTATAGCGTGTAGCGTTTATGAAATTACTGAACTGCTACAAGAGAAAATGAAATTTTATTTCTGCAAGCGACGAAAACTTTTTGAAAAAAATATGCTGAGTTGAAGGTTACTTTCAAGTAAAATACTTGACGTCTTTTTGAGTCCTCCATGTATTTACATTTAGCAGATTCTCTTCTCCAAAGCGATTTACATCTTTATCTCATTATATATCTGAGCAGTCGGGGGTCTTGTTCCAGTCGAGGGTCTTGTTCCAGTCGAGGGTCTTGTTCCAGTCGAGGGTCTTGTTCCAGTCGAGGGTCTTGTTCCAGTCGAGGGTCTTGTTCCAGTCGAGGGTCTTGTTCCAGTCGAGGGTCTTGTTCCAGTCGGGGGTCTTGTTGCTCAACAGTGCTGACTTGGTGCTCATGGGGTTTGAATGTTGGACCTTCCGAACCATAGTCTAATGCCTTAGCCACTGAGCGACCCCTGACCCTTGACCCCTGTGTGAAATAAAAAGCCGATGATCTACCTGCCGGCGGGTGTCGCATGTTGGCGGTTGTGGCGCTTATTTTGAGCTACAAAAAAAATAAACGTTTTATTTTATTGTTACAAGATCACTACAATTCAAATTTAAAATTACATTTAAAAAACTAAAGGACTAAAATTAAATACATTTCAATTAAATGCGCATTATTTATTTTCCAAAGCCACAGGGAGCCGCAGCAGAGGGATGAAAGAGCCACGTGTTGCCGACCCCTGGAGAAAGAGGAGATTTATGGATGCAGTGAGAGAGGACATGAAGTTAGTTGGTGTGAGAGAAGAGGATGCAGAGGATGGGGTTAGATGGAGGCAGATGATTCGCTGTGGCGACCCCTGAAAGGGAACAGCCGAAAGATACAGGAGAAGACGACATTCCAGTCTGAAAAGCAGGAAACAAAGTGTAGACACAACGCAACACATCAGTCGCTTAGCTGCAGGAATTTTCCAGAGTTTAACTCTATAGCGCCCCCTGTCTTGTGCTGATCCTACATGGGTTAGTTTTTAACCTACATACAATCATTCAAGTTGCAAACTTTAGAAGAAAAGACGAGGTTAGCGCAGAAGTTAGGTTTTTGTCACATGCGTGCAGCGTACACACAACGTCAAAGCTGTTTCCCTCTGGCATTAATAAAGTTCTGTAAATCTTGAATCTAAAAGCAGTTAAGCTGGTACGGCTAAGAAACGCCAAGTAATAATGATGGAGATAAAAATGAAAATATTTGGGAGAATGGAGTGAGGTTAGAAGATGGCAGACATTCTTCATTCTTTTAACATAAACCGTTCAAGCATCAGCAGGATTGTAAAGAAGACAAGACCATGGCAACAGCGTCTCTGTTCAGTCACATTCATACATCCGGAATTATTCATAATTTAGCCACACGTTTGGAGATTTTTGTTTAAATTAATTACAGACCAATAAAGTGGTTATAGAGTAAAATGTTTAATTAAATGTGACTCATCGTGCAGCGTTATTAGAGGAACGCAGCGGTGCAGGTGTGTTAAAGAACAGCAGGGGGGGGGGGGGGGCATATCACAGGGAACTCCAGGCATAAGGTGGAGTAAACCCTCACACACACACACACACACACACACACACACACACACACACACACACACACACACACACCCCCTAAACCCCAAACCTGCGTTCCTGTAGATTTATCTGTGTATTTGAGTCCTTTAACAGCACTGCATCTGCCCCTTCACTCCATCCTGCACGAGAGACGTGAGAGAGAAAAACCCTGGACTTTCCCTTTAACGGGTGGAGTTGGAGGTGAGCTGGTGTTCAGTATGTAGGTTAGAGGATGGATCGCTCTGCAGCTTTCTCCTCGATGAGTAGAGCAATATTTAGAGGGTGGAAAGCCAACAGTCTGTCGCAGTGTGTGTGTGTGTGTGTGTGTGTGTGTGTGTGTGTGTGTGTGTGTGTGTGTGTGTGTGTGTGTGTGTGTGCGCGCGGAGAGAGAGAGAGAGAGAGACTCGCACACACTCTGGGGAAGCCTGTACTCAGTATTCAATAACACAACGAGCCTGCTGCTTTATTCACAGCTTCAGGATTCAGTGTTTCAGGGACAGATGCTGGAAACGGACACCATGCTGCCTCGTCTCTGACGTTCACGTCTCATAATTATACATTCTAATGAAACTACTGCTTTACTTACAGAGAGAGAGA
This sequence comes from Channallabes apus, assembly GCA_030522415.1. Classification (NCBI taxonomy): domain Eukaryota; kingdom Metazoa; phylum Chordata; class Actinopteri; order Siluriformes; family Clariidae; genus Channallabes; species Channallabes apus. The sequence goes on from CM060112.1 coordinate 1,022,636, forward strand.
GAACGAGAAAGACAGGAAAGAGGGATGGACTGAGAGAGAGAGAGACGAGAATAAGGTATTATTCGGATGAGGGATGGATTTGAAAACGAGACGGCAGGAGGGACCATCTAAAAGAAAGACAGGAAAGAGTGAAGGACAGAGAGACAGGAACATTGGATAAGCTGAGTGAGATGGAAATGAGGCGATGGACTGATGGACGGATGAACGATAGACTGAAACAGGACACAGACTGAAAGAAAGATGGAGAGACAGAAAGAAAAACTCAACATTACTTTATCTATTTTTAATCTAATCAGGAAGATTCTCACTCACACATCTCAAGTCTCTCTGGTGTTTCCCTGTGTGTGTGTGTGTGTGTGTGTGTGTGTGTCTGCAGAGGGATGATGTAAGGGGAATGCCGTGTCTATGGTAAAAAACTGCTAAAACTGATATTACCTCTTTTTTGAAAAGCCAAACGAAACAAAAAAAACAAAAATAAAATAAAACCATGACCAGAACCCGCCGGTTCCGTCACAGTAGGTTATGCACACGGTCCTAAAAAGGTGGAGGCAGTTGGACCTCCACTATGTTCTTCTCTAGCTTTAGTGTTCACTGGGGTTGTACTAGTGTCCTCATGCCAGACACGCTGAGAACATTCCGAGTGGTGCATCTGGTGAGGAAGTGTTGGGAGGACGAGCTCTCCTCAGTTGACATACTGTAGGAAATGGAGGTCCTTCTCCAGCAATGCTTTTATTCTTTGATTGGTTAGGGACATGGATCAGGTTTGGTGTGTAGAAGCTTAATAGTGAATGATGCTTCCTTGAGAGAAAAATAGTTTGAGCTGACACCAGTCCAATATCTCTTCTATTTGCACTAGGTTCTATGCTGACTCATCGCTTTTACTAGTGAGGAAACCTAGGATAAGTTGCAGACAGAGGACATGTAGCCCAACAAGTTCAGATTTGTGGCCAGATTTTGTGGGATTATTGCTTTCTAAACTGAAGTGGTCAATATTATTCTAACCACTGTTTCCCCAGGGGGGTTAATGGCTGTAGATATAGCATTGCCCATGAAGCAGATTGTGGGCAGGGGTAACTCAGTGGTAAAAACTTTAGACCACCTGGTGGATGGTCACAGATTCAAACCCCAGCATCACCAAACACTGTGAATGTAAATGATTTGAGTGACTATCATTACCAAACTGGTAACGGTTAACGAGATTGGAAGTAAGATTGAGAAAATCCGACGAGATCTTCTCAGAGCACTTTAAGATGCCTGATATACTGTAAGTGCTTCAGTGCAGAAGGTTGGATCTCTTGGGTACGAGCATGATGGTTGTAGGATTTTAATCCACTTGCCTGTTGAAGTTCATTAGTAAGCTTAGTGCATTCTCTGAGGTGGGTTTAATTATTTTAAATTACAGTCACCAGAATCAGCACCAGAAAGGAACCCATCTTCATCTGGGTGATTTCAAACAGTGCAATAACAAGTTATTAATTTTGAAAAAATGTTTCTCAGGTAAAGGAGGCAAGCATCAGGATGGGTCAGGCAGGAACGAAGGTCAGAAATCAAGATCAGCAGCATCTCTTTTAGAATTTGGGATTTTGTTCATTGTATGCAGAGTTCATGAAGCAGGACCAGCTATGACAGGATAGGTAAAAGGGATGAGGCCAAAGGTCATGCAGACATGAGGCCACATTGAGGAACATAAAGCAGCCAGTCACTTCACTGTCAACAAACCAAAAACAATGACCACATGACTATCTACATATCTACACAAGCTTTTAGTGTCTAATGTCCTTTACACATTCCTCAAGTTTATTAAGCTGGTGTCTCTCATCTGGCTTTGCTCAGACACAGAACTGTGTGTCATCAGCATACCAGTGGAAACTAATACCATGCTGCCAAATGATTGTACCCTCAGGAACTATCTACAGACAAATCAAGAGGACCTAAAAGAGAACCTTGAAAATTACCAAATTGTCTTTGTTCTTTTTCTTCTTCTTCTTCTTCTTCTTCTTCTTATTCTTTGTCTTTCGGCTGTTCCCTTTAATACTCTGAATATCTTGTAAATGAAAATGCGTCAATTCATTATGCCTCCATGTATCAGTGCATAAGGCTCTTTGTATCAGTGCATGGCCCAGGGCGCGGACTTACAACCTGCTGGAGAGATCAAATCTCCCTCTTGGTCTAGCATCCTCCATGAGGAGAGTAAATGTGTGGCCATGGATAAAGGAGTCAAGGCTGATGACCTCAGCCGAGCTGCAACTGCAGCACACACCAGGAGAAGTGCAAAGAATATAAATGAATGAATGAATTAAGGAATGAATAAGAGCCAATTAAGCAACAGCCTTTATTGTTTTTATCAGGTGGATTTCATGATTCAATATTTTTAAGATTCAACAACAAACATTAATGGCCCCAAATGAAAACCTTGTGGGACACCATATACCTGTAACACATTTAAGGTTCTACAATTTCCTCTTTGATTAAAAAAATGTATGTCAGTCCATGCAACCTACTTCAAGTAGAGTTAGTGCATGTATAATTTTGTATGTAACATAATAATAATAATAATAATAATAATAATAATTATTATTATTATTATTATTATAATTATTATTATTATTATTATTATTAATAATAATAATAATAGAACTATAATAAATAACTGATTCTGTAAGGATTAACAGCTGTTGTGAGATATATTTTTTGCCACATCAGGCACTCAGTGAGAGTCTGAAGCAGGCGTTGCGCTGCTTCAACACCCCCATTAACCCTCCCCCACCCCCCTCACACACACCTTGCTCTGGAGTCAGCACTTCCTGTTCTTGATGGATAGTGATGTTAGCCGTTAGCGTTAGTGTTACACTCTGACTTCCAGTAAATGGTCTGTTTTTTTTGGCCAGTGTTCACTGCGGTTCTCTTCCAGTTATTATGTCATGAGAAACACTTTCCTGCTTAAGCGTCGGTTACGATCACGTCGTCTTACAAATGTTACAAAATAAAAAAAGTGTTTTTCTGTTTAATGATTATATGTTAAAGCACAATATATACATTTTAACCCTTAAATTGTTTCTTTGGGTAAATCTGATTCATCATCAATACTGTTTTTAATTAAAAACTGTCAGTTTAATCAGTTATGTTGACAATACGACAGATAAATAAGGTAAAAATAATATTTATAAACGATGTCTTGAGGTATGACTGTGTTATTTTATCTGTCTTTTAATACACTGACTTCTGCTTATTAAATTCTCTCTCTCTCTCTCTCTCTCTCTCTGTACAGACCTTTATAGTGATAAACAAAGGAAAAACGATCTTCCGTTTCAGTGCCACGCCCTCGTTGTATATCATTAGTCCTTTCAATCTGCTCAGGCGAATAGCTATTAAAATTTTGATACATTCATATCCTTTTCACTGACTTCTACACAAATGCTATACTTTTATTTATTTTCACCTTTTTTATTTATTTATTTGTGTGTGTTATAAGTGTTAGATTATCAGCCCTGCTGCTGTACTCGTGGTTTAATCCTGGATTGTTTGGAGCAGAATTCAGCGTTGTAACGATTATGTCCAAAGTTTTTTTCGATGATTAGAGTGCTTCCTTATCTACGCCTCTTAACGTTTTATAGACGTGGCTCTCTGTGTGTCCATTTTACTTACTGATGACTCATGGGGAAAAAAAATAACTGATCAATTCGTCAGCATAAACTTCATCTACTCGTGCCCTTTGACCTCAGAAATCATTGCAGTGATGATGATGTTGTTAATGAGCGAATGCAGGTTTCAGCAGAAAACATGCCGTGCTCTAGTCATATCCACAGTATGGACTGTAAATGGTGCAGAACCAAATCTTAATGGACTATTTTAAGAAAATCAGTAACTGGGTCACAGATTTTAGAAAAAAAAAAAAAACTTTTTCTTTAATAATCAAATTAAAATTGAATTGAAATTAGACTAAAGTACACAGTTCAGTATGAGTGATGAGGACTGATGTAGTGACCCTGAGCAGCAAATGAAAGATATTTTGGTGTCTGTGATCCAATAAGAATCCTTGAGGTCCTTGAGACCACTCCCACTCCTCTACACTCCACCTTCAGATCAGTTATGATGTTTATGAAAACAACGTTTGAACTTCTGAGCCTCCTGACCATCTCGCTGTCACTTTCTCTGATCTCCAGTTCGGGATCAAAGTTGGGACCATAGGGAGTCCCTCCTGAAGTGCAGTCACGAACAGACACAGGAGGTTTTTCTCTTTGTTGTGAGTGAAGTTAATGTTGTATCAGGGAAACATGACACGTGTTTAATTTTAATATATTTTTTTTTTACTGTAAATATTTTGCATTATGATAAATCAGTGAGAGGAATTCCTTTTTTTCTGATGTGTGTGTGTGCGCGCGCGTGTGTGTGTGTGTGTATGAGAGAGATTTTATCCCGGAACTTTCCTTAACTCTCTCCCTCACAGTTTTCAGCATGATCATAATGTGCACCATTTTAACCAACTGTGTGTTCATGACCTTCAGTAACCCCCCGGAGTGGTCCAAACAAGTCGAGTGAGTCTCTTCACTTCTCTTCTGTTTCATTTTTATAGAATCTGGTAGAATTATGACAATCTAGAATATGAAAGCTTCACTTTTAAGTAAAATTAAATATTTTTTTCTGATTTTATAATTTTTTTTTTTACATGCATTATTATTATAATATTATTCTACATGTTCTATTCTAATCTATCATTTAAAAGATTTTATTCTGTTTTATATTCATCTGTATATTACAGTTGTGTATTTTGGTAATTTTTTACATGTTGGTTTATTATATTACAGTTTAATATACAGTAATATATTGTACTATTCTAATCTCTGAATTCTATTCAACTGTATATTTTCACACACACACACACACACACACACACACACACACACACACACACCCCTGACATGTCGACGACACACTCTCTCTGTATCGCAGGTACACATTTACAGGGATTTACACCTTTGAGTCTCTCACAAAGATCGTGGCTCGAGGATTTTGTATAGACGGCTTCACCTTCCTCAGAGATCCCTGGAACTGGCTGGACTTTATGGTCATCTCCATGGCGTAAGTATACACACACACACACACACACACACACACACACACACACACACACACACACACACACTGAACCCGCATGCAGGAGGATATCACTCGTGTTTGAAACATCTCTGACTTATTTTATCTTGTTTACAAATGACTACATTAACGTGGTCGTGAAGTTAACGATGCGCAGAAGCGGAACGTGTTCAGATGACACACGTGAAGGACACGCAAGCTCCAAGTGTCTCAATTGAAATACAATCCGTAATGCCACAGTGACTCGGTGACCTCTGCTCGGGTTCCAGCAGCTAATCGAAGCCCAAAGGTCCTTTTGGCATACAGGAGTGTGTGTGTGTGTGTGTGTGTGTGTGTGTGTAATAATCTTTTGTCTTCCCTCCATCATAGGAAATAGAAGAACATGTGCTTGATTGTGTTTGCAGCTATACACTCTTTTCTTTCTTCATTAATTATATTATTAACTTAATATAATCTGAATAAGTTTCTGTTTTTATATTTCACATCTGTGTAACATTAATAATAATATGTTTTATTGCAATCCTAACAGTCAAAAAGTTGAAAAGTGTTTGGTTCCCAGGAGACGCACTGTGTTTTGTTGTTGCCATGGCGATGTGATGTGTAGATGTTGTTGGATTTCCCACCTAAAAATCCTTCATGGAACTAAACAGGGTTTTTTTTCTCACGGAACTTTACTGACACTTTTATTAGTCTGAGTGTAAAAGTAAATAATGAGAAGTTTTTCGTGGTTAAGATCTGTACTAATAACGCGTGTGTCCATGTTCTACTCTCTCCTATTCCTCATGTTCGAGCTGTTTGTTATTACGTTATACTTTAACACTATTATACATTATTCTATTTTATTCCATTCTCGTGTCACATAGTGTTTATACTTTTATTCTACTAATGTGCCGTTATATTTCTATCTCTCCTTCTCTTCCCTTTTCCACCCGTCTCTCTAGAAAAAAATCATCTGTAGGTTTTATTTTGTTCCATTATATTCCATTCTCTTCTTAAATATCGTCTTCTGTTATTTTCTGATATAGTTTATTGTTTTCGGTTCTATACACCGCCCGGCAAAACATCTCCATCTGGGTTGAAGCACATGTGTACAGTAAGAGGTGGATCATTTGACTTGTCATGACTGACAGCTGTGTGGGACGGTGCAGTCTGTGGTCATGGAGAAGACAACATGCGGAGACAACGACTAACAACATAAAGCTGAACTGACTCCAACACATTATTAAACCATGAAAGGATCAGAAGCACAACTGGAATGCGTGTGATGGGAGATCACGCACACGCCTGGTGAAGTCACATGGTAAAAAAAAAAAAAAATCAATTGTACAAATCAGAGCGAAACATCTGTGTGTCCATCAGAAAACCACTTGTTAGTGAGACTCATCTGAGAAAAGGCTTCAGTTTGTTAGTGAGACTGGAATTAAGACTGGACTTTGGATGGAAAAAGGTCATGTGACCTGATGACCCCAGACTGACCCTATTCCAGAGTGATGGGCGTGTCAGGGTGAGAAGTGAAGGACATGAAGCGATGCTCCATCATGTATAGTGTCCACTGGACACGTCCTCTGGAGACAGTGTTATGATCTGGGGTTGATCAGGTGATCAGGTCGAGACTCAGTAACGTTATGGGGCAATAAAATGAAGTCAGCTGACGACCTGAATGTACTGAATCACCAGAGTGTCACATCGGTGGAGGTTTAATTCCCTGATGGGACGGAGTGTATTCCAGGACTCATGAACTGGACCCTTAACCCGAGTGAAAGTCTGGGAGACGTCCTGGAGAAGACTTTACTCTCATTAGTACAAGATGTTGGAGAGAAAGTTACATCGACTCTGGACAGAAATACATGTGACACTGCAGACGTTCGTAGCAGTTAGTGAACCTGATTAACCTGAGCAGCGGAACGACACTTTTACTTCATCATGTTACACTCGGACTGTTGTGTCTCACTATTGTACTCCAAATCCTCATTCTTTGTGGTTCTGTGCAGTACACACACACACACACACACACACACACACACACACACACACACACACACACACACACACACACACACTCTCACATATCTCTCTCTCTCCCGCACTCTCACTCTCTCTCTCTCTCTCACACACTCTCTCTCACTCTCACTCTCACTCTCGCTCTCACTCTCACACTCTCTCACTCTCACTCTCGCTCTCACTCTCGCTCTCACTCTCTCGCTCTCACTCAGTTCAGTTCAGTTCTCTCTCTCTCTCACACACACACTCACTCTCTCTATCACACGCTCTCTCTCTCTCACTCTGTCTCTCTCACACACTCTCTCTCTATCACACACTCTCACTCTCTCTCTATCACACGCTCTCTCTCTCTCACTCTGTCTCTCTCACACACTCTCTCTCTATCACACACTCTCACTCTCTCTCTATCACACACTCTCACTCTCTCTCACTCACTCTCTCTCTCACTCTCGCTCTCACTCTCTCGCTCTCACTCAGTTCAGTTCAGTTCTCTCTCTCTCTCACACACACACTCACTCTCTCTATCACACGCTCTCTCTCTCTCACTCTGTCTCTCTCACACACTCTCTCTCTATCACACACTCTCACTCTCTCTCTATCACACGCTCTCTCTCTCTCACTCTGTCTCTCTCACACACTCTCTCTCTATCACACACTCTCACTCTCTCTCTATCACACACTCTCACTCTCTCTCACTCACTCTCTCTCTCACTCTCTCTCTCTCACTCTCTCTCTCTCTCTCTAACCCGTGCCTGTTGCAATCCGTTGTTCTGCAGGTATATAACAGAGTTTGTAAACCTAGGCAATGTGTCAGCTCTGCGCACGTTCAGGGTTCTGAGGGCTTTGAAAACTGTTGCTGTGATTCCAGGTAAGAGTCGAGCGGGCGGAGAGCGTTACTCACTGTGTCTCCTCTCGCGCTCCTCTTCTCCTCTTCCCTCTTTCCTTCCTTCCTTCCTTGCTCTCCTGTTCTGTTGTGCTGTGTAGTGATGGTGTTGGTGTTCCTCCTCCCGCTGGACAGGCCTGTGTGTGACGTGTCCTCTCCCGGTTCTGTGCTGGTGATAGTGCTGTGTCGTGTGTAGTGTCGTGTGTGTGTTGTGTCATTGTGTTTGTTCTGTGTGTGATCCTCCCTTGTTACAGATATATAACAGAGTTTGTGGACCTCGGGAATGTGTCCGCCCTGAGAACCTTCAGGGTTCTACGAGCTCTCAAAACTATTTCTGTCATACCAGGTGAGAAAGCATTTAAACACGAAGGCTGAGCTGCTTCTCACGCTGACGCAAACGACTACTCTCAATTATTATTATTATTATTATTAATGCTCGATTTATTTTGTATAGTCATTTTTATGAAAAGCTGGACAAATCATATCCTTATTTTTCCAAATTTCTTTTTTTTTATTTTTATGAAACAATCAAAAATGGTAGTATACATTTTTGATAGGCTTTGCAGTCTGCTATAAATCACTGATTCCAGATCAGCAGCGTGTGTCCACCTTTTCACACATTTCACAGGTGAATATGAAATCATAACTTTACATACAAACATAACTTTGCACCTTCATCTCATGCAGTCTGTCTTGTTTGATCTTCAGAAAGTAAATTTCAGGTTGAGATCATTTCTAAAACTGAGTGTTATGGTTCAGGATTCATGGTAAAATGAACAGCCTTGGACTCAACCTGTGGATAAATGAAAAAGGGCAAAGAGAGTAGAACAAAACCCAGTGTGGCTGTCGGATGGAAATACGTAAAAAGTGAAAATATTCATTCATTCATCTTCTATACCGCTTAATCCTGTGTTCAGGGTCGCGGGGGCGGAGCCTATCCCAGGAGACTTCGGGCACTAGGCGGGGTACACCCTGGACAGGGTGCCATCGCAGGGCACACACACACACACTCACACACCCAATCACACACTACGGGCAATTTAGGAACGCCAATTAGCCTAACCTGCATATCTTTGGACTGTGGGAGGAAACCGGAGAACCCGGAGGAAACCCACCAAGCACGGGGAGAACATGCAAACTCCATGCACACAGAGACGGGAATCGAGCCTGGCCGGGGAATCGAACCCAGACCCTGGAGGTGCAAGGCGACAGTGCTAACCACTACACCACCGCGCCGCCGAAAATATTCATTTAATTAAGTTAATTGAAATGCACTATTTTTACGAATGTTACTTGTTATAAAATATATTGAAGTAAATCAAAGTTGTCACTTAACAAGCGCTAACCATCCCTGACAATACCTTCTCTCATGGCTCTGCTTTAACATATTTCACAGCCTTTAATATTTATGACCTCAGTAAGTTGTCTCATGGCCTGAGTATCTCATGTCACCCGACAGTATATATTTGTCTCAAACACTGACTTGTGGCCTCACTATATAAATATATTGCCATAGTTTATTATCTCATGGCCTCAGTATATCATGCCACTGCTTTATTAAATTATTTCATGTCCTGAACAAATTATCTCAGCTTCAGTATGGTATCTCATGACCTCAGTATATTATCTCATGGCCTTGGTTTGTTATCTCATGACCTACGTACAGTATATTACCTCAAGGCCCCATTATATTATGGCCTTGTTTTTTTTATAGTCTCAATGTATTATCTCATGACCTCGGTATATTATCTCATGACCTCGGTATATTATCTCATGACCTCGGTATATTATCTTGTGGCCTCAGTATAATATTTAATGGCATCAATATATTTTCTTATGGGTTCAGGATCTTGAGGTGGTTGGTGGCTCCCTGTGCTTGGTGGGTTTCCTCCAGGTACTTCAGTTTCCTCCCAAAGTCCAAAGACATGCAAATTAGGCTCATTGGCGTCCCAAATTGGCCATAGTGTTTGTGTGATGGATTGGCACTCTGTCCAGGGTGTACCCTGCCTTGTGCCCCAAGTCTCCTGGGATAGGCTCCTCTCCCCACGACCCTGAATACAGGATGAAGCGGTATAGACAATGAGAGAGTGAGGGGGTTCAGTATCTTATCTTGTGGTGGAAGGACATTATTTTGTTTGCGTCAGTATACTATCTTGTTGTCACACAATATTATTAAATGACCTCAGGACCTCTTATGATCTCAATAATCTAATTATCTCATAGACTCAATATATTATTTCCTCAGTATATCATCTCACAGCCTTTATATATTATCTCGAGACCGTAGTATACAGTATTATCTTATGGCCTCAACCAATTACTGTATGTCACAGCTTTAATATATTATCCCATGATATTATCTCCTTAATTAGTTATCTGTTGGTCTCAGTATACCATCTAATGTCCTTAGTCATTTGCCACATGGCCTCGGTGTTATTTCATGGCCTAAATACTACAGTATCTCATGCCCTCGATATATTATCTCATGGTCCCATTTCATTATCTCATGGCCTCAGGATATTATCTCAGAGCTCATTATCATACAAGGAACCCATTTGAATGTTCTAAGACACACTGTGTATATTTGTGTCCTGTTCCCGAGTGTGTACATCAAGTGTTTGTGAAATTTAGATCCAATTGTACAACGTGACAACAAACACTTACACAACATACAAATGAAACCGATCAGGGTTATGTTCTCTTTGTGTGTGTGTGTGTGTGTGTGTGTGTGTGTGTTCATTTCATTGCAACATGTCGACATGACAACATGTGGTTATCAGACATCAGTAGCGAGTGTTTATGGCTAGTAAAACATGCTGAATAAGACTGCCAAGCCTAAACCTACACATTTCTGCTGCATGATGCCTCCTGAGACTCCTGCTTTTGACTTCTTACTAATGACTGGCTTCTCCTTAAATTTCTGCATCCTATATTTATATTTTTTGTACAAAATATATTTATAAATAAATAAATCCCTCCTTTTTCTTTTTTCTTTAAGAACTCGGAGTGGAGAGTAAAGCGAGAGACATCAGAGTATAAGGCTTATGTTTCTAGCGGAATTTGGTCGATTATTCTGTTGATTATTTAGCGACTACAGCTAATAGTTTAAAACTGAGACTTTTAATACTGTACTTTAATAAGAGTGTAATATTTTGTCTGTGGAGCCCTTCATCTATCTGGTGTCTCTCAAACAGGAAGTGATCTTGAAGGGGAGTCGATGCTCTCTGGATATGAACGATTGGTTAAAAAGTCATTGTCACCATGACGATGGGGTGATGATGATGTTGCTGCCTTCAGCCTTGGCGTTTAAATGACCTGCATGTGACTCTTCCTCCCCTCTGCCTGTCCTCTCTGTCTCTCAGCCTCTCTCTCTCTGTGTGTGTGTGTGTGTGTGTGTGTGTTTGCTCTCGGCCTCTTGGTGTCCTGCTGCACGTTGTGTTGGATATTAAACCGGGGCTGGGTGATTCAACAGCACTATATCATGATAAAAATACGGCATGCACTTTCAGCTTTATTTAAAAAATTTTTTTAATTCGTTCTCGACTGTAAATTCTACAACTATAAAACTCCATCTATCATTTAATGCATTTGTCATTTTAAGGAATATCTGAGATAAGATTTCCAGATTACTTATTGGTGTGAATGCCCCTGGTATTTATTTATTTATTTATTTATTTATTTTTAAAGAAATTAGAAAAAATGCTGTAAAGTATCATGATATAATTTATTTTTTTTGTTGCATCACACACCCTGATACTGAACATTAAGTGTCTCTCCATATGTCTCTTCAAGCTCACACACACACACACACACACACACACACACACACTATGAAGAAGGACTGAAAATATCTGCATTGATCAGCATCACACATGGAGTGACTTCTGTAAAGGAGATGATTTAAATTGGTTTCTTAATAAATTCTGAATTAATGAAATATGGATTTAAAGCTGAAGTTACTTTTATTCTAAACATTCAGTAAGGCACTCATTTAAGTTATACATTAAGCACATAAAACCTAGACTTCTGCTCAGGATCTCTGTAATCACAGACTTTTATCAGCAAAATACTTTAATTATAACTACAGTGGAACCTCGGATTACGAGCATTATGCGTTCCGGAAGCGGCTCGTATTCCAAAACACTCGTAAACCAAATTTAATTTTCCCATAGGAAATAATGGAAATTCAAATTATTCGTTCTACAGCCCCAAAAAATAAAAACATAAAAACAATGAACACAAAATATAAAGTAAAAATAAAACAAATTAACCTGCACTTTACCTTTAAAAAAACGTGAAAAAATCAATCCGGACAGATAAGTGTTTCCGTTTGTGCACGCAGGCGCTGTGTGTGTTTGTGTGTGTGTGTGTGTAATATGCGTGTGTGTGTAATGTGCATGCACACACACACACACACATTAACGGAGAGACCGTTTTTAAAACCGTTAAAAAAATTTGCAAGGAACATCACTAGTCACACTCGCGTGAGCTGTAAAGTAAAACAACAAAAAAACCAAATTAACCAGCACCTTACAGCGACAAAGCAGAGTTTGTGTGTTTGTTTGGGAACCTGAGAGGAGGGGGGGCTGTAAAGCTGAGAGAGAGTTTGTGTGTGTTTGTGTGTTGGTGTAAGCGAATGAGCGCATTCACACACACACACACACACACACACACACACACACACACACACACACACACACTCTCTCTCGTTCGGCTTTACAGCCCCCCTCCTCTCAGGTTCCCAAACACACATACACACTCTCTCTGCCTTACACAGACAAACACAGTGCTTGCAGAGTTTCTGAGTGTGTGTGTGTGTGTGTGTGTGTGTGTGTGTGTGTGTGTGTGTGTGTGTGTGTTTGTGTGTGTGTGTGTGTGTATTCACCCAGAAGGGGAGACAATTACCTACAATTCCGCAGCGCAAGAGTGAGAAAAACCATTGGCTCAGTTGTGATCACGTGACACTCGATGTCAAAACAAGAAGGCTTGATACATGCATATCATGTATCACCCATGCGTGATACATGTTACTTGGTGCTCGTAAACCAAGACAATGCTCATTTTTCAAGTCAAAATTGATTAAAAATCTTTGCTCGTCTTGCGGAACACTCGCAAACCGTGTTACTCGTAATCCGAGGTTCCACTGTGTGTGTGTTTGTGTGTGTGTGTGTATATATATATATTTATGTTCTTTAACTGATCTTGAGCTCGGCGAATCTGAATAACTGTTTAATTTAATTACCATTTAAAAACGTCCTATGATGAAATAAAGCTGATTTATATTTTAAATCTTTTAATCATTCATAAAATATTAATTAATATTTAATATTTTTAAATTTGATTGAAACTTTTTAAATATAATTATTTAATGTCACACACAGCTTGTCATAGCTACATTGAAGTAAACTCCCTGTCACATGACATTGAGCCACTACAATAATCCCAGATACAGTACTGTGCAAAAGTCTTGCCCACCCAACCCCCATTCCTTCATATTAAATTAAATGATGTAGATTAAATGAAAGAAACAGGAACAAATGTTTTCCTGTAACAATACAGTAGATGGTTGTTAATGTAATGACCTCAGCAGCAACCTCATTTCCCCTTTTGTCTATTCCAACCACTCAGCATTCAGCATCAGCAGTAATACAGTAAAATGTAGTAATACAGTGGCAATAAAACCTTATGTGAACCTTTTGTAATTTTCTGCATTAATTTGTCATGAAATGTCATCAGATCTTCATCTAAGTTCAGGGGGCCAGGGGTATCTCAGTGGTTAAGGACAACCACCTAGTTGCCACTGTTGGGCCCTTGAGCGAGGCTCTTAACCCTCAACTGCTCAAATTTATGATGAGATAAAAATTTAAGTCGCTCTGGATAAGGGCGTCTGCCAAAAGCCTAAATGTAAATGTAAGTCAAGAGTATATAATGCGTCTAAAATAATAACACACAATAAATATCTGAATCAGATTGTTCATGTCCTTTAACACTGAGAACAACCATAAAATACTTACAGTGCTAATAGAAAAATGTATAGAATAGGAATCCTTGAGTTAAAAGAGCTTTCAGAGGATCTACGATCAAGGATTACGTAAAGATGGAACGAGTTACAATGTGATTTCAAAGACATTCACCAGTCTACAGTCGGAGGCCAGTCTACAGTCGGAGGCCAGTCTACAGTCGGAGGCCAGTCTACAGTCGGAGGCCAGTCTACAGTCGGAGGCCAGTCTACAGTCGGAGGCCAGTCTACAGTCGAAGGCCAGTCTACAGTTGGGCAAATGGAGATAGTTTTGGGACTGTGGCTACTCTACCAAGAAGTGGATGCCCAGTCCAAATGACCCGAAGACACAACGAAGACTCATCTCCGAGGTAAAGAAGCAACTGCTCAGCTCAGCTCAGACAACATCTGTGTTTATGGGTCTACATGAGTTTACTGTATGTAAAACACTGAATGTGGCAGGACACCACAAATGAAGCTGCTTCTTACTAAAAAGAACATCGCTGCATGCCTGAAGCTTTAGAAAGAGCACACTGACACTCCACAGCGGCATCTGCAAAATGTTTTGTACACTGATGAAACTAAGGTTGAACTATTTGGAAAGAACACACAGGCCTAAATCTGGCATTAAAACGGCACTGCATATCATCATGAAAACACCATGATTTGGGGCTGCTTTGCTGCCTCAGGGCGTGGCCAGCTTGCAGTCAAAGAGGGGAAGATGAATTCCCAAGTGTATTAAAGAATTATTCAGGATAATGTGAGAATGTCTGTACATTAGCTGAAACGACCCAAAACACCGGAGCAACAGCACGGATTCACAACCGAACAGATTCCGAAGAACAAGATCCTCCTTTTGGAGCGGCCGAGTCAGAGCCTAGACCTCAACCCAATAGAGATGATGTGGAATGACTTGAAGAGAGTCACATACATGAGCCGTTCAGAGAATATGACCGAGCTAAAGCAGTTCTGTCAGGAAGAACGGACTAAAGCTTCCCCTGAACCATGAGCAGGTCTGATCCACAGCTACACCATTTTGAATGTTGAATGAGTGTCTTCAATAAAGAATTCAATAAAAAAAATTCAAATTTTTAGGCACATTTTATTTATCAACATTTTTGACTTGATGAAGATCAGATCACAGCTCATGACAAATTTATGCAGAAAACCATAAAATTCCAAAAGGTTCTTTTCTTCATACTTTCTCATGTCACTGTACAAATCATGGGCCTGATCATCTGTCATCATCTGCACCTGTTTCTCACAGCTTCATGCCTTAAGTTAGATGCTTTTTATGCTTGAACGGTTCATAAGTCACTGAACAAACAAAAAACGTTCCTCTGAACCTGCTCAGGTACCGAGATTGGACTGATATCAAAAAAGACCAAAACTATCCTCTGCAGAACTTCTCCTTAAAATGACAATAAAAATACAAGAAAGTCTTGAACTTCGGAAGAAAAATGTGAAGAGATGGCGGGTCAAGACTTTTGCACAATTCTGGTCTGCAGAACACACAGCGGAATTCCACAGTCCCGCCACACAGGCGCCGCGATACGACTGTTTTACATGGATAGTGCGATACACACAAAAAAAACATCTATATTTTCTGATTAGTTACAGAATGATTAGGAATCACAGTAGAGTTACTGCATCGTTATATAAACTACAGTAAACAGATCGTGTGGTTTTATTCTGACACATTTCACTCACAGTAGAGTTTAATTTAGTTTTTGGTTTTTGGCCAGCTGTGGTCCTGATGTTCATTAACAAACCTGCTGGAGGGTGTGTGTGTGTGTGTGTGTGTGTGTGAGTGTGTGTGTGAGAGTGTGTGTGTGAGAGTGTGTGTGTGAGAGTGTGTGTGTGAGAGTGTGTGTGTGTGAGTGTGTGTGTGTGAGTGTGAGTGTGTGTGTGTGTGTGTGTGTGAGAGTGTGTGTGTGTGTGTGTGTGTGTGTGAGAGAGTGTGTGTGTGAGAGTGTGTGTGTGAGAGTGTGTGTGTGAGAGTGTGTGTGTGAGAGTGTGTGTGAGAGAGTGTGTGTGAGAGAGTGTGTGTGAGAGAGTGTGTGTGAGAGTGTGTGTGTGTGTGTTATGATGGCGTTATGTCAGATGTCATATTTATGATGGTTATTGTAAGGGTTTTGTTGTGAGCAGGTCTGTTTATGTGTATATGCTGGTACATGGTGTGTGTGTGTGTGTGTGTGTGTGTGTGTGTGTGTGTGTCAGGGCTGAAGACCATCGTGGGTGCTCTGATCCAGTCAGTGAAGAAGCTCTCGGACGTGATGATCCTGACGGTGTTCTGCCTCAGTGTGTTTGCGCTCATCGGTCTGCAGCTCTTCATGGGGAACCTGCGGCAGAAGTGTGTGTTCTGGCCCCTGAGCAACGACACCATCACCTACCTGTCCAACGGCAGCAGGGGATTCGACTTCAACGAATACATCATGAATGAAAGTGAGTTGATTTGCTACAGTGAGTTCGGCAGACTGTGTGTGTGTGTGTGTGTGTCTGTGTGTGTGTGTGTGTGTGTGTGTTTGTGTGTAAAAATTTTAATAATTATATATTTCATTCATTCTTTTCCTGTTTTAGCAAATTTCTACTTCCTGCCGATTGGAGGAGACGCGTTACTATGTGGAAACAGCTCTGATTCTGGGTTAGGCACCCCCCACACACACACACACACACACACACACACACACACACACACACACACACACACACACACACACACACACACACACACACCTACCCCTAAAAAAGTATTGGAACAGCTGATTTTGCTATTCAGTAAAGACGTTTAGCTAGGTGAGCAAAAGTATTGGAACAAACAGCGGACTAAAGTAAAAAAAAACCCAGGGCTCATGTGTTCACAGTTTAAACACTCAGTCTGACAGAACAAGGTGCTGGTCACATGGTCCAGTATATTTATTTTATATGCACCGGAAATAAAGTCTGAAATTCTCGTGTATCTGATCATGATCTTAAATCCAAACGTCTTTGGAAAAAGCTAAACAATTAGCCTTGCTCTTCCTATAGGAGTGTGTAACAAACACACAAACATAATCATTTATTTCAATAAGCCAATAAAAAAGAAAGTAGTGAGTAGTCCTGAATTCAAATAACACCTGAAACATATTACTCTGTGTGTGTGTGTGTGTGTGTGTGTGTGTGTGTGTAGACGCTGTCCAGAGGGTTACATGTGTATGAAGGCAGGCCGTAACCCTAACTATGGCTACACCAGCTTTGACTCGTTCGGCTGGGCGTTCCTCGCTCTCTTCAGACTCATGACACAGGACTTCTGGGAAAACCTGTACCAGCTGGTATGTGCTCGCGTCTCGCCTCAACTCCTTCAGCTCTGCACTGAAAAATTTCAGCCATGAGCTCAAAAGTAAATATTTGCGTGAGTTGAGCTGCTGGTGTTCAGAGGCGAGCTCCGCAGCTGATGAAGTGGATGTTTTATTATTGATTTATTTTTATTGTGAGCTCAATATTTAAATCACCTGTGTGCAGTTCACACTTCCACCGTTTCCAGATTAGATTATTTAGTTTGTGCATTTAGTTTGACCTTTTACACTATAACAATGTCGGCAAAAAAAAAAAAAAAACCTTATAATAACCTGAATAAATAAGGGACTGAAAATGCAAACAACGCTAAAAAAAAGATGCTGCAGAGAAAACTATCCCACATCGTGAAGATGTCCGTACACTCATATTATGATGCTACATACATACTGAGGTGTGAAGAATTGGGATCAAACTCTGCCCTGGTGGTGGTGACAGTAGGACATTAGGGATTTGTTCCCGAGCCGCAGTGCCTTGAGAAGTGAACGTAATGACTTTAACTTCTCTAACTTTGTTCTTACTGACTTCCTGCCTTAGACACTTCGAGCTGCAGGAAAGACCTACATGATCTTCTTCGTGCTGGTGATCTTTGTGGGTTCATTTTATCTGGTGAATCTGATCCTGGCTGTGGTGGCCATGGCCTACGAGGAACAGAACCAGGCCACCATGGAAGAGGCCCAGCAGAAAGAGGAAGAGTTTAAAGCCATGTTGGAGCAGCTCAAGAAACAGCAGGAGGAGGCTCAGGTGAGCACCTATTCGAGGGTGGGGCTAGATGTACTGTAAGCTCATTCTACTACTACTACTACTAGCTCTGTGCCTGTAAACAAAAATTGTGTCATGTGCAAATTATTTAAAGGTGCCCACATGGCACTCTGACTACAGCGTGATTGTTTGTGCCACATGTTGTGGTTTCAGTGTTTCTATGGCGACCATCTCCTAATGGCTGCTTCCAGCATGTCACAAAGTCATCTCAAATTGGTTTCCTGACCCTGGCAATGAGTCCAGTGTTCTTCAGTAGAACATCGTAGGGCTGTGGTTTATCCAGTATTAGTGGAATGTTACATTTATTTATTTATTATTATCTTACTTGGATTTCAGGCCCAAGCCATGGCCACGTCAGCAGGCACCGTGTCCGAGGACGCCGTGGAGGATGACAGAGGTGGACGTCTGTCTCGCAGCTCTTCTGAGGTTTCCAAGCTGAGCTCCAAAAGTGCGAAGGAGCGACGTAACAGGAAGAAAAAGTGGAGAAAAGAGCAGGAGAAGGAGAAGGGAGACAGCGAGAAGGTGGTCAAATCTGAGTCAGACGACGGCAGCAAGAGGAGTCGCTTCCGTTTCCCTGACAACCGTCTGGGCAGAAAGACCTCCATCATGAACCAGGTACGAGGCAGGAGCAGTCACTAAGGGTATCTGTGAAAAAATAAAAATGATTACAGCAGAAGGATTAGGAATTTCGCTCTGTAGCTGTAGACACTTTATCATGTTTATGGTGTAAGTTCCCGCGGCACAGCGAGTTTGACTTCCACCAGGCAGGTTTCCCCCCTCACACTCGTCTCACACTCGTCTCACACTCGTCTCACACTCGTCTCACACTCGTCTCACACTCAATAAGGGTTACTGAGCAGATTGAAAATCCTCCCTCCTTCCTCCCTCCCTTTGCTCATTCCTTTCATTCATTTTCCCTCTTTCTATTTCCTTCTTTCCTTCTTCCTTTCTATTTTAACCTTTTGTAATTTCTTCCTTACTTGCTCGCTTCGCTCTACTCCTTCCTTCTCTCATTTCTTTTCTTGTATTTCTTTCCTTCCTTCCAGTTTCCACCGTTCTTATTTTATTCTTTCCTTTGTGTCTTCCCTTTTCTTTCATTCATTCTTTGATTGTATTTCCTTCCTTCCTTGCTTTTCTTCTTCCTTTGTTACTGTGACCTTCCATCCTTCCCTCCTTCCCTGTGTTGTGCTGATCAGTCTGTGGATCTGTAGAGAAGTAATAAATCTGTAGAAGAACCCGGTTCCTCCCAGCACCACTCGGCTCGGCTCGGCTCTGTTGTTCTGCCTCCTCTGCTATGTGCATTAGGATGCATTTTTGCTGAGTCATTGTCCATTTCACCCTGAAGATTAGATGGAGTGCATCAGGCTTCAGCTCAGAGATCAGATCAAGTGTTTTCCTGCTCATCTATCTGCACTAACTACAATTTTAAATATTTAAATAACACATCCAGTTTTTTTTACATTTCGGTGTTATTTCGGTTAGATGATCACAGGTCGAATTCGTCTGTCTTGTCCAGTTGTTGTCTCGTGTTTCTTGAGGTTACGATCCACAGCTGAGTCAGACTCCTTAACCTGTGCTCGGCTTAGTTTCTGTACATCACCTGCTCACATCAGCTCTGGATGCGGCATCGTCACCCGGCCGAAAGCCACGTACAGTATCTGGGCTTCAGTGTGGGCGTGTGGTGTGGTCAGGGTAGCGCCATGCTTTCACTCACCCTCTCTGAATTATTCATCCCAATTCTACAAATCGTTCATCTTCAATTGAAAGCAGTATTATGGCCTGCGCTTTTGGCAGAATGTTACGCTCCTGTAAATCTGTACTTTAGTATTTTTAACGTTCAGGATGAACCTTCACCCAGAGGAACGGCATAAACCAGGTGTCTACAGGCAATTAGGGAGATTATAGGTGTCTACAGGTGATTTAAAGCGATTATATGTGGTTACGAATGATTACTGGTGATTATAGATGATTACAGATAATTATGAAGAATCACAGGTAATTAATATTATTAAAGATGTTTACAAGAAGCGTATCTCTTTCACGTGTAGCTCAGTGGTTAAGGCATTGGACTACCGGTCCGAGAAGGTCCCAGGTTCAAATCCCACAACCACCAAGTTGTATCAATATGTATCATGTGATGAGAATGTAAGTCGCTCTGGAAAAGGGCGTCGGCCAAATGGCTAAATGTAACTGTAAATGTACAAGAGAATTCCTAATGCAGGGGATTGCAGGTGATCACAGGTAATTAAAGGTGATCACCTGTGATTACAGATTACAGCAGAGGATTGTAAGATTACAGGTGATTGAAGGTGATTACAAATGATTAGAGATGATCATAGATTACTCCACGGGATTGTGAGTGATTATAGATTATTAGAAGTGACTATATCATCGCAGAGATTTAAAGGTGATGGGAGAGTTACAGGTGATTGTAGCAGATTACAGGTAGGTGTAGGAGATTACAGGTTCATAAGAGATTACAGTGAATTACAGATGGTTAACGGGATGGGGAAACAGTGTTATGCAGCTCTACATGGAAGTTAAACACATAACTGTATGGCAGGCCATGTTCACTTGAGATTTCTTTGGATAACAGGAAGGTTGCAACTGGAAGGCCGTTATGGTTGTGTTCTCTATTCGCTTCAGTGTCCATGCTCACAAAGAAGGTCCTTCAGCAAGTAAAACTATAGTTAAGCAGTTAAGCATCCCTACTTTGGGATACTTGGTGTTGGTAAGAGGATGGAACTCAGACACCTTGACCTGGTGCTCTTGTTGGCTTGCGTTTGAGGAGAAGAGCAGGAGGTGAGACATTTCATTGTGAAATTTTAGGCCCAAACCTCTGTTATTTCCTAACTCCATTTAAAGAGGATAAACTGAGAAGCCATCAGAAGTCTAGATTTGACCAGGGCTCAGTCAAGCTCACATTAGCAGACGATGAGACAGATGATCACCTCTCTGTGTGGCAGATATTACTGTTGTAAAGTGTGACTTATTCTAATTAGTAATTATTGTTTCTGGATCGTCCCACCAATGTGGACGGGGAGTAGAGAATATCACTTTTCACTTCATGTTCCACGACATGGACATGATTCCATTTTCCCCCCTTACTTTGCTTTAAATCATCTAGTTGATGAAGCACAGCCCATGCATTCTCCTGCCCACAGACTTCATCTGAGAATAATGTTACACTGCATGAGAGTTGATAGCATTAGCATTCTGGCATCATGTGATATCTGAGGTTGTAGCTCAGGTGGGTTCTCTGTGCAGCAATGCAGATCTTAAGCACTTTACCAGATCAATGGCACTTGTCTCTGTGAGGTGGAACATTCGGAGCTGAGAGGACTCCTGGGCTTGTGGCTCTGCAGTGGTCAAGCAGCCCATTAGGGAGAAACCACTCAGACCCACCGCAGTGAAAATGCCTGCGCTAGCAGCTAGCGTTCTGCACTATCAGTGAATTTCAGCGAGCAGCTAAACATTCTGCAGCATCACTCATTTTCATCCACAGCTCTGTGGCACATAAGCAGTTCAGATTATTTTACTAGAGTGCACTATGCTATGCTATGCTATGCTATGATGTGGTGTTTATTGTAACTTATTAGTTAACTAGCATGAAATTTAATGTTAATGTTCCACTTCTGCAGGAAACAGTTCTTTTAGAAATAAATGACTCGCCCATGAAAAACCAAACAAAAAAAGAATTTTAAAGAATGCTTTTAATTTTTTGGAAATTCACACTACGGTCTTGTTAATGAATTGCGTCACTTCAGGCTGGTAATGTGAATGTAGCCTTTGTTTGAAGTTATGCACATTCCAGTAGAAATAAGTTTTAGGATTTATATGTATTTATATCTATTTTCAAATATATATTATTGTAAAGATCATATGTGAACGGTTTGATTGTAAAATTAATTAAATGCCATTTTTAGACTGCATGACCAATTATGGCATTTCATAGGCATACAATAAATCCTTGAAGCTGAGCAAAATAGCAGCTGCTGTGAGTGGACTTAATGTGTTTGATAGTGTTTGTTAGTGCCATCGCAGTTTCCCCAGCAGTCATGGACTTCAGCTGCAGTTAACTACTGAAGTAGCAGAGGTGCTGGTCGCTGCATTGTAAAGTTTTAATATCGTTTATTATGTTTTTCATGTTTTTTAAAAATCTGAAATGCATTCAAATCATGGGTTGTTATATAATACAGTATATTAAAATTATTGCATATTAACACTGACACAAACACAACTGCATGCAGATTTATGTATTAAACGAGTTATAGCATTTTACAAAATCACACGAAATTTACACTGATGCTGGCAAAACAATTTAGACACAATATTGTGGCTTTTGTGCTTTTAAACACACTTCTACCTCAAAGAAAACATGCAGACAATATTCAGCTCATTGTCCCCTAAAACTGGACTGCAGTCAAACCATTCAAATATTTTATGTCCTTAAACTAATTTGAAGATACTGTAATTGTAAAAGTTAATGTCGTCTTTAAACAATGTACAGTGCAGAACAAAGTCTTAAGTGTTGACATTTTCTTTCTCTATCCATATTCTCTCTCTCTCTCTCTTTAGTCTTTACTGAGTATTCCTGGCTCACCCTTCATGTCCCGCCATAACAGTCGCAGCTCCATCTTCAGCTTTAAGGGACGTCAGCGGGATGTTGGTTCTGAGAACGAGTTCGCGGACGATGAGCACAGCACAGTGGAGGAGAGCGAAGACCGCCGAGGATCGCTCTTCATACCGTACCGCCGCAATAGCTACAGCGGTTACAGTCAGGGCTCATCACGCATCAACCCACTGGTGCCACACTCAGGCTGCAAGAGGAACAGCACGGTCGACTGCAACGGCGTGGTGTCTCTGATCGGGCCCGGGCCCGGACGACTTCTGCCTGAGGTGAAAATAGATAAGGCAGCCTCTGACGACAGTGTAAGGACGTCCTCACAGGGGGGAAGTTTACAGTATAGGCATGACACCAGTGGCCGATCTTTATCCCGATGCATTTTGACCTCGATTTTCATCCTACCTTTCTGCAGTTTCTGTTCTTGTTTTTTCCCTTTTTACCCTGCGCTAACACCAGATGCGATGTGACATGACAAAGCAGAAAAACGTCTTAATCAGAAGTACCAGGCATAGACGTTACGAGCGATGTGGAAGGGCTGAGCACAGTTTAAGTCTATGTGAAGCGATATGGTGATTCCCAGTTCGAGTGAGAGATGTTGGGATGTCTCTTCATCTCTTGATCTCTATTTTTGGCTCCTGTCAAATATTCCTTCCTAAACCAGTCTCGCTGTACTTAACAGTTTGAATAAAACAGTGGTGTTTTTTTTAACAAGAACAATGACGATCGAGATGATTGAGAGCGAGGAACAGTGTTTTAGGTTTATTCTGATTTGACTACACAGTGATACATTACACCTACCGTATGCACAGTTTTCTCACCAAGCTTTTTGTTTTTGGTGGGAAACACCTGATCAGTCTCCATAGCTAGTCGAGTAGTTTATGCCATCACTGTAGTGTTTTAGCTAAGTGCTATCTTGTGGTAAATGTAGTAATTGAAACATCGCTTTTAGTGTGAACGCAGGGTTACGTTACCTCGTCATGTGGTGCTCTGACAGGCACTGTCGATTTCCCAAAATCCTGTCAAAACCGGTGTGGTAGATTTTTTTTATACTTCTCCCCATACTATACGTTCTGGCGCGATCATAAAGTCCACCATTTTACATCTCCTCCTGCTCCTCCTGTCCTTCCCTTAACTTTAGAACAAGTCTTCTGTCCCTGTCCTCTTTTTTTCTGGTCTCTTACCTTCTCCAGATTAAACGTGATGCAGCTGAATCTTTTCCCAACCTTTCCAGTAACATTTTCCTCATCTTAGCTAGCATGATAGACTGACATCCTTATACTCTCTATTCAGGCTTTGCCTCTTTTATCGTCTCTGGTTGAGGCGTAACCTCAGGCCCAGTCTCCACACAGCTTAAACCAACACCATCATCACCACCACCGCTAATCACCATCTGTGATCCAGGAGCTCATATAGTCGACGCAGAGCAGTAATAAACCATCTTTTTTCTGTATGACTACTTCTGTAATTCGGCTCTGAATTCCTACATGACTATTTATTTAAATTAAAACCACCGGAAATGGTCAGTTAAAAAAACTAATTGTAAGGTGATTACATGTAAAAATATACCTTTAAATCAGTTTATCACATTACAGTCCTACATACTGCTTAATAATTTAAGACATATTTGCTGCACAGCATTAGTTCAGCAGTAAAATGTGTTGGTGGAGACAGATGGAGGTGTGTGTGTGATGGAGGTGTGTGTGATGGAGATGTGTGTGTATACAGTGTGTGTGTGTGTGTGTGTGTGGAAGCTGGGCCTTTAAGTGTTTGAATTAACCTCCTGTCCTACTGTGTGCATGGTCATGCATGTTGACTTTGGTGATTTGGACAGCAACGTAAAATCAGTCAATCTGGCAACCATACAGCGATGACTAAAGCCTGTAGCGCTGTTCTTCAGGTAGACCAGATCAGCAGGAATGGCGATACTGAAGTGTTGGAGCTTGTTTAAAATGGAGGATGGACTGTGCTAAAGTCCCGGAGTGTTTCGTTGTCCTTGTAAAATGAAGACGGGGTGTGGACTAACGGGATACAGACATGACAAATAGAGGAAAAATGCATCTTTATTAGGAAAGGCGCTTTTTGTGGGGAACATGAACAGTCAGTTAAAAATAAACAGATGTTTTAATTCAGTTCTTAAGAAAGCCTTTATTAATGTTCTCCCCGAGCCTGGTGGGTTTCCGGCCCCGGTTTCCTCCCAAAGTCCAAAGACATGCAGATTACCATATTGATGTTTCTAAATTGCTCTGAGTGTGTAAGTGTGTATATTATTGTTATGGATTGGCGGCCTGTCCAGGGTGTACCCTACCTCGTGCCCAAGGCCCCCTGGGATAGGCCTCCCACAACCCTGTATAGGATAGGATATAGCTTAGAGAGAGAGAAAGATAGAGTAACTGTGTGTTTTGGTTCAAGTTTTAATTTTAGCTGGAAGTGCCTGCATTAACCCCTTCTGTGACACTGTTGACATTTATTTATTCAATTCCATCCAATTTAACATGACATCAGGAGCCTTGTCCATAAAGTTACTATTTGTGTAGAAGGGTAGTGTGATGAGGATTAGCTGGAGTGAAGCGAGGAGATGTCGAGTCAGGTGTGTGGGAGGAAGCTCAGTGATGGAGAGATGCTTGCGTTTTGATGTGATGAAGAGGATGCAGGTGAATCTCATGCTGTCCTTGTGTGTGCGTGTTCCAGTGTTGCTGTCGCTGTGTATACGTGGGTGTGTTTGCTTTTTCCTCATTCCTCCCTCTCTTGTACAGACTACTGAGGTGGACATGAAGAGGAAACACTCAGGCTCTCTCATGGTGTCTGTGGATCAGCTAAACACTTCGTTCGGACGTAAAGATCGAGCTAACAGCGTGATGACCGTCATCACCAACACCCTAGTGGAGGGTACTGCACCTCAGTTTCTTTTTCTGCATTCTCATCTATAGATACTTGTCCTCATTTTCTAAAGCCTATTTCCTTTGCTGTTCCTCACACAGAGCTGGAGGAGTCTCAGAGAAAGTGTCCTCCATGCTGGTACAAGTTTGCCAACACCTTCCTGATCTGGGAATGCTGTCCACTCTGGGTGAAAATCAAGGAGATTGTTAATCTAATAGTGATGGACCCATTTGTGGATTTGGCCATCACTATATGTATCGTGCTGAACACCGTGTTTATGGCCATGGAGCACTACCCCATGACTCCTGCGTTTGAAGAGGTTTTGTCTGTAGGAAACCTGGTGAGTCAGATCGCATTCTCGGAAGCGAGTAATGGGCAGCCGGTCATGACCTGAAGTCTGTGAGCTGCAGTTGGCAGCTGAACCATAACTTACGTTCATCAAGGCTCAGACCTTTCTGCAAATTTGGCATTAATAAATGATTTCGAAAAATATACAAACGGTTTAAGGGGGCGAACGTGTTCATGACTGAAATGTTGTCTGTTCTTCCCTCATCAAGAAAACTGTATTACCGCTGTTAAGACCTGAGCTCAAGCAGGTGATGTTAAAGTTCAGAGAGTGCTTTCACACCTGCTTTAGTTCATTTAACTCGAACTCTAGTTCATTTTCCTTCTTGGTGCGGTTAACACACGCCTCCTGTGTTGTCTTGGTATGTCTTCGGCAACTCCGGGCCCTCAATGTGGAGTTTTCCAACTGTATCTGTGCTGCGTTTTCAAATTATATGATTTGTCTAAACCAGAGGTGTCAAGTAACGAAGTACAAATAGTTCGTTACCTTACTTAAGTAGAAATTTTGGGTATCTATACTTTACTGGAGTAATTATTTTTCAGCCGACTTTTTACTTCTACTCCTTACATTTTTAAGCAATTATCTGTACTTTCTACTCCTTACTTTTTAAAAACAGCCTCGTTACTCTATTTTTATGATCAGAACGTGCAACCCCTCCGGTCGCATGATAAGAACGCGCACAACGCCCTCCGGTCACATGATCAGAACGCGCACAACGCCCCCCCCCTCGTCACATGATAAGAACGCGCACAACGCCATCCCCCGGTGCATGATCAGAAAGCGAGACCTTAATGCTTTTGTCGCCCCTCACGGTACTTTTACTTTTATACTTTAAGTAGTTTTGAAACCAGTACTTTTAAACTTTTACTTAAGTAAAAAGCTTGGGTTGATACTTCAACTTCTAAAGAAGTATTTTTGAACCCTAGTATCTATACTTCTACTCAAGTAATGAATGTGAATACTTTTGACACCACTGGTCTAAACTGGTTAAAGTAGGCAATGGAATAAACGATCACCAGGACGATGAGCAACCGGCTGAGGTTAACCTCCGTCATGTAATTCTCTCTCTCTCATTTACATTTAGGCATTTGGCAGACGCTCTTATCCAGAGCGACTTACATTTTTATCTCATTACACATATGAGCAGTTGAGGGTTAAGGGCCTTGCTCAAGGGCCCAACAGTGGCAACTTGGTGGTTGTGGGGTTTGAACCTGGGATCTTCCGAACCGTAGTCCAATGCCTTAACCACTGAGCTACCCCTGGCCCTACCCCTCTCGTGTCACAGAAACATGCAGTATTGCACACGCACAACACAATTTCTACCTGTATTGACTTTTTTGATCTTGAAACAGCCACGTCTGACCAATAAGTGGAGAGAACATTCTCACAAGGTCTGTGTGACGCATTTAGGTACGCTTGGATTTTTCTCTGTGTGAAAAGCGGGTTAAACTCTTCAAGCGATACAGAGCAGAGCAAAAGATCTAAGGTGTGAAAGCACTCTTTAACTCATTGCCCAGTTTTTGGGAAATTTGGAGAAAATTTTTTTATAGTATTATTTACACTGTGCGATTCCAGAGATCATAATAATAATAATAATAATAATAATAATGTAGGGGGCGGCGCGGTGGTGTAGTGGTTAGCACTGTCGCCTTGCACCTTCAGGGTCCGGGTTCGATTCCCGGCCAGGCTCGATTCCCGTCTCTGTGTGCATGGAGTTTGCATGATCTCCCCGTGCTTGGTGGGTTTCCTCCGGGTACTCCGGTTTCCTCCCACTGACATGCAGATTAGGCTAATTGGCGTTCCCAAATTGACCATAGTGTGTGAATGAGTGTGTGTGTGTGTGTGCGTGCTCTGCGATGGATTGGCACGCTGTCCAGGGTGTACCCTGCCTCGTGCCCTGAGTCTCCTGGGATAGGCTCCGCCCCCGCGACCCTAAATACAGGACATTTATATACGGTATAGAAGATGAATGTATGTAGGTGCTGGGTAGAATAACCATTTAGGAACGTTAATGACATGTTACATGATAATGTGTTATTTACAGACATTTTAGTTTGAACATAAAATGTAACCAAAAGCAATGGCATAATTATATTCATTTATTTATTTATCTACTCATACATTTATTTAAATGATGTAATAATTTAGACAGCTCTAAGCCTTCCTTAGTTTTAGAATGAAGTGAAGTAGTTTTTTATTTGCTTATTCTTATTTACACAGGGCTAGATTTGCCCCGATGCTGTAACCTATTTTGTACCCTCATTTTAACCCTCATGTAATTTAGCCGTGTGTCTGAATAAACTGCCATCAATTCTTAATCTCACTAGTTTCAGTCCTGAAACTGCCTTGTGCTCTCCTCAACTATTTTGCATTTTTGTATTTTCGTCTGTCATGGTACAGAAACTACTGGTCCCTTTCCCATGATTCATTCTGATTCTGTCTCCTAACATCCTAATAACCTTCAGTAGGGTGGGTGGTGTAATAACACACCAGAGTTACTGTTACTACCCAGAGTTCAGCATGTTCTCCAGTGTGTTGTTCCTCTTGTTTCAGGCTACTATGTTAACTATTTGTATGATAAAGAACATGATACTATTATTTAGGGTCCTTTTAAAATTGGTTAAGTAAAAGTAAAGTCTGTCTATCTATCTATCTATCTATCTATCTATCTATCTATCTATCTATCTATCTATCTATCTATCTATCTATCTAATGCTATAGAGAATTAATCAACACTTGTCTTACACTGTTTTTCCGCGTCCAGGTCTTCACGGGTATTTTTACAGCCGAGATGTTTGCGAAGCTGATAGCCATGGACCCGTATTACTACTTCCAGGAGGGCTGGAACATATTCGATGGCTTCATCGTGAGCCTGAGCTTGGTGGAGTTGGGGCTCGCTGATGTTGAGGGACTGTCAGTGCTGAGATCCTTTAGATTGGTGAGTGTGGATTTGTGTTTTTGCACTTTTTATAGATTTGATCAGGATTATGTGAAGTATGTGTATCTGTTTCATTAAATAAAAATAAACAAAGGATTGCTCTTCTGCACCAATAACAATTGGCGGAATTGTGGAATTGGTGTTATATCTGGGGTGCGGACTGATTGGGGGCCAGGGGTAGCTCAGTGGTTAAGGCATTGGACTACGGTTCGGAAGATCCCAGGTTCAAACCCCACAACCACCAAGTTGCCACTGTTGGGCCCTTGAGCAAGGCCCTTAACCCTAAACTGCTCAGATGTGTAATGAGATAAAAAAATGTAAGTCGCTCTGGATAAGAGCGTCTGCCAAAATGCCTAAATGTAAATGTAAATGTGATTGGCCTCAAGGGGGCACTACAGCATGGTATTTCACATTTCAACTCCTTACTCTTGCTACGTAGCTTAAATACAAATTTCTTACTTCTACAAACGTTGAATGTTTCTGCAGCCACCTGCCTACCCTGACTTTTATTTTAATGTACAATGTACTTCATTAATGTCTACAATAAACTTCTATGTGCTCGATTCACTCAGCAGTTGTCTCATAAACCTTCATCCACTGGGGGATGGGGTCTCTGTCTCTGGGGGTGGGGTAACAGGGTAAGGGATTCTGAAAGACATATAGAGGGTATAAATATTTATTTCTGAGATTTACTTAAACCGTATTTTGGCCATTTTAGAAGCCGTACAAACCATACAACACAAAATCACCACAGAACATCATACAGTACAGGAAGGCAGGTGCAGTGGGTGCTTACTGGAGCCCTGATCCCTGGCCCACAGAAGACTCATGTTTGCATTTCTCCTCACCCTTCTGTTCTCCTTCAGCTCAGGGTCTTCAAACTGGCCAAGTCATGGCCCACTCTAAACATGCTGATCAAGATCATCGGGAACTCGGTGGGTGCTCTGGGAAACCTGACCCTGGTGCTGGCCATCATTGTCTTCATCTTTGCCGTGGTGGGCATGCAGCTGTTTGGGAAGAGCTACAAGGACTGTGTGTGTAAAATCGCCTCAGACTGCGACTTGCCACGCTGGCACATGAATGACTTCTTCCATTCCTTCCTTATTGTGTTCCGTGTGCTGTGCGGAGAATGGATCGAGACCATGTGGGACTGCATGGAGGTGGCGGGACAGACCATGTGCCTGACCGTCTTTATGATGGTCATGGTCATTGGAAACTTGGTGGTGAGTTTAAACCTGACTGTTTCTACACATCCTCACACTTTATTTAAGGAAAGTGCACAAAACAACCAAACTTGTCAGCTTGACAGATGTTACAATCATTTGAAGTCATGTATGCCCTTACTGTACATATACAGTGGTGTGAAAAACTATTTGCCCCCCTCCTGATTTCTTATTCTTTTGCATGTTTGTCACACAAAATGTTTCTGATCATCAAACACATTTAACTATTAGTCAAAGATAACACAAGTAAACACAAAATGCAGTTTTTAAATGAGGGGTTTTATTATTTAGGGAGAAAAAAAATCCAAACCTACATGGCCCTGTGTGAAAAAGTAATTGCCCCTTGAACCTAATAACTTGTTGGGCCACCCTTAGCAGCAATAACTGCAATCAAGCGTTTGCGATAACTTGCAACGAGTCTTTTACAGCGCTCTGGAGGAATTTTGGCCCACTCGTCTTTGCAGAATTGTTGTAATTCAGCTTTATTTGAGGGTTTTCTAGCATGAACTGCGTTTTTAAGGTCATGCCACAACATCTCAATAGGATTCAGGTCAGGACTTTGACTAGGCCACTCCAAAGTCTTCATTTTGTTTTTCTTCAGCCATTCAGAGGTGGATTTGCTGGTGTGTTTTGGGTCATTGTCCTGCTGCAGCACCCAAGATCGCTTCAGCTTGAGTTGACGAACAGATGGCCGGACATTCTCCTTCAGGATTTTTTGGTAGACAGTAGAATTCATGGATCCATCTATCACAGCAAGCCTTCCAGGTCCTGAAGCAGCAAAACAACCCCAGACCATCACACTACCACCACCATATTTTACTGTTGGTATGATGTTCTTTTTCTGAAATGCTGTGTTACTTTTACGCCAGATGTAACGGGACACGCACCTTCCAAAAAGTTCAACTTTTGTCTCGTCGGTCCACAAGGTATTTTCCCAAAAGTCTTGGCAATCATTGAGATGTTTTTTTAGCAAAATTGAGACGAGCCTTAATGTTCTTTTTGCTTAAAAGTGGTTTGCGCCTTGGAAATCTGCCATGCAGGCCGTTTTTGCCCAGTCTCTTTCTTATGGTGGAGTCGTGAACACTGACCTTAATTGAGGCAAGTGA
The DNA here is from genome assembly GCA_030522415.1 of Channallabes apus. Lineage (NCBI taxonomy): Eukaryota > Metazoa > Chordata > Actinopteri > Siluriformes > Clariidae > Channallabes > Channallabes apus. The sequence goes on from CM060112.1 coordinate 1,053,824, forward strand.
GGCCTGCAGTTCTTTAGATGTTGTCCTGGGGTCTTTTGTGGCCTCTCGGATGAGTTGTCTCTGCGCTCTTGGGGTAATTTTGGTCGGCCGGCCACTCCTGGGAAGGTTCACCACTGTTCCATGTTTTTGCCATTTGTGGATAATGGCTCTCACTGTGGTTCACTGGAGTCCCAAAGCTTTAGAAATGGCTTTATAACCTTTACCAGACTGATAGATCTCAATTACTTTTGTTCTCATTTGTTCCTGAATTTCTTTGGATCTTGGCATGATGTCCAGCTTTTGAGGTGCTTTTGGTCTACTTCTCTGTGTCAGGTAGCTCCTATTTAAGTGATTTCTTGATTGAAACAGGTGTGGCAGTAATCAGGCCTGGGGGTGACTACAGAAATTGAACTCAGGTGTGATAAACCACAGTTCAGTTATTTTTTAACAAGGGGGGCAATCACTTTTTCACACAGGGCCATGTAGATTTTGAGTTTTTTTCTCCCTTAATAACGTAAACCTTCATTTAAAAACTGCATTTTGTGTTCAATTATGTTATCTTTGACTAATAGTTAACGGTTTTTGATGAGCAGAAACATTTAAGTGTGACAAACATGCAAAAGAATAAGAAATCAGGAAGGGGGCAAATAGTTTTTCACACCACTGTATGTATGCAGATCTTATGCATGTATACAGGTCATATGAGTGCGATGGTATACTGTATAATCTGTTATAAATGCATTTATAATAATTAAAGGATCCACAGGGAAAGGAATAAGACAGTAAAAAGATTGGAGAGAAGTGTTTTAATTCATACACATTCACATTCCATACAAACTTAAATAATTCTTTTGATTGTGTAAAGTTGATTTGTGACAATGACAATTGTTAAAAGCGTTATACAAATAAAATTGAATTGAATTGAAGTGTACTGATTATTATCCCGGTTATGCATCCCCTAATCTTTTTTTAAGATATTGATTGTATTAGGATACACCCTGGCCCTGCTGAGTGAGTCTCCTCCGTTCCTCTTCTCCAGGTACTGAATCTGTTCCTGGCTCTGCTGCTCAGCTCATTCAGCGCTGATAATTTGGCCGCCACGGATGATGATGGGGAAATGAACAACCTGCAGATCTCAGTCATCCGGATTAAAAAGGGCATCGCCTGGGCCAAAATCCACGCACGGTTGCTAGTTGCTCACGTTCTGAAGAAGTCACCTCTGGAGGACGAGGATAAGCCTTTGGATGACATGTACGACAAGAAACTGAACATCATCGGCAATCACACAGGAGTAGACATCAAATGTGGTGAGCTTGACTTCGTCAAGAACGGCAACGGCACCACCAGCGGCATCGGCAGCAGCGTGGGGAAGTACATGATCGACGAGGACCGCATGTCCTTCATCCACAATCCTAACCTGACCGTGCGTGTCCCTATTGCCATGGGAGAGTCAGACTTTGAGAACCTGAACACAGAGGACTTCAGCAGTGAATCAGAAGTGGAGAACAGCAAAGATGTGAGTAACCTAAAGGGGATGGGGGTGGGCTGCGGGAAGTGATGCAGTGGCTAGCACTGGCACTTCCTGACTTTTTTAATATGAATCAAGTTTTTGAATATGTTCCCTACCCATACGAAGTCCTATAAAATGTCCTGTGAGCCTAAGACAAGGCTTGTGTTAGAATGCTAAGCCATTACACAGCACTGTCCTGCCCATCAAGTGAGAAATCAGTGAAATTTCTGCTGAATGTCTCTGGAAATGTCTTGCTTTTCCCCAGCGTTCCTATCTTTAGTTTTCTCCAGATTGCCATGGTTTCACAGGTAGCAACAAGCTAGTGTGACATCCACACAAACACTGATATCTATACAAGCTAGTGAGAGAATGAATAGAAAACCGGCACAAATTAGAATGAGGACACATCGTTAAAAAAAAATTGTGGAAGGAAATGACTCGTGTGCAGAATACTTCAGTCCAGAGCGTCGCCATTTGTAAAGACACCAAAACAATTCTTGCTGGTATGTCGAAATCGAAATGTGAAAGCAGTAACACAGATGTTTAGTGGACAAATCAAGCACATGAAGCTCCTTCCAGCTGAGTGTCCTACTGACTGCCTCAGGAACAATCGGTAGTAATGAATAAGGTTTTTGTGATATAAAAAGAATGAGATCAAGATAAATAATTTCTGAACTTTTTCCACCTTTAATGTGACCTATAACTTGTATAACTCAATTGAAAAACAAACTGAAATCTTTTAAGAGGGAGTAAAAATAATATAAAAAATTTTAATAATGTCCCTCTTATAACTGGGAATGTGTCGGTGTTCAGAATTAAGCAATAACATGTTAAATAGGGGTCAATACACACCTGTTATCATTTAAAGTGCTTCTGATTAAACCCAAAGTTTAGCTCTTCTAGTTGGCTTTTCCTGACATTTTCTTAGTCGCATCTTACAGCAAAAGCCATGTCCGCAGTATCAGTCAAGAGAAAGGTACCAAAGAATTGCCAAGGCATTAGATATACCATGGAACACAGTGAAGACAGTCATCATTAAGTGGAGATACAACAGTGATGTTACCAAAAACTGGATGTCCCACCAACATTTACGAAAAGACAAAAAGAAAACTGGTTAAGGAAGCTGCCAAAAGGCCTACAGCAACATTAAAGGAGATTCAGGAATTCCTGGTAAGTACTGACCGTGTAGTACATGGGACAACTATCTCCCGTATTCTTCATATGTCTGGGCTATGGGCTGGAGTAAAGAGAAAGATAAGAGCCTGGATAAGTTTTGCAAAAACACATTTGAGGTCTCCCTAAAGCATATGGAAAAATGTGTTATGGTCTGAATAAATGAAGGTTGAACTTTTTGTCCATAATTCTTAAAGGTATGTTTGGTGCAAAAACAACACTGCACAGTGCACACACAGTGAAGCATGGTGGTGGCAGCTTCATGCTTTGGGGCTGTTTTCTTCAGCTAGAACTAGGACTTTAGTGAAGGTGGAGTGAAATTATGAACAGTTCCAAATGCCAGCGAATTTTGGCACAAAACCTTCAATCTTCTGCTAGAAAACTGAAGAGGAATTTTTATCCTTTATCATGAAAAATGTCCCAAAGCCTACATCCAAAGCAACAAAAGAATGGCTTCACTGAGAAAAGGATTAAAGCGTTGAAATGGCCTAGCCAGACCCCAGACCTCAATCCTATGGAAGATTTATAGGGTATCTCTCCTCTTCTGCTCTCCCCTCTTCTGTTCTTTCTCCCCCTCTCTCTCTTCCCTCTCTCTGTCGAGCTACACATGTCATTCCTGAGCTGCCAGTGATCCAGACTCCCTCTGCCCTCCGGACCTGTCTGACCCATCCTGGTGCGCGGCTTCTGGTTGGAGATCACATGGATGCCCCGTGTGTCTCTTTGGGATGCGTCTGGTGTCTGGGGATGGTTTCACTCTCCCATGAAGATGATTCTGGCCTCGACTGATGTTGACAGCTGTTTCTCTGAAGAAATGACTCGGCTGTAGTTGCTCGATAGTTCAGGACTGGAACTTTCTACAAGTGAAGAGGGCTGTTTAAAAGAGATGCCCTTGCAATCTGACAGATTTAGAGCGTTTTTGCAAACAAGAGTGGGCACATATCGTCATTGTCATCGCTATGATAGTTCTGAAAAGCAATGAATAACTTTCTATGTGACATTATATCTGTGACTTCACAATAAAAGTCTTAACATAAAATTCACCCATTCTACAATTATGTAGTGGTATTGGTATGTCCCCTTTAAATGCATGGTAACACGCCCAAAAATAACAAATGGTGTGTGGGGCACCCAAGAGGTGATGGTGCAGGTGCTTGGGCCTGCTCATTGTTGCTTGCAACTATATATTTTTTTCTTCTCTGATTGCAATGTGCCAAGTGTAAAGTTTGGTGGAGGGAGGAGAAAGATCTGGCATAGTTATTCAGGAGTTGGGCTCGGCCCTTTAGTTCCAGTGAAAGGAACTCTTAATGCTTCAGCACGCCAAGACGTTTTTGGACAATTTCATGCTCCCACCTTTGTAGGAACAGTTTGGGGATGGCCCCTTCCTGTTCCAAAATGACTGCACAAAACAAGGTTCATAAAGACATGGATAAGTTTGATAGAGCACCTTTGGGATGAATTAGATCAGAGCCAGGCCTTCTCGTCCAACATCAGTGTCTGACCTCACAAATGCACTTCTGGAATAATGATAAAAACACATTCCCACATACACACTCCTAAACCTTGTGGAAAGCCTTCCCAGAAGAGTTAAAGCTGTTATATCTGCAAAGGGTCCGGGCAAACATCATATTAAACCCTTTCGATTAAGAATTGGATGCTACTGTAATTCATATGCATGCGAAGGCAGACGAGCGAATAAATGAGTTTGTTGCACTTCCTGTCTCTTGTGAAGCCACTTTGCGTATTCAGATGTTGTAAAAGAGAACGTGCAGTTACACGGGAGATGGATTGTAATTCCACTTCACCTCACATTGAGATGCTGATGAGCACCAGAAACATATTCACTTTACAGTTTTAAACTGTTAAGCACCTGACTTGTTGAAAGAACGAGCCCCGTTCCTGATGGTCAGAAAGCCCCGCACTCTGTTTGAGGCCTAGTGGAAACGTTTCTACAGCTTATTTCTCTTGTTAAGCACTTTTAGTCTCGGGCAACTTCACTGCTTTGTGATGGTCCTTTCCTTGAGGTTGTTCATCTGGAAAACTACAACACCATTGACCAGCTGCTGAATTGACTACGTTATCTGCTGGAAATATGATAAAAGATGGTAACTTATGTTTATTGCGCTGGATCAATTACGTACAGTACACTTCCTCTCACACACGACCTTATACATTTGTTGTTGACTTGCATTATATGTGGCAACCCTAACTTATTATAAACCAGTTCAATACAATAAAATAATCAGCTGAACTCAGTGAGCTGAGTAAATTTTGGCACCCATTCAACCAATATTTTTTTGGTGTTTTGTGTAGCAATTCACTGAGCGTTTGATTTCCGTCAGAGTAGCTACAGATAAAAAAAAAAAAAAATTCAGTTATATTTAAGATACAAGATTCAAGCTTCAAAGAACTTTATTAATCTAGCATAGTTAATTTAGTGTAGTATTTGCTGTTGCGTTCTTTTAATGTTGATGTAAAATAAGTAATGCAGGGGTCTTTGTGCTGGTTGGTAATATTAGTGAATTCTGGACCTCATGGCTTTACCCACATCAGCGCAGGAGAAACATCTGGATGGAAAAGCCACCTCTGTGACCGCATGATATCTTGGGCGAAAGTTCTGCAGTTTGTGTGAGTAGACTAAAGGCGGCGAATTAAAACGGGACAAAGGTGCGGAGTCAGGAAGAGTAGATTACGGTGGTATCACGCAGCAGATTCACACTGCGTAGGCGGTAGAGGCGTAGTGTTGAGCTCGGCTACTGCTGTGATTTATTGCCTCCCTGCTTCTGCTGAGTGCTTCTCCACTCAGAGTTTCTCCGCTCAGCCAGAGAACAGTCGCAGTCCAGGGCATGATGTAATGTTTCACTTTATTGCCTTTATTTCTTTTCTATGCGCATGTGAGAGCAGGAGATGTGGATGTACAGTTGCATACTGCTTCAGTAGTTCCACCTGTGCGTTTGGTCACTTATTACGTGGACATGAATGTCATTGGCATTATCAGCCTTTCAGTGATTGTATTTTTTTGGAGCGGAGTGATTGCATATACACACGCACACGTACATACCCACACACATCTTTAATAGAAGTTAAAGTAGATGTAGAAGAATTCGGAGCACAAGCTTTAATTTATTTTGAGTTTTCCAAATCACACACACCTCACACTTAATCCTCTATTTGGTAAGCAGGTCTCACCTTCATAGCAGGTGCTTTTGGTCTACAATACTGGACGATTCTTGTTGAATTTTAACCTCTCATATTGGCAGAATGTTTAATTAAATGTTGGTTTCCTGCACGGACTTTTCAGCTCCACAAATGTTCAATAGGGTTAAGCCTCCAAAAGCTTCAAATTTGTCTGCTTTATCCATTCCTTACCCAGGGTTTGAGGTCATTGTCCTGTTGGAACATGTTCTTGCTTCTTATTTGCGGCTCTGCAGAAAAAAGTTCTAAGGTTCTCCTCCTTCGTCATTATTCCATACACTATAATCAATGTGCACAGCTGTGGTCTTTAGTGGTGCTTAAAATAGTTTTTTGCAGGGGGTTCTTCCTTCCTTCCTTCCTTCCTTCCTTCCTTCCTTCCTTCATCCATGGTGATGTAAAACTGGCTTGACTGAAGACAGAAACAATGGTGTTCCATCAGCCTCCAGTTCTTGACCGGCCTGTGCCTTGGTGGTTCCTGGGTTGCTTCTCCTTTCCTGAGGCGGACAGTTTGGATCTTTTTCTAGTTCTTGGCTATAAGTGGCTACACCTCCCAACAACTTTTACTTACAGTGTGTACAGTAGATTGAATTGATTTGGGGATTTGCAGATGTTTAGGGATGGCTCTGAGAGAAGTTCCTGACTTGTGTAAATGTACATCTTTTTTCTCACATTTGTACTGAGCTTCTTAGACTCGCCCATTGTACTGTGTGTTGGTCAATACAGCGAGTCTCACATACAATTTCACTCATTCAGTCATTATCACTACCAAGAAGCTGAGAGGTCTTGCGCTCAGCAAATTCAAAGACATCTCATGACTATCAGCATCACAGTTAATAAACTAAGTGTATGAGTCCGGGTTCGATTCCTGGCCGAGCTCAATTCCCATCACTGTGTGCATGGAGTTTGCATGTTCTCCCCGTGCCAGGTGGGTTTCCTCCCACAGTCCAAAGACAGATTAGATTAATGTGCGTTTCCAAGTTGCCCGTAGTGTAGGAATGAGCGTGTGAGTGTGTGTGCCCTGCGATGGATTGGCACCCTGTCCAGGTTGTACCCCCGCCTTGTGCCCTAAGCCCCTGAATACAGGATAAAGCGGTATAGACGATGATGTGTATAATTTTGTGTTGATTTCAAACCTTGCGCTCCATGTTCCTGGGGTTTTCTTCTATTCAAAATGTCTATTGTACAATCATTCTGCCCTGTCGTTCATGTTCATGAAGTGTAAATGTCCAACATCACGGTATTACAAAATGTTTTACTTGTTATCTTTTATGCAGATGCCATCTTCATCAGTCATGCTGATATTTCATGGTTCTGGTCATGTGGGCATTACATAACCCCACCCACACGTAAAAACAACCAAGCTCACCCTTTCTGTCACAGAGACTGTGTCTATATCTAGTTCGCTGAATCATTCATATTCGTTCTGGTGGATGTTGCGGTGGCAACAGGCTGAGAAGATCAGTCCAGACCTTTCTGTCATAGGGTCTAGAGTCTGCCCTGAAGTCTCCATCCAAGCAAGTTGTGCCTGATACAGTTTTACTGGGAGGTTTATTGGAACACGTCATTGCAAGGTGCCAAGGCAACCTCAAGATCCTCTTGATTCAGAGATGGTCCTAGATCATCATGTTATTGTAGAGTAAGCCCTAGAACCCTGAGGAGAAGCCCAGGTTTTGCTGCCTGTGTGTACAGCCATGGTCTTACTAACTGTAATCAGAGAGATTCATCCACAAGCTGAGTTTCATCTTCACCACCACACACTGGTACAACAACTCTAATTCTGCTTCTGACCCAATCTCATACCACCACGTCTCCTACTCTCACATGCGCAGGAACAAAATCTCTGGATCTCTGAAAAAGACTGGATCACCAAGAAGTCATGACCTAGAAACCCTATGCTCCTTCAGAACCTCCCACACCATGTGGCACTCCATCAGAAACCTTCTCTGAATCTAGAAGACACAATCCAGTATTAGCTTATTCTAGCCCATTATAGAGCAGGTTTAATGTTTTGACAGGCTGGGAGGAACTCTCATTGTTCATCTTGAGTACATTAGTCAAATCTCATCTAATCGTGTTCACTGGGTTAAGGAGTTCCTTAGAGTTCTCCTTCCTATCGCTTAATATGCCGGAACATCTCTGAGGTCACAGAGTCCTTTTTCATTAACCTCTCCTAACTCTAATGACTAGCGATCTGACGTTTAAACGAATCAGGCAGCTTCCCTCACCACTGGTGTCCATCATAACATCCTGGAGTTGCTACAGTACCATGACTGGTAGCCAGCAGCCTCCATGCACACCTTCATGCAGCTGATTGTCTTCACCAGCAGTTCAGAAGACCTCCATATGAAGGTGCGAGTTAAATACATCTCTCACCGAAGCTTCTTCTAGATGCTTCCAAAGCTGTCGAGGGCTGTCCGGGTGTACGAGGGAGTTATGGTAATCAGGAGATGATGACTCTGTGATTCCAATCTGTGCTGTTAATCTTTTTGGAGTTTGTTTCCATGGAAACACACAATGCCTTGATGTGATGTGTCAGAGCTTACTAACTGGCGCTTACAAACTCAGTGAAGATGTGAACACAGTCACAGTGTGTGTGTGTGTGTGTGTTTAAACATTGAAATGTTTATGTGGTATAAGTGAAATAAAACACTTAAGGGTGTGTGAGAATATGAAACTAATCAACTCAGGCGTTGGGGATATGACCACACTTTAGGCATCAAACCATCCTTTACACATCCTCTCTCTCTCTCTCTCTCTCTCCCTCTGCTCTTGAAAATGCACAAAAACAGAGTTTCTTCTCAGAGTCTATATGAGTGTTTGTGAGAGCTGTGTGTGTGTGTGTGTGTGGGTCACCTTGACCCACTTTACAGGGACAGATCCAGTACAGCTGGCCTCTACGTGTCGAGAGCTGATCACAGATCCAGTTATGCTGTAACAGGTAATGTCAGGCAGCCAATCAGGGAGCAGCTGGGCGGGTCTGAGTCTCTGATTGGTCAGGCTGCATCAGTCAGGACTGCAGTGGTGGTGTTTGAGTGCTCTTTGATTCTATTACTGCTTGTGTGTGTGTGTGTGTGTGAGTGCTGACAATAGGGATTTAGCAAACTGCAGAGTCATGCAGGCCCTGCAGATGGAGACGTGTCTGTGTGTGTCGCTGACTGTCTGAGTGCAGGAATCAGACCTTGACTGTTTTATCCGTTTATACTAACATTTAATGTCTTTTGCTCTCACTTACATTACAGCTGTTACAAATCCTCGTTCCCTCACCACTCTCTCTTTATTCTCTCGTCCTCTTCTTTAATAAGACAAAATAATTACAGCTTGTCACGTGACTGAGACGCAGTAACGATGCGCTAACTCCTCTGTCATGAAGATTATGGCTTTACAGCACTGACACTGGAGACTCCTTACACACGTTACATAAATACCTTCACATTTTTAATCTGTGGAGTGTGAGCGGTTCGCGTGCCTGTGAGTGAGCCGTTATGGACACGATGATGTGTCAGAGCGAGCGCGTTAATATAAACCTGCACTACTGTCAGGGCTGCTGTTGTAGAGAATTAATCAACACCTTCTGTCTCTCTCTCTCTCTCTCTCTCTCCATCAGCTGGATGACACGAGCTCGTCGGAGGGCAGCACGATAGATATCAAGCCGGAGGAGGAGGAGGCGGGCGCGGTGGAGGTGGTGGAGGAGTACCTGGACCCGGACGCGTGTTGGACGGACGGTGAGCTTTTTATAAGTTACTTGTCATGTAATGTTCAAATTCAGTGAAGGAATATTTTTTTATCTTTTTTTTTATAGACGTAGATTTGACTAAAACCACTGAGTTTTTAAAAACATGAGCCGAGTTTATTGCTTTTTTGAAAAGACTTGTGGTTTTGAGTTTTATTTTAATTAGGACTTTAAAATCTATAACAAGCTGCCTGGTTTCTGTGGTTTAAATGTTAATTCAGTAAAACTGACATGTGATTGGCTGATCCACACTAGTATTATAAATGACAAAGACAACAGCACTTGCTGAAACATGACTGAAGTAACAACCATGTGTGCGAGTTTTTGACTATTTTATATGAAATATTCAGACAATCTGTTTTGTAAAAAATAATAATCCCCCCCCCCCATGCTTTATAAATACATATTTAAAAAGGTTTTTAACATACCTGTATACTGATTTTTTAAATTTTTTAAATTTCTGTTCTATTTTTAACTATAGTATAGTAACGTAGTGTGTTTGCCGCGTGTGTGTTGCAGCCTGCGTGGCGCGGTATAAGTGCTGTGACGTGTCCATCACAGAAGGTTGGGGGAAACACTGGTGGTATCTGAGGAAAACCTGCTACCTCATCGTAGAACACAACTGGTTCGAGACACTCATCATCTTCATGATCCTGCTCAGCTCTGGGGCTTTGGTGAGGACACACACACACACACACATACACATACACACGCGTGTGTGTGTGTGAACGAGTGTGAACGACAATGAACGAGATCTCAACAGCACTTTACCTGTGCAAGAACTGAATGAGCCTCACAGATGCAGGAAAACACATTAACTAAGTCAATGCCATATTGAAAAGGTCAAGATTCCAATAAATAAACAAACAAACAAATAAATAAACGAGCAAGAACTGATCAACTAACGTCATTCTTCTTCCAGCCACACGGAGCATCTCTAGGTGTAGAGATGTGGGTGAGAAGATGTGTGTGTGTGTGTGTGTGTGTGTGTGTGTGTGTGTGTGTGTGTGTTCTGGTGTTAGCTGGATGATCTAGGCGGTTGTGCTCCTCTGCCCAGATGCTGGAGACCAGCAGTGTGTCTCCTGCTGCGGTTCCTGAGCCCGGCTCTAAGCGTCCGTCACCAATCACCGCGTTAAAGCCACACATGCAGAGGATCTGCTACATCTGCAGCTACACTTAGGGACCATCCACCCACCCTATGCCTTAGTGACAGAGTGTGTACATGCGAGATTTATTGAGACTGCAGTGTCACCTGGTGGTAATTTCTGGAACTGCAGCCAAACTTTTCTTTCCATGCAGCTGGCGAAAGCTCTACACCAGACATTTCATAAATTAAATATCAAAATAATGCTGAGAATTACATGTTCAGTGAGATTAAAGACATTTAGCCAATTATTCTTATTAAATGTGTCAAGACATTGTCTTGTACAAGATGGTTATAAATTTTAGAACTATAGGTTAATATTCTCCTACATGGGGAATATAACATTTTTCATTCACTTAATTAACTACTACTAATAAAAAATAATAATAAAATAATAATAAAAAAATTGGCTAAGGCAGGGAATTGTCGGTAAGAAAACAAAAAACCGTGATACAAATTAAATTGACAATTTCCCATAAACTGTCATATGATACAGTAAATATATATCTATAGAAACATTAAATAGCTGATTTGTTTAAGCTGCTTTTTAACACTAAACTGAAGAAGGCACACACTCACAACATCGGTTGTCTCTCCAGCAGACCTGCTGATCTTTTTTACGATCCAGTTTTGCTCATTTAATTGAAGGATTGGTGTAAAAAAAAAATTCTTTACCATGGTTATTTACCCTGTCCGTGCTAACTGTAGATGGCGCTGCAGTGTAGCGTGTAAATCTCAGCTGATGGACAGGTGCTGATGTTCCTCTCGGGTTCCTCTGCAGGCGTTCGAGGATGTGTATATAGAGCAGAGGAAGACCATCCAGATCATCCTGGAGTACGCAGACCGAGTCTTCACCTACATCTTCATCCTGGAGATGCTGCTCAAGTGGGTCGCTTATGGCTTCGTCAAATATTTCACCAACGCCTGGTGCTGGCTCGACTTCTTCATCGTAGATGTGAGTAGCACTTTCCCTCCTCTTACTGCCGACCTGTCTGTCTTTCTGTCTGTCTTTTGTTCCTGTCTTTCTACTGTCTCTTTCTCTACTGTCTCTCTCTTAATCCTGTCTGTCTCTCTCTCTCTATTCGTCTATTCCTTCCTGCTTTAATCTCTCCCTCTCTCTCTCCCTCTCTCTGTCTCCCTCTCTCTCCCTCTGTCTCTGTGTGTGTGTAATAAACAGAGCTGAGGAACAGAGTGTATCTCGCCGCTGATGTTTCAGTGTTTATATCAGTCAGGTGATAAACAGATGCAGGTGTTTTCTGAGAGGCTCAGTATTAAACCCCTGGTTGAGTTTATTTAGTTTGATCTTTCTGCCCCTTTCTGTTTGTCGTTACATGACACTGTGTGAACTCGACTAAATCCTGGACTTAATATAAAATAAATGTACACGTGTTAGTCTGACTGAAATTGTACTGAACGGACCTCCTCATAGTCGGACTCGGACCCACGCGGTGGGGAGTCGAGCTGCTCCTGTGTGTGTCGTCTAATAACACTATAACCACGAGGGTTAGCATGGGAATGTTTAGTGTACAGCATGTATGAAACGTACAGCACTGTAAAGGTGTGTGTGTTTCCACCGCGTCACACACGACGCACCGCTAGCTAACTTGTCTGACGAGTGTTTGGTGTGTGATGTGATTAATCAACCTAGAATTGGACCGCACATACTTTAGTCGGTAAATCGGTTTCCCTGCTGTGTGTGTGTGTGTGTGTGTGTGTGTGTGTGTGTGTGGTATAGACATTATTATACATTACACTTTGTTTGTAACTCTACTCGGCGCTGCGGCCGCTCTGTTGCTCAGGCTCTGTGTTTCTGTATTTAAATGTTTTTAATGTGTTTGTAGATGATTTGTTTGTTTGCTGTCTGTTATTATGTGAATATTATAACTTGTTATAGTTTAACTCTCAGTTAGACATGCTAACATGATAGCGTGGTGAGGTCACAGTCCTGTCCTCAGCGCACCACACTCACTTCCTGTCTGCCTGGTGGGATTTTCCAGCACTTCCTGTCATGTGATTTACTCTAATGATGTACATTTCACTGTGTGGCTTTAAGAGGAATCACCAGAAAACACATGAAACATTACAGCTGTTAGTTTATAAGCTGCTGAAGCTCGAGCTCAGAATGTCTGGCCTCCAATTAGAGGGAAAAAAGAGTAAAAAGTAAAATTATATTCAGGATCTGGGAAAAATTAAGTTGAGACTCTTCCCACTTCCGGGTTCAGCCCCGTGCCACATTACAGCGGTGTCTGGCGCCCTCTGCTGGCCTGGGAGAGTAGAACACCACATAAAAACGCTGATGTTTAACACAAACGCCTTTAAGCAACTAAGCAGCGGCTTGAATTAAGTCCAAAAACTTGCAAAGTTTAAAAAACAAAGCAAAATAACAAATAAATAAAAGAGCAAGAACTGATAGACTGAAGTGATTCTTCTTCCAGCCACATGGTGACCTGTGTGTGTGTGTGTGTGTGTGTGTAAGGTCTTAATATCTCGAGTTTCTTGTTTGTGTTTTTTTTTACAGGAAGTGGCTCGAAATGTAAACAAAAATGTAAACAGAAGCAGTAAAAGTTTGAATGAAACTGGGAACAGTGGGAGAGTCGATTCCACAGAACGACCTCAGTTTGAACTCTGTGTAACTGGTTTGTGTCACGCTTTAAGTTGAGGTTAATATTAGCTAGTACGTTATTTATTAGCATGAGTTCCAGGATGATTGACGCTGGTCTGTGAGATGCTAAGCTCTCTGGGTGGGTGGAGGGGGGGGGGGGTGAAGCTCTCGCACGAGCAGCAGGTCCGATCCGGAACGTCCGGCTTCACGTGTCTCGGAGGACGCGCGTGTTAGCCGTCTCTCCCGTCAGGTGGTGGGAGTGTGTAAACAAACAAACAAACAAACAAACTGTGAGGAACTCGCGTGAAAGTGTGTTACAGATCTTCTCGTTTAAAAAGATGGAGATTGCAACAGTGTGTGTGTGAGTGAGAGTGTGTGAGTGTGTGTGTGTGAGTGAGAGTGTGTGAGTGTGTGTTAAGGGGACGGATGGTAAGTCAGACTTCCTCACTGGACTTATCACGTGGCTGTAAGTTTGTTTGGCGATTCTCTGACGGGTGACTGTAACCTTGTCTCTCTGTAGCGCTGATGGAGCCCGAGGCACTGAGCTGGCCGGGGAGTGTGAGAGGGGCCAGGGTAAGGTCACTGTTAGGACTCTCTCTCTCTCTCTCTCTGACAGGATCTCTCTCTCTCTCTCTCTCTCTCGCTGTCTTAAGCCCCGCCCCTAACCCTCCTTTCCCCCTAAATGACTCTGTACTGTGGTTGTGTGTTCTGTACTCGGGTGCCGTGTTCGTACGTGTATGGTGTATTTCTGTCTGTTTAGAGTATGGTGGATGTGCTTGTAAGTTTGTGCACTCCTTTCTTCTTTCTCTTAACGTTTCCTTTTATCTTTCTTTCTCTCCCAATTATCTCAGCCACACGTTTCCTTCCAGGTTTGCTGTTTATGCTGCTTTCCGAGTTTCGTCTGCCTGCGATAACCGAACTAATCACATACTAAGAGTTAAAGAAAAAGAACAAAAACAACAACAAAAACATAACAGCAACAATAACACAATCAGCGTGGTTTAGAAAGCTTTGGGGTCTCCAGGATCTCTAGTGAGCGGATAACTTATGTCTAACCTTCTCTCTCTCTCTCTCTCTCCCTCTCTCCCTCTCTCGCCCTCGTTCTTTCTCTTGTGTGTGTTGGTAAACACTTATATACATACATATACAGACACATGGTGAATTATGTATGCATATATGTGTCATATGTTTCTAACTCTCCTGTATAATAGCAACCTAGACTCCTCTCTCGATCTCTCCACCCTCCTCCTTCTCCTCCTCCTCTTCGTCCCTCCTCCTTTCCACATCTATCCTGACTTTAACACTTTGGCCCTGTCTTTCTGTCTGCCTCTCTCTCTCTTTCCCTCTGTGTAGGTGTCTATAGTCAGCCTTATAGCTAATGCGCTTGGGTACTCAGACTTGGGCCCCATTAAGTCCCTGAGGACTTTGCGGGCCCTCAGACCCCTGAGAGCTTTGTCCCGGTTTGAGGGAATGAGGGTAAGCTGCCCAGTGCATGTCCCTCACACTGTGACAACACGACCGCATGCTAAGATCCACCATATCGCAAAAAAAAGAGAGAAAAGATCATAGCAAATCATAGCAAGCAGGAACAAAAAAAATATAAGCACTAGGGCATCCATGTTATATCATCTGAGCTAAAACTGCATGCATTTTATATAAAGAAATACGTGCGCATGGAAATTTTGCATGTTGCAGCTCTAAAGATTAAATGAAGACACTTTTATTTAAAAAAGTAAAAATTTAGAGTACATCAGAACTTCAGACTTTATTATTAATGCTTTGTATTCCATCATGTTACTTCTGTAAAACAGATTAGGGGCGGGGCCATGTGAGAGCATAGTTTTTTGATGTCATAAAGCTATATGCTAAGTGGCTTTAAATTTACATAACATAGTATAAGGACAGTTTTAGCCACCGAAACTAGCTTTAGCTAACACGTGTTATTTCTGCAGTTACAGTAATCGAGGAGTTAAAATTTTTGTTTTATTAGCACAAAATTGAAGATGTAGTAAAAGTTCCTCAGATATTCTTACTTACAATTTATTTCTTCTACATTAAATTGAGGATTGGTGGGGATTCACTCATTCAGCCGGCGGCAGTAAAACCTCCACACATACTAAACCCCGCCCGCTTCCCAAACCTGCTCACTCAAACCTGGCTCATGGGTTCATGCGGCATGTCAGTGTGTTCATGCTAAAGCTCTCACTCAGGATGTTATCGGTGATATAAAGCTCATGATCAGATCTACACAGAAAATACTTTCAACCTGACCTTGTGTTCATGCTAGCAGCGGATAAAACGCTCGAGTCGCTTATGGTTTTCCTTGTGACTGTATAGTAACTGTTAGTTTTCCTGTAAGTGGGCGTGGTCAGGTTGTTAGCTACAAATCCTGTTATCCTTGCTAGCTAAACATAAATGAAATAAGGCACTAATCAGTGTTAATGTCACATGCTTAGCTCCTTACCAGCTGCGTTCTTCGATTTCATTAGGGAGACAAACTAACTGCACTAACTCTGACACACACCGAACGAACCGACGGCCTCCGTGAAACTCCTTCTGAGACCTGCAACATCGTCCTGTAATAATGTGCTCGTTATGTAAGAAACGCAGTAGCACACACACACACACACACACACACACACACACACACACACACACACACACACACACACACACACAGTATGACTGTTCAGGATTAGGCCTGATTTATCTTTTCACATGTAAATTGCAACTAATTCAGGAAAGTCTTGCTAATGTGAACGACGCTAACGTTGAACGTTGAGCCGCTGCTTTGTTGCTCGCTGGTGTAAACGTTGTGTAACGACACGCATTATTGTAAAAGCTTTACGGTTGTGTTATTTCAACTGCACTGTGATGCATGATTCTTTCCAACACACACACACACACACACACACACACACAGAGCCTGAAGCAGTGAGCTTTGCTAGTGTCTTATACTTATACACTTCTGTTACTTCTATTGCGAATACCTAATGAGTCAGTCGCTAGCCCTGCGCTGTTACACACACTGACAGGGGAGATTAAGGCACAGCTTATACACACTTCTGAGACGTTTGGCATGAGACACACGTTTTGACGTTCGACACGTTTCTAAACCTGAAGAAAATGTCATGTTTAGTCACGTTGTAGCTTTAACATTCAGCTCTGACTGACCGTCTGTAACTAAACACCAGAGTAACGTTCCGTAACATCATCGTACCCGAGAGTGCATCGCAGTAACGCAGTCCTCTATTAATCATACACCATTAAAAACATGTGTTACACAACACACTGATTTAGTCTTATAGTTCACACACGATGATTAATTTGTACACAGTAAAGTATACACACAATTTCTAAATGTATTTTTTTGTAAAAACATGAATTATTAATAGGGAGCTTCTGTAAAGGAGAAACATGTACAGTAAATGACAAAATTAAGACCAAAACGGTCAACAAGAAACTATGTTACCTGGTCAGACGGGCGAGGGGGTCAGGCGAGAGAGTGTGTGTTTTGGAGAAGAACATGTGCACAGGTAGGTAGTCTTTATGTCCTGCTGCTGGCTCTGCATGATCCGCTGCTGGCCTCCATCTCAGAGCTTCATCCAACCAGTCAGTGTGTGTCCACATCATGGCTTTTGTGTGTGTCATGTGAGTCTGGCGAGGTGAAGCCTGAGTAGATGCCTCCCTCCCTGAGCTTGAGTGTGTGAGTGGCTCTTTCACAATCTGAAGCAGTACACTGGTACGGCAAGTCATTAAATCTCTTTAGCTTTTAGTTCAAGTATGATGATGATTATTATTACTGAGATGGTGAGAATAACCTACTCTGTGTTTAGTTTCATTATACAGGAACATTAAGACTGAAAGCTCATGCTTCTGGCCTGAACCTGTGTATCTTGTAGATCTCAGACTGACAGAGCGAACGCAGCCGCATCAGTGTGCCGCTACGGAGGCTCTATACCAGACCTGACGCTACACCGATCGATTGAAAAAATTGTCATAGACCCTAATAGATATGAAGCATCTTACAGGGAAATTTATCCATATAACTTCCCTCAATGCCTCTGAAAATCTTTATAATTAACCTGCTGGATTACAGACCCCCTTTACAGAATTACAGTACAGTACTGCGGTTCTGTTTGGATAAACATGGATATAAAGAACGTCCATGCAAAACATCTAAAGCTCATGAATATTCCTTTAATGGAAATTAAGAATCCTGCGAGTTTGTGGGTTTTGTTTCAGCTGATGAACAAAATCCGCATTTAACTTAAATATTCTGTAGTTGGTGAGAACAATGCTTTAGTTTAACTCTGTCATGGTGGAAATTTTAATAAATAAATAAATTAGATTACATTCTCATACACTTTAAACTTTCACTTCCAGTAAAAAAAATTATACTTATAATTTATTATTATTATTATTATTGCATTTCTTTCTGTTGTAATTCTATAAAATAATAACGATGAATATTAAATTATATTAGGTTCAGGGATTTAAAAAGTTAGAGAATGTCCAGAACGATAGAGAACGTGTGGAGTGTGTGATGGCTAAAAGAATTGGGACTAAAGAAAATTTCATTGTTTTAATGACATTTAAAATTTTTAAAAATAATGACACCCAAGATGATGAGAATAATTTTACGCAGTGAAATTGCTCTACAACAGCCTAGTATTTAGTATGAAGTCCATTATTCCATTATTTCCGTCTGGGCCTCGAGAAAGTCGTCTGCAGTACTCTGGTGTCACTCGCTCAGTCCATGCTGCTTGATGGTCTCCTGGAGATCTGTACAGAAGAACAGTTTCTCGACTGCTCTTGCCTTCCTCACCATTGTCCATCAGCCTGCCACCAGCCTTCTCTGGACATGACCCAGGCCACGGCTACAGAAGATCAACACCACAGTCCAGAAACATAGGCAGTGTTTCACTAGTGTTTCAGTTGATTAGCCGCCTGATAGGCTCGAATTAGTGACATCATGTGCATTATAATATGTAGTTCTAATACTTTTGGCCTCCCGCTGTACTGTATATATAAAACAGTGCGATTAAAGTAAGTCTAAGATCACACACAAAAAAATCTGAGAATGGGAATTGGAAATAAATTTTAAAAAGCTCATACGTTCCTCATGTCTAATTTCTTCTTCTGCAGTGTGTGATCTGACAGTCTGATGGATTTAAAACATGTTTTTATACAAACGTGTGGAGTGTGCAAAAACCCAAGTGCACACTGTCACTAAAGCAAAACCAATAACGAGGATGTTTCACACATTCGACAGTCTTTTCACTCAAGTCAGTAATAGAGTTTTGGGCTCTGAAGCTTTTGGCTGCACCGTGTTACATAAATCCTAATGAACATTGTCTACATGCTAATTTCGAGTTTAGGTGCTGACAATATGTCATATTTAAAGTTTTAGAAAATCGAATAAGGACATTTTTAATTAATTAGAGATTTAGGCTGCATCTGCTGTGTCAGCTGTGTCCGATTGGATTAAGCAGCTCTTAATGGAGTAATAAATGTAAGGGTAGTATCAGGCGATGGAGACCTGATGGAGAACATCTGGAATTTATACTGTTGCAGCTGCTCTGTGACGATGTGTGTTGTGCACTAAATCAATAAAACTGTATTGAATAGAATTAATTTGATAAAGGGTTGTCTGTAATTCCAGAGGTTATTTTACCCAGGGTAAGATCCTCATCATTTACACTATGAACATTTTTGAGGAGCACAAAGAGCCACTATTTCACTCCAAATGTGAACAACAGTAATGACTTAATTCTTCTTTAAACGTCCACTGTAAGAGAGGAGGTAGGTCTCTCCTTACCCCTGCGTGTCCTGTTTCTGGTCATTAGGTTGTGGTGAACGCGCTGGTGGGGGCCATCCCATCCATCATGAACGTGCTGTTAGTGTGTCTGATCTTCTGGCTCATCTTCAGCATAATGGGTGTGAACCTGTTCGCTGGAAAGTACTACTACTGCTTCAACGCTACGTCCGAGGAGTACTTCAAGACTGATGACGTCAACAACAAGACAGAATGTTTCGCTTTGATCAACGCAAACCACAGTGAGGTTCGATGGAAAAATGTCAAGATCAACTTCGATAACGTGGGAGCTGGATATCTGGCACTCTTACAAGTGGTGTGTGTCGTCTTTTTATTTTATCACGTTAAGCTTTGGGTGTTTTCTGTTACTGTTTAAAATAACTAATTACATTTCAGGATTACTGTCTTCCAAAAGTAATGAGTTACATTACAGCGTTACTTTCTGATAAAGTAATTAGTTCAGTACTTTTCCATTACAGAAAATGAAAACTCCTTTGTGATTCCTCATGCATGTTGTTTTAGTCAAGACCTTTATAATTATTCTACCATCATCACTCAGACAAGTTTGGCCCATAATCTGGTAACTACTAATACCCCTATCTCACCTACTAATACCCCAATCTCACCTACTAATACCCCTATCTCACCTACTAATACCCCTATCTCACCTACTAATACCCCTATCTCACTTACTAATACCCCTCTCTCACTTACTAATACCCCTATCTCACCTACTAATACCCCTATCTCACCTACTAATACCCCTATCTCACCTACTAATACCCCTATCTCACCTACTAATACCCCTCTCTTACCTACTAATACCCCTCTCTCACCTACTAATACCCCTATCTCACCTACTAATACCCCTGTCTCACCTACTAATACCCCTATCTCACCTACTAATACCACTATCTCACCTACTAATACCCCTCTCTCACTTACTAATACCCCTATCTCACCTACTAATACCCCTATCTCACCTACTAATACCCCTATCTCACCTACTAATACCCCTATCTCACCTACTAATACCCCTATCTCACCTACTAATACCCCTCTCTCACCTACTAATACCCCTCTCTTACCTACTAATACCCCTATCTCACCTACTAATACCCCTGTCTCACCTACTAATACCCCTCTCTCACCTACTAATACCCCTATCTCACCTACTAATACCCCTGTCTCACCTACTAATACCCCTATCTCACCTACTAATACCCCTCTCTCACTTACTAATACCCCTGTCTCACCTACTAATACCCCTATCTCACCTACTAATACCCCTATCTCACCTACTAATACCCCTATCTCACCGACTAATACCCCTATCTCACCTACTAATACCCCTATCTCACCTACTAATACCCCTCTCTTACCTACTAATACCCCTCTCTTACCTACTAATACCCCTATCTCACCTACTAATACCCCTCTCTCACCTACTAATACCCCTATCTCACCTACTAATACCCCTCTCTCACCCACTAATACCCCTATCTCACCTACTAATACCCCTATCTCACCTACTAATACCCCTATCTCACCTACTAATACCCCTCTCTCACCCACTAATACCCCTATCTCACCTACTAATACCCCTATCTCACCTACTAATACCCCTCTCTCACCTACTAATACCCCTCTCTCACCCACTAATACCCCTCTCTCACCCACTAATAACCCTATCTCACCTACTAATACCCCTATCTCACCTACTAATACCCCTCTCTCACCTACTAATACCCCTCTCTCACCTACTAATACCCCTCTCTCACCTACTAATACCCCTCTCTCACCTACTAATACCCCTATCTCACCTACTAATACCCCTATCTCACCTACTAATACCCCTCTCTCACGTACTAATACCCCTATCTCACCTACCAATACACCTATCTCACCTACCAATACCCCTCTCTCACCCACTAATACCCCTCTCTCACCTACTAATACCCCTCTCTCACCTACTAATACCCCTATCTCACCTACTAATACCCCTCTCTCACCTACTAATACCCCTATCTCACCTACTAATACCCCTATCTCACCTACTAATACCCCTCTCTCACCTACTAATACCCCTATCTCACCTACTAATACCCCTCTCTCACCTACTAATACCCCTCTCTCACCTACTAATACCCCTCTCTCACCTACTAATACCCCTCTCTCACCTACTAATACCCCTATCTCACCTACTAATACCCCTATCTCACCTACTAATACCCCTCTCTCACCTACTAATACCCCTATCTCACCTACTAATACCCCTCTCTCACCTACTAATACCCCTATCTCACCTACTAATACCCCTCTCTCACCTACTAATACCCCTCTCTCACCTACTAATACCCCTATCTCACCTACTAATACCCCTCTCTCACCTACTAATACCCCTCTCTCACCTACTAATACCCCTCTCTCACCTACTAATACCCCTCTCTCACCTACTAATACCCCTCTCTCACCTACTAATACCCCTATCTCACCTACTAATACCCCTATCTCACCTACTAATACCCCTCTCTCACGTACTAATACCCCTATCTCACCTACTAATACCCCTCTCTCACCTACTAATACCCCTCTCTCACCTACTAATACCCCTCTCTCACCTACTAATACCCCTCTCTCACTTACTAATACCCCTATCTCACCTACTAATACCCCTCTCTCACCCACTAATACCCCTATCTCACCTACTAATACCCCCATCTCACCTACTAATACCCCCATCTCACCTACTAATACCCCCATCTCACCTACTAATACCCCCATCTCACCTACTAATACCCCTATCTCACCTACTAATATGGTTATTAGACCAGTGTCACAACAATATCTGCATTAATTAGTCTAGAAGCGTGTCCGTTAGAAGCGCTGCGCGGCCGCATGCTCACAATTTGGAGACTTTGGAGGCGTTTGGGGAAAAATGTCACAGTTCCCTGTAATCCTACAGATGTAACTTTGTGCTTAATTTACTTTGAAGTTAAATGCTAAAATCTTGTATTTGAAGTATGTTTGCAGTGCTGCACTTGGGGATTTTAAGTGAGAAAACTAATGTTATATGGACATTTTCATTAAATTTTTCATATGCAATTCAGTTGTGAAGCTGGGGCATAAAACTTATTTATGAAGGTTCAAGGTTTAAATAAAAAATAATAATAAATAAAGTGATATTTATAGAATTGTGATACTTATACTGTAGATTCACTATTTGAATGGAATCAGCATAGAGGTATCATGACTTTTGTGTAAATCAAAAGAAATTTTCTGCCAGAATTGTATTTTTTGTGTTTGTTTACACCTTTAAGAAAGATGTGACAATACCTGTGATAAACTCTATTGTGGCATAATTAATCACTATATTAATATAACATCATCATATTGCCCAGCCAGTTAAAACTTGGATTGCGAGCATAATTCTGGAAGCATGGCTGTATATCAGAGCATTTGTTTAATAAAATGAATTTCATATATATATATATACACACACACACACACACACACACACACACTCTAATCAGATTGATCTTTCGCACTGCTACAGCCTTTTGAACTTTTTGTTTTTTCTACACAGAGGCCGTTGTTGCAATACAGTTAGCAAAGAACAGTCACTACTGGTGGACACAAAAAAAAAGCTTTACGCACACACGCACATGGTCACAGTATTATAGTAAACAGTACACGAACTGAGACATGGAGACACTGAGCATGGGAGATGATTACCAACAATCCCACAGGACAGGAGAGAGAAGAACCATTGGCTCAGTTGTGATCACGTGACTCAAAGCACATGCGTACTCGTATATCAAGACCTTTTAAGGTCATTTTTAAGTTAAAATGTATTAAAACATTTTGCTCATCTTGCAAAACAGACCAAGTTGCTCGCAATCCAATGTTCCATTGTATTTGTGTATGTATTTTTAAATATGTATGATTTCCCGTGTACAGTGTGTATTTCTGCGACAGTCTCCACTTGTAACATGAAGGACTTCAGCTTTTAACCCAAAAACGCCAGATTGTGTAGAGAATCTAAAACAGATTAAAAGCAGAGACTGACCTCCCTTTTCTTCTAATACTCTCCTCCATTAGGCCACCTTTAAAGGTTGGATGGACATCATGTACGCCGCCGTGGATTCCAGAAAGGTACAACATTTATGCTGCTGTTTTATAAGAAAAAAAAATTACTCTGTTTACATGCAGGCTAATAATCTGTTTACAATTACTTCTAAAGAAATACAGACTGGCATTCGGTTAAAGTTCCAAACCATGGCTTCCTGTGACGCTAACACTCCGACTCTGATCAGTAGCAGCAAGATGCTAAAGGCAGAGCTAAAGCAAAATGTACATTGTGGACTTACAGACTCTAATACCCCTATCTCAAATATGTGGTTTTGCTCGGTGACCATAAGTTGTGAGTTGGCGCTGTGAGTCCGTTTCCATCTTTCCGTGCGAAATATTAAACGTTAAATTTTTTTTGGCGGTCCTCGCGGAAGTTTGCGGAATCATGGTGAGAAGCCCACGGTGCCCAACACCACATCTCACCGCTACAGTTTTGCAGCAACTTCAACTCAATTTTAATAGATTGCAACAGACCTTTTCCAATTTGCATCTTCAGCTAAATACTTCCAAAACTAAAGTCATGTGGTTTGGGAAAAAAGGTCACGTTTCATCTAGCTTTCCAAGTATCTGCTCCCTTGATGGGACACCATTGGAACAGACTACTGAATATAAATATCTGGGTATTTGGCTGGATAACACCCTGTCTTTTTCAAAACACATTGATAATTTGAAGTCCAAGATCAAATCAAAACTTGGGTTCCTTTATAGAATGCGTTCTGCATTTACATTATCTGCTAGGAAAACTCTGGTGCAAATGACCATTCTCCCCATGTTTGATTATGGTGACGTTATTTATAGATCAGCATCCAAAGGCCTGCTTCAAAAGTTTGATGTTCTCTACCACTCTGCCATCCGGTTTATATCAAACGCTCCTTTCAAAACTCATCACTGTACCCTGTATTCTTCTCTCAACTGGTCTTCATTGTATACCCGCCGCAAAATCCATTGGTCTATGGTCATTTACAAAACTCTCCTCGGTTTGTCCCCTCCTTACCTACAAGAACTGTTACACTCCTTTTCTTCTGGGTAGAACACTCATTCTGCTAACCTTGATTCAGCTGACAGTTCCTAAAGCTTCTTCTGCATTTGGCCTATCGTCAGAACGCTGCTGCTAGAGATTGGAATGACCTGCAAAAAACGTTAAAACTGGACAATCTCATTCCTAAGTCTGTTTTTCATTCTCGGATCTCAGCTCACTTTACAGACGTCTGTAGCTGTTATTTAGACTAACTGCTCTTATTCATTGCTGCTCCACTCTTCACATGTTTGTATACAGTATGTGTATGTGTGTATATGTATGTATGTGTATGTACTGTATGTGTATGTACTGTATGTGTGTGTGTGTATATATATATATATATATATATATATATATATATATAATTTTAAATGTTATTTATTATTATAATTATTTTAATATGTAACTTATTTTCTGTTCTTTGCTTAAAATTTTTTTTTCCAGAATTTTGTTTCTATTTCTTAATTTTTATTTTTATTTTTTTTTATCAGTTCCTCTACTTCCCCCAAAAGGCTCAGCCTTTGCCAGGCCACAGTTAACCTGTTCTTAATCTGTCTTGCCTGGTTAAATAAAGGTAAATAATAAATAAATAATAAAAAGTCAAACCGCATAGGTTTTTTTTTTTTTTTTTTTTTTTGTGAAGCTGCTTTGAGACAATGACCATCGTTAAAAGCGCTATATAAATAAAATTGAATTGAATTGAATAGGTGAGATAACACAAAACAAGAAACTTTGAATCTTCATGTTAAAAAAATAAAAAGTTTTTAAATGACCTTTAGGTTAAGTTTTTTGAGCTTAAACCTTCTCAAGTTGCTCTGGATAAGACCATCTGCCTAAAGAGTAATTTATCACTTGAGGTATTTTCATTTAAAATTTTTCAATTTTCAATTTTATTTGTATAGCGCTTTTAACAATTGTCATTGTCTCAAAACAGCTTTACACAATCAAAAGAATTATTTAAGTTTGTATGGAATGTGAATGTGTATGAATCAAAATGTTCAGATAGTCCCTGGTGAGCAAGCCCGAGGGCGACAGTGGCAAGGAAAAACTCCCTGAGATGGTAATAGGAAGAAACCTTGAGAGGAACCAGACTCAACAGGGAACCCATCCTCATCTGGGTGAAACAGATAGCAGGAAATGATCTGCATTTATACAGTGTGTTAGGTGGCAGCAGTTCAGCTATAATAGTTGATGTTAATTGATGTTAAAATGGAGTCCAGTAGTTATTGGAGACTCAGACAGACTTGTAGAAAGTTCCAGTCCTGAACTATCGAATTGTCAAGTCCTCGGAGAAACAGCTGACAACACCAGTCGAGGTCGAGTCGATTCTTTTCCAGAATCTTAGAGATAAAGGGGAGGTTCAATATTGGCCTGTAATTGGACAGCTGACAGGGGTCGAGGTCAGGTTTCTTAATTATTGGTTTGATAACTGCTAATTTAAAAGATTTTGGAACATAACCAATGCTGAGTGAGGAATTAATTATTCTCAACAGCAGTTCTGTTATTACTGGTACTATCTGTGTAAGAAAATAAGTCGTTATAGGATCTAATATACAGGTTGATGAATTTAATGCAACCATGGGGGGGCGCAATCCAGTGTCTTCTTGTGCCAGTCCCAAGTCTGGATAAATGCAGAGGGTT
The DNA here is from genome assembly GCA_030522415.1 of Channallabes apus. Taxonomy (NCBI): domain Eukaryota; kingdom Metazoa; phylum Chordata; class Actinopteri; order Siluriformes; family Clariidae; genus Channallabes; species Channallabes apus. Next base: position 1,079,762 of record CM060112.1, read on the forward strand.
GTGTCAGGAAGGGCATCCGACGTAAAACATTTGCCAAATCAATGATGCGAATCAGAAATATCATTTCCATACCGGATCGGTCGCGGCCCGGGTTAACAACGACCGCCACAGGTGCTGTTGACTTACAGGGTGCCGGTGGAAATTGGGCTACTGTTGGTTAAGAAGGAGAGGAGGAAGGCGTGTTCGAACGCAGAGAGAGAAGAGGAAAGGCAAGAGTTTAGGAGTGATAGTAGGGACCTTGAATGTTGGGACCATGACAGGGAAGGCAAGAGAGTTGGTTGATATGATGCAGAGAAGGAAGGTGGATATACTGTGTGTCCAGGAGACCAGGTGGAAAGGTAGCAAAGCTAGAAGCTTAGGATCAGGGTTCAAGTTGTTTTACCATGGTGTGGATAGGAAAAGAAATGGAGTAGGAGTTATTCTGAAAGAGGAGTTTGTAAGGAATGTCCTAGAGGTGAAGAGAGTATCAGATAGGGTGATGCGTCTGAAGCTGGAAATTGATGGTGTGATGTTCAATGTTGTTAGTGGTTATGCTCCACAGGTAGGATGTGTGTTAGAAGAGAAGGAGAAATTCTGGAGTGAGTTAGATGAAGTGATGCAGAGCATCCCCAGAGGTGAGAGAGTTGTGATTGGTGCAGACTTCAATGGACATGTTGGGGAAGGGAACAGAGGTGATGAAAATGTGATGGGCAGGTTTGGTCTTCAGGACAGGAATGTAGAAGGACAGATGGTGGTGGACTTTGCAAAGACGATGGAAATGGCAGTAGTAAATACTTTCTTCCAGAAGAGGCAGGAACATAGGGTGACATATAAGAGCGGAGGCAGAAGCACTCAGGTGGACTACATCTTGTGTCGACGTTGTAATCTGAAAGAGATTAGTGACTGCAAAGTGTTGGTAGGGGAGAGTGTAGCCAGACAACACAGAATGGTGGTGTGTAAAATAACCCTGGTGGTGAGGAAGGTGAAGAGGACAAAGTGGTGGAAGCTGAGAAAGGAAGAATGTTGTGTAGTCTTTAGGGAGGAGTTGAGACAAGCTATGGGTGGTCAGGAGGTGCTTTCAGTTGATTGGACAAATACAGCCAATGTGATCAGGGAGACAGGTAAGAGGGTACTTGGTGTATCATCAGGTAAGGGAAAAGGAGACAAGGAGACTTGGTGGTGGAATGAGGAAGTCCAGGAGTGTATACAGGGAAAGAGGCTAGCTAAGAAGAAGTGGGACTCTGAGAGGACTGAAGGTAGTAGACAGGAGTACAGGGAGATGCAGCATAAGGTGAAGATAGAGGAGGCAAAGGCCAAACAAAGAGCATATGAGGACTTGTATGCTAGGCTGGACAGTAAGTAGGGAGAGGTGGATCTGTACAGGTTGGCAAGGCAAAGAGATAGAGATGGGAAGGATGTGCAGCAGGTTAGAGTGATTAAAGATAGAGATGGAAATGTACTGACAGATGCCAGGAGGGTGATGGGAAGATGGAAGGAGTACTTTGAGGAGTTGATGAATGAGGAAAACGAAAGAGAACAAAAGAGTAGAAGAGTGGAAGAGGTGACTGTTGTGGAGCAGGAAGTAGCAAATATTAGTAAAAGTGAGGTGAGAAGGGCGTTGAAGAGGATGAAGAGTGGAAAGGCTGTTGGTCCTGATGACATACCTGTGGAGGTATGGAAGTGCTTAGGAGAGGTGGCAGTAGAGTTTCTGACTAGTTTGTTTAACGAGATCTTGGAGAGTGAGAGGATTCCAGAGGAATGGAGGAGAAGTGTATTGGTGCTGATTTTTAAGAACAAGGGAGATGTGCAGAGCTGTGGCAATTACAGAGGCATAAAGCTAATGAGCCATACAATGAAGCTGTGGGAAAGAGTAGTGGAAGCGAGGTTAAGGGCAGAGGTGAGAATTTGTGAGCAGCAATATGGTTTTATGCCTAGAAAGAGTACATCAGATGCAGTATTTGCTTTGAGGATGCAGATGGAGAAGTACAGAGAAGGTAATAAAGAGTTGCATTGTGTCTTTGTAGATTTAGAGAAAGCGTACGACAGGGTGCCGAGAGAGGAGCTGTGGTGTTGTATGAGGAAGTCTGGAGTGGCAGAGAAGTATGTTAGAGTGGTGCAGGACATGTATGAGAGTTGTAAGACAATGGTGAGATGTGCTGTAGGTGTGACAGAAGAGTTCAAGGTGGAGGTGGGTCTGCATCAAGGATCGGCTCTAAGCCCCTTTTTATTTGCTCTAGTGATGGACAGGATGACAGATGAAGTTAGACAGGAGTCTCCATGGTCTATGATGTTTGCAGATGACATTGTGCTTTGTAGCGAGAGCTGGGAACAGGTGGAAGAAAAATTGGAGTGGTGGAGGTACGCTCTCGAAAGCAGAGGAATGAAGGTTAGCCGTAGCAAGACGGAATACATGTGTGTGAATGAGAGGAACTCAAGAGGAACGGTGAGGCTACAGGGAGCAGAGGTAATGTAGGTGCAGGACTTTAAGTACTTAGGGTCAACTGTCGAGAGCAACGGAGAGTGTTCAAAGGAGGTGAAGAGACGAGTACAGGCAGGTTGGAATGGGTGGAGAAAAGTGTCAGGTGTGTTGTGCGATAAAAGAGTATCAGCGAGAATGAAAGGAAAGGTGTACAGGACAGTGGTGAGACCAGCAATGCTCTACGGCTTAGAGACAGTGGCACTGAAGAAAAGACAGGAGGCAGAGCTAGAGGTAGCAGAGCTGAAGATGTTGAGGTTCTCTTTGGGAGTGACAAGGATGGATAGGATCAAGAATGAGTTCATCAGAGGGACAACCCATGTGAGATGTTTTGGAGATAAAGTCAGAGAGGCCAGATTGAGGTGGTTTGGACATGTTCAGAGGAGAGATGGTGAATATATCGGTAGAAGGATGCTGAGGTTGGAACTGCCAGGCAGGAGGTCTAGAGGAAGACCAAAGAGGAGATTTATGGATGCAGTGAGAGAGGACATGAAGTTAGTTGGTGTGAGAGAAGAGGATGCAGAGGATAGGGTTAGATGGAGGCAGATGATTCGCTGTGGCGACCCCTGAAAGGGAACAGCCGAAAGACAAAGAAGAAGAATACAGGTTGATGAATTTGCAGAAGAAATGAGTGAAATTAGTTAATTCTCTTCAAGGGGAGTAAAGTATTCTAGGTTCCGATCTGACATGGCTAGGTTAACATCTGCATCAATTACATTGTTCGGTTTCAAAGCTTCAATTTTATGCCTGATATTTACAATTTTATTATTAAAAAAGTTCATGATGTCCTCACTATTGCATGATGTTGTTGTGGAGATTTCTGCATGGTCTTACTTCTGGTTAATTTGGCTACAGTATTAAATAAAAATCTAGGATTATTTTTGTTATTTTCTATAAGAGTGGAGAGATACATTAATCTAGCTACACTAATGCCTCTTTTCCACTGCATAGTACGGCATGACACGGTTCAGTTCAACTCACTTCGGTTCAGCGCAGTTTGGCTCGGTTTGCGCTTCCACTGCAGTTTAGTAACGCTTTAGAGTGGGCGGGATTACTCGCGTGTCGTTATAGTTGCGGCGCCTCTGCTGCCGTGACATCATCGTAAAACGCGCCACAAACAAACACACAACAATGGAGCATATCGACGGCATGGTGTTCTTCATTCTCGGCATGTGGATGTTTTTAACAGCGAGACGAAGGAGTTTGTTTCAAAAGAGGCTGATGGCAGCCAAAGAAAATTTTGGGTTAATACAAAAAGGTGCGTGCGATCCTTCTCTGGCTGTTTCTAAATATAGCGGTTCTGTTGTGTCTCGTGTCGCAAGCTCAGTGACGCAGTAATGACGATTTTCTCCGGCCAATCGGTGACCAGCAGAGTTTACACGTCACGTTTTGGTAACGGTTCGGCGCGCTTGGAACCTCGGCTGAGGTGGTACTAAAAAAAGGACCAGGTACCAGGTACTGTTCCCAGTGGAAAACCCCCCAAAAGTGAGTTGAACTGAACCGTGTCGTGCTGTACTATGCAGTGGAAAAGCGCCATAAGAGCTTTCCTATAGTTCAGGATGCTCTCTTTCCATGCTATTTGAAATACTAACAATTTAGTTTGACGCCATTTACGCTCTAATTTCCGAGCAGTCTGTTTTAAAGTGCGCGTGTGATCGTTATACCAGTGAGCGAGTTTCTTATCTCTAATAATTTTTCTTTTAGCTGGAGCTACATTATCTAACGTACAACGAAGTGTCGACTCTAAATATTCAGTCGCCTGATCGAGTTCTGTGGGGTCAGACGGTGACCTAATCGAAGTTGGTAACTCTGGGAGATTACTGATAAAACTCTGTGTGGTAGTTGATGTGAATGTACGTTTAATACGGTAGCGCGGTGCTGTGCGTACATTATCACTGTGACACACTTGAATGGAGACAAGATAGTGATCTGAGATAATTTCAGACAGTGGAATTGTGAATACATTTCTTATACTTAATCCGAAGAATATTATTAAGTCTAAAGTGTGACCTGCTTTATGAGTGGGTCCTACTATATACTGATTTACGCCTACTGAGTCCTAACTAGACCTCTACTGAGACTATGAGCTATACTACAGGAAATGAGAGCAGCACCTTCCCGAGTGGGATGGACACCGTCCCGCCCTAACAGGCCAGCTTTGCCCTCAAACGTCTTCCAATTATCTATGAAGCCCACATTATTTTCGGAGCACCACCTGGACATCCAGCGGTTCAGCGACCATAACCTGCTGTAAGCTATGTAGCCACGTCTCATTGGGATGGGACCAGAGCATATTACTTCATTGGACATCGCCTTCGCTAATTTAAACACCTCTGTGAAGTTACTCTTTCTAACCTCTGACTGACGAAGGCGTATATCGTTAGCTCCAGCATGTACCACTATCTTAGAGAACCTGTGCTGTCCTAGAGCCCTAAGATTACCTGCTACAGTATGTCCGGTGCTCTGGCCCCCCGAGATACACCTAACCACTGCCGCTGGCGCCCCTAAAGGTCTAGCTAATATCACGTGTCTCAGTATAGAGTCTCCTATAACCAGAGCTCTTTCAGGTTTCTCAGCGGGTGCAGCACTGAGGAGAGCAAACCTGTTGGACACGTGACGCGCAGAGGAGGTGTGCTCCGGTGGGCTAGCCTTAGCGTTAGCTTTGGCTGAACGAGTATGCCGCCGAGTAGTCACCCACTCGCCCCGCTGTGAGGGCTCTAATGCCGGAGTCGGGGGCTGATTATCTCCGCCTGTGGCACCCAGACTGTCCGCTACAGGAATAACGCTGCTCTCACACTCTGTAACCCTCTCTAAAGTCTGTATGCGCTCCTCTAATGCTGATATCTTCTCCGTCAGAGTGCACACTAACACACACCTATCACAAATAAAGTTATCACTAATGACGGAGGAAGAATGTCTAAACATCCTGCACTCTACACACTGAACAAGCTGAATGGTAGACATTATAACGTACCTCTGTGTCGGAGTTGTTTGGAGCTGAATTCCGTTTGTTGTTCTTAGACGAGGAAACTTGTGCATTCTCGAAAAAATCGCAGAAAAAAGGCGAAGCCGAATAGTATGGAGATAGAAGAGAAGCTAGTTGCTATTAATATTATTATTGTATAAATGAGAAAGTTATGTAATTTAAACGCTGGTACGTTTAACGCGCTGAACGCTGGTAGGTATGCCCCACAGACCGGGTTCTTGCTTCTGTGATACACAGGTCAGGGGAGCCTCAGAGGTTAAGGCATTGGACTATGGTTCAGAAGGTCCCAGATTCCAATCCCATGACCTCCAAGTTGTCCCTGTTGGGCCTTGAGCAAGGCCCTTAAAAGATGTATAATGATATAAAAATGTACAAACCGGATTCCAAAAAAGTTGGGACACTAAACAAATTGTGAATAAAAACTGAATGCAATGATGTGGAGATGGCAAATGTCAATATTTTATTCAGAATAGAACATAAATCACGGAACAAAAGTTTAAACTGAGAAATGTATCATTTTATGGGAAAAATTTGGTGAATCAAAATGTCATGGTGTCAACAAATCCCAAAAAAGTTGGGACAAGGCCATTTTCACCACTGTGTGGCATCTCCCCTTCTTCTTACAACACTCAACAGACGTCTGGGGACCGAGGAGACCAGTTTCTCAAGTTTAGAAATAGGAATGCTCTCCCATTCTTGTCTAATACAGGCCTCTAACTGTTCAATCGTCTTGGGCCTTCTTTGTCGCACCTTCCTCTTTATGATGCACCAAATGTTCTCTATAGGGGAAAGATCTGGACTGCAGACTGGCCATTTCAGTACCCGGATCCTTCTCCTACGCAGCCATGATGTTGTGATTGATGCAGAATGTGGTCTGGCATTATCTTGTTGTAAAATGCAGGGTCTTCCCTGAAAGAGATGACTAGATGTTGTTCTAGAAGCTGAATATATTTTTCTGCATTGATGGTGCCTTTCCAGACATGCAAGCTGCCCATGCCACACGCACTCATGCAACCCCATACCATCAGAGATGCAGGCTTCTGAACTGAGCGTTGATAACAACTTGGGTTGTCCTTGTCCTCTTTGGTCCGGATGACATGGCGTCCCACATTTCCAACAAGAACTTCGAATCGTGACTCGTCTGACCACAGAACAGTCTTCCATTTTGCCACACTCCATTTTAAATGATCCCTGGCCCAATGAAAACGCCTGTGCTTGTGGATCTTGCTTAGAAATGGCTTCTTCTTTGCACTGTAGAGTTTCAGCTGGCGACGGCGGATGGCACGGTGGATTGTGTTCACTGACGATGGTTTCTGGAAGTATTCCTGAGTCGATTCTTTGATTTCCTTTACAGTAGCATTCCTGTTTGTGGTGCAGTGTCGTTTAAGGGCCCGGAGATCACGGGCATCCAGTATGGTTTTACGCCCTTGACCCTTACGCACAGAGACTGTTCCAGATTCTCTGAATCTTCGGATGATATTATGCACAGTTGATGATGATAACTGCAAAGTCTTTGCAATTTTCGCTGGGTAACACCTTTCTGATATTGCTCCACTATCTTTCTGCAACATTGTGGGAATTGGTGATCCTCTACCCATCTTGGCTTCTGAGAGACACTGCCACTCTGAGAAGCTCTTTTTATACCCAATCATGTTGCCAATTAACCTAATTAAGCCTCTTATTGCTACTTGTCCCAACTTTTTTGGGATTTGTTGACACCGTGAAATATGGAAACATATTTTTCCTTTAAAATGATACATTTTCTCGGATTAAACTTTTGATCTGTTATCTATGTTCTATTCTGAATAAAATATTGACATTGGCCATCTCCACATCATTGCATTCAGTTTTTATTCACAATTTAGCGTCCCAACTTTTTTGGAATCCGGTTTGTATCAGGATCAGGGCGTCTGCCAAATGCTGTAATTTTACAGTAGTATGGTGAGTACTTTACTAGTACTAATTAAAAATTACTATAATGCCCTGTGATGCCTACCATAAGTACCACGCTAACACTATGGTATATTTTGATATGTACTATAGGTTACCATAGTAACAGTTATTATTGGCTGGAACGGGCTGCTCATGTCCTCCAGGGTGTTTATTAATGTCATGAAGAAAAAAACTGGTCCATTAGGTCCTGTGCATGTACAGAGAAACATTTTATTCTTCGATCAGAATTAATTCTTACAGATAAATTTGCAAACAAGATCAGCAGTGACATTTCATAGTTTTGTTTCCTAAAAAAGCTTTTGATTTTGGTTGGATTGTAGGTACGGGTTGATTTATGACGCACCGATCTTGAATTTAATACTTCAGTTATTTAACTGTGAATATCAGTGTTTTATTTGCAGGTTAAAGTGAATGTTTGCTCTAATTGTTTCCAGGTTGAAGATCAACCGAAGTATGAAGATAATCTGTACATGTACATCTACTTTGTCATCTTCATCATCTTTGGCTCATTCTTCACACTCAATCTCTTCATTGGTGTCATCATCGACAACTTCAACCAACAGAAGAAAAAGATGAGTTTTCTTTAACAAGCTTTTCCTCTCTGCTTATACAGCTTTCTCTTAAATCACGACTGAAAGCGTCCATTCTAAACCAGAATCTATAAATCGTGTAATGCTTTGATGAGTGTAAGAAATGACGTGACGAGTTAGGAATTACATTCTTATTCCTCTCATTGCAAATATTAGCTTTTTCTTATGCCAACAGCCGAGTTAGTTTCACTTCTGTCCTATGTTTTTAGGTTTTATGCAGTTTTTCTCTAGCACTTATTTATATTTGAACATAGTCTGTCAAAGGCCAGTGATGGTTCTTCCACTTGATCATGCTTGGACATACACACCTGCAACATGCACGGAGCTACAGCAAGAGTTTGTCAGATTGTAACCAGTCTTATTTTGTCCCTGTACTTCGGAGGTCAGGACATCTTCATGACAGAAGAACAGAAGAAGTACTATAACGCCATGAAGAAACTGGGCTCGAAGAAACCGCAGAAGCCCATCCCCAGACCACAGGTATGAAAACGAGCAAACAAAATTCACATCAGATAAAGAAAAAATATGCTTTCTGTTTGTTTGTTTTTTTGTTCATCTTAATTTCCTTTTTTCTTTCAGAACAACATCCAGGGCATGGTGTTTGACTTCGTCACACAGCAAGCCTTCGACATCTCCATCATGATACTCATCTGTCTCAACATGGTCACCATGATGGTGGAAACAGATGACCAGTCAGAAGACACGGAGAACATCCTGTACTGGGTGAACTTCGTCTTCATTGTGGTGTTCACTGGCGAGTTTGTGCTGAAGCTCTTTGCTTTACGACATTACTATTTCACCAACGGCTGGAACATCTTTGACTGCGTGGTGGTGATTCTGTCTATTGTGGGTGAGTAGAAGGAGACGTGGTGGACTGCAGATGTAACACTTCACAGGGGGGAGATAGACCATTGATGGCTGCAGGATCACTGCAGGAATGTTGCACACACTTGATTTTGATTTCCTGCACCTCTACTCATACATAAATCTCGTTTACTGTGTTTGCAGTAGTCAGTACGACTATCTATGTAACTCGATCTTATATTTTTCTCCAAGCTTTGTCACGGCAGAAGAAAAAGCCCTCTTGTGACATCATGTTATTCTCGACTTTCAATTGTAAAACATTTGGTTCATTGTGTAAAGCCCAACTCGCAAAAGGTCAACTTGCATCAAGACATTAAAGGGCACCCATTATACACAATTCACATTTTAGTCATTTAAAGGCAGGTTTCCAGTGGCCGTGTACACGCAAAACACCATCCTTTTTACATTTGTGTATCATCGAGGGCTTACATAGCTGAAAGATTTTCTCCCTAATGTAACATAGAAGAGCCCCTCCCCCCAGCTTTTTGCTCAGTGCTGCTGTTTTCATGGTGGTAGGGCTTACTGCCCGGGACGTGACTGAGAAGGGTCGTGGTTAAAAGGGACATGTGGGAAAGGAGGCGTGGGTAAGAGTTGCATGGGTGTGAGTGGTGTAGTTAAAGAGGATATGGCTGAGAGTGGGATTAGCTAAAAGGTACATGTGGGAAAGAAGGTGTGGCTAAAAGGGACATGGCTGAGAGGGGGTGTGGCCCAGGCTACTTCTATCTGAGCTGTTCCTTGTTGAGCGGTAGACAGTAGAGTACAGGATGTCTCGTGCTAATCAATGGTAGGGCTTTACAGACTTTTTAGATTATTTGAGAGTGCATAAACCAGTAAATATGAAGCTGGTACATAATGAAATAAGTCTGCTTCTTCTTGTAAAAGTTGGAGTAGTTTTCTCAGTGACACAGTACATTGTTGACCATGACTCCTGTTTCTCCTGTCTCAGGTATGTTCCTGGCCGACCTGATCGAGAAGTACTTTGTGTCACCTACTCTATTCAGGGTGATCCGTCTGGCTCGAATTGGACGAATCCTGCGTTTAATTAAAGGAGCCAAGGGCATCCGAACCTTACTGTTTGCTTTAATGATGTCACTTCCTGCCCTGTTTAACATCGGCCTGCTGCTCTTCCTGGTCATGTTCATCTTCTCCATATTCGGTATGTCCAACTTTGCGTACGTGAAGCGTGAGATCGGCATCGACGACATGTACAACTTCGAGACGTTCGGTAACAGCATGATCATCTTGTTTATGATCACCACATCAGCAGGGTGGGATGGTTTGCTTGCTCCCATCCTCAACTACCCGCCTGACTGCAACCCTGAGAAGGAGAACCCAGGAACCACAGTGAAGGGGGACTGTGGCAACCCTTCTGTGGGAATCTTCTTCTTTGTCATGTACATCATTGTGTCCTTCCTAATCGTTGTAAACATGTACATTGCCATCATTTTGGAGAACTTCAGCGTGGCAACAGAGGAGAGTGCTGATCCATTGTGTGAGGATGACTTTGAGTCCTTCTATGAGATTTGGGAGAAGTTTGATCCAGACGCCTCGCAGTTTATTACCTTTGCCAAGCTGCCCGACTTTGCAGATACACTGGAGCATCCTCTACGTGTGCCTAAGCCTAATATAATCGAGCTCATTGCCATGGATCTACCCATGGTGAGTGGAGATCGGATCCACTGCTTAGACATCCTGTTTGCTTTTACCAAGCGCGTCCTGGGCGACAGTGGTGATCTGGACATGATGCGGCAGCAGATGGAGGAGCGTTTTGTTGCAGCGAACCCTTCCAAAGTATCCTATGAGCCAATCACCACTACGTTGCGCCGCAAGCAGGAGGAGGTGTCAGCTGTGGTCATCCAGAGGGCGTACCGTGCCCACCTTTCCCGCCGTGGGTTCGTCTGCAAACGCCAGCCTGCCAACAACAAGCTGGAAAATGGAGGAACGAATCAGGAGAAGAAGGAGGACACGCCCTCTACTGCATCCCTGCCATCGTACGACAGCGTAACCAAGCCTGAGAAAGAGAAGCAAGATGACAACAACGAGGGGAAAGGGCGTAAGGAGAAGGGCCGAAACCAAAAAGACGTCAGGGAATCCAAGTGTTAAGGCTGCAGCAGTGGAACACATGGACAGCAAAAACAGTCGTGATAATTAATTTAATAACTGCAATTTCAAGCAAAACAAGCAGAAACCCTTAGACTACACAGAAACGTGTACAGATTAATTTCATTTGCAAGTAAGAAAACGATATTTTAGAAAAGATCCACGAATAAAAGGACAAGACAAAAAAAATTGTTTACAAACTTCACAGGTGTTGGGATGTGACGGAAAGCACTGAGGTTTCTTCTAAGCTTGACTCTTTCAAGTTAAACCAAACATAATCAGCTTCCTGTGTGACACTGTTGCATCAAAATCAGATCGGATCATTCGCTGAGGATTGATATTTGATTATTGTGCGTTAGAGGGCTACACTGCACTTCAGGACGGAACTTCTTACTCGTACGGGGAACCCGAGGAGAAAACCATCACAGCATGGCGTGCCGTTCCCCGCATCCGGAGAACCCCGTGCTCATGCTGTGTGTTTATGAAAATTTCCGTGAAGGAAATGAACACTCGTGGAAGAATCAGCTTCCGAATCATGAACAGCAGAGGAATCTGCACTTATTCATTTCGAACAAAACTCTAAACGGATGGCGAGTGTGAGCGGAGATCAGTGGAGCGTGATGAATTTAACCACAGAGCTTGGCTGATTCAGACGGTATCTTTGTGTTAGTCAGCGTTAAATATGCTTTACACGGTCTTTACATTATTTGAGCGGCAAAAAAAGGAAAAACAAAACGAAGGGAGGAACAACAAAACGAAAACACCAACAAGAGCGAAAAGAAAACATGTTGCCCACGTCACCCTCAGTAACTCCGTCATCATGTATTTGTTATTTATACTTATGCATCGAAAAGCTTTTTTCTACATGGGCTTTCACACTGATGAGGAAAGGAGGCGAATACCACGTGCCTCCGCGACTATTTCCGACATTTCAAAAACCAATAATAAATTATTGTGCTTGTTCAATGCATAGAAATGACTTGCATGATGGCATGTTTTGATCAGAAAATTCTTGCATGAATAATCATAGTCCACGAAACACTAATACAGACCGCCGCAGTGGCTTGAGAAGTACATTAAAGGCTGTCCACTGGCTAAATTGAGTTGTATCTGACGACTCTGAAACCGAATTGATCCTAAATTCACCACGTGTCCTTTAACTCGTCACCGATTCGGGGGTTAAGTTGCTACTAAGAGCCTCTTACTAACTGAACACGACTGAAAGCAATGGAGAGGAAGGTACCATTTTTTTGCTGCTCAGGAGATGATGTGTGTAGAGAAATGCATTCTGTGTATGTGTGTGTGTGTGTGTGTGTGTGTGTGTGTGTGAGTGTATATTTGCAGATAAAAATTTTTTTTGTATGCAGCAATATTGCTTGCCCTGCCTACAGCACTGGGCTCTCGGTGCTCTGTAGACGGAGGCTTGAATGGCAGGAAGTGTGACACCGGGTGTGGCACGCTAGGCGACTCCCAGCCTCGAGTCAGATTCAGAAAGTGGCAGATGATTTAAAAAAAATGTCTTTCATTTTACAAAGTAAATCTTTTCCTACTCCACTCCTTTGTTACTTTAGAGAGTTCGACTACGTCTACACTCGCGTCTGTTTTTATTCCGGTTCATGTTTTCTTACATTTTGTTCTTTAACATCTTTGCAATACGACTCTGGAAGGCGGTGTATTAGGAAGCCAAAGAGGGGTGGTGGTGGTGGTGGTGCAGTAGTTTCAGTTGATCTCAGGATGGGACGAAGTTGCACAACCTCCCGTCCCCCAGACTGATGCTTGTTGAGTTTCCCTCATTTTTCTCAGGATACGCCGTCACCGACCGGAACGAGTGTCGAGTCCCTGGGGTCCGGAGCCCGAGCCTCTGAGCTTGTCTAGGAGCGGTGAAGGTTCAACAATAATCGCAGTAATAAACAGAAAGGAGGAAATTCACTGTGAGGAGATTGGCTTAAAGACGCCGGGGCTGTCGCACGAGCATCCGTCTGTCCGTAACGTGTGACAGCGCGCTCCCGTATGTCCCGTATCCTCATTAAGCCCACTTTTAGAAACGGATAATGCCGTACCGGGGCGCTGCTTAACGATGTCACATTTCCGATATGACTCACGATCCGCTTCGCTCGCTGCATGCGCGTAATCGGCGACGTCATCGTGCTGAAAACACACAAGTATTCTAAAGGCCTTCTGTTTGCATTTGTGCAGCCACTGGTCCAGGACAGACTGCACATCATGCATCCATTCAACTCAATTTACAAATGAAATCTATAAATTGTACGTTAAAAAAAAAAAAAAAAACGAGCAAACAAAAAAAGAAAAAACATGAACAAAAATTTTACAGAGAAAAAAATAGATAAACACTATTATATTGTACAGTACAGGCTATTTTGCAAACGGCACAAAACGCAAAAAAAAATTAAGAAGTTAAGAATGAACTTTTTAAGAAATCTATAAATAATGTACTATATCGTTTTATTTTAACAGCATGCATAGTTTTGTGTAAATAAAGAAACATGAAAACTACTGCGCTATTAATCTAATAATAATAATAACCTGAGTAGAACGCTTCTCTCGCATCGCCCGGGTCTCACATGGTTAGACTGTGAACTGTTCGCTAGGAGGAGTAGAAATTTATCCGAGACACTTTTCACGATTAATAACGATGAGGGGAATCTAATACGAGTATTTATTAAAATGCAAAAAAACCTTATGTAAGTCTATATATAAAACCCAGGCGGATATATAGAGCTATACGACGTGTGTGTGTGTGTGTGTGTGTGTGTGTGTGTGAGTATATACATTCATATGTATGTGTGTATGCATCTATGCACAGATACCTATGTATACATATATACATGTTTATTATTATTATGCTTATTATTATTAAACCTCCACTGAGTTGAGCTCGGCTTGGAGTGGAGGCGACGCGCCACACATCGTCCTTCTCTCACCTTATCTTTATCATTTTTGTGCAATACGTTTAATGAACGACCAAAACTCTGGCCTGGCCCACAGTGAGTGTGAGTGTGTGTGTGTGTGTGTGTGTGTGGGCAGGTCTAATGCTCAGCGCATTGTGAAATATTAGCTGCTTACGTCGCCTGTATTAGGGAGGGGAATGCATTACCAGCACCTCATTTTCTACCTTTGTGTCTTGTGTGCCTGTGTGAAGTGGCCATTCTTCACCACACGCGCGCACACACACATACACACACACATACACACACACACACATAATATAGTTACATAACACACAAGCTCACACACACTCACATTCTCCTCCCCAAAGGTCTTTATTTACTGATGCAGATTTTTTTTTATCTGTGTGTGTGTGTGTGGGGGGACTGGTCACTTTGTGTGTGTGTGTGTGTGTGTGTGTGTGTGTGTGTGTGTGTGTGTGTGTGTGTGTGTGTGTGTGTGTGTGTGTGTGAGACGTGGCTGAACTCTAGAGCATAGCTTTTTTTCCTCATTAAGGTTCCCAGCAGTGCAGTTGATCTCCTTCAGTTTGTCCTTTATGTTCGTTTCAGTGCCTTTTTGCTGCCAATTTTTTGTTCGATTTAAAAAAAAAAAAATGAATAAAACTTTAAACAATGTTGAGTTGAAATTCTAAACAAGTGGAGCTTGTTTAAAAAGAGCACTGAGAAAAAAAAGTGAAGGATGTCTGAGACGTCCAGGAAAAAAAAAAAAAAAAACTATAAAGAAAACCTTAACTGGCATCAGCCTGACTTTATCCTCAGAGGTTGGAGTTTATTGTAGGGCAGATGAATGGAGTGCGCACTCTTTCTCCTAGTGGGTCACTCTGTGGAGAGATCAGCAGTCTGCCTTCCGTGCTCAGCTTCTGCTCATTTCTCACCATTTCTTTATTTTTCTATCAATAATCATTAGTTTTTTCCCTTCGTAGCATGACTGAGATGCTCTTTGTCTCATTTGCTGATTAGTAATTGGAAAGTGCTTCTTGGTTGACAATGTTGTTCTTATCTCTTGCCACTGATGATGGAGAGACGATGGTTGATGGACGATGGTGTTGCACAACAGCTTGAATTCAGCGAGAATCAGTGAAAGATTGTCTTCATTTGAGCACGAAACCTTTTTCCAAACAATAAAGCAGCCTTCCAGTTACGCCCGAGTGCTCGTGTCTGTTTCTTTGTGTCTGTCTGTTCCTTATTTTTCGCCCTTCCAGGGCTCTGTGTGTTTAACGCGGACATCAAGTATCCTCCAGTACTGCAGGTGGCGCTGTTACTGAAGAATATTAAGAAGAAAGATGGTCTACATGCCTATCTTTACAAAATTAAGTTACTTTTTCAATATTATTTTATAATTAAATGCTTTGATACAAGATCAAACAAAAAAGTTTTTTGTGATAATCCAGGATCTATAAATCAAATAATATTAGCTGGATAAAAGAGCTAGCTACAGAGATTAGGCTAGTGAGGCAAATAATTAAAGGGCAAATTAAAAAGATGACCTTGAATATATACTGTATATATAGGGTATGAATTTCTAGCCCTCATTAAATGGTGATGTTGAATATGTAGAAGGTCTGGAATCTCCTGTATTACATTAAACAGCAGACGTTAGCGCTTCTCAGGTTAAGAGTTCAGATAAGATCAGATACTCAGTGAAGGAAATGTGTGCAACGCTAAACCAGTCTCTGAAAGTGCAAATCATGGCACGGCTACCAAATATATTGGGACATTTACAAGGTAAGATTTTAAGTTATTTTACTTATTTATTGGAATGAAGCAGCGATCATGAAGCAGAGTTGCTGTAAACAAGCCACCTAGAAATGATACTCGTAAACAAAAATATAGTATATGTAAATTTGTTTGTTCAAATAAATAAGATAAATAAATTCATATAAATAAGTTAAATTTTAAACACAGCACCAGAAATTCTGAATCCCGTCGACGTTGATGTGGCGTTGACGTCAGTCGGCGATACGGTCTCTTAACACATCCAGCTGCAGCCAGATGTGTGAACAACCTGACGGCTTGTCGAGTGTAAGAACGCCCCTTTCCAGGGGCAGAATTTTCCGCACGCTTTCTCAAATGACGCCATCGGATTAGTCCATCTAGTCTTAATTAGATCTGTCTTGTCTTGCCGTTGTGACACTTGGCCTCCTCGACCGAGGACGTTCTGCTGTGAAACCAGTTGTTGGGGATCTGATCCAACAGTCTACTGAGCATGACTGTAATCTTACAGTACCTTACCCGTCTTTATTTTCCTCTTACACTGATTAGTTTATTTTATTTAAGTAGAATCGATACTTTTACATGGTTAATGTTGTGGAACGTCGATGAACACAAGATGTTAAACTTTCAGCTTCTCTTTTTCTCCTAGAAAAAAAAAACCTTTAAAACTAAAATTAAATATTCTCGAACTATTAAAGATGAAATTTGTTTCAGGTGTTGTCACAATATTGAGACTTGTGATTTTTTTAGCAGTGTTTTATGTGTGTTTTTAAAAAAAAATGTCTTTAAAAGAAACTTGTGGCTAAAATGGCGCTTACAGAATGTCGTGTGTTTTTATTCAGTTTTTTCGGTATAAAGTATAAATATAATTAAGGATTAATCCAGTCAAAGCCTGTTAGCGTTCTAGTCAGTTCTAGTTCCTTTATAGCTGCTACTCCACCTGTACCGCTACCATGACGTCCTCCTATCGGTGTATTAAAATTAATACCATTTAATTTTATTAAAAGATAATTTGAAAGAATAAAAAAAAAAAAAATCAACCATTTAAACTGGAAAAAGGTGATTTCCCCCCTGACACTTTGTTCATAATCTCAGTTTCGCTCTCGCCCAACAGAACAGGAACCTGATGCTCCAATACTGTCAGAGCTCATCGACCTTAAGGGTTGATGTTTTGTTCAAGCTGAGATGCTTTTCTGTTCACCAGTGGTGTAAAGAATGAGTATTGAAGGTCCTTTAGACTTTTTTTGGTCTTTCTCACGGAAAAAAGAATAAAAAAGAAATATAATAGAAAATAAAATTGAACTAGGAAAAAAAAAAAATATTCTGTACAAATAAAGACATTTTGTATAGCACAATAGCAAATGATATCTGCCTGATGATGTCATAGGATATACAGAGGACCCTCGGCATACATCTTGAGAAGTTGACTTACGAACCAAAATAATGTAAATAGATAATATCGAAAGAGCAATGGGGGTGAGCTGAGCTGATGGAAAGTAAAAGAAAACATATATACTGATTATGTTTTGCTGTTATAAAAATTACATTATTATTATTATTATTATTATTAGGGATGGAAATAAACCAGCATTGTTATGATACCTGTGTGCAGATTTGAATTCTATTGCAATTCTGTAAGTATCACAATTTTATATATATCTTTTACAATTCTAAACAAACTTGGCGAATAATTTGCTCCTACCACACAGGATCCTCTGCTGCCTGCCGGTTTGTGGATAGTTTTAGTGCAGGTTTATAGGATTAGAGATGAATAGCAACAGTTAATTAGCTCAAATGCAAGCAAGTTAAGTTATTAAAGAAATAATTTACAAAATAGATTTTTGAGTTGGCGGAACAGTAGCTTTGTGGTTAGCACTGTCACCTCTCGCCTTCTGGGTCTGGGTTCGATTCCCGCCTCGGGTCTGTGTATGTGAAGTTTGTACAGTATGTTCTCCCCCTGTGCATGGTGGGTTTCCTCTGGATACTCCAGTTTCCTTCCACAGTCAAAAGACATGCTGATTGGTGTTTTCAGAATGGCTGCAGTGTGTGTGTGTGTGTGTGTGTGTGTGTGTGTGTGTGTGTGTGTGTGTGTGTGTGTGTGTGTGTGTGTGAGTGTGTGCCTTGCAATGGATTGCTGCCCCGTCCAGGGTGTCGTCGCCTCGTCTCCTGGGATAGACTCCAGGCCCCTCCTGACCCTGCACACAGGATAAAGCAGCATAGATGAATGAGTTTTTAATCAGTATGATGATATATGATTTATCACACAACAGAATCACAATACATCACTGAATCGACTTTTCATCATCTCTAATAATTAATTATTATTATTATTATTATTATTTCTAATCATTATTTTCATTACACTAGTAAATAATAAAACATATTTTGTTATGTTAGCTAATCATTTAAATATAGTTTTAGATGGTTTTTTTGGCCAGTTTTGTTCCTTTTTCTAGAATAAAAGATCATTGAAACATTGACAATTCCACAAGCAGTGAGGAACGTCTGTTTTCTTCCATTGTTGTGTGTGTGTGTGTGTGTGTGTGTGTGTTTGGGGGTTTATAGATAATGGGACATCTGTCACCCCTCATGCTGAGACACAGGCGCTTCGGGAGTGGGGGTTATTTTCTGAAGAGCAAAACAGATGAACCAGACGTCAGGTTTGGATCTAAAAGTCACTTTAACATCTGTGTTTTTCATTGTGTGGATTTTGTGGTTCCTGAAAAGTCTTTAAACCTGGGCTAGAGTTAATGTTTCCACTGTAACTGTTTGCTTCTTTTTAGTTCAGGAATAATCCACTTATTCATTTGAACTTTCTCAGACGTTATCACTCCTGATGCACAAATTCTGCTTCAGTTCAAAACTTATTCAATACAATTTTTGTTAAAAGTCTGAAAACATGAACTCATTTTTTTATTTTTCAAATTATTGTAAAACAAAAGTTATAAAACAAAAGCATTATTTCACAGTGAATATCCCTAAATAAGGTTTTTTGCTTCCGTTTAATGAAATATATTTAAAATTGATGTACTGTACTATAATACTTTAGCTTAACCAGAGGTGGAAAGTAACGAATGACATTTACTCGCGTTACTGTAATTGAGTAGTTTTTTTGTGTATTTCTACTTTTTAAAGTAGTTTATAAAAGCTGTAATTTTACTTTTACTTAAGTACGTTTTGTTTGAAGTATTGTAATTCGCTACATTTTAAATCATATTCGCTACTGAGTAAAAAATAAATGAATGAAAATGATAAAATAATAAAAATATTATGCTTTGTATAAATGCTCCGTTGCGCTCGCGTGTGTGTATCATGTCCTGGTCGCGCGCCGCTCCAGACTCCACTCCAGGTTTTCTGACATCGGCATCTTCCTGACCTTCCACACGGTCGCTTCCGCCCTGAGTGACGTCATCGACTAGCGCGACCATATATAAACCGGAGAGAGACGCGGGAAAGATGAAAGAGGTTGTGATTTTGTCTTTCAACAATATTTTTATTGATTTTAACAGGGATAAAACAGGGTAAACATGTAATATTTTAATGCAGGTTTTATAATCCCCTTATAAACCCTATAGCTCCCACCCCGTCCCTCCCCGACTCCAAGCCAGTTTTACAAGCATATGAAAGGCTAAACGCCAGGCATTGAGAGAAACCAAAAAAGAAAAAAGAATATGGAGCTGGAAGTTTTTTGGTTCTACGTGCAAAAAATAAATAAATAAAGAGGAATAAAAAGGGGAAAGAAAGCAAACAAACAAGTAATTAAATAAGACAGGAATCAAACTATAAATGTATATGAAAAAAGTGAAGGAAGGGCCCCCACACCTGTTGAAATTTAAAGTCTGGGTAATGAATTGAATAGTGAATCTTCTCCAGGGACAGACAGGACATGATATCTCTGAGCCACTGGGCGTGGGTAGGTGACGAGGCATCCTTCCACTTGAATAAAAGAGAACGCCTGGCCAGGAGTGTCGCAAAAGATAACAATCTCTTTTTGGCTGGACTTAGACTCTTACCCTCTTCTCCAGTGACACCAAAAAGAGCAATCAGAGGGTCTGGTTCAAGATTGCAATTCAATATGAAGGACAGGGTCTTAAAAACATCCCTCCAGAATTTTTCCAAATTCGGGCATGTCCAGTACATATGAATAAGAGACGCCTCTCCACTTTTACATTTATTACAGCAAGGATCAATGTCTGGGTAGAAACGGGAGAGTTTAAGTTTGGAGAAATGAGCCCTGTGTACAACCTTAAACTGTAATAAAGAGTGGCGGGCACATAAGGAGGTTGAGTTGATAAGTTTAAGAATTGAATTCCAAGTATCATCTGATAGTGACAAATTTAAATCCTTCTCCCAAGCAGTTTTAATTTTACACAGAGGGGTGTGACTCGAAGCCATCAATCCACCATAAATAGTGGATATTAGGCCTTTACGCAGCGGAGACAAACAGAGGAGGTTATCTAGAATGTTTGCAGCAGGAGCCTCAGGGAAATTTGGTATTAAAGAGCGAATGAAGTGTCTTACTTGCAGATATCTGAAAAAATGAGAATTGGGTAGGTTAAACCTCTCGGAAAGCTGTTCAAATGATGCAAACTTATGGTCAACGAACAGGTCTTTGCAAAGCTTGATGCCCTTATTGTACCATTCCTGAAACACTGAGTCATGTAAAGAAGGCTGGAAGAGATGGTTAGAGACGATAGGACTGGACAGAGAGAAGCCTAGAAGACCGCTGTGCTTTCTGAACTGAGCCCATACTCTCAAGGTATGCACCACTACTGAGTTATTGATTAATTTAATTGAGGGGATGGGGAGAGCAGATCCAAGGAGTGCAGAGACAGAGAGATTTTTGACAGACTTTATCTCCATTTCCACCCAGGCAGGCCGATTAGGTTGGTTATGAAAATATGACCAAAAGATGACAGATCGAATGTTTGCTGCCCAGTAGTAGAAACGAAAATTAGGTAGAGCCATGCCACCGTCTCTTTTAGATCTTTGAAGTAGGGACTTATTCAATCGTGGATGTTTACCTTTCCAAAGGTAAGAAGATATAATTGAGTCTAAAGCGCCAAAGTAAGATTTGGGAATAAAAACAGGTACAGACTGAAAGAGATATAAAAATTTAGGGAGAATACTCATTTTAATGGCATTAATGCGGCCCACCAGGGACATGGACAGTGGTGACCATCGTCCCAAGTCCTTTCTTGTTTGGTTCAACAACCTAATAAAATTTTCTTTAAAGAGGTGTTTATGTTTCCTTGTGATTGTAATACCAAGATAGGTAAACTGATTTTTCACAATGTTGAATGGAAAATTGTGCATACCAGTTGTTACTGCTGTATTATCTAGCAGAAAAAGTTCACTTTTGTGCAAATTTAATTTATATCCTGAAAAATAGCTAAATTCCCTGAGCAATGACAGCACAGGTGGCAGAGAGGAGACTGGATTCGATAAAAAAAGTAGAAGATCATCCGCATAAAGGGAAACTTTATGTTCTTCTCCCTGCCTCCAAATCCCAGATATATCTCTACAGCTTCGGAATGCAACTGCTAGTGGCTCAATGGCGAGGTTAAAGAGCAATGGGCTAAGGGGACATCCCTGACGAGTTCCCCGCTGAAGACTGAATGGTTGAGACTGCTGAGCATTTGTCAGAACTGAGGCAGTGGGGCTTGAATATAATAATTTAACCCAAGTGATAAAACTTGGACCAAAATTAAATTTTTCTAAAGCCCTGAATAAATACTCCCATTCCACACGATCAAAAGCCTTTTCAGCATCCAAAGAAAGGACACACTCAGGGGTCTCCTCTGATGGTGTGTACAAGATATCCATAAGGCGTCGAATGTTAAAGTAAGAGTAACGATTTTTAACAAAACCGGTCTGGTCCTCAGATATAATAGAGGGTAGAACATTCTCTAATCTACGAGCCAAGACTTTAGCAAGGATTTTAACATCCACATTAAGAAGAGAGATTGGTCTATATGAGGAGCACTCTGTTGGGTCCTTATCCTTCTTTGCTATGAGGGTGATGCGAGCCTCATTAAATGACGCAGGCATCTTACCTTGCTTGAAAGATTCAGATAGAACCAAAGCTAGTTGTGGTGCAAGGTATGAGGAGAATGATTTAAAAAACTCTGCAGGGAACCCGTCAGGACCCGGGGACTTACCAGATTGCAATGAGGAGATAGCTAAACTGATTTCCTCTTGTGATATGGGCTCTTCTAACCTTAATCTAGAATCAGGGGACAGTGTTGGGATATTTAGTTGAGTCAAGAAATTCTCAACTGCACTATGGTCCTTTGGGAACTCAGAAGTATATAATCGAGAATAAAAATTCCTGAATGCATCATTAATTTTAGAATGGTCCGTAGTGATGGTACCATCCTCCATCCGAATTTTCGTAATTTGTTGCTGTGCTCTAAATCCTTTTAACTGATTAGCTAAAAGTTTCCCAGATTTGTCACCATGAATGTAAAATTGGCTCCTACTCTTTAATAATTGCCGTTCAATTACATGCGTTGAAATAAGTTCAAACTTAGTTTGCACTTCTACGCGTTTTTTATAGAGATCAGGGTTTTTAAATAGAGCATACTGCTGGTCAATTTCTTTAATTTGGTTGGTCAAATCTTTTCGTTCTTTATATGCCTTCCTTTTCATATTTGCAGTGTATGAAATTATCTGTCCCCTGAGGTAGGCTTTCAGAGCATCCCAAACAACCAAACGTGACACTTCAGGTGTTTCATTTGTGGTGAAGAAAAAAACGATCTGGTCTTCCATAAATTTTTCAAAATCGTCCTCCATCAGCAACGATGAATTAAAGCGCCAATGTTTAGTAACTTGAGGGAGATCTGGAAGTTTTATAGACATAACAACTGGAGCATGATCTGATATCACAATGCTCTGATAAGCACAAGAAGTAACCATTGGGATCAATTGATTATCTATAAAGAAATAATCAATTCTGGAGAAAGTATGGTGAACATGTGAGAAAAAGGAGTATTCTTTCTTTTTTGGATTAAGGAAGCGCCATATGTCAGAGATACCAAAGCTGCAGAGATAGGACTGAAGTAGCGTAGCGGATTTACTCAGAGGTATAGGATTGGGAGATGACCTGTCAAGTGATGGATCTAAACAGCAGTTAAAGTCTCCCCCTAATATGAGAGAGTATGAGCTCAGATCAGGCAGAAGAGAGAAAAAATGTTCAAAGAAGGAGACATCGTCATAATTAGGGGCATATAAATTAGCCAACACTACATTAGTATTAAATAACTTCCCTGAAACAATGATATAACGACCTTGTATATCCATAATAACATTATGATGCTCAAAAGAGATGTTTGGGTTAATGAGAATTGAGACACCCCTAGCTTTGGCCTGAAAGGTTGAGTGGTAGTGCTGCCCACCCCAACGTGACATAAGGCGAGAATTATCAGAACTGCGAATGTGAGTTTCTTGTAAAAATGCGATTGCAGTGTTAAGTTGTTTAAGGTGTGAGAGCACCTTCCTTCTCTTCACCGGATGGTTTAAACCCTTAACATTCCAGCTCACAAAGTTTAAAGAACTATTCATTCTCCCTGAGAAAAAATGCAGGTAGATAAACATGAATAAGATGCCTAACGTCAGCCTTAAAGTGTAAAACACAGAACAACGTGTTAAAAATACACAGTGTACAAAGAACTAACACAATACTGGCTTTGGAGATCCCCCACCCCTCCCCCCCACACCCCTGCCCCCCGCACCCCTCCCCCACACACCCCACTACCCCCCAACAAACAAAGATAGCTGCTAACAAACACAGCAGCAAGCTCTTCCATTCCTCCATCTTCCACCCAACAAATCCTCCTGCCGCTAACCACCCCATCTTCTGCTCCGACACAACTTACAGAAACTAATAATTAAATATATAAATAAAACATTTCCACACTCCAATACTGAAATCTCTCAATGAGAGAAAAACACACCACCACCACCCCTCCCCCCACGTCACATTGTAACTCTAAATATACAAACGTAAATCACACGTGATTAAAAATAGAAAAAATAGTAATATAAAAATAATAATAATAACCCCTTCACAAGTTTAACACAACACTCTTACCGGGAAAGACGTAAACGTGGCCAGATTTTAGGTTAAAAATGGTACTTTCCTGAGAACTGTAGTATCACGTATTAAAATAATAATAATAATAATAATACAGTGCACTACGTAGTTTTCGGCAGACTGTCTATGTGTTTCTGCGCCTCTTCTACCGAGCGGAGCCACTTCTTCTGTCCGGTAGAGAGAGTGATCCGGAGCCGCGCTGGATACAGCAGAGAAGGCCGGAGACCACGGCTGTATAACTCGCTCATCACTCCTCTATACTCGGTTCGCTGGTTTAAAACTTCGGGAGTGTAGTCTTCCACTATGCGAAGCTGCTGACCGCGGTATTCCAGCTTCCCTCTCCGCCGAGCCTCCCGAATCAGAAGGTCTTTCACCTGGTACCGGTGCACGCGGAGAATGACGGGCCGAGGTCTCTGTCCTGAAGCGGGTTTAGATGCAGGTATTCGGTGGGCTCGGTCAATCTCCGGCGGGGAAGGCAGTGTTTCAGTCCCAAACACCTCGCACAGAAACTTGGAGAAGAACTCGGTAGGGAGTCCACCTTCAGTACCTTCCGGGAGACCCAGAACACGCAGGTTTTGTCTCCTGCTCCGGCCTTCTAAGTCTACAACCTTGGACGTTAACTTTAAGTTGTTTTCCCGAAGTCCGGAGCAGATGTTCTCCAGCTCCGTCACACGCTGACTCAGGTCGTCTGTAGCGAGTTCTAATGACGGTAAGCGCTGTCCATGGTCCGCTACTTGGGCCTGAATCTGATCCAGTTTAATTTCTAATAAACTAAACGATGATTTAAACTCCGCCGCTAACGCATCACGGTGTTGCTCTAACAGCGCAGAGATAGCCTCGACTGTTAGAGGAGTCGCAGTGTCGTCCTTTTTCACGGCTTTAACACTCCTGGTAGCCATCGCAAATGAAAAAACATATAACCGTGGGGTAGAGTATAAAGTTATTGTCAACTAAGATTTTAATTTAACATTTAGAGACGAATAAGGGAGTGAAGAAATTCGAAACTGTCGGAGCACCTAACCAACACGTCCTACTCCATGTGGCTGCTAACCGGAAGTCCGAGGTTGTGATTTTGGCGTTTTGATGGTTGACTTTGATTATTGCTTTGTCCCTTTGGTTTGGTTGGTCTTTGTATATATTTGTAGATAATTTCATTGTTTTTGGTTTAGGGAGTCCGGGAAGGTACCTGTATTTTTGTTTGTGTGTTTTTTTTTTGTGCAGATAATCTAGCTACTAAATATAAATACCATTTTAGACAATTTTATTATTTTGGCCTGGGTCCATCCTGAATCTGATCCTCCTCATCCTCCTGGTGTGTGTGTGTGTGTGTGTGTGTGTGTACAAACCTCATAATGATTGGATCTAGTTCTTTCTGCCATATACCACCATTTCCATACAGTTTAAAATAGAACATTTTGCTGTATGACCCTAGACTGGGACGTAACACCATATTTAAGTGACCACTTTGATTTTCAAGCACAAGAAAGACAACAGCTTTATTATGCAAAGGTGTTCTTTCAGGTAAAAACAACTAGTTTGAGATTTATATCTGCTCATCTTTTTTGAACTACGCTAGAATGCCTCATAAATAAAATAAAAATAAAAATAATAAAGTAACTCGGTAACTTTTACTCTGAGTAAATTTTGTAATGAGCTACTTTTTACTTTTACTTGAGTAGATTTTTATAATGGTAACTTTACTTGTACTTAAGTAAAATTTCACTGAAGTAACAGTACTTGTACTTGAGTACAAAATTTTATTACTCTTTCCACCTCTGAGCTTAACTTATTGCCACGAGTCTTTAAATTATAACCTACCAAGTACTTCACGCTAGTGCTATCTGAATTTGAACATTTTATAAAGAATATCTTTTTATCTGAAATTGAAAACATATAGCTTTCAGGTAATGGTGTGGTGATATGAACAATTACATTAAACCTGTACTGATGCACTGTAAATAAATCCATACTGTATTATATCAGGAGTACCTTATACATGTTAACAAACCTAATATTTTAAATGGATCTTCTTCTTCTTTGTCTTTCGGCTGTTCCCTTTCAGGGGTCGCCACAGCGAATCATCTGCCTCCATCTAAGCCTATCCTCTGCATCCTCTTCTCTCACACCAACTAACTTCATGTCCTCTCTCACTGCATCCATAAATCTCCTCTTTGGTCTTCCTCTAGACCTCCTGCCTGGCAGTTCCAAGCTCAGCATCCTTCTACTGATATATTCACCATCTCTCCTCTGAACATGTCCAAACCACCTCAATCTGGCCTCTCTGACTTTATCTCCAAAACATCTCACATGGGTTGTCCCTCTGATGAACTCATTCTTGATCCTATCCATCCTTGTCGCTCCCAAAGAGAACCTCAACATCTTCAGCTCTGCTACCTCTAGCTCTGCCTCCTGTCTTTTCTTCAGTGCCACTGTCTCTAAGCCGTAGAGCATCGCTGGTCTCACCACTGTCCTGTACACCTTTCCTTTCATTCTCGCTCATACTCTTTTATCACACAACACACCTGACACTTTTCTCCACCCATTACAACCTGCCTGTACCCACCTCTTCACCTCCTTTCCACACTCTCCATTGCTCTGGACCACTGACCCTAAGTACTTAAAGTCCTGCACCTACATTACCTCTGCTCCCTGTAGCCTCACCGTTCCTCTTGAGTTCCTCTCATTCACTCATTGGCTCATCTCTCATTGGCTTAGAGCCAATCCTTGATGCAGACCCACCTAGGGTTGTGTACCGAAAGCCGGTGCCAATACGGCACCGGTACCTATAGAACTGGTATGTACCGGACCGAAACAGAACGCGAATTTCGGTGCCTCATTTCGGTGCCACTTAAATGCCTGAACTGTCGATTGAAATATTTGTTCTCTAGATTCATATATTTTTGTAGATTAATAGTTTATTAGATTAAATTAAAGAAATTAAAAGCACAAATCATCCGGAAATGAGAGACCATCCGACATGCGCGTGAATGCAGTAACTAACGTTACACTCGCTCTGACGGCAGCAGGCGGTCTACCGATAGCTTAGCATGCTAAAGTAAACAACTCTCGTTAAAATGCCTAAAACTAAACGGTCGAAAGTGTGGCTGCATTTCACAAGAAAGGATTCCGACACCGCGACGTGCAGCAAATGTTTCACAGTAGTTGCGTGTAAAGGCGGAAACACGTTAAATCTAATGAAACATTCGAGAGCAGACGGAATAAAGTTAAAAGCAGAGGGAGGCACCGTGTTTAACAGCTTGTGGACAACAGCTGGCGCTATCAGTGTGGACGACCCTCAGTCCCAGTCACACCAACTGTAGCTAAAAGGAGTCACTGATTATGATGACGTCAGCAGCCTTTCCGCAGGTTAGTAGTAGGATAATGTAATGTTAATAGCAAAATACAAATCTTGCATTCATGCTAACAAATAGTCAAACGATTTGTAAAAAACTAATGTAACATGGATTCTGTTTATAATTATGGCTTTCCAGCCTGTACTAGTAGCACTACAACAGTGACCCCATTTACCCTTGTAAAGAAGGCTATACTGTACATGTCCTGTGCAGGGCAATAAGTCAGGAAAGGAGTCGTATTTTGCCAGAAAAGGAAAATATGGTGAAATTTCTGCAAAAGAATTGCTAAAATTTGAAGCTTACATATTCATATATACTTTAAACTTTTAATATATTGTTCAATTTTAAGCATAACATTTTTTTGTTCAATAAAAATTAATTCTTGAGTCATCCACTATAATTTTGTGGCTTAAAAGTATCGGTTCAGGCACCGTTTTGGCACCGGTACCGTTTTCAAAGTATCGATTTGGCACCGGTATCGAAAAAAACCCAAACGATACCCAACCCTAGACCCACCTCCACCTTGATCATCTCACCACTGTCTTACAGCTCTCATACATGTCCTGCACCACTCTAACATACTTCTTCGCCACTCCAGACTTCCTCATACAACACCACAGCTCCTCTCTCGGCACCCTGTCGTATGCTTTCTCTAAATCTACAAAGACACAATGCAACTCTTTATTACCTTCTCTGTACTTCTCCATCAGCATCCTCAAAGCAAATACTGCATCTGATGTACTCTTTCTAGGCATAAAACCATATTGCTGCTCACAAATGCTCGCCTCTGCCCTTAACCTAGCTTCTACTACTCTTTCCCACAGCTTCATTGAATGGCTCATTAGCTTTATACCTCTGTAATTGCCACAGCTCTGCACATCTCCCTTGTTCTTAAAAATCGGCACCAATACACTTCTCCTCCATTCCTCTGGAATCCTCTCACGCTCCAAGATCTCGTTAAACAAACTAGTCAGAAACTCAACTGCCACCTCTCCTAAGCACTTCCATACCTCCACAGGTATGTCATCAGGACCAACAGCCTTTCCACTCTTCATCCTCTTCAACGCCCTTCTCACCTCACTTTTACTAATATTTGCTACTTCCTGCTCCACAACTGTCACCTCTTCTACTCTTTGTTCTCTTTCGTTTTCCTCATTCATCAACTCCTCAAAGTACTCCTTCCATCTTCCCATCACCCTCCTGGCATCTGTCAGTACATTTCCATCTCTATCTGTAATCACTCTAACCTGCTGCACATCCTTCCCATCTCTATCTCTCTGCCTCGCCAACCTGTACAGATCCACCTCTCCCTCCTTACTGTCCAGCCTAACATACAAGTCCTCATATGCTCTTTGTTTGGCCTTTGCCACTTCTACCTTCACCTTACGGTGCATCTCCCTGTACTCCTGTCTACTCTCTTCAGTCCTCTCAGTGTCCCACTTCTTCTTAGCTAGCCTCTTTCCCTGTATACACTCCTGGACTTCCTCATTCCACCACCTCATTCCATCAAGTCTCCTTGTCTCCTTTTCCCTTACCTGATGATACACCAAGTACCCTCCTACCTGTCTCCCTGATCACATTGGCTGTATTTGTCCAATCAACTGAAAGCACCTCCTGACCACCCATAGCTTGTCTCAACTCCTCCCTAAAGACTACACAACATTCTTCCTTTCTCAGCTTCCACCACTTTGTCCTCTGCTCTGCCTTTGTCCTCTTCACCTTCCTCACCACCAGGGTTATTTTACACACCACCATTCTGTGTTGTCTGGCTACACTCTCCCCTACCAACACTTTGCAGTCACTAATCTCTTTCAGATTACACCGTCGACACAAGATGTAGTCCACCTGAGTGCTTCTGCCTCCGCTCTTATATGTCACCCTATGTTCCTGCCTCTTCTGGAAGAAAGTATTTACTACTGCCATTTCCATCGTCTTTGCAAAGTCCACCACCATCTGTCCTTCTACATTCCTGTCCTGAAGACCAAACCTGCCCATCACATTTTCATCCCCTCTGTTCCCTTCCCCAACATGTCCATTGAAGTCTGCACCAATCACAACTCTCTCACCTCTGGGGATGCTCTGCATCACTTCATCTAACTCACTCCAGAATTTCTCCTTCTCTTCTAACACACATCCTACCTGTGGAGCATAACGACTAACAACATTGAGCATTATCCCTTCAATTTCCAGCTTCAGACGCATCACCCTATCTGATACTCTCTTCACCTCTAGGACATTCCTTACAAACTCCTCTTTCAGAATAACTCCTACTCCATTTCTTTTCCTATCCACACCATGGTAAAACAACTTGAACCCTGATCCTAAGCTTCTAGCTTTGCTACCTTTCCACCTGGTCTCCTGGACACACAGTATATCCACCTTCCTTCTCTGCATCATATCAACCAACTCTCTTCCCTTCCCTGTCATGGTCCCAACATTCAAGGTCCCTACTTTCACTCCTAAACTCTTGCCTTTCCTCTTCTCTCTCTGCTTTCGAACACGCCTTCCTCCTCTCCTTCTTCGACCAACAGTAGCCCAATTTCCACCGGCACCCTGTAAGTCAACAGCACCAGTGGCGGTCGTTGTTAACCCGGGCCGCGACCGATCCGGTATGGAAATGATATTTCTGATTCGCATCATTGATTTGGCAAATGTTTTACGTCGGATGCCCTTCCTGACACAACCCTCTGGATTTATCCAGACTTGGGACTGGCACAAGAAGTCACTGGATTGCGCCCCCCCATGGTTGCATTTCGTAACAGTTATAACAAATGGAAAAAAAAATTTCCATTTACGTAACAGTTATAGCAAACTGTTTTTTGAAAAAAAAATTCCATTTTCCATGAAAAAAAATTTCCATTTACGTAACAGTTATAGCAAATGGAAAATGTATTTTAAACTATCTACACTGTACAGTATGTAAATTACACTGGTTATTTACAGTATACTGTAAATATATTGTAAATCTATTGGCTATAGCCAACTTTAACATAAACAACGGAAATAAATAACTGTACAGTTTTGTTGCAGAGCATAATTTTGTGGTTAATTTTATTTAGATCTCATGTTGTGTACACTGCTGAAAAAACAATAGAACCCTGCTCAAAAATAATAGAAAATGTAATGCATTTAATGGTTATAATGGGAATTGTATTGGTTTTAATGGTAATTATAACAATGTCTGCTGGTATATGATGGATGGATTCTATTGGTGGGTGGGAGGGTAAATTCTATTGGCACTTTACAATAAGGAATTTTGTAATAGTTTCACTGGAAATAGTTAATGGTTCATAATGGTATTTAGTAGAAACCATTAGAATTTCTGCACTGGTTTGTATATTAGGCTTTAATTGTGTTTTTTTTTGCCAGGTAAGCATAGCAAGCATCATAAGCAAGAAGTCTAACAAACCTAAGAGTTAACGTTATACCACTAATGCCGCAAACATGATGACATGAATACCTTAATCATACAGAGAGAACATTGTTATATACCTTTATCTTTTCCCCGTTTCTCCTCATCTTCTTTTCTTTTTTCCCTCATTTGGCTCCTGACAGTTTTGGCCTTTTTCTCTCCATCGCTGTGTTTATACTTTATAATCGACGATTCGACAATCAGCAGATTTCCCCCAACGCTGTCACTCACGACCAGAAGTCAAGACTAAACCAGTTCACCTCCACATCATCATCGCTTTATTATCTATTTTTATTAACCACTTCACACAATTAAATAAATGAAAAAAGTGCAAATTATTTGTCTGTATTTATAATATTTTGAATGAAATGTGAGTTATTTGTAATAAAGTCAGGTGTCACTGACATAATTTATCCCCGGTCCCTCCGTGTCCACTTCATTTGGGAGATGTGAACTGGATTCTACCCCCCCCCCCTCCACCTCTCCCCTCTCTTCAGCTTCTGTGGGACTCCTCACAGTGGGACTCAGGAGGGGCGACACAGGTATCATACTGTAGATAATAGAAAACCGCTTAGCGGCACAGATTATTATTTTTTCCTCCGAGTTCGTGTGACCCCCCCCCCCCCCCCACGTGTCATGTAAAAATACCTCCCCGGCCCGCTGCCCCATTTGCCCATGCCTAAAACCACCACCGTCTCATCACCGTACTGTACTTGAAGTCTCCTGTAAATGTCAATCACTATTACTCCTTCAATCAAGAGATTTCATCACAGGTCCCATTTTGATCCACATGTCCCTTGTAGATTCAGAATTCACTGTTTGTGGTTAAAATATTAAATATAGAATTCTGTGAATCAGAAAACAAGCAATACACATGCCGAATTCAGTACAGATTTTATTTAGCAGGAGCGCTTCCTGAAGTAAAGATTTTCAAAATTAAAAGCAAACAAAAATACCCTTCCAATCACACCTTACAGTGTGTAAAATCATTCTACAAGCATGAGGTAGAGTTTATTTTTGACAAGTATTAAACTACAACCACAAATATTTCCAACTGAAGATTGAACATGCAGCATTTATGACACATTTTTCTATGTAAAACTATTCAATCTCAATTTTGTTAAAAATAGATATAAAAATTTTATGCTGATTTCTTCAATCACAAAACATTGTGTTCCTGTGGAGTACAAAACAGCATAAGAACAAAAAATAGTTTTATGTAATAAAGAACTCCATGATTAACACGATCAGATTCAATTAACTATTCAATATTAATAATATCTAAGTAAAATTGTGTCTGATTCAGTGCCAAAAATGAGCAATAAATGAGTAGTAAAGTGTTCATTGTAAACATACAGACTAGCGAAACCGTTGTTACTCAGCTGAGCATGAACTTACACACAAAAAAATTCTTCTTCCATTGTTCCTGAGATACTGTAGAGACATTCATGATTTGCAGAGTAACCTCTCTTTTCTGAAGGTTCACCATTTGCATATTTCTTGTAGTTCTTTGTGCGAGTTTAAGTAGTGTCCATTAATAAAACATTACATTCTTAAAAAAAAAAAAAACCTTGTAAACTTTTAATATCCTAAATTCCTGAGTATTTTTCCTGAGTATAAATACCAGACCATTTACTTCATCTTTAAAATGTCTAAGTAGATTTTCCCCTCCTTAACCCTCCATCTTCAACCTCCACGTCATTGGAATTTATCGATTGGTTCGGGGGATTAGTGCTTACCGCGGCTTATGCTCCACTACACTGACTGATTACTTACAGAGCGGGGGTTAGAGAACAATAGTCACTCAGAGGAAAAGGAAATGTAGAGCTCTAAGGATATAGGCTATGTTTCCACAAGGTTTAGGAGCCTTCTGAGGAACTAAGGAGTTGAGAAATCTCCTGGAGGTGTTACTGCTTTGGGGTCTTGCTACGTACAGTAACATGATTAAGGCAAATGTGTATGAGAGAACGTTTGTTCCGAGATCTTTAGTCGTTCTGTCATGTTGCATCAACATTATCACTAGCTGGTTTGCAACCTTAAAGTCTTTTTCACAATACAAAAAGGCTGATCAATAATCAATAATGGTCACTATGTCAAGCTCACCTCCTAATCGTTCCTATGCAAGAGTCAGGAATTAAAATGGCTCCTGAAATGAGCCCACCTTCACACCAGTCCAGTGAGCATGCAGACTGGCCCTTTAGGTCATCTGTAGCAGGTCTTTAAAACTCCAGACTCCTTATTTGCTCCTTAGGCTGTTTTCACAAATAGAAGACACGATTAAATACCCAGTGATGACACCCTAAAGATTACTTTGGTACAAGGCCTAAAATGAATCCTGAAAATCTCTGGATTTTTAACATTTGTAGAGCTTTAATAAGTCCTGAAGATGTCCTGCAGTCCTAGCTGTGCTGACTGGGAGTTTGGAGGCTGGGACGGGGGCCTTGGTCCCTTTTCCTGCTGGTCCTCTAGTGCAGTTGTGGGTTGTAGGGTACTGGGTGTTCTGGTGCTTTTCTATTGTCACCAGTATTGACTTTGTTTCAGTGATTTGAGCATCATTGGCATTTCTAAAGGATCGGACCCTACGGGCTGGCCTTTGGTCACCGTGGACATGGGTGAGCCTCGGGTGGCCATGATTCTGTTACAGTGGGACACCTAGGGAAGCTCTCTCGGGCCAGTTTACAAACACCAATATACATTTAAATTATGCCAGACCTATGTACAAGATAAACCTGTCCTGTGTGGTGGAATGAAGTGTAAACTTCTCTGATTTATGGTAGTAATCTGTGAATCATAAAATGTGATTTAGCATGAAATACTTAAAATTCCCAGAATTAAACTTAAAACCAATCAACTATTCTCTTGTCACCGCTCTCTCATTCTGTTTTAAATGGAAAGTAAAGATATGTGTACAAAAAACAAAAGCGCTTATGAACGCTCCACAGAGTCACCTAAATGTTGTAAACTCAGGGGTAGGTGTACTGCTCAGCACCACTATAAGACGCTGCCTCTGATGACTGTAAATAACTGCTCTTCCTCACCAGGTCTACCTTCATGTCTGGCTGCGAGAGAAGCCTGTCTGGCTTGAAGGCCTGAAGATCTGTACCACTGCTTGGGATGCCGTTGCTGATGGGTTGCTCAGCGTTCTCCCTGGCTGTATAAGATGACAATCTGGTGCTTTTGTTTTGGTCGAATCCAAAAGTCTTGTTATGTTCTTGGAACTCCTCGGGTCGTTTCAGAGCCTGAGCGCTGTGGGCAGTTTGGAGGCCACTGCTTAGAGGTGGTAAAAGGGAAGGAGAACTAGGGGTAGTTAGACCTGGGGGATATGTATAGACTGGTGCAGGAGGTGGGTAGGTTGGTGGTAAAGCAAAAGCTGGCTGATGCAAGTAAGTGGGTCGGGGGTACAAGTGTGACCCACTGTAGGTAGAGGTATAATCCTGAGATATGGTGCCATTACTGA
This sequence comes from Channallabes apus, assembly GCA_030522415.1. Taxonomy (NCBI): domain Eukaryota; kingdom Metazoa; phylum Chordata; class Actinopteri; order Siluriformes; family Clariidae; genus Channallabes; species Channallabes apus. The sequence goes on from CM060112.1 coordinate 1,113,706, forward strand.
ATTGCTCCGAAAGGTTACTTGCACTTGCTAAAGAACCTTTTATTCCATCTACCCCATCTGGGTTATAGCCTATAGACCAGGCATCCTGGGTGGGATCACTCCTCCGGAAGGCCCCAGGCTCTGGGTAGACCGGGCTGAAGGAATACCTTTCGGCATAGCGCTTCAGCAGGGTGGAGGCACTGAGGGCGCCGATGTCATCGGAATAACCGGAGAAAGTGGGATGAGTGGGCTGTGGGTATGAAACTGGCTTAGGGTGGGCAGGAGGTGAGGTGGTGGACGTGATGTCATAATGTTGCTCTGCCCACTCAGACGACCAGTGCATCTTTACCACATCTAACAGGAAGAAAGATGTAGAAATTATATTCATGTGAAAGGTAAATGAGTCACAGAAGTGGGATGAGGGGAATCAGAGCCTTGAATTACGTTAGCTGAGGTTGTTGTCTGTCTGTGGATTTAGTGAAGTTCTTTTCACAAAGCCATAGTCTGCTGCAAACGTCCCTGTGAATATATAATATATATATATATATATGGTTGATGGAAACCATGAATGTCCAAAAACCAATACTTTTTAACAAATGAAAAATAAAAAACAAGAGTTACGAGAGCTTTAAGCTTATTTTAAGCTCTTTAATTTACTTTCATCTGTAAAACCTGCAGTCAGATGTAGAAGATGACCAATGGTACTAATTCTTGGAAATGATGACTAAACATGGACATAGGTTTCCGCCCCACAGTGACCTTACATATTTGTTGCTATATTGTGTGTATGTCCTGTTCACCCCAACTCCCCCCACCTCCAGAAAAAAGCCTGCCTATGGAATGCCAGGAATTCAGCCTGGGATCTATTTACAAAGAGAACATCCTCTGAACACACACACACACACACACACACACACTCTCTCTCTCTCTCTCGCTCTCTCTGTTCATGGCCTACAGTAAAGAATATATTTTTCATATATAATATTGGACTTTGATTATTGTGCTGATGTTTGCGTGAGTAAAGTCTTACATTTAGAAAGAATCTTATGGATTAATCAGTGGAGCTACAACCAGCTAGACCATATGATACTATGTCAATATCACAGTTACTTACATTACAACAGACATTTCTGAGATATCGCTGCTAATCAGGGTCATTATTGATCAGAAATACAAGCAGCTGATTTGGGTGTACCAAAGGCTTCTTTTTAAATTCTCAGAGAATTGAAAGCTTTTTTAATCAATGTTAAATAAAGGTTATTATTACTGCACCTGTACCGGGCAGTCAGGAGTCTGGGCACAGATGTGTGTTTAACTGAACTAACAAGTCGTTAAATGTTAATACACTGCAATGTCTCAGCTGGTAAAGTCATCAGCCAGATCACATACTTCTCTAACAGGACGGACACACACACACACACACACACACACAGTATAATGAATGACCATAAGGGTATCTTGGACTTTGTCTCAGTGTGTGTAAGCTGATAGTGGTGTGTGTTAATGTGTTTTACAACCCACTAAGAGCACGAGAGAACTCTAACCCTCTCTCTCTCTTTCTTTCTTCAATGCTATACCCCCCCCCCTCTCTCTCTCTCTCTCTCTCTCTCTCTCTCTCTCTCAAAAATATCTCACTCTTCCAAATTTCTCGAAAATGAACAAGGAATCACTAACCATTTTATTTAAAGAAAACCCCTGAAGTAAGAACAGTACGATCATCATGTTTCCATGGACAGACACACACACACACACACACACACACACACACACACACACACACACACATTCAGAAATCTCACCTTCTCATTTCCATGCGTCTCCACACTAACATAGCAAAATGTTCAGCTCCACGCCGCCACACCAGGACACACCAGGACACACCAGGACACACCAGGACACACGGACGTCCTCTTCCTTCTGCTGCTGTTTCACCCTCACAGTGACACCATGCACACGTCCCCAGCCCTGCCCCCACACCACAATATCCCCTCACTACCCCACCACACCACACCCCTCATCGCCCCTCCCCCTACAACCCACTTTTTACCTAAAACTATTTCAGCTCAGAGGGACACAAGGCCTGTGGCAGTAACTAGGGTTGCCAGATCAATTTTTTTTATTTTGACATCTGTTTTTAACATTGCAATCACTCACATGTGATATGCTCTCTTCTCCACATTTATTAAATTAAAAGTTTTAGTTGTGCTTGGTTGTTGGATTTGAGGATCAGGGTTTGAGCTCTGCTGTTGGTGGTTGCCACACCCCCATACTACCCAGCCACTGCATGAAGTGCTGGTCCCAAGCCCAAAAAATGGGAGGGTTGCGTCAGGAAGGGCATCCGATGTAAAACCTGTGCCAAGACGGTGGTCTGCTGTGGCGAAAGCAGCCGGAAGTATAAAAAGTGTCATGTTTATTGACTAAACCAACCGTCTGCTAGCTGCATAGAGTCGTCACTCAGGGTTCACCATATTGAGACTGTGTCTGTTCCCCGATCTAAGCAAAAATGTAGAAAGACTCGGAAAGTCTGTTTTAAAAATTTAATTAACATAAAGACCACAAACTCCGATCATACTGAATGCGCAGCCGGCACCTCTGATCTGAAGCTAGGATTGTTAAATATTAGATCTCTCGCATCAAAAGCAGTTATTGTTAATGAAATTATCACAGATCAGGCGTTTGATATACTCTGTTTAACTGAAACATGGGTTAAACAGGATGAGTATGTAGCTCTAAATGAAGCTAGTCCTCCTGGATACAGCTACATACACCAGCCTCGGTTAACTGGTAGAGGAGGAGGCGTCGCAGTTATTCATAATGATAATCTGTCTATCGTACAAAAACACCGACACAAATTTAACTCATTTGAAATTCTTTATAGTAACATAAGTGTATTTAAGTATATTAAATCAGCTCAGTCGATTCCACTAATTATAATTTACAGACCTCCAGGGCCATATTCTGAATTTCTTAGTGAATTTGCAGATTTCATCTCAGACCTGGTCGTTTCTGTAGACAAAGTGTTAATTGCTGGAGATTTTAACATTCATTTTGAGAATCCAGAAGACCCTCTGAGAACAGCATTTATGTCCATACTGGACTCCGTAGGTGTAAATCAGTGTGTAGTAGGACCCACTCATAAAGCAGGTCACACTTTAGATTTAGTAATATTCTTCGGATTAAGTATAAGAAATGTATTCACAATTCCACTGTCTGAAATTATCTCAGATCACTATCTTGTCTGTCAGTGATAATGTACGCACAGCACCGCACTACCGTATTAAACGTACATTCACATCAACTACCACACAGAGTTTTATCAGTAATCTCCCAGAGTTACCAACTTCGATTAGGCCACCGTCTGACCCCACAGAACTCGATCAGGCGACTGAATATTTAGAGTCGACATTTCGTTGTACCTTAGATAATGTAGCTCCAGCTAAAAGAAAAATTATTAGAGATAAGAAATTGGTGACTCAGTGGTATGTTTCTCGCCTGCCATGTTGCAGGCCCAGGTTCAATTCCCAGCCAATCCCCAAACCCCAGCCACGGGATACAATGCCAGTCCCAAGCCCATACAGTATAAAATGGGAGGGTTGCGCTGGGAAGTAAAATCTGTGCCAAGCTTGTGTACGGATTGGATGGTTTGCTGTGGTGGCTGTAAGACCAACAACAATAACATTAGCGATAAGAAACTCGCTCCCTGGTATAATGACCACACATGTACTTTAAAACAGACCACTCGGAAATTAGAACTTAAGTGGCGTCAAACTAAATTGTTAGTATTTCAAATAGCATGGAAAGAGAGCATCCTGAGCTATAGGAAAGCTCTTAGTGTTGCTACTGTAGATCAACATATCTCTCCACTCTTGTAGAAAATAACTAAAATAATCCTCGATTTTTATTTAATACCGTAGCCAAATTAACTAGAAATAAGACCACTGCAGAAATCTCCACAGCAATAACATACAGTAGTTAGGACTTCATGAACTTTTTCAATAACAAAAGCGTAAACATTAGGTAAAAATTTCAGGGTTTGAAACCAATTTAAGTTATACAGATGCTAAACTAAGCATACTACATCAGAACCTAGAATACTTTCACTCGTATCTTCTTCAAAATTGTCAGCCTGTGAATTAGATCCTATACCGACACATTTTCTCAAGAATATAGTACAAGCAATAACAGAACCCCTGTAGAAAATAACTAACTGTTCACTCAGCAGTGGGTATCTTCTCAGCTGTCCAATTACAGGCCAATATCAAACCTCCCTTTCATCTCTACGATTCTGGAAAAGATAATAAATATGTTCACATCTACATAGAAATAGCATAAACAAACTGTATCAATCAGGATTTAGGCCTCATCACAGCACAGAGACAGCACACGTTAAAATAGTAAATGACCTCCTATTGGCCTCTGATCAGGGTTGTGTCACTATACTTGTGCTAATCAACCTTAGTGCAGCTTTTGACACCATTGATCATAGTATTCTTCTTCACAGGTTAGAAAATGTAGTTATTTCGCCTCCGTGTGACGCAGTGGTAAAGTGCTCGCCCTATCATTCGGAGATCGCTGGTTCGAACCCCGGGTGATGCTGTTTTCCTGTCACAGCCGGAGGCACAGAGAGAGGTGATTGGCCGAGCTCTCTCAGGGGGGAGGGATGAGAGGTACTTGCGCTCCCACATTAATTACAGCTCTACAGCCAATCAGGGGCGTCTGTGAGCTCACACACGCAGAAGGAGCGGCCTCCGAGTGTGTTATTCCGCCCCTAATGGTGATTGAGCAAGCAGTTCGAAAAGATGCAGTTGGCTGATGTCACGCGGTTCCGAGGAAACATGATAGTCTTCATCCCTCCCGACTGAGTGGTATTGGTAGCCTTAATGTGGGAGACCCCTAGTGACGGGGAGGGATTGGCCACGACTAAATTGGGGAGAAAATGTGAAAAACAAAGAAAAAAAAAAAGAAAATGTAGTTATTGTTATTAAGTAGGAATTAAGGGTACCGCCCTCTCGTGGCTCAGATCCTATTTGAATGATCATTATCAGTTTGTACAGTAGATTTAAATGGTTACTATTCTGAATGTTCACAAGGGGAGTTTACTAAAGTTGAGCAATGTGTGCAGGACATAAGAGACTGGATGTTAATTAACTTCCTTCTGCTTAACCCTGATAAGACAGAAGTTCTAGTCATAGGACCACATGCAGCTAGAAGCAAGCTTTTTGATGACACCGTAACTTTAGATGGCCTTTCTTTCCATCAAGTGCAACAGTAAAAGACCTCGGTGTGATTATAGATTCCAGCCTTTCATTTGAAGCTCATGTAGATAATATCACCAGGATAGCATTCTTTCACCTCAGAAATATCGCCAAAATAAGACAAGATATCTCTCCCTTTTACATCCCTGGTTTTGTTCAGCTTACAGAACACAAACACGCACAGACAGGCTGGAAAAGGTTAAAGCTTTAATGTTTTCACAAAAAATGCAGCGGATCTTCAAGGTCACAAGGTGAAAGAGAGAGAGAGAGAGTTAGTGTATGTATGTCTTTAACCCTTTCATTTCTTCTTCTCGGAGTTACTCCAGAGCATCTTGTAGGCTGAGGAAGAATCCAGAGAGAGAGCAAGATGTAATATAAGTAAATCCTTTAAGCTGTGTGTGTTTGTGTGTGTGTTTCCTCACTTTAAATCTCCTCCGTCCAGCAGGGTCTTGTAGGTGGCAATTTCTGCCTCGAGTTTCATCTTCATGTTGAGGAGAGTCTGGTACTCCTGCCCCTGCTCGGTGATCTTTGCCCTGAGATTTGCCAGTTCTGCCTCCAGCTGCATGAGGACGTTGTTATACTTCTCCATCTCACCATTAAAACGCAGGTCTGTGTTCCTCAGCGTGTCTTCCAGTGACGCTTTCTAACCCACAAAAACAGTGTTCATTATTATTATTATTATTAATTTTTATTCATTGTTTTAAAATACGAATTTAGAATTTTTTGTAGCATTATTATAGCATTAAACTTAAAATAAAAAATATAAATAATAAAGAAACCAAAACAGAACTGAGTGATTAATATGACATTAAGAGTAAAACTGTAATTGTTTTTAAAGGATATATATATATATATATATATATATATATATATATATATATATATATATATATATATATATATATATAAAATTAAAAAAAACATTTTACTTTAGCTTTTCTCAAATTTTATATGCATTATATAATTTCACATTTTATAAGAAATTATTTATTTTAAATTTTCATTTGTAATAAATATGTAATTAATTGATGTACAGTTCTCTAATTTAGTTAACCTATCATGTTTATTTTTTCTGAATCATTTATTTACATGCAGGTTTTTTGTTCTTCTGCTGATTCTCTACATTCTTATGGAAAAAATACTGTGAGGCCCTACACTGTACTTAGTAATAATAACTGAACTGTGTGTGTGTGTGTGTGTGTGTGTGTGTGTGTGTATGTATAGGACACTGTGTTTCATGATTTCTAAATTGTCCAGGTTGTCCATCTCTCTGCAGCCTGTGAGGTGAATGACACTATAAAACACCAACACATGCATTCTGCAGTCTCTGTGAGCGCCCCCTAGTGCCGTTTAAGGAAGCACACACAGCTTAGCTCCTGCAGGGGGCAAAACTGCATATATACATCATGGCTAAAGGGCTAGTAAAGCTTCTCGGTGACCGTTTGGAACTTTCTAGAGTCACAGTTTTTGCTTCTCATAATAATTTTTTTATTATGACTGTAATAATCATAGATAATACATTATATATATATTTGCAGATTGTTCTGAATTGTAGGGCGACTCCTGGAGAAAAAATGTTTGTAATCTCGTGTACATTTGGCCTTTTTATTTCTAAACCTTTAAAAGAATAAAATTATTTTACAAAAATATAATAATATTTGTAATTTGTTGTGGAATGGTCTTCATGTTTGTTAAACCAAATCTACATCATATATGTTTTATTAAACAGATCATATAAAAAAGATTATTTATGTTGTAGTTTTTACAGTAAAGGTGTTTCGAGAATCTGTGATTTTACGAAGCGCTGCTGTGTGCCGTTACCAGGCTTTGCTGTGACGCTAGTTCGATCTCCAGCGTCTGAATTTGTCTTCTCAGGTCGTTCATCTCCATCTGAGCTCCTTGTAATGCTTCTGTGTTCTGCGAGACTTGAACCTGGACATCTGCTATCTACACACACACACACACACACACACACACACACACACACACACACATATACACACATAATATTAAACATGCTCTTCCACACAGTTAAACACAAGCGGGTGAGGATGGCAGTTAGCCAAACGCTAATGACCGCGGTCAGTAATCCACCTGGTTTTCGTGCCACATTTTGAGCTCCTCAGCGTCCTTCATCGCCATCTTCTCATAATTCGCTCTCATCTCCTCCATGACCAGAGCGAGGTCCTGTCCCTTCGGAGCGTCTACGTCCACCTGCACGCCCGACTGAGCGATGTGATTACGCATCTCCGTCACTTCCTGTTAAAGAGATAAACAAAAGAAAATGGTATCTTTAAGGAAAAGAGTCTGGGAGCCTTCACCAGCCCCGCAGGGTCAGAGGTCAGACTCATTTAGGTTTATCTGAACATTCAGCTCATCGCATGAGACACAGACCTCATCAGAAACATTAATAAGCCAATATAAACCGGATTTCATTTCATGTTTCATTTTACACAAATGTATTTAGTTTTTCTAAAGAACTAATCAACACCTTCTGACCAATCAGAGCGCAGAACACTGGCATAAATAGTGAATCAAAAAGAACTGCCAAGTGAATGTTCTGATAATTTCCTCACGTCCTTGACAAGCTCTAGACTGTGTTTAGTCTGTTCTGTGTGTGATAAAACGGAACTCACATCATCATGGTTCTTCTTGAGGAACAGCAGCTCCTCCTTCAAGGTCTCCAGCTCGCCCTCAGTGTTCATGCGGCCGATGTTTGTGTCGTCGATGACTTTCTTCAGGCCCGCGATATCAGCCTCCACCGACTGCCTGATGGACAGCTCGTTCTCAAACCTGCAGCACAGACACACACCTTCAGGATGATGAAGGAACCTCACGCGGCAACGGTTCCGGACCTGTAACGGTCAAACGCACTCACTTGACTCTGAAATCATCTGCAGCCAGACGGGCGTTGTCGATCTGCAGGACCAGACGGCCGTTATCCAGCGTGGATTCAAATATCTGAGGACGAACCAGGAGCAACAATTTCACTAAACATGAACCACCATGTGCAGTACAGGAAGTGCTGCGTAATCTGATCCCATCATCTGATCTGGAGCCTGACATTAAAACTACGCAAAAGGTCTTTTGTCACTTTGGGTGTGTCCATGTCCATGTCTGTGTGTGTGTGTGTGTGTGCGCGCTTGTTCAGGCCTTGACACATCAGCGTCATGAGATCAGACGGATCCAGTGACGCACTCGACTTCTTATTATCATCAGACTGACATTAGACCCTCAAGCTGATACTTTTTCCACAGTTTTTTTTATGCTGCATGAATCCTGCTATGTAAGGGTTTTAAATCTCTCACACACACACACACACACACACACACACACACGCACGTCAATTTCTGAAGCCGGGGTGTCTGCCTCTGCACAAAAATCCCTAAAACTCATGTGAACTGTGAACATCTGCTGCAAATGTATTCCTGTACACTTCACTTCGGACCCACGTCAGCATTTGTTCTGTAAAACAGCAGCGTGTCGTTCGGACTAATACACGCTACACACACTGTATTTAAATCTGGTTCAGACATCAGTACACTTTTAAGAGGTCATGGTGTGTGTGTGTGTGTGTGTGTGTGTGTGTGTGTGTGTGTGTGTCCGGAAGTGTGATGAGCAGAATTTCCTTTTTAAACATCCTGACACAGAAGTGTAAATGCACTGCTCTCTGCATTACTGTGTCTGAGTGAAACCTGATGATATGAAATAAAGGAGGTTAAATCGCACCTGGGTCACATGACCTCTGAACTCTGTACATGTGTTCTTTAATCTCTCAGCATCGGCGACAAACAGTGAGCACAGACTCGTGCAAATGGATGACCAAAATTTTGCAGCTGTTCCTCTTTGCATATTTGTCACTGTGTGTGTGTGTGTGTGTGTGCGTGTGTGTGTGCGCGTGTGTGTGTGTGCGCGCGCGTGATCACATCTGCTTTGCATTATGACTCTTTGTCATTCTTCCAGCTCACGCAGCCGAACCCCTGCAGTAACGACCACTAACAATTTATTTGTTGTTCCTCCGTCTCCGTGGCAACGGTGGTTTAAACACTACCCACGAACAGGAAGTGTGAAAGTACAAAAAACTTCCCTCTAGTTCATGTAATGGACAGAAAGAAGAGAGAAGTAAGAAAGAGGGAAACACAGGAGTGTGTGTGTGTGGGTGTGTGTGTGTGTGTGTGTGTGTGTGCCACACCCTCCACCGAGATAGGAAAAGTTTAAGAGAGTTTTCCTAAAACACAGAATCGAGGGATCTGACCAAGGAGATAAAGAGTTAAAGACAGTTTTAGAGATTTAGTGATTAAGTCTAATTCTCTCTTCAGTGGACAGATTTATTTTTTAACTAAAAAAAGAAAACATAAAAGTTAAACTTTTTACTCAAACCCTGCGTTTTATTGTGAGTTTTTATGCATTTTAGAAATGAATTTCTGTTGATGAAAGAGAAACTTGTGCATATTTTCTGTAAATCTGTGGTTTTGAGGCCGTCGCCGTGTTAGAGACTGTATGTGCAGCTGCTTCATACCTTCCTCCTCAGATCATCCAGGATGGCGTTGTACTTGCTGTAGTCGCGCGCATCCGGTCCGGCTTTCTCCATGGCCTCTCTGATCTTGTGCTCCAGCACGGCGTTTTCTTTCTCCAGCCTGCGTACTGTCTCCAGGTACGAGGCCAGACGATCGTTCAGGTTCTGCATCTGACCCTTCTCATCTCCCATGACCCTTGTAGGTCCGGAGCTCAAGCTCACTCCGGTTCCAGCTCCTGCACCCAGGCCCGAACTCACCTTAAAGGCGGAGGAGGAAGAGATGGACGAGCCGAGAGGTGCAGAACGCAGGCTGGAGGCTGTGGAGACCCGGAAGCCATGACCTCCTGCTCCTCCGTAGATGCTGACGGCGCGGTTCGGCATGGGTGTAGAGCGGGTGAAGGAGTAGGAGGTTGCGCGGTAGCTCATGGTGATGGAAAGAACAGAGCTGTGGTATAGAAACAGAAAAGAAGAGAACTCTAGAGCTGTAAAGGACTCAGAGAGATGTGCAGATGGAAGTGCAAGGCTTTTATACTCTGGCTTTACACACACACACACACACACACACACGCACACAGGCACCTCCTCTCCTTTTTCTGTCCAACAGCCATTGACCAGCTACAACTCGTCCCACGTGGCCGTTTTTCAACTCTACAGTCTCTGCCCCGAAGTTTTTAATCCCCCGCCCCCTGCTCAGATCTCCCCCTCCCCCACCCTCTCTCTCATTTAATTTTACACACATGCATGCAAACATCTGACCACATGTTCGAACACTACATCCTTCTCAGCTCTAATGCTCTAAAATCTGAAATGCTGGTAGGCGTTCATGTCTGTGATCAAATATATACACAGTACAGGCCAAAAGTTTGGACACACCTTAACTCATTCAATGTGTTTTCTTTATTTTCATGACCATTTACATGGTAGATTCTCACCGAAGGCATCAAAACTATGAATGAACACATGTGGAGTTTGTACTTAACAAAAAAAGGTGAAATAACTGTAAACATGTTTTATATTCCAGTTTCTTCAAAATAGCCCCCCTTTGCTCTGATTACTGCTTTGCACACTCTTGGCGTTCTCTCGATGAAAAAATAAAGAAATAAAGGAAACACATTGACCGATAGATGAGAAGGTGTGTCCAGGAACAGGTGCCGATGGTGACAGATGATCAGGTGGTGATTAGTAACTGCTGATTCTGAATGCTGAGGGGTTGGAAGAGACGAAAGGGGAAATGAGGTCGCTGCTGAGGCTGTTACATAAAACATCTCATCTTTAGGCACTTTGCAGTGGTCACAGTAAAACATTAGTTCCTGTTGTTTTGTTTCATTTAATTTTCATTAAGTTCTGGTTTTCCTCTTTAAAATTAACACATTGATTGGCTCTGTTGAGTGACGTGTATAGCCACGCCCACTTTCTGGGCAAAAGTGCTGTTTTCGTCTAAAAAAGCGCTGGATGCTGTGAGGTAATCTGGTACAAAACTACTCATGTCTCTTCTACTCTACATTCCTATTTAATTTATGGCGCAGGTTTAATTTCAGACAAATATTGAAGGACTGGCAAAATGAAACTGTTCCACAACTTTATTCCTGACCTGTCTACTTTGTTCCCTTGGTTTCATGATGCTGTTTGTTCACTAATGCTCTCTAACAAACCTCTGAGGGTTTCACAGAACAGCTGTATTTATACTGAGATTAAATTACACACAGGTGTACACACTCTACTTACTAATTACGAGACTTCTGAAGGTGATTGTTTTCAATGGACTCACACAAAAAAAACATTTATAATTTTCTTCACAAATATGTCCCACAGTGTTTTGGTCTATCACATAAAATTTCAATAAAATAAGAAATATATAATATATAGTAATATAGTAAATATATAAAATACATTTACGTTTGTGTCTGTAACGTGACAAGAACTTTTACAAAGTACTGTATATACCTGAAGGTGGGATGGTGGTGTAGTGGTTAACACTGTCGCCTTGCACCTCCACCTCCCCGTGCTTGGTGGGTTTCCTCCAGGTCCTCCGGTTTCCTCCCACTGTCCAAAGATATGCAGAGAAGGATCATTGGTGTTCCCAAATTGCCCGTAGTGTGTGTGTGTGTGTGTGTGTGTGTGTGTGTGTGTGCCCTGCGATGTCTTGGTACCCCGTCCAGGGTGTACCCCGCCTCGCGCCCTAAGCCTCCTGGGCTCCAGGTCCCCGCGACCCTGAATACAGGATAAAGCGGTATAGAAGGTGAGTGAGTGAGTGAATATACCTGTTGCTCCATCACTTCTGCTTTTTCCAAAACTCTTCAGCTTCATAATGAAGCATCATGCAGATGTTGTAACTGCCATTGTTAACTAACAGACAAAGAGGGAACAGGTTATATCTGATGCACAGCAGCGTTATGTCAAGTCACTACAGTTAGAAAAAACTATGCATTACAGAATTCCAATTATATGGTTGTTATATTAATGGTTTTAATGTTATGGCTAATCAGTGTAAACTGTAGTATTAGAAATGAGCTGAACATAATTAACAAAAGTGGAAAGTTCATAAATTACATAAAAAACACAATGTACAACATATTATTTTATTATTTTGTTTTACATTCTATTACATTTTATCTTCTTTTCTTTAATTCTTTATTACCTCTTCCTCATTTGTAATCCATTTTCTTTCTTTATGTATGTAATTAGACAAATACTCATTCGCATAAATTAAATGTAAACCTCCTAATTTACAATACAAACAAACTTCAGGTGAAGATAAACTCAGATAATTATTGTTTTTAAGCTGATCCTGTTCGTCTGTTGTGTTCTGCCCCCAGTGTTACCTGACCCGTCTTTGCAGCCAGAGAGGATCATGGGATTTTCCTAATGGTTTTGTTTAGGATCAGTGAGACTCCAGCTGTAGGTTTCTCCACACGGACGCTTGGAAGTGGAGGACTGATTATTGTGATATTTGAACCGTGTGAATCATTTTGACTTTTGAAAAGAAACAATAGATCAGGAGATAAAAGCAATACTTTATTTCGATTCAGAGCCGGTGTGAGCGACACTACAGAATAGTCCGAGGTGTAACAGCACTGGAGCAGAAGAGAAATATGAGAAGCCTACAAAGCGTCTGCGTGAAACCCAAGCTCAATCTCTCTCTCTCTCTCTAAAACATTGGCTTAAGGGAGGACTAAAATGTAAGTTGTTGACTGTTGACTTTAACACAACTTACAGAATTATTTAGTGTTTTAAAGGGTGGCAATAATTCTGTTGCTTTCCTTAAAATAATAACTTTTCTCAAACCGTCACTGAATTTTAAATCTCATGTTCATGCAGGGTGCCAATAATTATGAAATTTATTTGCATCACCAAAAACACAAAAAGGAAAATAGAAACTCTTCTGATAATCTTCCTGTCTCTCCATCTCTCTGTCCCATCCTCCGTCCTCTATTTCCTGTCTTCCTCTTTCTCTTGCTTTTCTTTGTCGTTTCTCTCATACACTCTTATCCTTTTCTGCATTTATTTTATTTTCATCCCTCTCTTTCTCTCAGTCTTTTTCTCATTTTGTTCTCCCTCCCTTTTCTTTTGCTTCTTCCTTTTGTCTCCCTTGTCTCCCCTGGTTGTCTCCCTTTTTGACTTTATTTATTTTTCATCTTTCTCTGTGATTTGAATATTTGTTCTTTTTCTTTTCATTAACAAATTTTCACTTTTTAAAAAATATGTTTTGCCTGGATTGCTCACTTTTTCTTTTTTCTTCATTTGTCATTATTTTCTTTCTTTCCCTTGTCTCTTATCTTTCTATATTTTGATAATTTTTTTAAGTACTGTATTTGGCATTTTCCCCATTATCATTGTTTCCTTTGTTCCTTCCTTCCATACCTACTTACCTCTAACCTCTATATGTGCTGTACCAGAAAATGTGAATTATTAACATCAAGTCCACTTTAAAGTTGAGTTTCCTAAAACTACTGAAGTGACTGTGGTCACAAGCCATCACAGAACAACGGTTTGTTTCAATCCAGTCCAAAGCCCGGTTCATGAATATTAAGTGGACCCATCATCATTTATCACACACATCTCCAAGCAGAATACACGCGGCTCGGCAGCGGTGAGAGTAGCAGTGATGAGAACTCCAACCAGAAGTAGGGCATGAAGATGAGCCAAGCAGATGTGGAGGGCAGAAGGGGTTAGAAATGCTGGTGTCTCAGGAGTGTGTAGTTTTATAGGTCAGTGTTAATGTTTTCAAATACACGATTCATCATCATGAAGTAACTGTGTTTGACTCAGTTTCATACAGGAAGAGCAAGACAGCAAGAGTGGTTATAAAAAGTCTCATAGCGGTTCTAAAGCGTCTTAGCATCAGGGACAGTAATAACGTGTTTCAGAAACAGGAACGGTTTAAATCATCTCAGTTGTTCCAGTGCTGAGCTGCACAACAGCACAATATGAATTTCATTACTGACTTGTAACTGTTGTAGAACATTTAATTACCAGCAAGGAAGGACCGGAAGGTCACATGATTAGACCGAGAGAGAAGAACAGACACCTTGTTGTGGAGTCGGAGCTCAGAGAAGTTCATCCCACTGACTGAGGAACGATTCAGCACCATGACACACACACACACACACACACACACACACACACACCGCTCAGAGGGAACAGAGAGAGGGAATGAGATAGCGTGACAGTGAGTCATACTCCACACACACACACACACACACACACACACACACACACACACACACACACACACACATTGAGGAATGGAGAAGTGATTTTTTTTAAACCTCTTGAAATAAAAGACAGCTTTGGAACGTCCTCAACACAGCCGTTTTGTTTACACGAGGCAGACCGTAGTTTCCCTGGCAGCTGTTTCAGAGAAGCTTTTATGTTTTGTGGTGGCCTGTTTTTTTTCTTTTCTTGAAGCTCCACCCAACCAGCCACAGCACCGCCAGCAGCATTGTGTCCAATGTAAATGAGTGGCCTTGAAAAGCGAGAGAGAGCGAGCGAGCGAGCGAGCGAGCGAGAGAGAGAGAGAGAGAGTGAGCGAGTGAGAGAGAGAGAGAGCGAGCGAGAGAGAGAGAGAGTAGTCACATTTTTAACAATAAAATGCTGCCTCTTTGAAATGAAAAAAAAAAGTGCTAACTTGTTATTAGTGATGATTAAGTCGAGTCAGATGATCACATGTTTAGGTCATTTCAGCTGGACTAGTGTGTTTTTAACTTTGGTGTCAAGTGAAGTCACATGAATGTATTTTGTAAGTTATGAACACTGCACGTGTGTGTTATAGTACTAACTACTGCAATATGGAGCAGTGTGATGAACCCTGAAGTTGATTATTTCCCTCTAACAGAATGTTTTATTCCTCTTTCACCACTGAAACTCGCCTCAAAGTCTCTCTCTCTCTCTCATTAATATAACAAAATTTGTCATGTGACAAAGAAGCGTAAACTCCTCTGTCTTGAAGATTATTGTTCTCACACTGGAGACTCCTTCCACTTATATCACACAAACACATACAGTCTCCTTACAGAAAACTTCACAGTATCTGTGATTAGACAAGTTTTATTTGTTCCAAACAATTCCCTATGAGTGAGCTGTTACTATGGAAACAACAACATGTCTGTGTAAGCCCATTAATCTAGACCTGCACTACTGACAGAGCTGCTGTTATAGAGAATGAATCAGCATCTTCTGACCAATCAGGATCCATGCATGAAAGACGACCTCTCATGCTTTCTCAAGCACGCTGAAACGTTCCAGGATGTGATGAGGTTTTTCCTGCCATTTGGAATGAGGATCTGAGCAAAAGTAAATTATTTTACTGAATTTCCTGAATTTAATCTCATCTAGAAGACATATTATACATCTGAGCGGTTGGAGGTTAAGGGCCTTGCTCAGGAGCCCAACAGTGGCATCTTGATGGTCTTGATGGATCTTCCAAACCGTAGTCCAATGCCTTGATCACTGAGGTATTCCTGACCCCTGGGTTATTGAAGAGTTCCATGAAAATGTATTCACCACTTCAGAATGTTTTTGTTTGTATATTCATCGCAATTAGTTTTTCCGAGACAAAGGCCTAGTTCACATGCACATGGTGAATTTTAAAATAGTTAATTTTTTCAGTTTTCATTCCTAAAGAAAAAAATCTTCATTCATATTAATATGCAAAAACATCCTGGCCAAACAAGTCGAGGGTGATATAACCCTAACCCTAACCCTAGCCATGTTGGCTAATCAGATGCCTGCAAGAAGTTGTCACATTGCACTCCACTGGAGGTATGGCGCATACAGTGTGCACTCCTGCACACCACAAACCCTGTGTCTCCTGTTCACACGAGAACGCTGACAATGAGCTAACACAAAGCATGAACACAGAGCGCTAACACAGAGCGCTAACACAAAGCATGAACACAGAGCGCTAACACAGAGCGCTAACACAAAGCATGAACACAGAGCGCTAACACAGAGCGCTAACACAGAGAGCTAACACGGAGCGCTAACACGGAGCACGCTAACACGGAGCGGGCTAACACGGAGAGCTAACACAGAGTGCTAACACAGAGTGCTACCACAGAAAGCTAACACAGAGCGCTAATACAGAGCATGAAGACAGAGCGCTAACACAGAGAGCTAACACAGAGCGCTAACACAGAGAGCTAACACGGAGCGCTAACACGGAGCGCGCTAACACGGAGAGCTAACACAGAGTGCTAACACAGAGAGCTAACACAGAGCGCTAACACAGAGAGCTAACACAGAGCGCTACCTCATAGAGCTACCTCAGAGCGCTAACACAGCATTCCTCAGTAAGAAGTTCACACAGACATGTGGTGGTGTGATGGTGTGGGGCAGTTTGGTGTTTTGCTGCCTCAGGTTCTGGGTAACTTTCCCTAATTAATGAACAATAAATTCTCCCCTCTACCAGAAAATCCTGAAGGAGAACGTCTGGTGATCAGTGTGTGATCTGAAGCTCAGGCACAATCAGGTAATGAAGCAAGACAGTGATCTGATGCACAAGAGCAAGTCCAACTCTGAATGGCTTAAATACAAAATGGAAGTTTTTGTATTGGCCTGAGCAGGGTTCTGACTTGGACTCCACTGAGACGCTGAAAAGCCCTCCTGTGTAGCTGAGTTAAAGCAATGCTGCCATAAAGCTCGGGCCAAAATTCCTGCCAGACTGATCTCCGCTAATTGGAAGCATTTGTTTGCTGTTGTTGCTGCAGTGAAGGTGCAGCCAGTTGTTACGTTTAAAGGATAATTACCTTTACACATAATTGGGAAAAACTGTTTTACGTTCCTTATTATGTACAAGCATCTGAAAAGATATTGAAACAAATCTGCAAAAAAGGATGAAGTCAGGATATTTATTCATAGCGCTGTATTGTAGTACAGTAATGCAGACATACTCTAAGTAATTTAGTGTGTGCACAATGCTCCAATTCTCACCCACAGTCCCTCAAAGAAATCACTGCCAGGAATCCTCCCACTGATGTTTGAAGCTAAGCTTAGACCCACTGCCATCTAGTGGTAGAACTTTGTAGTACACCATCTTCCGACTTATGATTTGTTCAATGCTGTGACTGTGAATAAAGAGCAGAACATTCAAGGGCCTGTAAACAAATACCAGTCAACTGGTGGTGTGGATTTTCAGGATATTAACCTTATAGCCACAGGAGATTTTAGAGCCTTTTTAGGGTTGCTTAAGCACGACTCAATTCACTCTTAGCATCACTAAAGACAGGGAAAATATTAATGCATGATTATTTTCTAAAAAGTTTTTTAGAGTCCTACCGCTACAGCTCAATCTGCTGTGATGCAACCGGTGGCATTGTTTGGTCCGATCAGTCAGGATTTGGTCCAAAATATTTTAAGCTTAGGCTAGAATATTTTCACCTAGAGATGGAGGTGTGTTACTGCAAAACATCAGACAGATGACAGAGTGCCACACACAGGGCTAGAAGATGAGCGCGTCCAGATGTCAAGAAAAGCTATATATATCAATAATCAAGAATGTCTTGTCAATAGGCTAAGTCTTGCTAAACGTTCTGATAGTATTTGGGCTTATGTTATGTTTACGTGTCTATGGACAGGGAACTGAATGATTGGAACAAACCAGTCTCATTTTAAATGTTTTATTTTATTTTATTTATATATGGATATACAAAAGTTTTGGAGAGGAAACAACTAGGTTCAGGGTAAATAATGGTAGTTTATAAGTCTATAATAATAATTTTTTATGGTTTATAAACTATAGTTTGTAATATGAGGTGGTATCAAAATGTTTTGAGATTAGCTCAGTTTACAGGAAAGTAATTCATTACTTATTATCGTACTTCGTATCGTTGCCGTGAAAGTTTCGCGTTTGCATCAGTGTTTAAATTACATAGCTTTATACAATAACAATATTAATAGCAACTAGCTTTTACATCTCCATACTATTCGGCTTTGCCTTTTTTCTGCAATTTTTGGAGAACGCGTGAGTTTCCTCGTCTAAGAACAACGAACGGAATTCATCTCCAAACAACTAAAACTCCGACACAGAGGTACGTTTTCATGTCTACCATTCAGCTTGTTCAGTGTGTAGAGTGCAGGATGTTTAGACATTCTTCCTCCGTCATTAGTGATGAATTTACTTGTGATACTGTAGGTGTGTGTTAGTGAGCACTCTGACGGAGACGATATCAGCGTTAGAGGAGCGCATCCAGACTTTAGAGAGGGTTAGAGAGCGTGAGAGCAGCGTTATTCCTGTAGCGGACAGTCTGGGTGCCACAGGCGGAGATAAACAGCCCCCGACTCCGGCATTAGAGCCCTCACAGCGGGGCGAGTGGGTGACGACTCGGCGGCATACTCATTCAACCAAAGCTAACGCTAAGGCTAGCCCACCGGAGCACACCTCCTCTGCGCTTCACGTGTCCAACAGGTTTGCTCTCCTCAGTGCTGCACCCGCTGAGAAACCTGAAAGAGCTCTGGTTATAGGAGACTCTATACTGAGGCACGTGACATTAGCTAGACCTTTAGGGGCGCCAGCGGCAGTGGTTAGGTGTATCCTGGGGGGCCAGAGCACGGACATAGCAGGTAATCTTAGGGCTCTAGGACAGCACAGGTTCTCTAAGATAGTGGTACATGCTGGAGCTAACGATATACGCCTTCGTCAATCAGAGGTTAGAAAGAGTAACTTTACAGAGGTGTTTAAATTAGCGAAGGCGATGTCAGATGAAGTAATATGCTCTGGTCCCATCCCAATGAGACGTGGCGACATAGCTTACAGGTTGTGGTCGCTGAACCGCTGGATGTCCAGGTGGTGCTCCGAAAATAATGTGGGCTTCATAGACAATTGGAAGACCTTTGAGGGCAAAGCTGGCCTGTTAGGGCGGGACGGTGTCCATCCCACTCGGGAAGGTGCTGCTCTCATTTCCTGTAGTATAGCTCATAGTCTCAGTAGAGGTCTAGTTAATCGGTGACAATCCAGAGCCCAGGCCAGGGAGCAGACAGACAGGCTAAACCAACCGTCTGCTAGCTGCATAGAGTCAACACTCAGGGTTCACCATATTAAGACTGTGTCTGTTCCGCGATCTAAGAAAAAATGTAGAAAGACTCAGAAAGTCTGTTTCAATAATCTAAGTAACATAAAGACCACAAACTCCGATCATACTGAATGCGCAGCCGGCACCTCTGATCTGAAGCTAGGATTGTTAAATATTAGATCTCTCACATCAAAAGCAGTTATTGTTAATGAAATTATCACAGATCAGGCGTTTGATATACTCTGTTTAACTGAAACATGGGTTAAACAGGACGAGTATGTAGCTCTAAATGAAGCTAGTCCTCCTGGATACAGCTACATACACCAGCCTCGGTTAACTGGTAGAGGAGGAGGCGTCGCAGTTATTCATAATGATAATCTGTCTATCGTACAAAAACACGGACACAAATTTGTCAGAGTGAACTAACCTCGGTGACCAGAAGACGTAGGTTTAGCGGTTAGCCCAATGTAGCGTGGATGGTGAACCCAAACGCGGAGATTAGCGAGTGGATAGGATAACCATGCGATTTAGTCTAAGGACTCTCGCAAAAGGGGAGCAAGGGAAAAACACAAATTTAACCCGCGTCCTAGAAATACACACTCAAGATCAGAAAGTAAAAACCCAAGAATGGTGAGTACTCACAGATTCGAAGGATGACAACCGTAACCGACATGGGCCGAAACTCAATGACTGAGCGGTAAGCCAACGTTTGTTTACCTCTTTTATACTTCCTGGTTTGGCGCCCGCCTTACTTCCGGGTCCTAGTGCCGGGCGCAGATTGAGTGTGCATGACAGTACCCCCCTGTCCAGGACCGGGTCCTGACGGTCCTGGGGTGGAGGATACCCGGCGACGGTAGTCTCGAATCAGTTCGGAGTCGAGAATGAACCGGGCCGGGATCCAAGACCGTTCCTCGGGGCCGTAGCCCTCCCAGTCAACAAGGTACTGAGTACCTCTGCCCCGAGGGCGCGAGGCGAGGATTCGGCTTACGGTGTAGGCGAGACCGCCGTCGATGGTCCGGGGAGGAGGAGCTGGTGGGGTGGGTGGAATCATGGGTGATGTGATGAAGGGTTTGAGTTGAGAGGTATGAAATACTGGGTGGATCCGGAGCGCCGCAGGTAGCTGGAGCCGGTAGGTGACGGTGGGTGATACGGTGGGTGATGCGATAAGGGCCGATGAATTTGGGGGAGAGTTTCTTGGATTCAGTGTGGAGATGTAAATTCTGTGTAGACAGCCAGACTTTGTCACCTACGTGGTACAGTCGTCCCGGTGGGTGTCGACGGCGGTGTTGGGTGATGTAACGGGTGTTGGCTTGTCGTATGGCTGCGTTGGCAAGGCGCCATACCCGTCGACACCTGCGGACCAACTGGAGGGCCGAGGGTACGTCAACCTCCGGTTCTTGGTGTTCGAACATCGGAGGTTGGAAACCGTAGCACACCTCAAAAGGGCTTAACTTGGTGGCGGTGGAGACGTGAAGATTGTGAGAAAGTTCAGCCCAGGTGAGGTGGCGGGCCCAGGAGCGCTGACGATCAGCCACGAAACATCTCAGGTAGCGCTCCAGCTCTTGGTTGGTCCGCTCCGTCTGATCATTAGTTTGAGGGTGGCAACCGGATGAGAGACTGCAGGTGGAGTTGATCAGACGGCAGAAGGCCTTCCAGAACCGGGCAGTGAACTGGGGCCCTCTGTCCGAGACGATGTCCTTGGGGAACCCATGCAGACGGACTACGTGCTCTAATATCAGCTCGGCTGTCTGTTTAGCTGACGGGAGTCCGGAAAGGGCCACCAAGTGCACAGCTTTGGAGAAACGGTCCACGATGGTTAGGATGGTGTCTTTCTCTTCTGAGACCGGCAGGCCCGTGATGAAGTCAACGGCAATGTGCGACCAGGGCCGGCGGGGAACAGGGAGCGGTTGGAGTTCCCCGGGTGTTGGTCGGTTGGTGCTCTTAGCCCGGGCGCACACTGGGCACGCCTGGACGAACTCGTCGATCTCCTTCACCATGGAGGGCCACCAGAAGGCACGTCGGACAAAGTGTAGGGTGCGTTGTGTACCTTGGTGTCCAGAGATGGGGGTGGAGTGTCCCCATTGGATGACCTCGCTCCTCATTGCGTTGGGTACATAGAGTCGTCCAGGTGGCACGCCTGCCGGTTCGTTCTCCGAAGCCTGCGCTTGGCGTACCCTTGTCTCCAGTTCCCAACGGAGTGGGGCGATAATCTTGGATGATGGTAGGACAGGCACGGGGTCCGCCCGGGGAGCGTCCTCTTCATGTTGTCGTGAGAGTGCGTCGGCTTTGATGTTCTTGGACCCCGGGCGGTAGGAAAGATGGAAATTGTAATGTTCGAAGAACAGAGCCCACCGCGCCTGTCTGGGGTTCAACTGTTTGAGGTTTCGTATGGTGATGAGGTTTTGGTGGTCGGTCCAGACGATAAATGGTTCTCTGGCGCCCTGGAGCCAGTGTCGCCATTCTTCCAATGCCCACTTTATGGCCAGCAGCTCGCGGTCCCCTACCCCGTATCGCTGCTGAGTGGGATCAAAGTTTTTGGAGAAAAAGCTACAAGGGTGTAGCTTCTGGTCTGGACCTCGTTGGGATAGAACGGCCCCGGCGCCCACATCCGAGGCGTCCACCTCCACAACGAATGGTTGGTTGGCATCTGGATGAAGAAGAATGGGTGCGGAGGTGAATCGGTGGCAGAGTTCGTGAAAAGCGGAGATGGCAGTAGAGTTGAGTTGGAAGTGATGAGAAGAGGGTTTGGTCAGAGCGGTTAGTGGGGCCGCAACCGTACTGTAGTCCCGGATAAAGCGACGATAGAAGTTCGCAAACCCGAGAAACCGTTGAAGTTGCTTGAGGGTCTTGGGTAGGGGCCAATGACACACAACTTCGAGTTTCTGCGGGTCCATGGCCACACCCTGGGGCGAGATGACAAAACCCAGGAACGTGGTGGAGTGCTCGTGAAAAGCACACTTTTCCAACTTACCGTACAGTTGGTGGGCGATTAATCTCTTCAGTACCGCTCTGACGTGTTGGACATGTTCTGTAAGGGTATGTGAGTATATGAGGATATCGTCCAGGTAGACGAAAACCCACCGGCCGAGCATATCTCTGAGAACGTCATTTATGAATTGTTGGAAGGCTGCTGGTGCATTGCAAAGTCCAAATGGTATGACAAGGCTTTCATAGTGTCCTGTGGGGGTGATGAAGGCCGTCTTCCACTCATCGCCCTCTCTGATGCGCACCAAGTTGTAGGCGCTCCGGAGGTCCAACTTCGTGAAAATGGTCGCACCAGAGAGGGCGTCCAGGGCAGAGTTGGTAAGATGCAAAGGGTGTCGGTTCTTAATCGTGATGTTATTGAGCCCCAGATAATCGACACATGGGCGTAGTTCGCCGCCTTTTTTCTTCACGAAGAAGAACCCCGCGGCAGCGGGTGATGAGGAGGGTCGGATGGTACCATGACGTAGGGCAGAAGACACATACTCCTCTATCGCCCGCGTCTCGGAGGTGGATAAGGAGTAGAGATGGCCGCGGGGAGGGATGGAACCCGGCTGAAGATCTATTACCAGGTCGTAAGGGCGATGAGGTGGTAGATGAGTGGCCCGTCGCTTGCAGAACGCTTCAGCCAGGTCCTGATAGGCGACAGGGATGGCGTTGGTGTCGACGTCGTGGGCCTCGGAATCCCTAGAGCACGTCCCAGCCGAAGCCCGTAGGCAGAGTTCGGAACAGGTCGGGCCCCATTGTAAGATCCGGTTTTGGGTCCAAGAGATTAATGAATCGTGCTGTAGAAGCCACGGGTGCCCGAGTATGATGGGTGGAGATGAGATGGAGGTGAGGTGGAACTGAATCAGTTCGTGGTGATGGTCGACGATGAGGGTGATGGGTTGAGTCTGGGTGGTAATGGGGCTGGAGGAGAGGGTCCAACCGTCGACTGATGTAATTCGAACAGGCTGGGATAACGCTTCGAACTTTACCCCCAGTTCTTTGGCATAGGAAGAGTCAATGAAGTTGCCTGCGGCCCCGGAGTCGATGAATGCAGTACTTCTGACCCGTTTGTGGCCAAACTGGAGGGATACCTGTACCGTGAGACGAGAGACGCTAGGTCTCGTGGCGGAGAGGTGGAGGTGACCCGGTGAGCACCTCCCATCACTCACCGGGTTTGGGCGTTTCCCTGGCGACGTGGACATATGGCTCTGTGATGCTCCGCTGAACCGCAATAGGCACAGAGCCCCTCTCTGAAGCGTCGTTCTCGTTCTGCAACGGTCAGGGATGCGCGCCCTAATTGCATGGGTTCCCCGGCTCCCGTGTCAACCACGGCAGGAGGTGGAGAACCGACATGTCCATAGGTGGTGTTGGTAGCGGGACTTGGTGGTCGTGGGGGGGTGAAGGCGAAGGTGGGTGCTGGCGGCAGGGTTCTAGGGGCTGGCCTCGGGCGAGAGATGAGGCGCTGGTCAATTCGGAGGGCGAGTTGGATTAAACCCTCCAACGTGGCAGGAAGCTTGCGCCCGGCTAGTTCGTCTTTTACCCTGGAAGCCAGTCCCTCGTAGTAGGATGTCCGGAGCGCTGCGTCTCCCCAGGTGGTCTGGACGGCGAGTGTTCGAAATTCGGCGGTGTAGCGACTCACGGACGATCCTCCCTGCCGCAGGTGATAGAGCTTTGTGTCGGTCTCCACCTCGCCCGCAGGGTGTTCAAAAGTTAATCTGAGTTGGTGGGTGAACTCATTATATGAGTGGGCGGCGTCTGTGTCTGCCCGGAGAACTGCCGTGGCCCACTCAGCTGCCTGCCCTGAGAGCAACGAAATGAGTAGAGCAATGCGTAGCCGATCGATGGAGTATTTGGTGGAATTAAACTCAAACACCAGATCGAGCGCTGTTAGAAACACACTGCACTTCCCGTCCGTGCCATTCCATTTCTCTGGTAAGGATAAGAAAACATCAGAAGGAGGGGGGAAGGGGCGTGGGGCGCTGCGGCCGCCGCGACGGGGGGCCCGCTAGCCGCGCTAGCAACAGCCGCGCGGAGATCCGCGTTCTCCCGCCTGAGCTCCGCAACCTCGCGGCGCAGGGCCGCGACGTCTTGGAGGCCCGGGCGCAGAGTAGCGATCTCTCCGGTTAGCTTGTTGATTAGCTCGGCATGCTGATCCACCACATCGCAGAGGTGCGCATGATCCGCTGGGTTCACCGCGGAGGGCTCAGTCATTCTGTCAGAGTGAACTAACCTCGGTGACCAGAAGACGTAGCTTTAGCGGTTAGCCCAATGTAGCGTGGATGGTGAACCCAAACGCGGAGATTAGCGAGTGGATAGGATAACCACGCGATTTAGTCTAAGGACTCTCGCAAACGGGGAGCAAGGGAAAAACACAAATTTAACCCGCGTCCTAGAAATACACACTCAAGATCAGAAAGTAAAAACCCAAGAGTGGTGAGTACTCACAGATTCGAAGGATGACAACCGTAACCGACATGGGCCGAAACTCAATGACTGAGCGGTAAGCCAACGTTTGTTTACCTCTTTTATACTTCCTGGTTTGGCACCCGCCTTACTTCCGGGTCCTAGTGCCGGGCGCAGATTGAGTGTGCATGACAAAATTTAACTCATTTGAAATTCTTTATAGTAACATAAGTGTATTTAAGTATATTAAGTCAGCTCAATCGATTCCACTAATTATAATTTACAGACCTCCAGGGCCGTATTCTGAATTTCTTAGTGAATTTGCAGATTTCATCTCAAACCTAGTCGTTTCTGTAGACAAAGTGTTAATTGCTGGAGATTTTAATATTCATTTTGAGAATCCAGAAGACCCTCTGAGAACAGCATTTATATCCATACTGGACTCCGTAGGCGTAAATCAGTGTGTAGTAGGACCCACTCATAAAGCAGGTCACACTTTAGACTTAATAATATTTTTCGGATTAAGTATAAGAAATGTATTCACAATTCCACTGTCTGAAAATATCTCAGATCACTATCTTGTCTCCATTCAAGTGTGTTACAGTGATAATGTGCGCACAGCACCGCGCTACCATATTAAACATACATTCACATCAACTACCACACAGAGTTTTATCAGTAATCTCCCAGAGTTACCAACTTCGATTAGGTCACTGTCTGACCCCACAGAACTCGATCAGGCGACTTAATATTTAGAGTCGACATTTCGTTGTACCTTAGATAATGTAGCTCCAGCTAAAAGAAAAATTATTAGAGATAAGAAACTCGCTCCCTGGTATAACGATCACACGCGCACTTTAAAACAGACTCGGAAATTAGAGCGTAAATGGCGTCAAACTAAATTGTTAGTATTTCAAATAGCATGGAACGAGAGCATCCTGAACTATAGGAAAGCTCTTAGTGTAGCTAGATCAACGTATCTCTCCACTCTTACAGAAGAAAATAAAAATAATCCTAGATTTTTATTTAATACCGTAGCCAAATTAACCAGAAATAAGACCACTACAGAAATCTCCACAACAACATCATGCAATAGTGAGGACTTCATGAACTTTTTTAATAATAAAATTGTAAATATCAGGCATAAAATTGAGGCTTTGAAACTGAACAATGTAATTGATACAGATGTTAACCTAGCCATGTCAGATTCGAACCTAGAATTCTTTATTCCCCTTGAAGAGAATGAACTAATTTCATTTCATCTCTTCTGCAAATTCATCAACCTGTATATTAGATCCTATACCGACACATTTCCTTAAACAGATCCGCTGTTGGGAATAACGAATTCCTCACTCAGCATTGGTTATGTTCCAAAATCTTTTAAATTAGCAGTTATCAAACCAATAATTAAGAAACCTCACCTCGACCCCTGTCAGCTGTCCAATTACAGGCCAATATCAAACCTCCCCTTTATCGCTAAGATTCTGGAAAAGATAGTAGCAGAGCAGCTATGCTCATATCTACATAGAAATGGCATACATGAACTGTATCAGTCTGGATTTAGGCCTCATCACAGCACAGAAACAGCACTCGTTAAAGTAGTAAATGACCTCCTATTGGCCTCTGATCAGGGTTGTGTAATTATGCTTGTATTACTCGACCTCAGTGCAGCTTTTGACACCATTGATCATGCTATTCTTCTTCACAGAATAGAAAATGTAGTGGGAATTAAGGGTACAGCTCTCTCCTGGCTCAGATCCTATTTGACCGATCGTTATCAGTATGTAGACTTAAATGGTGATTATTCTGCATGTTCTCTAGTGGAGTTTGGCGTTCCGCAGGGTTTAGTTTTAGGCCCACTGCTTTTTTCCCTTTACATGCTTCCTCTGGGCAACATAATCCGTAAGTATGGTATTAGTTTTCATTGTTATGCTGACGACACACAGCTATACGTCTCAACAAAACCTGATGAGAAAAAACATCTTACTAAAGTTGAGCAATGTGTGCAGGACATAAGAAATTGGATGCTAATTAACTTCCTTCTGCTTAATCCAGATAAGACAGAAGTTCTAGTCATAGGACCGCATACAGCTAGAAGTAAAATCTTAGATCACACCGTAACATTAGATGACCTTTCTGTTCCATCAAGTGCAACAGTAAAAGACCTTGGCGTGATTATAGATTCCAGCCTTTCATTTGATGCTCATGTAGATAAGATCACCAGGATAGCATTCTTTCACCTCAGAAATATTGCCAAGATAAGAAATATATTGTCGCTAAACGATGCAGAAAAACTAGTTCATGCTTTTATCACTTCTAGGTTGGACTATTGTAATGCCTTACTGTCTGGTTGTTCTGTTAGGTGCATAAACAAGCTTCAGCTAGTCCAGAATGCAGCAGCGAGAATCCTCACTAGAACCAGAAGATATGAGCACATCACCCCTATCCTATCTTCACTGAATTGGCTCCCTGTGAAATTTCGCATTGATTTTAAAATACTACTCTTGACATATAAAGCATTAAATGGTCTCGCGCCACAGCATCTGAGCGAACTGCTAGTGTCTTACGATCCGCCACGCCTACTTCGATCAAAGGATGCAGGCTGCTTGTCAGTACCGCGTATTATGAAAACTACAGCTAGGGGCAGAGCTTTTTCTTACAAAGCCCCAAAATTATGGAATAGTCTTCCAAATAGTGTTCGGGACTCAGACACAGTCTCAGTGTTTAAGTCTAGGCTAAAAACCTATTTATTTAGCCAAGCATTTTTATAAATAGATTTGCCATAGGTAAAGGAGCAGATCTGGGGGACTCATGGACGTAGAGTATTATGGTGAACTGGTATGTTTAGATGCTGTCTTCCTCACTCTCATTTGATCACTCAGGTTTGTTGACGGTGAGGTGATTGTTTGCTTTACATCTCAGGGAGCCCTCATGTTTGTGTTTCCTCCTGGCTCTGCCTTTTAGTTATGCTGTCATAGTTAGTCCTGCCGGAGTCCCTGCTTGCACTCTACAGTAAATATACATTCACATTATATATTATGTGACTGTGACCATACCTAACTGCCATCTCTCCTCCTCTTCTCTTTCTCCCCGTCTTTCTCTTTCCTCTCTCCCCCTGTCTCCCCCTTTCACTCTTTCTCTCTCTCTCTCTCTCTGTCGAGCTACACATGTCATTCCTCTGCCCTCCGGACCTGTCTGATCCATCCTGCTGCCCCGTTTCTGGTTGGAGGTCTCGTCGCATGGATGCCCCGTGTGTCTCTTTGGGATGCGTCTGGTGTCTGGGGATGATTCTATCTACTTAGAAGATGGTTCTGGCCTCGACTGGTATTGTCAGCTGTTCCTCTGAGGACTTGACAATTCGATAGTTCAGGACTTTAACTTTCTACAAGCCTATCTGAGTCTCCAATAACTACTGGACTCCATTTTAACATCAATTAACATCAACTATTATAGCTGAACTGCCTGCCACCTAACACTGTATAAATGCAGATCATTTCCTGCTATCTGTTTTACCCAGATGAGGATGGGTTCCCTGTTGAGTCTGGTTCCTCTCAAGGTTTCTTCCTATTACCATCTCAGGGAGTTTTTCCTTGCCACTGTCGCCCTCGGCTTGCTCACCAGGGACTATCTGAACATTTTGATTCATACACATTCACATTCCATGCAAACTTAAATAATTCTTTTGATTGTGTAAAGCTGTCAATTGTCAATTGTTAAAAGCGCTATACAAATAAAATTTAATTCAATTGAATTGAATTATTTATTATTATTTTTTGGCAAATAGAGTGGGTGCGGAATTTCTCAGACAATCATCATCCACAAGTTGCTGAATGGTTTTTGGGGATTGAGCTCATTAAAGGTCTTCCCAATCTCTTGCCGTCTTCCAATGATATTCTTCCGTTCTTGAGGTGCGCGTACCGCTCGAAACACCTCCAATGACTTGTTGCAGCAACAACGTAAACTTGCTGAATCATGTCAGATGTTTCTGTGGCAGAGTTGTTCAGTTTCACACCGAATCAGGGGCCAGCAACCTTAAACACACAAAGAGCCATTTGGAGCTGTTTCCCACAGAAAAGGAAACATTGGGAGCCACAAAACCCTTTTGACATCTAAAGTGAAAACGACACTGCATATATCGTTTTTTACCTCTATGCTATAAACTATACAAACTAACAAACTACAGTATAGTGTGTTGCATTTATTTAATCAATGAACGGATACAGAGAAAACAAAATCTTACTTTCAAATAACTTTCAATGTCTATTTGTCCTCCTCGGTTTATTAATCCACAAGCTCGCCGCCTGGTTCCGTTTGACATCATCATTTCAACCAAAAAAAAAAAATGGAGCTTGAATAAAGATTAACATACTTATTATCGACGATGACATCATATTAATTCAAGACAATAATTTAAGCTTTAATTAAATCAAGAAATCTTTAATATTATATAGGCTAGTACAGTGGAACCTTGGATTATGAGCATGATTCATTCTGGAGGCGGGCTCGTCTTTCAAAACACTTGGAAATCAAAGTCGAATTTCCCTATAAGAAATAATAATTATTAACTCCAATTATTCGTTCCACAAACCCAAAAAAATAAATATATAAAAATAATTAATATAAAATATAAAGCAAAAATAAAACTAATTAATCTGCAACCTAAACCTTTTAAAAAAGTTTAAATAAATCTTGACAGGTAAGTGTTTCCGTTACGCATATTTGTGCGTGCACACACTGTGTATGTGTGTGTGTTTGTGCTTGCACGCACTGTGTATGTGTGTGCGAGTGTAAAGCTAAAGTAAGATGAGAGGAGAGGGGGGTAATTCCACCTTTCGTCTTACTTTAGCCTTACACAATAACCCTTCCTCCTCTCTTATCTGAGAGGGGGGAAGACTACTGTTTGGGATGACTTTCTCACACACACACACACACACACACACACACACACACACACACACACACACACACACACTAATGGAAACACTGTTTTATTGGGAAATTAACAAGGAACATCACTAACAGAATCACTGCTGTAAGGCAAAAATAAAACTTTTTACGTGCGAAAAGAATTGTAGCAGAGCAGTGTCTCCATCAGAGAGAGTGTGTGTGTGTGTGAAGGTGAGAGGAGGAGGGAAGGCACACACTGTCTAATGACGCGTGCGCGCACACACACACACACACACACACACACACACACACACACACACACACACACACTAGCGCTATCAGTGCAGGCTGAGAGAGAGAGAGAGAGAGAGAGAGAGAGAGAGAATATACTTGGACTATTTTCAAGTCAAAATTTATTACAAATTTTTTGCTCGTCTTGCGGAGCGCTTGCAAACCAGGTTACTCGCAATCCGAGGTTCCACTTTAATTTTGTAAAAAATTAATAAATCCTGGTACATCTTTAATCAATTATTATTATAATAATAAGGAGAAAGTGATGTCAGCACTGGTGACAGAGTGTTCCGAATATTGGAGCTGTGTCAAGGGAAGTTCCCATCACCAGCATTCACTACAAAAGGAGCTGGGAG
The DNA here is from genome assembly GCA_030522415.1 of Channallabes apus. Lineage (NCBI taxonomy): Eukaryota > Metazoa > Chordata > Actinopteri > Siluriformes > Clariidae > Channallabes > Channallabes apus. The sequence continues at coordinate 1,143,872 of CM060112.1, forward strand.
TAGGGAGCACTCTGTGAAGTACACTTAAGGAGGGAATACAGCTCGGGGCTTGAAAAGCTCAATATAGCGCGTGCCGGCAGGTGTGATGCATTTTTTGAGCGACAAAAAATTTAACACACTTTATTTTAATGCTACAAGACCATAATCTTCACATTTTTATTTGTATAATAGTGTCTAAATTATACATTCACTCTTTGTTCTATCATTTACATTATGGCATTCGGCAGACACCTATATCCAGAGAGACTTACATTTGTATTTCATTATACATCTGAGCAGTTGAGGGTTAAGAGCCCTGCTCAAGGGCCCAACAGGGACAACTTGGCAGTCATAGGATTTGAACCTGGTACCTTCCAAACCATTGTCCAATGACTTAACCACTGAGCGACCCCTGACCCTAACTAGCTGTTCATGTTGAAATAGTAGACGCAGACAAATTAGCACCAGTTGCACAGCTCCTGATGTACACAGGACGATGTCTTTTATACACTGACTTATGAAGGTCGGCACTGATGTTTGATATGAACATTAGCTTTGGATCTATAAGTGGACAATTGGTGTATACACTCATGTAGGTTTCTAACAAGCTGGAACATGTAGAGCAAAGATTTTAACTGTGCTCTGCTGTATATGTGACAAATAAATGCTTCTTCTTCTTCTATTCTAATGTTTCTATTACACACTTTGAGCAGGAAACTGCCCTGATTACTAAAACTGTGTAAATGACACATTTCAAGAAACACCCCTGTACATGCCTTGCTAAAAATCAAACAACTGTTAATGTGGTTGCTTCCTGACAAAAATATTTACTGCAGGGATGAAATCATCAGTTCCACTTCCACAAACAGACCACAGAAGCACATGCACGTCTTAGGACACCAAAAGATTTGCATTGCACAACCTGTTGCTATAGAACTCTAACGATCATCACTGAAAATGTAATAACGTCCTCTAATAATGTCTGGCTTTGCTCTCTTCCCATGTTATAAAAGATGTGGAGAAAATCACTGATCTACACGATAGTGTCCAAAGCTTCCTGACAAGTTCACCGTGCTGTAATATATCTGCCAAGAGTTCTAGAGGTGTGTTTTAGAAAGTAGGATTTACATTTTGGCCGACACCATTATCCAGAGTGACTTAAATTTCTCTCTCATTATACATCTGCATTATACACCAGTTGAGGGTTTAGTGCCTTGCTCAAGGGTTATTGAACTTAACTTGGTGGTGAGACTTAAACCTGGAACCTTCCTATCACTAGTCCAATGCCTGAACCACAGAGCTACCGCTGCCCTACTAAAACCTGCTACTAGGTTTACATTTACTTACATTTATCTTTTTATACATCTGAGCATTTGAAGGATGAGTGCCTTATTTAAAAAAAATTATCGAAACAAGTGCAAACTCCAATCATAGACCTAATAAATTATATGGCGTTACCCATAAACGCAAGGAATCAAACCTAGGCCATAGTTGTGACACCTTCAACAGAATGGGCATCTAGCATAAGTCTTGTGCCAACCTCGTGCTCAGCTGCGGTGATCTCTAATGAAAGAATCCAAAAGAGGAACAAGAACAACAACCTTCTTCTTATTTTATAATAAGGCAACTTAACGCATTTCAAGAGTAGGAGACTTTTTATAGAGTCATCACGAAAAATGGCCATTCTTCACAAGTTTGTCCTGAGTCATTAAATTATCATGAGCACGGCGACACACCAGAAATAAGCACTGCACTATGATAACATGAAGTTTAGGTAGTTTGCTACTGTATGTGAAGTGATCAACAGATGTCTACTAGGTTTGGTAGAGCAGGTATGTCCTTTTTCATCTCAAAGTTTCCTCTGTTTTTAAATATTAAAAAGAGACTGAACCAATATTATTGTAGTTATATAATATTATAGTTAGATACTCAGTGGTGTAATTACTGGAGGAAAAAAACACAGGAATTCAGTTTATTTCGAGTTGCTCTTCTTTATCGCTATAAAAATTAATAATGTGTGTATATTATTTATATATAAACAGAATTAAAGGGGGATAAATATTGAAAATAAGAAAGAGAATTGTTTGGATGTTAAACAACATTTTCATAGCGATATTTCTTGTTTTTACCCAACAAGTCACATGATTCGCTTGATCATAACTTATTCTCTGGTTTGAACAAACTGTATACACAGGATTCAGAATGTACTAAGGCCACTTGTTGCACACTTTCCTGTGTTCTGGATCTGATTTTGAATGGATATAATTGCCATTGTAGCCATCAATCTACTGTACACTCAATTGATCTAAATCAATCGCTTCATTTAATGATGAAGTGAAAATTGTTTTAAAGTAATTAAAAATCTGAACTCTAGCCAGGTGCATCCTGTTTCCTTTAATTATCTTTGCCATGTGTCTAGATCTCACTTGGAGTCAACTAGTTTCAGGTTGGACTGATTGGACATTGATTTGGAAAGGCACAGGCAAATTCTATAAGGGCCCACAATTCTCATTGCATTCTCAGGATAAAACTAAGTGAAGAACATAAGCCATGGAACTCTGTGGATCTCTTAGCCCTTTCCCTTCAGAGCAGTTGCAGAGCTAGTTCAGAGTCAGTGCCAAATTTCAAACCAGTTTTCAGTTTTCAGAAAGCCAAAGCATTGGATCAATAGTACAGATCTAGTACAATACTTTTTTGTACTAGAACAAGGAATGGCTAACATCAGGGGCTGGGGGCGGGATTGTCATGATCACATAAAGGTTTGATTTTCCTCCATTTTCTTTCTAATTCAGTCTTGGCCAGTTCACAACCAACCACCGTGAACTAAACCAGCTTGGTATCTTTTGGCTTTAATACAAATTTTACTTTTTTTTCCCCCTGGCTAAATGAAACAACTTGCAATTGAGTTGAATTTGTACTAAACACAGCTTAATTTTGAAAGATCCTAATGTGGTTAAGCTCCATAAGACTGCAGAAGCTTTGTATGAGTCACAGCTGAACTTAGAATGCAATTTTGAGTGGAAGGTTGTGGAATTTGGCTCCTATTACTTACATGCATTGTACTCACATTACAGGTGAAAACCTTCACACTTGGTGTGCAGAAGTCAAGCACCTGAGTCAGGGAAAGACAATGAAAATGTGCATCCCAGATTACCATTAACAACGATCTATGGAGTATTTGTGAACATGAATTTAAAAACTTTATATTTACCATTTAACACTGTTTTGAACATAATTTCCACAATACATCCTAAAAAATCTCATTACCGCAACATTCTGAAAACATCGTTAGTAATGCAAATACATTTTCACATTTAAAAAATGGATTATTAATAGTCATGCACAGTCATTTGAAGTTCTAAAATATTAATGTAACCCATCCGATAAGGGTTAAAATTATTTTTGCAATGTTTTTTTTTTCATTTATATGCATGGTTGGTTTTATTTTGAAAAGTGGCGCTTTATTTTTGGAGAGACAGGAAGTGTGATGCTTTAGAGGGGTGTGTTGTCACAGAGCTGACACACGGAGCACGGAGCACAGCTCTGTATAAAGTAGTGATGATAAAAGGAAGATAAAGAACTTGGATGAATACAGATGCAGTGAAGTTAATGTGGTAAACGACAGCATTCCTTGGTCAGGTCTTTTGACGAGTTGGAGAGATTACAAGCTTTTATCCACAAAGGCTGATCTGTGATTGTTGATGGCGATCCTCCCAGCTTGAGTCCAGAATCTCCACACCACCATACAGTGGATTGCTGTTGTCTGCGGTGTGATTGTGTCAGTCACTCTGATTGACACCTTCGTGAGTTACTTCAAAAGTGCACTTATATTAATCCCTTTGGGTTTGACTTTATTTTTGAAGTCTGGATTGAAATCTTGATTGGTTTAAGAGCAGCTGCTCTCGGGAAGGAACAGTGACTTTCCAAAGACATTTTATTTCTTATTTTCTTTGGGCCCATATGTATTGTCTTGTAATATGTGTTGCATTGTGTTATCAACTAAAGTTCGCCATAAGTACAATTATTTGTGTGTGGGTTATTGCATTACATCACAACTCCTAAGGACCTAGACTGTGACGTGTATAGACCTTTATGTGGGTTACACGGTAAAACGTGGCGAGCCAGCCAGGAGCTTTGAAGCAGGCAATAACACTGAAATCTTGTGACCATTAATTTACACTCTAATTGGTAATTGATAAAGTTACATGAAAATGGATGTGATTGAGGTTGAAAGCATTAAGGTTCCAAACTCCCTTGTTGTTACGGGATCAACTAATACGGTCTTGGATGAAGAGCTTTACGAGTTTTTAGGGACGTTTGGGTCTTTTGATCGAGTAATGAAGGTTTCAGAACAAACCTCTGAGTTTAATGGCAAAGCTATTGTGGAGTATACATTAGGTGCTGCTTTATACTTGATACTTGAAAAGGATTTACCTCTTGATAGAACAAGTGATTCAGACAGAGATGTTGTTTTTCACATTGAAGCCTTAGCTAGTGTATATTCTAATAAGAAGGGCACAGGTCTCACTACAACCTTCCTGTCAGACCTTAAGAATGTTGCCAAGCTCACTGGGAAACCTTTTGAATATATTGTACGTGATGAATTAGCTAGAATTGCAGAAGTCGTTGGGGAGTTTTGTCAACACGAGCAGTTGGAAGTAACCCAAGAACCACTCATAGTACGTCCTGAAGAGACCCTTTCCTCAGAGGCTGTAGGCTCAGTTACTATTGATCCAAATCCCACTTTTGACCGATCAAGTTTTAATTCTAAATCACCAGCAACTGCTATATACCAAAATTTAAGGAATCAGCATCTTCTTTTTCACCATCTCTCGACCATCTGAACCCACCTGAAGTGCAGCGTGTAGTGGTTGAGCACATTGTTAGAACCACAGATCTCACTTCTCAGATACATGCTAAACTCAGACCCTTTTCTGGTCGATTTCCCTGCCCAAATTACGAAGTTGACTATGAAACTTGGAGAAACAGCATTGAATGTCACTTAGCCGATCCCACTATTTCCAGTGCACAGCTTGTAAGGAAAATTGTTGATAGCTTACTACCTCCTGCAGCCGCTGTAGTAAAATCTTTGGGTCCTCATGCTAACCCACAAGCATTTTTAGATGTACTTGACTCAGCGTATGCTACAGTTGAAGATGTGGATGAGCTATTTGCTCAATTTCTAAATGTCAATCAGAATTCAGGTGAGCGATCATCTAGCTATCTTCAACGACTACAGACAATTTTAAATCGAGTCATGAAGATGAAAACTATATCACCACAGGACTCGGATAAACAGCTATTAAAACAGTTTTGTAGAGGCTGCTGGAATAATGCGCTGATTACCGCTCTTCAGCTTGAGCAGAGAAAAGACAGGCCGCCTACTTAACCAGAGCTTTTATTACTTCTGCGCACTGAAGAGGGCAAACAAACTGCAAAAGCAAATAGAATGAAGCAACACCTTGGGTTTCAAAAGCCACGAGCACAAGCTGCCGCACAAGTGCATGATGTATACCCTCCAGACACTTTTGAATACAAACAACTACCATCTTTTTCTACTCAACCAATAGTGGTTCAGCAAATCAGTAGCAAATTGTAGAACTACAGACTCAGATCGCTGCTCTCTCCAATCCTAAACAAGGAAATAGGAGTGCACAGAAACCTGCAAAAGAAAAGAATAAAGACAAACAAAAGGGTAAATGTGCTAATAAAACATCAATGACACCAACAACAAAAACTACCTCTGAAACCACCTCAACAACATATAGAACAAAGCCAAAGCCATGGTATTGTTTTCGGTGTGGTGAGTATGGCCACATTGTGACTAACTGCAACGACCCTCCAAATCCTACCTTAGTGTCTGTCAAGAGAAACCTATTAACAACCAACAAGCTTGGGAAAAGAACAATGAAATGACTGATCAACCTTTAAACTAAATACTGTTTCTATTGAGGGACAAATGGAAACAAGCAAACTCAGAAATCCCACTTCTGAACCAAAGACCAACACAGAAGTGAAAATGAAAGAACACAAAGTTACTCGAACCAAAAATTCACTTAAGGGGTTAGTTGGAAGTAAGAGTACTGCCAATGTCAGAGTTAATGGGCTTGAGTGTAATTCATTGCTTGATACTGGTTCCCAGGTTACCACTATGTCCCAGTCCTTTTATAAAACTTACCTTTCAGATCATACTATCCACCCTGTCTGTCACTGCCCTACTTGAGATTGAGGGGGCAAATGGTCACATAGTGCCATACCTGGGGTATATACAAGTAACTATTCAGTTTCCCAAAGAGTTCATTGCATCTGAACCTGAGATTGAGACACTTGCTCTCATAGTACCAGAGGTCCGATCAAATAGCATTACTCCATTATTGATTGGGACCAACACGCTAGACCCACTTTACGAACAATTCTTTGATGACATTTCTTTTCGACCAAGCCCCTACAGTGGCTATCACCAAGTCTTAAGGACTCTGAAGTTCAGATCCAACCAAAACGTGGATGGCCAGTTTGGCTTGGTGAATTTGCGGGACCCTGAACCAAATATTGTGCCAGCTGGTCAGAAAGTGGTGCTTGAAGGATTTGCAAACATTAACAGAATGACCACTGAGAAATGGGTCCTAGTCGAACAACCTACTGTGTCATCCTTGCCCATTTTCATTGATAGCTGTGTGATAACACTTCCACAACAATCCCCTTGCAAAATACCAATCGTGGTAAGAAATGAAACTGATCATGAAATCTGCCTACCGGGGAGGTGTGTTGTAGCAGAACTCAGTGCTATTACAAAGATCCTTTCAAGCCAAGGCACAACCAGTTGCCACCAAGGGTCCATTGGGGAAACTGACCAGCTGTTATGCTCTGAGGAGTCCCATCTAAAGTTCGACATTGGAGACTCCCTCCCTGTAAAGTGGAAAAGCCAGGGGTAGCTCAGTGGTTAAGGCATTGGACTACGGTTAAGGCAACGGACTACGGTTCGGAAGATCCGAGGTTCAAACCCCACAACCACCAAGTTGCCACTGTTGGGCCCTTGAGCAAGGCCCTTAACCCTCAACTGCTCAGATGTATAATGAGATAAAAATGTAAGTCGCTCTGGATAAGAGCGTCTGCCAAATGCCTAAATGTAAATGTAAAAGCCACATGACCAAGAAATTGAATATCTTTTCAGATGTATTTTCACATCATGAATTGGACTATGGGAATGCAATAAAAGTGAAACACCATATTAACACATATATTGCCAGGGCACAGTTGTAAATAAGAAACCTGTTCTTAATCTGTCTTGCATGGTTAAATAAAGGTAAATAAAATAAAATAAAAAATTTAACTCAAAGACGAGACTCCATTTAAACACCATCCACGCCCAATTCACCCTCAGGATTATGATGCCGTGAGGAATCATTTGCAATCTCTATTAGAGGCCGGTATAATACGGGGATCTCAATCCCCGTATACATCACCAATTGTTGTTGTCAAAAAGAAATCCGGAGATGTTCGCTTGTGTGTGGACTACCGGAAATTAAACATGAAGACGATCAAAGATGCGTATGCATTGCCGAACCTCGAAGAGTCCTTTTCTGCCCTAAGTGGGTCGCAGTGGTTTTCAGTTATGGACTTGAAAAGTGGATACTACCAAATTGAGATAGCAGAAATAGACAAGGAAAAAACAGCATTCGTGTGCCCTCTTGGGTTTTGGGAATGGAACCGCATGCCGCAGGGCATCACAAATGCACCAAGCACTTTTCAGAGCTTAATGGAAAGGTGCATGGGAGACATTAACTTGCGAGAAGTGCTTGTGTTTCTAGACAATATAATCATCTTCTCAGAGACACTAGAGGAACATGAAGTTCGTCTCACCAATATTCTAAACGGATTGCGAGAGAATGGTCTCACCTGAAAAGTGCCATTTGTTCCAAACCTCGGTTCGCTATCTGGGACACAGTCTCAAGAAATGGGGTAGAGACTGATCCATAAAAGATCGAGGCTCTCAAGACCTGGCCAAGGCCTCAGACTTTGAAAGACCTAAGGTCTTTTTTGGGGTTTTTGGGGTACTATAGAAGATTTATAGAAGGGTACTCCAAGATTGTAAAACCTCTGACTAACCTCAAAGCTGGCTATCCTACTATTCGTAAAGGAGCAAGGGTGGTAAATCTAACTGCCAAGTACCCAGAGGTATCAAGTAACGAAGTACAAATACTTCGTTACCTTACTTAAGTAGACATTTTGGGTATCTGTACTTTACTGGAGTAATTATTTTTCAGCCGACTTTTTACTTCTACTCCTTACATTTTTAAGCAATTATCTGTACTTTCTACTCCTTACATTTTAAAAATAGCCTCATTACTCTATTTTTATGATCAGAACGCGCAACCTCCCCGGTCGCATGATAAGAATGCGCACAACACCATACCCCCCCCCCCATCGCATGATCAGAAAGCGAGACCTTACTGCTTTTTTCGCCCCTCACGGTACTTTTACTTTTATACTTTAAATAGTTTTGAAACCAGTACTCTTAAACTTTTACTTAAGCCAAAAGCTTGGGTTGATAATTCAACTTCTAAAGAAGTATTTTTGAACCCTAGTATCTATACGTCTACTCAAGTAATGAATGTGAATACTTTTGACACCACTGCAAGTACCATAACCCTAAGGAACCTTTTGAGATCGGTGGACGCAGATATGTCAGGATGCTTTCGAGGACATAATTAACAAATTGACATCGTCCCCTGTCTTAGGGTTCGCAGACCCCAGTCTGCCCTATACACTTAATACCGATGCCAGCACCATGGGTCTGGATGCGGCATTGTACCAAGAACAGGACGGGCAGGCCCGCATTATAGCTTATGCAAGTAGGGGGCTTTCCCAATGTGAATCCCGGTACCCAGCACATAAGCTGGAGTTTTTAGCCCTCAAATGGGCTATAACGGATAAATTCCATGATTATTTGTATGGAAATGTTTTTACAGTAGTAACTGACAACAATCCCCTTCGCTACATTTTAACCAAAGCGAAATTAGATGCCACAAGTTATCGCTGGTTAGCAGCTCTGTCCACATTCACTTTTGACATCAAATATCGTGCAGGAAAGCAAAACCAGGATGCTGAGGGTTTGTCCAGAAGGCGAATGGTTTGAGCTGGGAAATGACGAAACATCTAAAGAAGAGATTAAAAGGATTCATGAGTTCACTTCCCATCATCTAGCTTCAGTAGAGGTTGTCCAAGCCACATGCCAATGTCATGCTATGATCACTCAAAATTAACCAGATCTGTCTCCATGTTACATTGAGTCACTTGCAGTACATCCTGACGCTATTCCTTCAAACTTTGGAGATAACATGGACAGTTTTAATGGTCTATCTACAATCCCTAATTAGAGCAAGGAAGAAATATCAAAAATGCAGCAAGCAGACCCTGTAATTGGTGCTGTCCTAAAGTTATATGAATCAGGAGAATATGCCTTCACAGAAATGATTTCTCCAGAACTTTTTCTAATGCTCAAAGAGATGAGTCATTTTGAAACAAAAGACAATCTGTTATACAGGAAAAGGAAATGTGACAATCAGGTAGTTTACCAGCTTAACCTGCCTAAAACCGTAAGGGCCCCTGTACTACACAGTTTACACAATGAAATGGGTCATTTAGGATGTGAAAGAACTCTCGAATTGGTGAGATCCTGGTTCTATTGGCCCAAAATGGCATCTGATGTCGAGTCAAAAATAAAAACTTGTCCTAGGTGCGTTAAAAGAAAAGGACAACCTGAAAGGGCCGCGCCCTTGGTCATTATACAGACTAGCCGCCCTCTGGAACTAATTTGTATGGATTTTTTGTCCATAGAACCAGACAGCCATCATACTAGAGACATTTTGGTCATTCAATTCAATTCAATTCAATTTTATTTATATAGCGCTTTTAACAATGGTCATTGTCTCAAAGCAGCCTCACAAAAATTAAAGAAATTTAACAAAAAAAAATAATAATAATAATCAAAAAACAATAATAATTAAAATAATAATAATAATAATAATAATAATAATTATAGAAAAGAAAATAATTGGAAGTGTGGATGTGTGAGAAAAATGTGCAGATAATAATAATGAGACGAATGAATTAAATTTCTCTGATGAGCAAGCCAAGGGTGACGGCGATGGTGGCAAGGAAAAACTCCCTGAGATGGCATTAGGAAGAAACCTTGAGAGGAACCAGACTCAACAGGGAACCCATCCTCATTTGGGCGATAACAGATAGAAATGATATAACATCTTGTGTGTTGTGCAGGTGAAAATTCAATATGACAGAAATTATTTAAATTGACATGAAGACCAGTTCAGCATAGGGATGAGTCAGTAGGTGCAGAGGGCAGATGAGGTCTGGATCACTGGAAGCACAGGAGCAGCATGTGTAGCTCCAACCATCATAAAGCTGAATCCAGCTGGAGCTGGTCCTTCTCTGGATGCCTCAGGAACCTCACAGGGTCGGCCTTTGTCTACTGAAGCTGGCAAAATCTCCCGATGCCTCGGGATGGGTAGAGGAATACAGAACAGATGGGGAGAATTAGCGTAGTTGCCATTCGGTATAGGTGTACTGGAGTATGAGATTATGGGATGAGTTATGTATATGCCAGATTAAAAAGATGCGTCTTGAGTCTACTTTTGAACTGAGAAACCGTGTCTGCTCCCCGAACACTGTCTGGAAGGCTATTCCAAAGCTTTGGAGCTAAATATGAAAAAGCCCTACCCCCTTTTGTAGATTTTGAAATTCTGGGAACTACCAGAAGTCCGGAGCTTTGTGATCTTAAGGCGCGTGGTGGATTGTAGCGCATCAGAAGATAGGTATGTGGGAGCTAAACCATTTAAGGCCTTGTATGTAAGTAATACTATTTTGTAATTTATTCTAAACTGAACAGGTAGCCAGTGCAGGGATGATAATATTGGGGTTATATGATCATATTTTCTGGATCTAGTGAGAACCCTGGCAGCTGCATTTTGGATTAACTGAAGCTTGTTTATTGAGGATGCAGGACAACCACCTAGTAATGCATTACAATAGTCCAGTCTGGAGGTCATGAATGCATGAACTAATGCATTATTATTTTTTCTCAGTATTCGGGGAACAGACACAGTTTCTATAGGACAAGCTATGTGTGTGCGTCTATCACTACGGTGAGTTGTGATGTGGCTAATATGTTTGGAATCTACAGTATGACTTAACGCCAGTCAGATGGTTCGTAGTGTTCTGGAGATGTTGTCAGAGAGGACCGCTGCTCCAGCTCTGCTAGGGTGTAGGCCATCGGTGTGATAGAGCCTAGGACGCTCCCAGAAAACATTCCAGTTATCAACAAAGCGTAATTTCTGTTGTTGACACCAAGATTGTAACCATTCATTAAAGGCAAATAATCTACTGAACTTCTCGATTCCTTGCTGAAATGTGGGAAGCGGTCCAGATACGATGATCCTTGTCGTGGGTGATGTGCTGCGGACCTTCTCGACCAGGCTCCTGAAGTCCTTCTTTAGGATCTCCGTCTGCCTCAGCCTGGCGTCATTCGTGCCGGCATGAAGAACCACAGCTCCAATGTTCCTCCTCAGGGCAGCAGGCAACTGTGCAGCAACTTCAAGAACACGTGCACCAGGTAAACAGCGTGTGTGCACCTTACCTTTAGCTGTGGTAGCACGCACGTGACGAACGATGGAGTCTCCGATGACCAGGACGTCGTGTGCCGTCTCGCGGAGAGGAGCGAAGCGGTTTCGGGTCGAGATGTCGAAGACGGGTGGTGGTGGAGGGGGAGAGGTCCTCGCCCGGGGCTTGGCGTGCTTCTTCCGCTGCTGCTGTATCCAGGCTCCGTGGTATCCCGGCGCCGGGGTGAAGGAAAACTGGGCGGGCTGCGTCCTTGGTGTGTTGGACCTGGGCAGAGAAACACGCGGGGTTGAGGTTGTTGGAGAGATTGTGTCACGCCGAGAATTTACCTGGGACAGGTGAGCGTCGGTCCGTGACGATTCCAGCGTGGCTTTCCGCTGCTGTAGCCGGGCCAGCTTCACCTGTAGCTCACGGATCAGCTTCTCCACGGCCTCCAGCTCCAAATCCACCGAGTGCAGCTCCAATGTCTCCTCACCTGCACTCAGAGGCAGAATCACAACCGACATGGTGTCTAAACACGGAAAATAATCGGTGTGAAGAAGCGAAAACAAACTTTACAAACAAACGTGATAGCCGGGCTAACGGGCTAGCGATGCTAATGCTAATTAGCGATGCTAATGCCGGCTAAAAGCGGTGTGCTGCAAAACAATTAAAACTTAACGATATACAGTAACACGCGTTTCGAGTAAATATATTATAAGATACTTATCCGTTTTATGTACACTCTTCGTAAGGGGACGAAAAAGTTTAAAAGTGAATAGGTGTGTCATTACATTGTGTAGCCACCAAACTCACTCGTCCTCCAAGTTCCTTGCTGGCGTCGAAAAACGCTACAGTATTATAGAAGGTTGTGTGTACTGTATGATACAATAAAGTATATTTGTATTAACCACAAAGTGTACTTTTTTAGTATTTGTAATTGTCCAGAAGTATTACAGCATGCTACTGCTGCAATAAGAATATACTCATAGTACATTAATCATGTATTTGTAATACAGTACAAATAGCTGTAATGTACTTATAATACATTAAATATATACTTAAATTGTATTAATAATACTGTCAGATATGTACGTTAGTACACACACAGCCATATACTTTAAGTGTACTAAAGTATACTTAAAGTTGTTCCACTTTAGCCCACAAAAGTATACTTAATACACTTAAAATTGTGCTTTTCTACAATTTAATTACAACTTAAATACACTTAGTACAAAATTAGTTGTTCCAAAATAGCAAACTTCAAGTCTACTAGTCATTAGTCTGGAGCAAGTACATTTAAGTATGCTTTGGCACGCTAGGATTTAATATACTTAGCATACTTTTTTTTAACTTGGGTTATAGGTATAGGCGGGGCTACACCACAGGTTTGACTGCCTTTACGGCGTGAATATAGGTGGCTTCAGCCAGGACACAAGGGTGCGTGATATCCTATACGTTATGTGTTGTACCTCGTTCCTCTCCATCAGGGAAGAGAGGTTATAGTCATAACCCTCCGTTCTCATTACCACAACTGGCCTTAAATGTTGCAGTGTATGAGAATGGTGTTGCGGAGGATGAGGTGCCTCAAGATGTTTTGCTAACTATAGAAAATCCATGATGGCTTTACAAAAATTTCAGTGCATATAATTAGACTTTGATAAAAGACATTTTCAAAATGTAGAAAACTTCCTGTTTTGGTAACGAGAATCAAAAAGTCGTGTTAACATTCTGACAACAGAATATTTAATATTTCACTGGAGAGATGATCTTACCTGATCTTGAAGTAACTTTCCCATGTGCTCCATCACGCATAATCAAACTTTATTTGCATTCTGTATGTGTGTTTAAACAGTACTTAAAATGCATGGACACTTTGTTGTCCTACTTTTTTCATTATTATAATCAGAGTTGTGTATAATGTGTGACTGTTTAACGTGTTACAGTAATCTAATTACTTTTCCTGATAACAGGAATGTAACGCCTTACATTCTGAATGTATGTACCAATGTCAATAACATTACATTACGGCACGGGCGGCACCAAAGACACGTGGACACAAGGCGAGGTCTTACGGGGAAAGGGGTGATTTTATTTAGAAAAAAATGGGAAGGAGATTATCCGTTAATATTAATTATCGCCAGCTGGTCCAACCTTTTTTCTATATTTTTTATATTAATTTATTTAAATGAAAACATTCAAAGACAGCTGAACACGTTGCGGTAATGACAATTTCAGACGAAAATAGAAAAAGAATTTTGAATCCTCTCATGTTCAAATGACACATTGTTGCAAGGTAGAGAGCAGTATTGTATTTATTCTGATATGAATAAATTATAAATTCTATATTTAAAATCAACAGTGCTGTGGTGTTTTAATGGTTGTCGTGAGAAACATCCTACTATTCCATTGGTGAGAACAGTTCATTCCTATTCCTCACACAAAATAGTACACATGAAAATGATGTCACAAAGCAGATAAAAGATTCATCCGTCAATCTAGGAACCTCTGTAGTCCAACTAGGGGCCGTGGAGGCCAATGGGGACCACTGTATTTATTCCCATTTCATACAGCCGTGATAGGAATTCCGGTCAACACTCACACACACATTGACACACCACACGCTGTAACAAACTCGCTACTATTATTAAAACAATAGGTTGTCGTTAACAGAATCAGGGGGTAGGATAAGGACCACCAGAGACAACAACATATGATCAAAGTGAATTTACATTTATTATAGTGCTGTACATCACACCATTCGCTCACGCCGGCCACTCATACCACACACTCACTCAGTCCGTGCTCGTGATATATATAGAGTCCCTCCTCTTAATCAAACATCCACAAAAGTAAAATAATAGAACCAGGGAACGTCCCGCTCTAGGTCCGATGTCCTCGTCGCAAGCGACGTCCCTTTAACGGTGACGCGGGAGCAGCCGAGCCCTCGGCCCCGCGCTCACGCTGCCACTGACGTGTTCACTGTCGGGATAGCCGACACACTCCAGCTTCCAGGAAACACAGACAAAGAACAACAACAAAAAGAACCCCTGTTGCAGTAGCCTCGGTAGGAGCTTATTATTGCACAGATTTTATTTTATTTTTTTCAGATTTTTTTGCACAGATAAATTTTTTGAGATAGGGATTTTGGGTTTTCATGAGCTGTATGCCACAATCATCAATATTAAAACAATAAAAGGCTTGAACTACTTCAGTTGTGTGTAATGAATCTAAAATATATGAAAGTCTAATGTTTATCAGTACATTACAGAAAATAATGAACTTTATCACAATATGCTAATTTTTTTAGAAGGACCTGTACGCGGTACTGACAAGCAGCCTGCATCCTTTGACCGAAGTAGGCGTGGCGGATCGTAAGACACTAGCAGTTCGCTCATATACTGCGGCGCGAGACCATTTAATGCTTTATATGTCAAGAGTAGTATTCTAAAATCAATGCGAAATTTCACAGGGAGCCAATGTAGTGAAGATAGGATAGGGGTGATGTGCTCATATCTTCTGGTTCTAGTGAGGACTCTCGCTGCTGCATTCTGGACTAGCTGAAGCTTGTTTATGCACCGAACTGAACAACCAGACAGTAAAGCATTACAATAGTCCAACCTAGAGGTGATAAAAGCATGAACTAGTTTTTCTGCATCGTTTAGCGACAATATATTTCTTATCTTGGCAATATTTCTGAGGTGAAAGAATGCTATCCTGGTCATATTATCTACATGAGCTTCAAATGAAATGGGCTGTTTTAGGAATGTGTTGACCAATAAGAAAGATATTAAATTAATATGTTTTATATACGTTAATTATAATATTAATTATACATAAAAAAATATGTTCTAATTCAATTTCCCTCTGATGCAAGAGATAAATTAAAATATAAACAGATCTAAACTACAACAATAAACAATTAATGTATTTAATGTTTAAAGATGGCTCCTTGTGAATATCGCCCTGATACGATATGCACACGATACCCAGGTGACTATCCGATCTGCTTGCAATGTAGGATTTTATTAAAATCCTAATTCAAATGTTATATTTTTTGTTTCAGGTTTTGTTACAATTCTAAACAAACTTGGAAAGTAATTCACTCCTATCACATTTATGGTGTGGTCATTTTTGCAGGATTATAGAGGAACTGCAACTCCAAATAAATTTTCGTATCGTAATATATAATTAATCGATTTTTTTCTGCTTTCTCTGGTTGCTAGCTACTTAGTTAGGATAAGTGTAATGCTAGGTACACTATATGGATAAAGATATTTGTCCAAACCTGTTAATTATAGAATTCAGGTGTTTCAATCAGGCCCCTTATCCCCAATGAAGGACAATCTTAATGATTCAGCATACCAAGACATCTTGGACAATGTTATACTTTTTATAAACTTTGTGTCCACAGTTTGTTGAGGGTCCTTTTTAATTCCAACATGGCTGTGTCCCAGTGCACAAAGCAAGGACTATAAAGACAGGGTTTGATGAGTTCAGTGTTGAAGAACTTAACCGGCCCGAGCACAGACCCCTGACCTCAACCCCATCGAGCACCTTTGTGATGAACTGGAACGGAGATTGTGAGCCAGGGCGTCTCGTCCAACATCAGTGTCTGACCTCATCAATGCTGTACAGAATGAATAGACACAAATTCACACAAAAACACTCCAACATCTTGTGGACAGTCTTCCAAGAAAAGTGGAAGCTGTTATCGCTGCAAAAGGGGGAACGACTCCATACTGAAGTGTGTGTATTTAGATACAATGTCACTGCAGGTTTGGGGAAATACTTTTGTCCATATAGTACAGCTGCAGTGCTGCTAAGCTGTAGCCAGGTGTCTCCCCATGTGAGACATGAAGGTAATTCAGATGGCAGAAGTGGAGTGAGGCTACGGCAGGCAGGGTCGAGGATCATGAAACCAGCGGCAGTGACTCCCTCCCTAACAGAGGATTATATACTTTGGGATTCCATGTAACGGAGCTATCAGGGATGACTGGAGGAGGCGGTGGACTCTGCTTTTACATTACAGGAGGCAATGATCAGCCCAAAGTGCTTCATGTCAAATCAGTGATGTTACAAGGTAATGCCATGGAGGAGTTACAATATTTGGAGGAATTAAACATGCCAGTTAACATGAAGATTCTGATTCAGAAGCTTCCCTATAAACTCAAAGAAAAGTGGAGAACAAAGGCGAATGAAATCCTTGAACGAACTGGTCAAAGGGCACGTTTTCCACATGTTGTTAACTTCATTGAGCAACAGATCAGAATTACTTCAGACCCGGTTTTTGGGGTCATTCAGGATACTTTGCCTGTTAAAGGAATAATGAGACCAAGCGATTCTCACATGAAATCGCAGTTAAAAAGAAACATCTTTGCCACTCATGTTTCTATTCAGGATGGACACAAAATGGCTGCTTACAAAGAAAAAGAGGATTCCCCCAAAATAAACTTTTCTTGTTCGTATTGTCATCGAACATCTTGTTCAAACATTGCCATCAACTAGAAAAAAGGGCGCATCGGGAAAAATTAGACTTTCTAAAGGAGAAAGGTCTATGCTTTGGCTGCTTGAACACAAGACATTTGAGTAAGAGTTGCGATAAACGCATCATTTGCAAGCACTGTAGTCAAATGCATCCTGGTATTCTGCATATCGGACAAAAGGAAAAGGGTAATCAGAAGGGTATGGATAACCTCAAGAGGTCTTTTGTAAGCTGCAAACCCTCCTCCACCTGTGGTCATACGGGGCCTGGACACCGTAATGGTATTCTTCCCATCTTGCCTGTTCAAGTGAAGAGTTCAAAGGGAACTAAAATTATTAAAACATATGCTTTTCTGGATGCAGGGAGCACAGACACTTTCTGCTCACAAAGGCTTCTACATAAGTTAAATATCCAAGGACGAAATGCTCAGATTCATCTTCGCACCATGGGTCATAATAAAACTGTGACAACATCTATCATCAAAGACCTGGGGCCTCATGTATCAACGCTGCGTACGCACAACAACTTTGCTTACGCCAGTTTTCACGCTCATGGTCGGATTTACTAACAGTGAAATTAACGTGAGAATGTGCGTTCTTCCACGGCAACTTCCTGTCTGGCGTACGTGTATTTCTTGTGTGTGTTTGTTTTATTTCCGTTGGCGACTCCTAAAGGCAATTATGTTAAATTGCACACTACAGAGTATCGCACCAACACATGTGAAAAACATTGCTATTAATTTATAATTGATAAAATGGGTTAATTGACACTATTTTTCTACCAATTATGTGATTTAGAACATATAAAAGCATTTGCAAATGTATACAACCCTTAGTCTATGGCAATGGCAGTGTTGGCCTTATTAGAGGACATTGTCGATGGCCAAATCCGAAGGGAACACATTTTTAGGGATCATAGTGATTTCTGGCCCATGATGATGACTGGCTTATTAGCCGTTTCAGATTTCCAAGAGCTATCCTCTTGAAGCTATGTGCTGAGTTGGGTCCGAATTTGGAAAGAGAGACAGTGAGGAGCCACGCATTACCCGTTCCCTTACAGGTGCTGACAACGGTTGGTTTCCTGGCAACTGGTTCTTTCCAAAGGGAACCGGCAGACCGCTCTGGGTTAAGCCAGTCGTCTTTGAGCCGTGCAATGCCAGCTGTATGGGACGGGATCATCCGCATGTCTAGCAGTTATATAAGGTTTCCATACCATGCAGTTGACCAGCCAAACATTAAAGCGCAATTTGCAGCGATCGCCGGTTTTTGCACGCACATTGCTATAAAGGCGCCATCTGAAGACGAATTTGCATACGTGAATCGGAAACATTTCCATTCAATAAATATGCAAATAATATGTGATGCTCAAACAGGGCCGGTTCTACGGGCCTCAAATAAAAAATTAGAAATGTTGAGAAAGCACATGTTAATATACTCACAAAATGAATTTATAACAAGTTGATAAAATGATCTGCGTTAGCGGAAAAATCTGCCTAAAAAGGGACACTACACAATACGGTATTAGATTTCACAGGCTGCAGCACGCGCAAACCCCCCGTTGCATGATCTGACCGCGCACACCCTGCCTCCCCCCCATATGGTCTGGTCTAGAACCAGCCCTGCTCAAATGCGCCTAACAAATATTGTGGCCTGGGTCAACCCATGATTCATTCATCCTCACAAACAGCATGGCTGGGATGAGGCTCCAAGGTGGCAGGGTGCGCGATGGGTGGCTTCTTGGTGAGTGATGTATTTAAAGATATTCCAGCTAAGTTTTTTTTTTATTATTATTAATTCCGGAGGACAAACTTGCAAATAACACAGTTTTTCTCCGGTCTTCCTCCGATATGAGCACCTCCAATTCACATTCTGTGTATTTTCTCTTCTTGCTGGCTTTTGCCATTGCTTTTTCGTTTGGTTTTGCCAAAGTGGAATCATTACCATATTTATATGGGGGAGGAGGCAGGGAGGGGTTTTGCGCTCGTGCATGTGCGCTCAATTTCACGTTAATTCAGATGTACAAAGAGAATCTGCGTGGGATTCCGCGTATGCAGTGTTTCATACATCAGATTTTTTTAGTGCGTACGCACATTTACAGCTTTGTCCGTACGCAATGTTTTAGTATGAATTCAACGCAAGTCTTTGTACTTGAGGCCCCTGGAGATATCAGGATTAACCGGCAAACGTTTCCATCAACTTCCTTGTGTATTCACTCAAGAAGGGATGCTTGTTTCTACAGATAACATCATCAGTGAAAGGGAACTAGCTAAATGGCCTTATTTAAAAGATGTTAAAGTTCCACGTATAAATGCTGATGTGGATCTTCTTGTTGGCACCAATGCAACTAAGTTGATGGAACCATGGGAGGTGGTTAACAGCCAGGCTCATGGGCCTTATGCACTCAAAACTTTGCTAGGATGGGTTATAAATGGCTCGGTACAAGGTTGCAATGATGGTGTGACGGGTTGCCCATTGGTTCATGCTAATAGGACTGTAGTCGACAGAATAGAGGAGCTATTAACCAGCCAGTATAATTATGACTTCAACATAATAGAGCAAGAAGAAATGACAAGAGAGGAAAAGAGGTTCCTAGGCATAATGGAGCATCTCTGTTGCTAAGCAATGCATCCTTGGTTTAAAAAAGAAACTGCAAAGAAATACAAGCTTTCATGAAGAGGACACCAATTTCATCACTGATGCTATCAATAATGGCTATGCTGAATCAGTACCGCAGCATCAGTTACTAGCGACAAGAGGTAAAGTGTGGTATATACCAGATCATGGTGTATACCACCCAAGGAAACATAAGTTACGGGTTGTGTTTGATTGTGGAGCAGAATATAAAGGGGTTTCACTCAACAGTCAACTTTTGCAAGGTCCCAACCTAACAAGCTCATTGGTAGGGGTCCTGATAAGATTCAGACAAGAACACGTGGCCTTAAAGGCTGATATAAAGGCCATGTTCCATCAAGTACATGTAACTGAGGAACATGAGGATTATTTGCGATTGTTGTGGTGGCCTGAAGGTAATCTGGAACAAGATCTGAAAGAACATCGTATGACTGTGCATTTATTTGGAGCAGTTTCCTCTCCAAGCTGTGCTTGCTTTGCATTTAGAAAAACTGCTGAGGAATACCAGACCAACTTTTCACCAGATGTGATTGAGACAGTTAATAGAAATTTCTACATGGACGCCCTTCTAAAGAGCCTGCCTTTAGAGGAGGATGCTGTTGCCATGGTTAAGGGCCTCATAACTATTTGTAGTAGAGGGGGATTTACTCTAACCCAATGGATTAGCAACAGCCGAAAGGTACTCCAAAGTATTCCAGTTGAGTTAAGGTCTCAAACTCTGAAGGAGCTGGACTTAGCCAAAGACGAGCTGCCTGTGGACAGGGCTTTGGGCTTGCAGTGGTGCATCGAGACGGACAGTTTCAAGTTTAAAGTCATAGTCAAGGAGAAGCCCTCCACCAAAAGGGGTATGCTCTCCATTTACGATCCTCTAGGATTCCTAGCAACTCTCATACTTCCAGCCAAATTGCTGTTACAGGAACTATGCCGGATGAAATGTGACTGGGATGATCCTATACCTTCAACATTCCAAGTAAAGTGGAACAAGTGGCTGATGGATCTGGAAAGGGTAACAAATTTCCAGATCAAAAGGTGTATCAAGCCTGATAGATTTGGGAAGGTGGCTTGTGCCCAGTTGCATCATTTCACTGATGCTAGTGAGAAGGGTTATGGCACGGCTACATATATTAGAATGCAAAGCACGGAAAAAAGGACTCATGTTTCCTTCTTGTATGGCAAATCAAGAGTAGCTCCGCTTAGGCCTGTTACCATTCCACGCCTAGAGCTCGTTGCTGCCGTTGTTGCAGTCAGAATAGACAAATTGCTTCAAACAGAGCTCCAGCTACCATTAATGAAAGCCTGCTTTTGGACTGATACCGCATCAGTTTTAAAGTACATAAGAAATGAGGACCGGAGGTTTCAAACGTTTGATGCAAATAGAATATCTACAATTAGGAGTAGCTCTGAAGTTTCACAATGGAGATACGTTCCTTCAACTCTAAACCCTGCAGATGATGCGTCCCGTGGAATAAAGACAGATGGTCTTTTGAAACAAAGATGGATGGTAAGCCCTGAATTTTTATGGGAACCTGAAGAAAAATGGCCAAAGTCACCTTTGGATTTCAGTATGACTGTTGATGATCCAGAGTTAAAAATGAATCCCATAATCAACGCAACCATTATCAATACGAATGCCACTTCTCAACTAATATCTTTTCTTTCAAAGATTAAAAGTTGCGGTTGCTTGGATTCTCAAGCTGAAAAGAGCTCTTTCAAAACTGGGTAAAAGGAGAAAGGATCTTCAGTTTGCAGGTGCTAATGGAGCACAATTATTGAATGTGACAAAAGAGATGCAAGCCTTCAAAGATTCACTGTGGAATCAAAGGTTGTCTTTAAAAGATCTTAGAGAAGCTGAGACAGTCATAGTTGCCTTTTGTCAACAGGAAAGATTCCCAAATGAAATTGCTGTATTGACCTCCAAGAATCCAGTAATACCCAGGAGTAGTAGTATCTACAGAATGGACCCTGTGTTGGATGGAGGACTTTTGCGTGTTGGGGGCCGGCTGAGCAAAGCAGCTTCCTGAGGGCCTAAAACATCCCCTCATTCTGTCAAAGGACCAACACATCTCCTACCTTATCCTCCATTATTACCACTTGCAGCTTGGTCATGGAGGCAGAAGTCATGTCCTTTCTTCTGTAAGGAGAAAGTTTTGGATTACAAATGGCCTTTTCGGCTGTGAAAAGGGTCATAGCAAAATGTTTATTCTGCCAGATGTATGGAGGAAGAACAGGTGAACAGAAGATGGCAGACCTGCCCAAGGAAACAGTGATTCCTGATCTACCGCCATTTACCAACGTTGGCGTAGATTATTTTGGGCTAATTGATGTGAAAAGGGGACGTAATATCGTCAAGCGATATGGAGTATTGTTTACTTGCATGACAAGTAGGGCTGTGCACCTCGAAGTGGCTAATTCTTTAGACACTGACTCTTACATCAATGCTTTACGGAGGTTCATCTCTCGGAGAGGACAAGTGTCACAAATGAGATCAGATAATGGCACTAACTTCTTGGGAGCAGAAAGAGAGCTTCGTGAAGCCTTAGCAGCTTTAAACCATCACCAACTTGAGAAAGCCATGTCTCATAGAGGAATAAAGTGGATTTTTAACCCGCCATCTAGATCACATCATGGTGGTGTTTGGGAGCGCCTCATACGTATGGTCAGAAAGATTCTACATTCTGTGCTGCGGCAGCAAACATTGGATGATGAGGGATTTCATACTGTGTTGTGTGAAGCTGAAGCAATGCTCAATGATCGCCCCATCACAAAGTTGTCAGATGATCCTAATGACCTTGAAGCTTTAACACCAAATCATTTGCTTCTCCTGAAAAGGAAACCAGTTCTCCCACCAGGACTTTTTGACAAAGGAGATCTGTATTCCAGGAAAAGGTGGAAACAAGTTCAGTACATCTCTGACCTCTTCTGGAAACGATGGATCAGAGAGTACTTACCATTACTACAAGAACGACAGAAATGGACCAAAGAGAAGAGGAATTTCATGCCTGGATACGTTGTTGTCGTTATGGACTCCACAACGCCAAGTGGATCTTGGGTGCTTGGTAGAATTTTGAAAACCTTTCCGGATAAAAAGGGTTCGGTCCGAGTGGTTAGTCTCCAAACCAAAACGAATGTAATTGAAAGACCTGTTACAAAATTATGCTTTTTATGTGAAACTACATCTTGATGTAATATGAGATGAATGTTATGTGGGATTTTGGTGCCGTGACTATACTGAATGTGTATTAGAATATTATGTGAATTTATTTTGGCTCCTTTTTATTTAATTTTTATTTCTTTTTAAGTGCTGTGTCTTTTGCCACATGCAATATGGGGCTGGTGTGTATGAGCCATGTTTTCCTTTCAGTTTCCTCCTAACCGCTAGAGGGGGTGTTTCAAAGTTAGGGTGTTCCGTCCGTGGTTTGGGGGTTATTTAAGGTCAACTGTTTGTCATTCAGGTGATGATGATTAAAGAGGCAAACAGTTTTTTTACTGTGTTCAGTAATGAGGTTTTGGCTCAAAGGGTGGAAGACAAATAAATGTACACTTTGTTATAAAGAGAGTGTGAGCAGGAGCCTTATTGAAAACACGTAAGAAAGTAATCTATTAGTCATCAACCGGTAGCATTTAGAGGTACGTAGAAGCTACAGTGTGTGAGGTAAACAGCACAATGTTCTAGTGCCCTACAGAGTGTGCGTGAGGTAAACAGCACTATGTTCTAGTGCCCTACAGAGTATGCGTGAGATAAACAGCACTATGTTCTTGTGCCCTAGAGAGTGTGTGTGTGAGTTAAACAGCACTTTGTTCTAGTGCCTTATAGAGTGTGAGTGAGGTAAACAGCACTATGTCCTAGCACCCTGCAGAGTGTGTGTGTGTGAGGTAAACAGCACTATGTTCTAGTGCCCTACAGAGTGTGTGTGTGTGAGGTAAACAGCACTATGTTCTAGTGCCCTACAGAGTGTGTGTGTGTGAGGTAAACAGCACTATGTTCTAGTGCCCTACAGAGTGTGTGTGAGGTAAACAGCACTATGTTCTAGTGCCCTACAGAGTGTATGTGTGAGGTAAACAGCACTATGTTCTAGTGCCCTAGAGTGAGTGTGAGGTAAACAGCACTATGTTCTAGTGCCCTACAGAGTGTGTGTGTGTGAGGTAAACAGCACTATGTTCTAGTGCCCTACAGAGTGTGTGAGGTAAACAGCACTATGTTCTAGTGCGCTAGAGAGTGTGTGTGTGTGAGGTAAACAGCACTATGTTCTAGTGCCCTACAGAGTGTGTGTGTGTGAGGTAAACAGCACTATGTTCTAGTGCCCTACAGAGTGTGTGTGAGGTAAACAGCACTATGTTCTAGTGCCCTACAGAGTGTATGTGTGAGGTAAACAGCACTATGTTCTAGTGCCCTAGAGTGAGTGTGAGGTAAACAGCACTATGTTCTAGTGCCCTACAGAGTGTGTGTGTGTGAGGTAAACAGCACTATGTTCTAGTGCCCTACAGAGTGTGTGAGGTAAACAGCACTATGTTCTAGTGCGCTAGAGAGTGTGTGAGGTAAACAGCACTATGTTCTAGTGCCCTACAGAGTGTTTAGGTGCGTTTGACTTCATGCGGCGCTGCACAGACCGATCGGCGGCTGACTTGAACTAGTGCATGCCGGTTAGAAATTTTGTCCGACTTGAACCGGCGCCGACGCCACGTGACGTTCACGTGTGGCATTAAAGTAACGCGAGAGCGTTTCGAGAGCAGCCGAAAGTTGTGATGACGTCACAGCTTCTCATGATTGGCCACATTCACCACTTGACGATGATCACGAGTGTTTCCTGCTTCAATCCATATAATTGCATAACAAATCAATTTGCATGCCATTTCGTAAATAGTTTACAATCTTTTGACTGCCGTACATTTTTTCCCTTAAATTCTTTATGTTGGATTTGTGCATAAGTTTATTATTGTACGTTTTTCATACAGACCACTTATAGTATTCAGCTGCATATTTAAGTAATATTTTTTATGGAATAACTAAAATGTCACAGACATTTAATGTAATGGGGTCAACATTGATTGATGCTGAAATCTGTAGTTGCTGCTCCACTTGCATGTGCTGTATTGTGCTAGTGTGCATTGTCAATTGAAAAATACAACATTTAGATCACTTTTATACACTGGTATAAATTATAATAAAGACAAATACATTGTGCTTGTGCATCTATGGTTTATTTAACCTGCCCTTAGCTAACTGAAGGTAAGAGTTCAATTCATTCATTCATTCATCTTCTATACCGCTTTATCCTGTGATCAGGGTCGCGGGGGGCCTGGAGCCTATCCCAGGAGACTTCGGGCACAAGGCAGGGTACACCCTGGACAGGGTGCAAATCCATCGCAGGGCACACACACATACACACACATACACATTCACCCATCCATTCACACACTACGGGCAATTTGGGAACGCCAATTAGCCTAACCTGCATATCTTTGGACTGTGGGAGGAAACCGGAGTACCCGGAGGAAACCCACCAAGCACGGGGAGAACATGCAAACTCCATGCACACAGAGACGGGAATCGAGCCTGGCCGGGGAATCGAACCCGGACCCTGGAGGTGCAAGGCGACAGTGCTAACCACTACACCACCGCGCCGCCTGTAAGAGTTAAATGTAACCACAAAACACAACATAACTACAAAATTATACTACATAACTACAATCTAAATCAAACTACAAAAAAAACAGCCTAATTCCTTATAATGTGCAGGTCATTCATGTTCAATGTTTTTAGTTTACTAAAACTTGTTTATGCCATAAATATCACATACATTCTAAACCACAAAAATTACAAACAGACAACCACTAAATTCAGACAAATTGAAATCTGTTAAGTGTTATTGCGTTAATTAGTTTTTATTAGACATAACGAGTCACACACATTGAGTATAGTGCCATGGTCTCTCACTTCGCATATATAAAGACAATGCATTACCAAGTGCAAGAAAAAACAAAATGAATAATATAACAATGAATGTGAAGGACAGCAAAGGAAGAACCTTTACTCTTAAGGTTTCCAAGGAAATTGCAGAAAGAATGAAAACAGGTAAGTAAATGGAAGAACTAGAATAAATACAAGTTAACAATGATTTGTGTGATAGTTTTGAGTATTTCCTCAGATCAGAAGTTCCTCTCTGGTGTCATGGCAAAAGTTACAGCCGTTGACACAAAACAAGGTAAACACTTGTGATGAACAAACACATACTGGACACATAAGTGACAACTAAATTTAGTAGTGGGTGGTAACCCTTCAGAAGCCAGAAACCCATCCTCCGTCCAGATAGACCGCCCTGAATCACAAGGGTATGGCATCTAAGACGAAAAAAGATGCACGTGTTTGCAGTGGTGAAAAACTTCTTTATTCAGAAATCACACACAAAATGACGTTGCTACTTTTGGACCTTACAAAAACGTATCAGCAACTCTACTTCCGCAACAAAACTAGTTTTTATAAAAAGCTATAAACTACTTTTTCACAAAAAGGATACACCTTGTCAAGTGAAAAAATTAGAAAACAGTTAACCAACATGTTAACTACTTACAAAAGAGTGAAGGATCGCCGCCGTGCAACTGGGGAGGGAAAGCAAACCTGGGAGTACTACACAATAAGTCTAAGACTGCACTGTATAAGATAATTTTGCATCTTATTACAAAGTCAATTTCGTATTACATTGTGCTTTTTCTGCAGCAAATGGATGAGCTATTTGGGTCCTCTGGGATAGGAACTGCACCACCTGGAACTATCTGCTCTACTCCTCTATGTTTGGAAGATCCACCTTCTCAAAACAGGCCTCCATCAATCTCTCTTCCTCAAGCAGCAGGTGCTTCTGTAGATGAGCAGCCGGAGACCTCTGCCACTACAAGCATGTCCAGGAGGCAGAGATCCTCACAACCCTCACAGTTTTTTGAGGCATATGAAGCGCATGCAGAACGAAGAACAGCTGTGCTTGAGTCTCTTGTAAGGCCGGACCTGGAGAGATGGCGTCAACTGAAAGAGAGGCGCAGACGATCTTTTGAAAAAAAGATGTTGACCAGTTTGGGAACTGTTGTGGAAGAGCTAAAGAAAATCGGAAGACAACAAGAGCAAATTATACAGTTACTAAAACCTTCTTGAAAACATGGCAAATAAAGCTTCTTCTGTTTCAAGCAAATGTCTGTGTACTTTTATTGTCGTCTTTCCAATGTTATAAATTGCCTCTTATTTTCAGTTACAAGTTCAAAATGCACTTTGAGGTGACACTTCAGAGCTCTTGCCTTGCATTTGTTGCACTTTCATACAATTTTACTAGTAAGTCTTACAGACTAAATTATATTAACTGTCTACAATTTATAACTTTCACTGAAATGATTGCATGTTGGTACTGTAACATGCAATTTATGGTTTTTCTAAGCTACAGAAGTGAAAATCTGTTTCAAAGGAAAGGTCATTGAAAAGCTAAATATCTCACCCCCATTCACTGCAATAGTACTGAATAGAAATACTATGGAAGTCTGTGGAGGATAACATTGTTCCAAATATCTTTGTAATTATCTGAAAGCTATTTACACATTTAGCACATTCTGCGGGCGGGTAAATGAAATGCTACAGGTGTCAACACTTCTATATGTATTGTGTCATGTAAGCATCCACCCAACAGGTGTCAAGTGAATTTTAGATTAGGAAATGAGGTTATGCCACATGGAATTATGTATTAAGTGTTTAGTATTGACCTTTCTGCATTGTTTTCAACACTAATTAGTATTTTCACCCAATTAATCTCAACTCCTTAATAAACTTCTATATAATAGTTCTCAATGATCACATATTCATATGACATGCTGAGTCCATGGTTTTTAAATCACCCCACCACCACCACCATGGAATTCACCTAAGAAATTCAGAAAGTCTTGAGATACATTCAATTCTTATTTAATAAACAAAAATATTTTTTGGAGAAAAAAGGATACACAATGAAGCAGTGAACAAATTAAATGCCTTTCTACAAAAATGTACATACAAAGTTTTGGTCCAGATGTTGAGTCTAGATGTTGTTGCAAATCAGGTCTCTGTTATGGCATGCATCAAGGCTGTGGGGTTGTGGGAGGTGTGGCTCATCATGAAAATGATCATCTACCTCAACATATTGGTCACAGGGCTTTAAACAAACATTATGCAGAATGCAGCATGCTGAGACAGCAGAACTGATGTTTGAAATGCTTTGCATGTGTAGGCACTGGAGCCTCCTGAACTTAGACTACAAAATGCCAAATGCATGTTCAATGACTACACGGGCAGCATTTAGCTTTATGTTAAAGCGTCTTTGCCCAGCAGTCACGTCTCCATTGTCTCTGTAAGGCCTCATAAGTTGAGGCAACAGAGGATAAGCAGAGTCTCCAATTATATGCATTCCCTGTGGAACAAGGCAATGAGGATCTTCTTCAAGAACTTAGACGAAATGCTCTGGCGTCATGCCAACTCCCAGGGTGACCCACACTGATGTGACAGAAGCGGCACTCACGGTCACGAAACCCAGTTAAAATTACAGAATAGAATTGCTTCCTATTCAGGTAGGCAAGGGGATTATCACAGTGGGGTCTCCTTATAGGAATGTGACACCCATCCACCGCACACACAGTGTTGGGGAAACCTGCCAAGTCAAATTTCAACTTTGACATTTGCAGCCTTTGGCCTCTGGGCCAGGAGATGTGATAGGCCATGTATGTATTAACATGACAACAAAACTCATGAACATGTTTAGCAAGAGTAGATTGAGATGTTGAATCTGTCTGCTACCCCACGGTATGACTCCTGATTGGCCAATGTCCAAAGGCAGAAAAGAACACTCTGTGTGACTGACTGTTTGCTTTGTGGTAAATTCATATAAACAGGACCAAGGGTAGTAATGACATCCTGTATAGGTAGAACATAAGGGTTCAGGAGAATACAGTATACCAAATTGTAGTTAAATTATGTTGACTTTATGTAGTTCGCACCGCCACTTGTTCTTTGGAAAGCCTGAAATGACTGCGAAATTCTGAGGGACTGTATAGGGGACGACCTCCTCCACAAATTGTAGTACTTTTGGAACTAATCTATACAATAAAAACATGTACTTATTATTATTGTACTTATTATATACACATGTATTGTAATTAAAAAGTATTGTCATTCAGTGTTTTTGTAGAACTGAGATAGATTCCAACAATTAAGGTTTACACGACTGTTGAACATGAAATATAAAAACTTATCTGTACAGTATTTGTACTTTAAACACAAAACAAATAGCTTACTCTCCAACAGCAATTACATCTAAGTATTTATTGTTTACAGAAGCCTAACATAACAACACTAAACAAAACATCATTTGATTAAGTATGAGCTTGATTTGTAAAACAGTATTTGTTCAGTTAGTTTAAAATGAAATGATTTACAGATGCACATATACTGTACTGTTTATAAACTTACCGTCGTTGTTCATTCTGCTGCATTTCTTCCAACAATAAAGGTATTTCTACAGCTTCCAGTTCTAGTGCACTCACATGAACCTGAGTTAACACAGAGGTAGACCTCTGATAATAAGGTATGATGATATATGATGATCACTCAATATGAGTGATTCTACAGAGAAGGTGACATTCGGGTGATAAAAATTCTCATATATGTATTTCTTCTTTCACACCTTGAACTTTTTAATAGCAAATCTTTCTTCATTGTCTTTCGGCTGTTCCCTTTCAGGTGTCGCCACAGCGAATCATCTGGCTCCATCTAACCCTATCCTCTGCATCCTCTTCTCTCACACCAACTAACTTCATGTCCTCTCTCACTGCATCCATAAATCTCCTCTTTGGTCTTCCTCTAGACCTCCTGCCTGGCAGTTCCAACCTCAGCATCCTTCTACCGATATATTCACCATCTCTCCTCTGAACATGTCCAAACCACCTCAATCTGGCCTCTCTGACTTTATCTCCAAAACATCTAACATGGGTTGTCCCTCTGATGAACTCATTCTTAATCCTATCCATCCTTGTCACTCCCAAAGAGAACCTCAACATCTTCAGCTCTGCTACCTCTAGCTCTGCCTCCTGTCTTTTCTTCAGTGCCACTGTCTCTAAGCCGTAGAGCATTGCTGGTCTCACCACTGTCCTGTACACCTTTCCTTTCATTCTCGCTCATACTCTTTTATCGCACAACACACCTGACACTTTTCTCCACCCATTCCAACCTGCCTGTACTCGTCTCTTCACCTCCTTTGAACACTCTCCGTTGCTCTCGACAGTTGACCCTAAGTACTTAAAATCCTGCACCTTCTTTACCTCTGCTCCCTGTTGCTTCACCGTTCCTCTTGGGTTCCTCTCATTCACACACATGTATTCCGTCTTGCTGCGGCTAACCTTCATTCCTCTGCTTTCCAGAGCTTACCTCCACCTCTCCAAATTTTCTTCCACCTGCTCCCAGCTCTCGCTACAAAGCACAATGTCATCTGCAAACATCATAGACCATGGAGACTCCTGTCTAACTTCATCTGTCATCCTGTCCATCACTAGAGCAAACAAAAAGGAGCTTAGAGCCGATCCTTGATGCAGACCCACCTCCACCTTGAACTCTCTTCTACAGCACATCTTACCACTGTCTTACAGCTCTCATACATGTCCTGCACCACTCTAACATACTTCTTCGCCACTCCAGACTTCCTCATACAACACCACAGCTCCTCTCTCGGCACCCTGTCGTACGCTTTCTCTAAATCTACAAAGACACAATGCAACTCTTTATTACCTTCTCTGTACTTCTCCATCAGCATCCTCAAAGCAAATACTGCATCTGATGTACTCTTTCTAGGCATAAAACCATATTGCTGCTCACAAATGCTCACCTCTGCCCTTAACCTAGCTTCCACTACTCTTTCCCACAGCTTCATTGTATGGCTCATTAGCTTTATACCTCTGTAATTGCCACAGCTCTGCACATCTCCCTTGTTCTTAAAAATCAGGACCAATACACTTCTCCTCCATTCCTCTGGAGTCTTCTCACTCTCCAAGATCTCGTTAAACAAACTAGTCAGAAACTCTACTGCCACCTCTCCTAAGCACTTCCATACCTCCACAGGTATGTCATCAGGACCAACAGCCTTTCCACTCTTCATCCTCTTCAACGCCCTTCTCACCTCACTTTTACTAATATTTGCTACTTCCTGCTCCACAACAGTCACCTCTTCTACTCTTTGTTCTTTTTCGTTTTCCTCATTCATCAACTCCTCAAAGTACTCCTTCCATCTTCCCATCACCCTCCTGGCATCTGTCAGTACATTTCCATCTCTATCTTTAATCACTCTAACCTGCTGCACATCCTTCCCATCTCTATCTCTCTGCCTCGCCAACCTGTACAGATCCACCTCTCCCTCCTTACTGTCCAGCCTAACATACAAGTCCTCATATGCTCTTTGTTTGGCCTTTGCCACTTCTACCTTCACCTTACGGTGCATCTCCCTGTACTCCTGTCTACTCTCTTCAGTCCTCTCAGAGTCCCACTTCTTCCTAGCTAGCCTCTTTCCCTGTATACACTTTTTAATAGCAAATAATTTACTGTTAAACTTTATGAATGCACATTTTCTATGGGAAAATGCATTTTATTTAAAATTTTCTTTAAGAATTCAGGCAAGAATTTGTAAGGCGGGGTGTTTGTGTGCAGAGGTACCAATGTAACATGAGTTATTAAATGTATATAAAAATGCATTATGCTCTACTGCACTGTTTAGATAGATACTTTGATCTGCATCAAGATATAGATAGATACTTGACCGACAGGAAATAATGTAAATGCAGATAATCCACCCAAAAATATTACCAATATCCAAAAGTAATGAATTGACATTTACTCGTGTTACTGTAATTGAGTAGATTTTTTGTGTACGTCTACTTTGTAAAGTAGTTTTTAAAATGTCCTTTTACTTAAGTATGTTTGGTTTACAGTATTGTACTTCACTACATTTTTAAATCATATTCACTACTTATTAAAAAATAAATGAATGAAAATGAAAAATAATACAAATAATACAACCGGGAAGGAAAAAAATTGCACCCCGGAAACCACTGCACTGATTGATTGATGGAGAACAAATGCGGTAAATTCACAAGAATGATGGAGACGAACAAAACACACGCCAGTGATTCAATTCAATATTCAAAGAACTTTATTAATCCCAGAGGGAAATAGCTTAAACTCTGCAGACACAGCTGAAAGTGAAACGTCAACAAACTCTTATGAAGCAAACCCCTGGTCATATTTAAGTGACCACTTTGATTTCAAGCACAACAAAGGGAACAGATTTATTATGCAAGTGTGTTCAATCAGCACAAAGTACAGGACACAGGATTACCGACTGTTTATTTAAAAAAATTCCACTAAAAGTGGCTCCTGTTTTTTCACGGTACCGTCCTTGTTACTTATTTTGGACTTATGTTATATCCTCACTAAATCTTGCAGAAAAAACAATACTTCTTCACTCACGCAAACAAGTTTTGATTAGCTACTTGAGTTCAAGTCAGGTAAGCGTTTATTGTCATTTCAACCATCCGGCTTGGTAGTCCAGTTCCCTTTTGTTTAGGAGACGGATGGCTTATGGAAAAAAACCTGTTACACAGTCTGGATGTGAGGACTGAATGCATCAGTACCTTTTTCCAGATTGCAGGAGGGTGAAGAGTGTGTGTGATGGGTGTGTGTGATCAGCCACAATGCTGATCACACACACTTTGCGGATGCAGCGTGTAGTGTAGAGATGTTCGATAGAGGGGAGAGAGACCCCGATGATCAGGTCTGCTGTCCTCACTATCCGCTGTAGGGTCTCGCGGTCCGAGATGGCACAATTAATTCCCTAAGCAGACAGTGATGCAGCCGCTCAGGATGCTCTCGATAGTCCCTCTTTAGAAGGTGGTGAGGATGTGTGAAACCTAAAAGCTGATTACAAATGATTTGAATTGTATGAGTGTGTGCTCTGCAGTGGACCCGTTGCAACCTGAATATACGCTACCCTGCGCCAGACTGTACAGTACTGCACAAAAGACTTTAATACACTTTAATACAACTTTTAGTGTAGGTTTTTCTTTTTTACAACTTCATTACTTACACACACTTTCAAACATTATCTGTTGCAAAAACAACGTTAAAGGAAAAATGGTTAAGTAGAAATAACCATGTGGTTTGTCACAAGTCGGTCGGATTACCCTTCAGGAATTTGAGGAAAAACTGCACTAGCTGCATGAAGTGAACCCGAGACTACCAGTGCAGCTTAAACGCAAAGCACGATCAGGAAAAATGCTAAATTTTTACTTTCATGACAAAATATTTCAGTTTCATTAGATCTTTACATTTCCCTGCTGTATACAGTAGGCCTAGTGCAACAAAAGCTATTTCCATCAAAGCAAGCATTTAGGAGAGATCTAATGCACTACTACATCTCTTCATTCTCAGCTGTGTGAGTGTGTTGGTGGCGCTTAAAGTTTTTCTGCGTCCTAAACCTCTTCCCGCAGCGTGAGCAGAGATAGGGCTTCGCTCCGGTGTGAATGCGCTGGTGTTGTTGGAGATTACTCTGGTTAGCAAAACTCTTCCCGCAGTCTGAGCAGTAATACGGCTTCTCCCCCGTGTGAACGCGCCGGTGCTCTCGGAGATTACTCTGGTTCCTAAAACTCTTCTCACACTGCGAGCACGGATACGGCTTCTCCCCCGTGTGAATGCGCTGATGTCTGTGGAAATTAATGTAACTCCTAAAACTCTTTTCACACGCCGAACAGTGGAAGGGCTTCTCCCCGGTGTGAACGTGTCGGTGTAGTTCAAGGTCGGTCCCTTGTGTGAAACTTTTCCCACACTCCGAACAGGGATACGGTTTCGCTCCCGTGTGAATAGTTAGGTGTTTTTGGAGATTTCCCCTTTGTGCAAAACTCTTCCCACACTGCAAGCACTCATACGGCTTCTCTCCCGAGTGAGTTCTCAGGTGTCGTAAGAGGTCACATCTCTCACTGAAGCTCTTCTCGCACTGTGAGCAGCGATGCGGTTTCTCCCCAGTGTGGATGCGCGAATGTCGCAGGACGCTGCTCTGGCTGGTAAAACTCCTCCCACACTCTGAGCAGGGGTGAATCCCTTTCTGCACTTGTGTGTGTGAGCTGTTATTGCAAGATGGACCAGATGAGATTTGGTGATTACTTTGGTCACTCTCGTCTGACGTCATATCAGCAGAATCCCTGGATGTTCTTGCAGAGGTACAGACAAAACAACCCTCAAATCTGCATCAGAGAAAAAGTAAAACTGGTTAATGGAGGAATATTTAAACAAGTACCCCATATTTATCCATCAACAAAATTCAGAGATACACAAATGCTTTAGTGTCAGGAAAGTGATCTGTGTGTTTTGGATGGGATTTAAGAAGAGGCTTGTAACAGCTAGTTAAATGTCAAGTTGTCAAGTTGTTCCAGTAAATCATGTCGACTCATCATGTGTTTACCTACCCAGGTTTAATAGGACAATGGTTACACATATGAGTTTTTACATCACCACAACCATAACGGGGTGCAATGATTACTTGCATACACACTGCCTATCTTAAAAATAAAAATAAAAAGTCACCCCTTTAGAAAGGTTAAATTATTGGCCTGCATCAAGGTCCAAAAAGAACTAAGGAGATCTGAAATAACTGGAACTGGTTAAGAAGCCTTCGACACATTCTCCCACTCTAGAAGCATAGTGCTAACTCTATGGAGATACAATCAAAAACAGTGATCACTTAAACGCTTGGTGTAGGAACCAGAGCTATGTTTAATAGAGTAAGTGAAAGCATCTCCACACACTCAACGCAAAGAGAACTCAAAGGATTGGGACTAAACAGCTGTGTCTCCATCAGAAAACCTCTTGTTAGTGAGACTCATCTGAAAAAGGCTTCAGTTTGCTAGGGAGCATAAAGACTGGACTTTGGCGTGATGGAAAAGGGTCATGTGACCTGATGAGTCCAGAATGGTCCTATTCCAGCGTGATGACGCCCATCATGTATAGTGTCCACTGTACAAGCCTCTGGAGACAGCGTTATGATCTGGGGTTGATCAGTTACTCAGGTCGAGACTCAGTAACGTTATGGGGCAATAAAATGAAGTCAGCTGACAACCTGAATGTACTGAATCACCAGGTTATCACATCTATGGAGGGTTTCTTCAGCCATATTCCATTAATCAGAGTGTGAGACACGTGAACCCTCTACCACTCTGTCCACTGTAATTAAACACAAAAGAAAGAGATGAAAGAGTGTGTCTGCCTATACAACCTTACACATGTGTAAGAGTGATTTACCCTAAAGAAAATACTTCAGCTAACACAGTAAATACAGTGTTGTATTTCCCACTGTACATAATGATGAAATGCAGTAATCATTTCCAAAGATATATTGGTTTTACTGTCAGCCGTCTGATCTACACTAGCTCTTCTATTGGATCAGACTACACGGGCCAGCCTTCACTCTCCTCGTGTCTCAGTGAGACTTGGCCGCACACAAGTCTGTCACTCAATCTTCAGTTTTCCATTTTTGGAGCATCGTTGCTATGTCCTGACCCCTGCACACCGGGAACATCGCACAAGAGCTGCAGTTTTGGAGACACTCTGACCCATCAGGATCTGGCCCTTGTAACAGTCTCTGTCTATAGTTATCATATCTAATTACAATGGCACATGGAAGTGGGTGGGGCAAGTGAACATTTTGTAAGGTGTTTGCAGAAGAAAACAACGAGCAAGCATACAGTAAGAATTTCAACAAGAAGCAAACTGTGAGGTCTAGGTGAAGGGATCAGAGCAGAGCGCATCGCAGTTTTGGTGGCATGGTAGGAGACATACGTCATTTTAAATAGTTGGTCATAATTTTATGGCTGATCACTGCATAATATTCTGCCTATGTTAGGGAGTGTTTTAGGTCATGTATATTAACTGAAGTAAATGAAACAATACTTAGGTTTATCAGAAATTTATATTATTTTTACATTTTATTAAAAAAAATATTACAGTTTCATAGCAGTTGTTTCATTTCAACATCCTTGATGGAAGAAGCTTTTCTTCAATAATTTATATCCAACTTGACATGATTCCATCTGTTGGTTCATTTCATTATGTAAAGGTTTTGTTGTGTTTTATGACGTCCACTAGAATAAGACTAATCCTGCGTTGCAAGCTGTGAAATGACTGTTGTTGCCGGTTTGTACTGGTCATCCAACAGCCTGAGTAACACTAAAAGTCTCCTGTGCGTGAACACGCTGATGGTTTCCAAGATTACGCTGGCTGGTGAAACACTTTCCACACGTTCCCGGCGTGACTGCGTCAGTGTGACTGCAGAGCGTCCATCCGTAGGAAACTCTTTCCGCACTCAAAGCAGGTGAAGGTGACGGCTTTGTTTAAAGCACTTTTGCTTTCGAGAGCACCGAAACGCCAGAACGCCTTTTCCGCTGAACCTCTTGTCGCAGTGTGAGCACTGATGCGGCTTCTCTCCTCTGTGGATGCCCTTGTGGACTTGAAGGTAATCTTCCGAGTTAAAACTCTTTCCACATTCAGAGCAGGAATAAGGTCGGCCTCCTGTGTAAACACTGAACAGGTGAAGTCGAAGGTTACACTTCTCCCTGACAAGCGGTGGAGACTGCTGGGGCTCTTGTTCTGGATCCTCACATTTATTTTTCTTTGACTTTATCCTGGTCAGACCTCCTGCTGTTCTTAGGAAGGAACATGTATGACGTGACGAGGAAACCCTGGACACCGCTCACATCTGGTTAAAAAAAAGAGGCAAAAATGTTCCAGGGTTCAATATTTTTAGCAAGAAAACCACACTGTCTGATTTTATTTTATAAGCTGACAAGTTGAACGCAGCATCGAGAGCATCAACAAGGATGTCAGGAAAAAAATTCTAGCCTAGTGATCAAACTGTTTGTCTGAAATAGACGTAATATAATTAAAACAGGAAGAACATTAGATACTAGAGATGGCGGAAAAATTGATTATGAATTGTGATTCTTTTGTGTGTTGATTCACATATCGTGACTCTGACTTCAAAATCCATTTATAAAAAACGACTTATTATGAGGAAGCGGTCGATCGGTCAGTGACCAGAACTATCTGGTCTTCAGCGTGACAGGCCTTGACCGGTGATCGCATGATCAGCCTCAGATATAAACCATTCTGTACCAAGCGCAGAAACTTCCAAGTGTTGAAAAATTACGTGTGGTAAAACCCTCCAATCTGCCGTTTTCTCCAAACTCGGACAGCGAATTAGTCTCAAACCCGATCATTACACACACACCAGTCTCAAACAGTGCCAACGCTAATTATCTTTATAATTCTATAGGTGGCGCTATAAACCCTTTACAGTTACCTTTAGGCATTTAGCAGACGCTCTTATTCAGAGCGACTTACAAAAAGTGCTTTGAAGTTTACGTGGGGGGGGGGGGGGATTAGTCCAAGTATTGAAGAAACAGACAGGTTAATAGTCGTTGTTTAAAGATTGTCAAAGACTCCCCGCTGTACGGACATCTGAGGCGAGCGGATGAGGCGAGCGGTGCTGGAGGATCACAGGGACGTGGTGTAGTGTGATTAGATTAGAGCAGAGAGGTAAGTGGGTGCTGGGCCATTTTTAGCTCTGTAAGCGAACATCAGGTTTTTTAATTTGATGCAGAAGCTACAGGAAGCCAGTTCAGCTTTGTGTTTAATTTCTCACTCATGCATTGTCTGTAGCGCTTTATTCTGAATTTAGGGTCGTGGGGGCTTGGAGCCTATCCTAGGAGTCTTAGAGCACGAGGTGGCGTACACCCTGGACAGGATGCCAATACACACACGCTCTCATTCACACACTACGGACAATTTGTGAACGCCAATTAGCCTAACGTACATGTCTTTGGACTGTGGGAGGCAACCAGAGGAAACCCACCAAGCACGGGGAGAACACGTAAACTCCATGCAGAATCGAACCCGGACCCTGGAGGTGCAAGGCGACAGTGCTAACCACTACACCACCGTGCCGCCTGGGTTTAATTTCATTTCAAGTTAAATGTTAAACTCTTGTATTTGAATTTAGTTCTGTCCTTGGTTTTAAGTGAGAAAACTAATGTTAGCAAGAAAGGTGATACATTTAATTACTCATTAAACTTTAAACTAAACTTTTAAATTTTTTAATAAAATCTGAGAAAAATGTAATATCAAAACAGGATATATATAAAATCATGATACTTATAAAACTGCGATTTTAATCAAGTCGGCACCGAGGTATCGTGATATAAAGTCAGGAGGTGACTGCTGATTCCCGTCCCTATTAGTTCAAGTTGGCTTTTATTGTCATTTCAACATACAGTTCAGTACACAGTGAACATTCCTCCAGGACCAAAGTGCTACATGCAACATAAATTAACAACATAAAAACTAACTAACTAAGAAACCTAATTAGCTGACTAGCTGAGACAAAACAGATTGACATTTTAAGTTAACAGAAAAACTAAGTTTTATATAAAAAAAAAAG
Organism: Channallabes apus; assembly: GCA_030522415.1. Lineage (NCBI taxonomy): Eukaryota > Metazoa > Chordata > Actinopteri > Siluriformes > Clariidae > Channallabes > Channallabes apus. The sequence continues at coordinate 1,182,109 of CM060112.1, forward strand.
ACAAGAAAGTACACTGTGCAAACAAGAGCGACAATGTGACAAGTTCACATTTCATTTCTATGAGAAAAAAAACTTTCAGATTTCAGATCTTTCGCTGACCTGGACCTACTGTAGCGTTATGACTCCAATTTGTGAGTAATTTTCAAATATAAATTCTTCCTGATGCAGTGCATCAATATCTCTATAGCACACGCAACCTTTTATACTGTTTATTCTGCATTCATGGTGCCATAAGTGTTCATGAGCAAACTGTGACATCATTAGACCGTTCATGGTGTTTAGGGGGAAAAAAATTTATATTTTCAAACGAGTTGAAATGTCAAGCTGAAGGATGTTTTTAGTGGCATTTACTAGTTTGTCTGATCCACAGAGGAACCACCACATCACACACACAACCCACAGCACAATAATGACCAGCACCTGTGGAGTCACGGCCTGAGGGGACAGGGCCCCCTGGTGGCACAACAGTAACACTGCACAGTACTGGGCTTCATGTTATACAGTAGCTGTGAAAACAATTCACTTTAACCAAAATAACAGTGTCTGATCTATGGCAAAAGGTATGAAAAAGGTGAGTTGGAGAGATGGCTCGATCTCACCAGATAACGATGGAAGGTCCGGGAGATCGAGAAACGGAATGAGCTGGGTACTGAATGAAATTATTGTCATATAATCCACAAACAGTCTCTCAGTCTCAAAAAACTCACAGCGCGCTGACTTCATCTCTCCGTGCCGGCTTCTATGCCGGTTCCGGCTTTATGCCGGCTCATGTGACCCACGTCACTTCCGGGTTCCCTCACGCTGCGATCGCGCATGCGTGCGAGCTTACCCGGTGACCAAAACACTGTCACAAGGGGGAACAAAACCACTAGGGCACATCTTCGGCCACAGGTGAGCAGCATTAGCTCTTCGACCATTTCCCTGTAATTGAAAATGTCCCTTTTGTGTGGCTGCGCTATAACTTCACTCCGTTTGGGAGCTATGCCTGTTTTTATCAAGTGAGTGTTGATAAAAACTCGTTTTATTGAGTGTTCCATAAGATGAACAAAGATTTTTAATACATTTTGACTTGGAAAACAAACAAGTCTTAGTTTACGAGTACCGAGCATCATGTATCACGCATGCGCTTCTTGATTTATTGTCGAGCCAGCGGTTTTTCTCTCTCTTGCACTGCTGAATTGTGGGTAATCGTCCCCCCTGCTGGGTCTTAGTGCTCGTCTCTTACTGGTATAATCAACATCCGTGCACATGTGTACCGTTTATTGTTTATTTTGTGTCTGTACGTGTGTGTACAGCGCGCGTGTAAAGCAAAAGCAAGTCTCATTAGAGAGGTTAAAGATCCATTTTCTCTCTCTGCTCAAGGCTCGGCCTGCTCTGTGTCTGTGTGAGTGTCATTGAAGACCGTGCCCCACACACACACACACACACTCTTTCTCTCTGCTCTACACAGAAACACTGCTCTGTCGCAATTCTTTTCAAAGGTAAAGGTGTTTTATTTTTACTTTACAGCAGTGATTCCGTTAGTGTGTCGCTCAATTGAGTGTCATTAGAGAGATTTCTTGGCTATTTTTCAGATAAAACAGTGTTTCCGTTGTGTGCGCATGTGAAAAGAGTGGAGGAAGGGTAACTGTGTAAAACGAGATGGGGGAGCTTACATTTGATATACACACACACACACACACACACACACACACACACACACACACACACACACAGAGCGCCTGCATGCATAAACGGAAACACTTATTTGTCAGGATTTATTTTTACTTTTTTTTTAAGGTAAAGTGCAGGTTAATTTGTTTGATTTTTACTTTGTGTGTTAATTATTTCTATGTATTTATTTTAGGGGCTGTGGAACGAATAATTGGAGTTTCCATTATTTCTCATAGGAAAATCTGCTTTGATTTACGGGTGTTTTGGAATACGAGCCGCTTCTGGAATGAATTATGTTTGTAATCTGAGGTTCTACTGTATTTACCTTATTGACCAGATTAAACTCCTCAGTCAGGAAAGTAAAGTTAGTGAGCAAAACTCATTTATTTTACACATTAATTACCAACTAAGAAACACACCAGAGTGTAGTGCAGCATTAACAAATATAAAATATCTTCATTAAGTTTAACAACCGAACACACACACACACACACACACACACACACACAGTGATACTGATCTCACTCAGACTGAGCCACTGTTAGCCGAGTGTAACTTACCTTGAGCTTTACAGCAGAACGCAGTTAACCACCTCAAATACACCCACAACGGATCAGATGGAACTGTGGGGGTAAAACCCGGTCAGAAATATTGGAATGTAAAGATGATTAGTAGAGTCGGAGAAGCTCAGCTCATCAATCAGCAACACTGCAGCACGGCTTCTTCTGCTCCTGGGAATGTGTGATGTACATGCGCACAGCGCCATCTGCTGGAGGACTAGTGCACTCACACATCAGTTAACACAGGGAAATTCAATTAAATAAAACCACACACTCGTAAAATATATTTTTGTTTAAAGAAGTGTGGAAAAAGGACTGAACCAAACTGTTCCTTCCTCTAATCAGCATAACAACACGAGGCTGTTTATTTAACAGACTAAAGGATTTTCTCGGTAGTCTCCGGGTGAATGTGGGGAACCTGCGCTGTGTCGGAGGCCCTGGATGACCAAGATCGACCTGGTAAATATGAGGTCACTAACCAACAAAACCTTCATTCTAAAGCAGTTTATCACCACACGTGCTTTGGACTTTCTCTTTAACCGCGGTGAAGTTCGTTTGTATGGAACTCCAAAGTGTTCAAAATTAAATAGCACATTATGAAATAAATAACTCTATGAATAAATAAGACACATATATGTAATATGAGAATGATATTGTGAAATAATGGACCATATTTTGAAAAAAAAGCTAATTATTGTGAAATATATTTACTTATTATTATGAAATAATATTTCATGGTCATTATTTTTCCCAATAACAGAGATTATTGGTGCTCCACACGGCCGTCCAGACGCGGTCCGCCGAGCAGGTGTCCAGGAAAACTAATCGATGTTAAAGGATCAGCCAATAGGCGCGCAGGTCCAACCCACTGGCGCTGATTGACAGAACGACTCATTCTGCTGAACAGCCGCATTATGTGATAAATAGGCAATCGTGAAAAACGGGATTTTGAAATAAAAACGGACTTTGAAAAAATTACATTTTGAAATAAAAACAGCAGGAATTAAATAAAATGACTCTGCAATAATCTCTGTTATTGGGAAAAATAATGACCATGAAATATTATTTCATAATAATAAGTAAATATATTTCACAATAATTAGCTTTTTTTTCAAAATATGGTCCATTATTTCACAATATCATTCTCATATTACATATATGTGTCTTATTTATTCAGAGTTATTTATTTCATAATGTGCTATTTATTTATTTAATTTTGAACACTTTGGAGTTCCATACGTTTGATGTTCAGACATTCAACGGACATTCGGAAGCGGTATTTTAGGGACCGTCGAGAAATTTCTGTCCAAATGAAAAGTGAAAGTACTTGTTGAAGACATATCTTGGACTACAAATAGGTGTACCTTGTTGAGGTCTCAGATTTAATTATTTTGGTACCAGTTTGGGGTCACCAGGTCACATGACCTAGAAGCTATTGAAGAAATAGCTTTCTGTGTTTAAATTAAAAAAATGTTTAACAAAAATAAAAGAAGACAAGGATAAGATCAGGGGCTCCAATGAGATTATTTTGGTACTAGTTTGGGGTCACCAGGTCACATGACCAAAAAGCTATTGAAGAAATAGGGGGTAGGGCTTTTTCATATTTAGCTCCAAAGCTTTGGAATAGCCTTCCAGACAGTGTTCGGGGAGCAGACACGGTTTCCCAGTTCAAAAGTAGACTCAAGACGCATCTCTTTAATCTGGCATACACATACTGTAACTCATCCCATAACCTCATACTCCAGTACACCTATCCTGAATGGCAACTACGCTAATTCTCCCCATCTGTTCTGTATTTCTCTACCCATCCCGAGGCATCGGGAGATTTTGCCAGCTTCAGTAGACAAAGGCCGACCCTGCGAGGTTCCTGAGGCATCCAGAGAAGGACCAGCTCCAGCTGGATTCAGCTTTATGATGGTTGGAGCTACACATGCTGCTCCTGTGCTTCCAGTGATCCAGACCTCATCTGCCCTCTGCACCTACTGACTCGTCCCTATGCTGAACTGGTCTTCATGTCAATTTAAATAATTTCTGTCATATTGAAGTTTCACCTGCACAACACACAAGATGTTATATCATTTCTATCTGTTATCACCCAGATGAGGATGGGTTCCCTGTTGAGTCTGGTTCCTCTCAAGGTTTCTTCCTAATGCCATCTCAGGGAGTTTTTCCTTGCCACCGTCGCCGTCACCCTTGGCTTGCTCATCAGAGACATTTCATTCATCATTCATTCATCTCATTATTACCTAGACACATTTTTCTCACACATACACACTTCCAATTATTTTCTTTTCTAAAAAAATTCTTTAATTTTTTGTAAATTTTCTTTCATTTTTGTGAAGCTGCTTTGAGACAATGACCATTGTTAAAAGCGCAATATAAATAAAATTGAATTGAAATAGTGATTTAATAAAAATATATAATATTTGCAAATTAATTCACAATACTCAATTAAGATTATTTATTAATTCAACAATTAATAATAATCAAAAGCAGTATGCATGGCATTTGTATGTTTAATAATAAATTAGAATAACTGGGGAACGTAGCCAGGTAAGTAACAAGTACTTTCACTTTTCATTTGGACAGAAATTTGTCGACGGTCCCTAAAATACCGCTTCTGAATGTCTGTCGAATGTATGAATATCAAACTAACTTCACCGCGGTCAATTCTTAATGGTCCCCAAATTGTCAGTTTCAAAGGCTCATATAAAGTGTGTGAAAACTTTCTCCAGTTTTTTATTGATAAGGTTTCTTCTACTAGGGCTCTTATTACATCTCCTGCATGTAACCCATCTATTTCCATTTCTGTTAAAGATTATTAATATTATGTAGCCTGCAGGTTCTCCTGCTGATCCCATTCCTCCACATCTTTTTAAAGAGTTGGCTCCCATTCTAGTATTAAATATAAAACTAGCAGCTTGGGATCTGGGGTGGTACCCATAAATTTTAAACATGCAGTTTTGCAGCCTTAGTTAAAAAAATTTTTTAAAAACTAATCTTGATCTGTCTGTGTTGTCTAATTACAGACCAATCTCTAAGCTACCATTTTTGTCTAAGATTCTGGAGAAGGTAGTTTACACACTTATTAACTAATAAGTTATCTTGGTGAGCATGGAATTCTTGAGGTCTTTCAGTCTGGTTTCAAGGCTTTTCACTGTACTGAAACAGTTCTGTTAAGAGTCTTAAACGACATTTATCGTATTACCGATTCTGTGAGATGCTTCTGTTGCTTGATTTAACAGCAGCCTTTGATATAGTAGATCATGAAATTCTTCTGTCACGCTTCGAACACTGGGTGGGAATTAGGGGGACAGCTCTAGACTGGTTTAGGTCCTATCTTATTGATAGAACTTTTTCTGTTAGCCTTGGAGATCTTGAGTCATCATCAGCTCCTCTTACATATGGGGTCTATGCTTGGACCCCTTCTTTTCTCGTTGTATTTGTTGCCGCTCGGCAATATCCTGAGAAATCATGGCATCTCCTTTCACTGCTGTGCAGATGACAGTCAAATTTATCTCCCGTTAAAACAGAAGGAAGGCCACTCTGTCAAGGCCTGTTAACATGTCTAGAGGACATAAAGGCATGGTTAGCCCAATTTTTTATTTATTTTTAATGATAAAAAGACAGAGGTTTTGGTATTTGGTCCTGGTGCCAGGGGTAGCGGTCCACCTCTGGATTTAGGAGATTTGGAGCAGTATGTCAAACCTACAGCGTCGAATTTAGGGAACATATCTCTCCAGTTCTTGTTGTTAAAGTGCTATACAAATAAAGATGAATTGAGTAGTGATTTAGGAACAATCTCAAATGATCAAATGTGTTTCACAATAAAACTCTTCTTATGTAACACTAACATGTTTGATCAAAGACATTTCCTTGAATTAGTTCTTTATTTAAACAAAAATGCTACAATAAAAAATTTAACATTGAAGTAAGAAAATGTATTTCATGATTGAAAGTACAGACTGTATATTCTGAACATATACAAGTCATGTGTCCATTATGTTCATTTAAATGATTTTGTCATCAGTTTCTACCTTTTTTGCTGCGACCTGAATATCTATCTCCAGTTATATCTAGTCATTTATAAACAATTATATCTGGTATTTTACACCGACATTTACATACAACTTTACCAGAAAATTGATAAATGAGGGCTGTGTCTGTATTTTCTTTGTAACGTTTCCCTGACTGACTCATCTGTACCTGCCCTCGCTGTGCCTGGGACTAATAAACCTCTGAATAACAAAGCCGTATAATCACTGAACAATTTATCTTTCCTTAATGTTTTGTCAAAGGTTTAAACTTACAGATCATAATCCCGTAATTGTGTGATTTGTAGTTATTTAAAAATTGAAACTGTGATGAATTGAAACTGTTTTCATTAAAATTGAAATGAATATGTGCTTAAACCAGGACTTTGCAGGGCGCGCGCACACACACACTACAAGCAATGTGAGAATGCCAGTTAGCCTAATCTGCATGTCTTTGAATGGTGGGAGGAAATCTGAGTACCCGGAGGAAACTGGACAAACATGTATAACAAATTTTGTATCAAAAATGGATCCATATTGGATAACCACCAAAAATGTATTATTATTATTAGTATTATTATGTGACTTGTTTTAGTAGTAAATGCAAATTTTTTTGCTTTATTAGTATTTTTGTGTTGCTGTTTTGCAGATGTTGTCAGGTCAGAGTAGGAGTGCATTTGATTTCGTTGTACTACTACACTGACAATAAAGTGAACCTTAAACCTTGAAAAAACACAGGGTGTACAGACTTTTGCTCAGCACCCTACATTAACAATACATAAAAAAATCTCCCACTGGCTGTACAGTATATAACAAGGAAACAAATTGAAAAGAGTGAAAGTGCTTTAAAGATTTTTGAGGCAAAACAATGCTTTATAGTTAAAGGATTCGGAATCCTAGGGAGTCCCCAGTGTGTTTATATTCACGTTGTTGTTCTCGGTCGCGTGCGCGCGCCTGTGCTGCCGAAATCTCTGGTGCGGCTCCTCTCCTGTGTGGGTGCGGCGGTGCTTTCGGAGGTTACTCTGGTTACTGAAGGTCTTCCCACAGTCCGAGCAGTGGTAAGGCTTCTCTCCAGTGTGAGTGCGATGGTGTAACTGGAGCGAGTCCTCTCGATTAAAGCTCTTCTCACACTCTAAGCAGCGGTACGGCTTGTCCCCGCTGTGAACAGACTGGTGCTGTTGGAAATTACACCTCTGTGTAAAACTCATCCCGCAGTCCGTGCAGCGGTACGGCCGGTCTCCCGTGTGGACGCGCAGGTGCCGCTGGAGGTTACTCTGGCTGGCGAAGCTTTTCCCGCACTCTGTGCAGCGATAGGGCTTGTGGCCGGTGTGAATGCGCTGGTGTATCTGAAGAGCGGTCCCTTGCCTGAAACTCTTCCCGCAGTCTAAGCAGTAGTAGGGTTTGTCTCCCGTGTGGATGCGCAGGTGGATCTGGAGACCGGTGCCTTGTCGAAAACACTTCCCGCACTTTAAGCAGTTATAGGGTTTGTCTCCGGTGTGGATGCGCAGGTGCTGCTGGAGGTTACTCTGGCTGGTGAAACTCTTCGCGCACAGCGAACACCGATACGGTTTCTCTCCCGTGTGAACTCGCTGGTGTTTTACGAGGCTCCCGCTCTCAATAAAACTCTTCTCACACTGTGCACACTGATACGGCCTCTCTCCCGTGTGGATGCGCCGGTGCCGCTGGAGGTTACTCTGGCTGCTGAAGTTCTTCCCACACAGCGAACAGTGATACGGCTTCTCTCCGGCGTGAACGCCCTGATGCTTCCTGAGATTGCTCTTCTGACTGAATCTCTTGCCACACTGCGAGCACGGATATGGCTTCTCTCCCGTGTGAACGCGCTGATGTTCTTTGAGCGTACTTATTTGACTGAAACTCTTCGAACACACTGAGCATTGGTGAACAATTTTTTTCACTGGTGTGCGAGAGGTGTCGCTGAGGAAAGGACCGGGCGACATTTGAGGACTGTTGGAGCTCTCTGTGGGCGCCAGATTCTCACATTTCATCTCCTCAGACTTCATATTAGCATGAAATCTTTTACTTGTTACTGCAGAGAGGAATGCATGATGTGTAGGATAGAGGAGAGCAGATGATGACAGAATGTCACTCGATTAGATCTGGATGGCAAATAAGAGAAAATGGTTACAGGTTTAATAGTAATTATTCATTCATTCATTCATCTTCTATACCGCTTTATCCTGTATTTAGGGTCGCGGGGACCTGGAGCATATCCCAGGAGACTCAGGGCACGAGGCAGGGTACACCCTGGACAGCGTGCCAATCCATTGCAGAGCACACACACACTCATTTAATAGTAATTATGATTATTAATAATAATATGAAATAGCTTTATGTTGATAACTAGATGTCTATGTGGGTAACTTGTGTCACTGACAAGTCACACTGAGGTTAGGATGAAGGTGACTATTAGGAATCGTACCTCTTAATGATGGAAGGAATCATCTGGAGACTGAAGCACATATTCAGCTTTATTATAGCATCTGTACACTCCTTCTTTTGCTCCATATGACCGTGTACACGCTAAAGCTGGAACTGTAATCAGAACACCATTTATATCTTTAGATATCAATGCAAAATCTTCTTACACATTCAACATTACCTCATGTCAATTGCAAAAAAAAAAAAGTGAAATGTAGAAATCGAATCACTATCTAGACAGAATTAAAACGCTGTATAGTGTAATAACTTTTATCATCCAGCAGATGTGGGTGTAGAGCCAGGTGTCGAACAGTTTTGATAATTAGTGCTAGTGTGGCTTTCTGTCTCATAACATTAACTAATAAACAGTACTATGTTCTAGTGCCCTACAGAGTGTGTGAGGTAAACAGCACTATGTTCTAGTGCCCTACAGAGTGTGTGAGGTAAACAGCACTATGTTCTAGTGCCCAAAAGAGTGTGAGTTAAACAGCACTATGTTCTAGTGCCCTACAGAGAATGTGTGAGGTTAAGTTAAGCTAAAGTTAAGCTTTATTTGTCACTTATACATTACAGCACAGTGAAATTCCTTCTTCGCATATCCCAGCACAACTGGGGTCAGAGCGCAGGGTCAGCCATGATACAGCACCCCTGGAGCAGATAGGGTTAAGGGCCTCGCTCAAGGGCCCAACAGTGGTAACCTGGTGGAGCTGGGGATAGAACCACCAACCGTCCGATCAGTAACCCAGTGCCTTAGCCCTCTGAGCCACCACTGCCCTGGTAAACAGCACTATGTTCTAGTGCCCTACATTGTGTGTGTGAGGTAAACAGCACTATGTTCTAGTGCCCTACAGAGTGTGTGTGAGGTAAACAGCACTATGTTCTAGTGCCCTACAGAGTGTGTGTGAGGTAAACAGCACTATGTTCTAGTGCCCTACAGAGAGTGTGTGAGGTAAACAGCAAATGTTCTAGTGCCCTAGAGAGTGTGTGTGAGGTAAACAGCACTATGTCCTAGTGCCCTACAGTGTGTGTGAGGTAAACAGCACTATGTTCTAGTGCCCTACAGAGTGTATGTGAGGTAAACAGCACTATGTTCTAGTGCCCTACAGTGTGTGTGTGAGGTAAACAGCACTATGTTCTAGTGCCCTACAGTGTGTGTGTGTGAGGTAAACAGCACTATGTTCTAGTGCCCTACAGAGTGTGTGTGAGGTAAACAGCACTCTGTTCTAGTGCCCTACAGAGTGTGTGAGGTAAACAGCACTCTGTTCTAGTGCCCTACAGAGTGTGTGAGGTAAACAGCACTCTGTTCTAGTGCCCTACAGTGTGTGTGTGAGGTAAACAGCACTCTGTTCTAGTGCCCTACAGTGTGTGTGAGGTAAACAGCACTATGTTCTAGTGCCCTACAGAGTGTATGTGAGGTAAACAGCACTATGTTCTAGTGCCCTACAGTGTGTGTGAGGTAAACAGCACTATGTTCTAATGCCCTACAGAGTGTGTGCGAGGTAAGTAAACAGCACTATGTTCTAGTGCCCTACAGTGTGTGTGTGAGGTAAACAGCATTATGTTCTAGTGCCCTACAGTGTGTGTGTGTGAGGTAAACAGCACTATGTTTTAGTGCCCTACAGTGTGTGCGAGTTAAACAGCACTATGTTCTAGTGCCCTAGAGAGTGTTTGTGAGGTAAACAGCACTATGTCCTAGTGCCCTAGAGAGTGTTTGTGAGGTAAACAGCACTATGTTCTAATGCCCTACAGAGTGTGTGCGAGGTAAGTAAACAGCACTATGTTCTAGTGCCCTACAGTGTGTGTGTGAGGTAAACAGCACTATGTTCTAGTGCCCTACAGTGTGTGTGAGTTAAACAGCACTATGTTCTAGTGCCCTAGAGAGTGTTTGTGAGGTAAACAGCACTATGTCCTAGTGCCCTACAGTGTATGTGAGGTAAACAGCACTATGTTCTAGTGCCCTACAGAGTGTGTGTGAGGTAAGTAAACAGGGGGGTGTTCTTCGTACGTCGCTAACTCAGTTAGCTGGATTTGATTGTTGTGGATTTGTCCTGATCTTGGATTGTTTCGTTCTTCGATGCTCATCTCGCACTTGTTGTCATAGCAACATGTCCGTAAGCTTGAACCTGGGGGGTGTTCTTCGTACGTCGCTAACTCAGTTAGCTGGATTTGATTGTTGTGGATTTGTCCTGATCTTGGATTGTTTCGTTCTCCGATGCTCATCTCGCACTTGTTGTCATAGCAACATGTCCGTAAGCTTGAACCTGCTCGGTAGCAGGTTTATTTCATGTAAACAGGATTAAGGCTGCGCTCCCGCCGGGTTATGATTGGTTGAAATGGTGAGGTCACATCTGATTGGTTAAAGAGCGCTGACGTGGACTGACTCACGTGGGGAAAGAAAAGTATCTTGCATGCATATATACGTCTTGCCATAATATATATATATATATATATATATATATATATATATATAATTGATATCAAATATTATATTAGAACATAAATTCATAGGTTTTCTATTATTATAATAAACTCTAGGCACGAGACAGCCCTCAAGACCATTAATTCAAATTCTTGTATAATGTTTATTTTGTAACACATTTATTTTTCAGGGGTTCGTTATAAATATGCAAATATATATACAGTATATGATATATATATATATATATATATATATATAGAGAGAGAGAGAGAGAGATATGTATAATAAAAATAATTTTTTTATAATGAAAAATTGGACAAAACTAATTTTATTATAAAGTAAACAATATAAAAGTATACGTTTTTTAAAAAAATATTCATATTTCAATTTTTCCATATACAACATATTTTTTTCATATTTCTTATTTTATTGTCTCATGTAATTTGTAAAACATATGTGCATATTATGTTCTAATATAATATTTGATAGTGATTATGTGTGTGTGGTGGTGGGGGATCCATGGCAGGGAAGCATTTCAGCGCATAACACGTGGGGGGGGGGGGGGGAGCATTTCAGCGCAGGTGTTACAAAAAAAAATTAGCTTGTTCTTTTTGTCATTTCGTCAACCAATCAAAGGGCTTGTGATCAGTGTTTCTACTGTCGATGCATATCGCCTTTTAAACCAACGCGCAATAATCCTAGACAACTCAATCCGGCCATACTAATCATCAACAACAGGTGTACTGGAAGAACCGACTTAGCCAGGTCTTAATTAGCACGATGATCTCATCTTAGATGTGTCAATTCATCCCGGATGTTTCAAGCGACGTACGAAGAATACCCCCCAGTACTATGTTCTAGTGCCCTACAGAGTGTGTGTGAGGTAAACAGCACTATGTTCTAGTGCCCTACAGAGTGTGTGTGAGGTAAACAGCACTATGTTCTAGTGCCCTAGTAGTGTGTGTGAGGTAAACAGCACTATGTTCTAGTGCCCTACAGAGTGTGTGTGAGGTAAACAGCACTATGTTCTAGTGCCCTACAGAGTGTGTGTGAGGTAAACAGCACTATGTTCTAGTGCCCTACAGAGTGTGTGTGAGGTAAACAGCACTATGTTCTAGTGCCCTACAGAGTGTGTGTGAGGTAAACAGCACTATGTTCCAGCCTGTGTAGTGCACTAGCATAGGAAGTAGAAGCCCATTTAGGACTGAGCCACTGTTAGCCGAGTGTAACTTACCTTGAGCTTTACAGCAGAACGCAGTTAACCACCTCAAATACACCCACAACGGATCAGATGGAACTGTGGGGGTAAAACCCGGTCAGAAATATTGGAATGTAAAGATGATTAGTAGAGTCGTTAGCAGATGATTAGAGAGATATTTCCTTCTCTTCTGCTTCTTCTTCGTCTTCTTTTCTAACCTTTTTCTGGCCGTTATAAACCGAGTGTGTAATGCACTACTGCCACCTACTGGACTGGAGTGAAACATTCTTATGCGCACACGTGCAGTGATCATTTACTTTATTTAAGATTTAAATTAACTGATGCTTTTAGATTTTTTGTTATTTAAAAAAATCTTTATAGTTTAAAATTCGGCATTAATTCTTCACTAAGCCAGTTTTCGGTATTTAAACGTGAGCCCATGTGTGGTGTTGATCAAGTTACCTGCTTGGTACAAAAGTTCTGATGGATTTGATTTAAAGTGGAGTTTATGCACAAAGTTGTAAATCACTAATAGTAATAGAAATTCAAGTATGGATTCTACTTTACAATAATGTCATGTAGGTGTATGATGCAAAATAGAGGTATTTTCTCTAGTGGATGTAAGTTAGAAAAGAGTCATAAGAAGACAGAGCTGCACTGAAGGACTAAACTGTAGGAGAAGCAAAGTTACGGAAGCGCATTGCATTCACACAATAAAAAAAATCACGGGACTTATGTGCCTGCTGCCCTGAGGAAGAACATTGGAGCTGTGGTCCTTCATGCCGGCACGAACGACACCAGGCTGAGGCAGACGGAGATCCTAAAGAAGGACTTCAGGAGCCTGGTCGAGAAGGTCCGCAGCACATCACCCACGACAAGGATCATCGTATCTGGACCGCTTCCCACATTTCAGCGAGGAATCGAGAAGTTCAGTAGATTATTTGCCTTTAATGAATGGTTACAATCTTGGTGTCAACAACAGAAATTACGCTTTGTTGATAACTGGAATGTTTTCTGGGTCCTAGGCTCTATCACACCGATGGCCTACACCCTAGCAGAGCTGGAGCAGCGGTCCTCTCTGACAACATCTCCAGAACACTACGAACCATCTGACTGGCGGTAAGTCATACTGTAGATTCCAAACATATTAGCCACATCACAACTCACCGTAGTGATAGACGCACACACATAGCTTGTCCTATAGAAACTGTGTCTGTTCCCTGAATACTGAGAAAGAAGAATAAATTTGTTAAATTTGCCCGAAACAATCTGATAACCATAAAACCAGAAAAAGGCAAAATAAGTAGTCAAAATCCACCTCTAAAGTTTGGACTACTCAACATTAGATCCCTTGCGCCTAAAGCACTTATTGTTAATGAAATTATCTCAGATTATTGCCTTGACGCACTCTGTCTCACCGAAACCTGGCTTAAACCAAATGAATATTTTGGTCTGAATGAGTCTACTCCGTCAGGATATTTTACTGTAAGCACGAGCCCCGTCTAATTGGTCGCGGTGGTGGTGTCGCCACTATCTACAATGATGTACTCACTGTTACCCAGAAAATAAGGCCCAGGTTTAATTCATTTGAAGTGCTTATCACTAATGTTGCACTAAATGAAATACATAATAAACCCTTGCTATATTTTACCCTGGCCACCGTGTACAGACCCCCGGGGCCATATGGCGATTTTCTTAAAGAATTTGGACATCTGCTATCAGACCTATTGGTTAACTCTGACAAAGTGTTGATAGTAGGAGACTTTAACATTCATGTAGATGATGCTAACGACGCTTTAGCACTCACATTTATGGATTTACTAAATTCCTTTGCGGTTAAGCAAAATATAATTGGAGCAACTCACCGCTTTAATCATACGCTAGATTTAATTATATCCCATGGTATAGATATCTCTAATATAGAGATCATACCTCAAGATGATGATATCACAGATCATCACCTCCTGACATATACTATACCCGTAGAACAGATTAGCTGTGTCTCCCCACGTTATCAATCTGTTAGAAATATGAATCCCACTACTAAAGACAGATTCACAAGTAATCTGCCGGATCTGTCCCAATTTCTTATTAGACCCCTAAATGCAGATGATCTAGATGAAGTGACTAGCAGCATGGGCACTATTTTTACCAGTACATTAGACACTGTTGCTCCCATCAGATTAAAAAAAGTCAGAGATAAAACATTTGCACCGTGGTACAACAGTCATACTCGCGCCCTAAAGAGAGCAACCCGTAACCTCGAGCGAAAATGGAGGAAAACTAAATTAGAAGTTTTTCGAATTGCGTATAAAGACAGTATGTGCAGCTATAGACAGGCTCTAAAAACTGCTAGGACTGAGCATCTTAGCCAACTGATAGCAAGAAACCAAAACAATCCCAGGTTCTTATTTAGTACAGTGGCTCGCCTAACAAAACCTAAGATGCCCGCAGAGAGTATCCCATCACAGTTTAGAAGTGAAGACTTTATGGACTTCTTTAATGAAAAAATCAATAATATCAGGAAGAAAATAATGGAGGTTCAACCTCTAATAGTATCTCACGATCCAGTTCAGCCTATAGCTTCACATTTAGATTTTCACTGCTTTACAGGTATAGGACAGGAAGAGCTGTATAAACTCATCACCTCGGCTAAATCAACAACGTGCCTGTTAGACCCAATCCCAACCAGATTTTTAAAAGAAGTGATGCTTACGGTTGGAGAGCCACTCCTAAACATTATTAATTCTTCATTACATCTAGGTCATGTCCCTAAACCTTTCAAGTTAGCAGTTATTAAGCCGCTTCTTAAAAAATCTAATTTGGACGCGAATGAAATAACAAATTACAGACCGATCTCAAACCTCCCGTTCATATCAAAAATACTAGAAAAAGTAGTATCAGCTCAAATTTGCACATTCTTGCAGGATAACAACATCCTTGAAGAATTTCAGTCAGGTTTCAGGCCCCATCATAGCACAGAAACTGCACTAGTTAAGATTACAAACGACTTGTTTTTAGCTTCAGACCAAGGCTGCATCTCATTGCTAGTCCTGCTCGATCTTAGTGCCGCATTCGACACTATAGATCATAATATTCTCATAGATCGCTTACAAAATTATATAGGTATTCAGGGACAGGCATTAAAATGGTTTAGATCTTACCTGTCTGATCGCTACCATTTTGTAGATCTAAATGGAGAACCGTCTGGTGTAATGCCAGTGAAATATGGGGTCCCACAAGGGTCAGTTTTAGGACCTCTGTTGTTCTCAATATACATGCTTCCCTTGGGTAACATCATTAGAAGACATGGGATTAGTTTCCATTGTTATGCTGATGATACCCAATTATATATCTCAACTAAACCAGATGAAATACCTAAGTTGTCTAGATTAACTGAGTGTGTCCAGGACATAAAAGATTGGATGACCAATAACTTTCTTTTATTAAATTCAGATAAGACAGAGATATTACTTATTGGCCCAAAAACCAGCACACAACAGCTTTCACAATTCAGCTTGCGCTTAGAAGGATGTACTGTTACTACCAGCTCAGCAGTAAAAGACCTGGGCGTAATATTAGACAGTAACTTGTCTTTTGAAAATCACATTTCAAATATCACAAAAACAGCCTTTTTCCATCTTCGAAATATTGCTAAACTTAGGAACATCTTATCCGTATCTGATGCAGAAAAACTAGTTCATGCATTCATGACCTCCAGACTGGACTATTGTAATGCATTACTAGGTGGTTGTCCTGCATCCTCAATAAACAAGCTTCAGTTAATCCAAACTGCAACCGCCAGGGTTCTCACTAGATCCAGAAAATATGATCATATAGCCCCAATATTATCATCCCTGCACTGGCTACCTGTTCAGTTTAGAATAAATTACAAAATAGTATTACTTACATACAAGGCCTTAAATGGTTTAGCTCCCACATACCTAACCAGTCTTCTGATGCGCTACAATCCACCATGCGCCTTAAGATCACAAAGCTCCGGACTTCTGGTAGTTCCCAGAATTTCAAAATCTACAAAAGGGGGCGGGGCTTTTTCATATTTAGCTCCAAAGCTTTGGAATAGCCTTCCAGACAGTGTTCGGGGAGCAGACACGGTTTCTCAGTTCAAAAGTAGACTCAAGACACATCTTTTTAATCTGGCATACACGTAACTCATCCCATAATCTTATACTCCAGTACACCTATACCGAATGGCACCTACGCTAATTCTCCCCATCTGTTCTGTATTTCTCTACCCATCCCGAGGCATCGGGAGATTTTGCCAGCTTCAGTAGACAAAGGCCGACCCTGCGAGGTTCCTGAGGCATCCAGAGAAGGACCAGCTCCAGCTGGATTCAGCTTTATGATGGTTGGAGCTACACATGCTGCTCCTGTGCTTCCAGTGATCCAGACCTCATCTGCCCTCTGCACCTACTGACTCGTCCCTATGCTGAACTGGTCTTCATGTCAATTTAAATAATTTCTGTCATATTGAATTTTCACCTGCACAACACACAAGATGTTATATCATTTCTATCTGTTATCGCCCAAATGAGGATGGGTTCCCTGTTGAGTCTGGTTCCTCTCAAGGTTTCTTCCTAATGCCATCTCAGGGAGTTTTTCCTTGCCACCGTCGCCGTCACCCTTGGCTTGATCATCAGAGAAATTTCATTCATTCGTCTCATTATTATTATCTGCACATTTTTCTCACACATCCACACTTCCAATCATTTTCTTTTCTATAATTATTATTATTATTATTATTATTTGTTTTTATTTATTTATTTTCTGTTATTATTATTATTATTATTATTATTATTATTATTATTTGTTTTTTTGTTAAATTTCTTTAATTTTTGTGAAGCTGCTTTGAGACAATGACCATTGTTAAAAGCGCTATATAAATAAAATTGAATTGAATTGAATTGAATTGAATGTCATAATTATGACTTAATATCTCATAATTATGACATCCTGATCTCATAATTATGACATCCTGATCTCATAATTATGACTTACTATCTCATAATTATGACATCCTGATCTCATAATTATAACATCCTTAACTCATAATTATGCCTTACTATCTCATAATTATGACATCCTTAACTCATAATTATGAGATAAGGGGAGGCAGTTTGTGGCAGGGGGGCATTTTAGCGCATGACATCGGAAACGAAATTTACTGCCTTCTTTTGCACGGAAGCGAGGATACAGAATTTTAAGCAGGTGCCAGATAGTTCTCTGAGATACCACAAAGCCAGCATGGATGCATTTCATATGCATGATTTTGTATCTATGTAGCGCTCCATATTGGTTTTGTTACATGGGGCGGTTATGGAGAGGCGCACCACGATGTGTTATGATGTGTATAAGAGCCCTAACATTTACATTTACATTTAGGCATTTGGCAGACGCTCTTATCCAGAGCGACTTACAAAAAGTGCTTTAAAGTTAACATCACTGGATACATACTTACACTGGGTTAACTAGGTTAAAAACTAAGTGCCATTAGTCCAACACAACTGGGAAGAGGGATTTATTATTATTATTTTTTTTTGGTGGGGGGGGGGGTTAGTCCAAGTACTGGAGAAACAGATTCGTCTTGAGTCGTCGTTTAAAGATCGTCAAAGTCTCTGCTGTAGGACATCTAGAGGAAGTTCGTTCCACCACCTCGGTGCCAGAACAGTAAAGAGTCTGGATGAATGTCGGCCTCGATCCCTGAGAGATGGTGTGATGAGGCGAGCAGTGCTGGAGGATCGGAGGGAACGTGGTGCAGTGCGTGCTGTGATTAGAGCAGAGAGGTAAGTGGGTGCTGGGCCATTTTTAGCTTTGTAGGTGAGCATCAGTGTTTTGAATTTGATGCGGGCAGCTACAGGAAGCCAGTGCAGGGAGCGGAGGAGTGGGGTGGTGTGGGAGAACTTGGGGAGGTTAAAAACGAGACGTGCTGCTGCATTCTGGATCAGTTGCAGAGGACGAATCGTGGACAGAGGCAGGCCTGCCAGGAGTGAGTTGCAGTAGTCCAGTCTTGGACGCAGGGCTTTAGAGGGGGTCAGTGAAATAGGAGTTGTTGTGAGAGGGCTTATGATACGCACGGGAGATGTTCCAGATGTATGTTCTGGAGATAGCGGGGGGGGGGGGGGGGGGGGGATTATTAATTAGGAACTTAAAAGTAAACAAAATTAAAACTGAAACACAAAATGAACAGAGCTCCGCCGTCTACGCGAGAACGGACGGGTCTCGGGAAACTAAAAATAAACTTTAGATCCTCTCGGAGCGTTCGCCCTTACCGAGGATTTATAAGAGAGAGAGAGGGGGGGATTGTGTCTTTTTGTACTTTCATACTGTATTTAATCTGAGTGCGCACGCTGGACTGATGCAGGCCGCGCGCTCCCTCTTTCTCTCTCACCGGCGTCACATGCTGGAGCTTTGCCTCTGTCTCTGAACACCACACTTTGTCTGTCTGCCTTTCTTTTCTACAGATCTGCCCATTCAGACTATTGCAGAGTATTTATGCGTGGTTCTGCCCCTCGTAAGACCCGCATTGTTACAGGTTTAGCTGCTCCTGAAGGAAGAGCCACTTCGAGAAGCATAGAATGTGCTTTCCTCCTGAACAGTCCTAAGCACTTTAGATACCTGCGCAGTGTTGACATACTAATGATAATAGCATCCAAATTACACAATGACATTAATATCTCCCAGTGTCTCAATCCAAGAAAGAAATAAAAGCTAATTAAATTTGGCAATATTTGCTCCATTGTCCTTGTCTTCTCAGAACCCTAATAATTACATGTAATAATAAGTCATAATTATGAGATATTAAGTCATAACTATGAGCTCAGGATGTCATAATTATGAGATATTAAGGCATAATTACGAGATAGTAAGTCATATTTATGAGATATTAAGTCATAACTATGTGCTCAGGATGTCATAATTATGAGATATTAAGGCATAATTATGACATAAGTCCCGTGATCTTTTTTTATTGTGTGAATGCAATGCGCTTCCGTACAAAGTAAAGGGTGATGGAGCTTCAGAACTCAGTAGTACATCGTACACTAAAGGGAAAATAACACATTCACTACTCTATACATACTGCTGCATAAGAATTCATTTTAATACTTAAAAACACCACCATATACGATGATCTGAAGTTATTTTAGCATATCAGTGCATCATGTATTACACTACAGTATGAGTGTGATAGTTTATAATATTTTATATATATATACATATCTTTCTGTGAAAATTCTCAGTCATCCAGATGGGGTTATCTGGAAGTTGAGTCAGGTTAACTGGACTTTTTTCTTGTTCAAATTGAACTTCCAGAATATTTAATATATCATATTGATTAGTGTTACTGTAGGGCAGTGGTGGCTCAATCGGTTAAGGCTGTGGGTTACTGGGTTACTGATCGGAAGGTCGGGGGTTCGAACCCCAGCATCGGCAAGTTGCCACTGTTGAGCCCTTGAGCAAGGCCCTTAACCCTATCTGCTCCAGGGGCGCTGTAAGCTGGCTGACCCTGCGCTCTGACCCCAGTTTCCTAATTGGGATATGCGAAGAAGAAATTTCGCTGTGCTGTAAAAAGTACATGTGACAATAATTGAATATTCTTCTTCTTCTTCTAGTCAGGGCCGCTGCTGGCCAAATCGGTGCCCTAAGCAGAAATGTACTTTTGTGCCCCTCCCCCAAATATTAAGGAAGTAAAAATAAAGTAATAAAAAAACACCTACTATAGGGGCCAAAATAGAACTTTAGAAAGAATAGAAAGTAAATACATAAATAAATTGTATCATTTATAAATGGCAATTGTAGCTCTACAGCAAAAAATACAAACTAAAATATCACTTTAAATAAAACATTTATAATAAATAAAATAAACAATAATAAACTGAAATAAAATCAACACTGTCATCTGCTGGAGCTTTCCAAAGTAAAAAATTTACAAAGGCACACTTCTGCTTTTTCTCGAGGCGAAGTCGTAAATGAGCTCCTCATATGATGAAGCCTTTGATCATTCAGAGTTGATGCTGACTATAGACCACTCATGCGCTCTTGTGCCGTAGATGAGCGCAAGTACGTTTTGATGAGCTTCATTTTAGAAAAACTTCACTCAGAAGAGGCGACAGTTACAGGGAGCGTCACTGTGTGTCATATTAAGAAAGATGCGTTAGTCGTGAAATTATTACCGACATTAAAACACATTATTAACGTCGACAGAATAAAATAAAGTTTCACAGGATTATGAACGTACATGAAAGTGAAGCACAGGCTTCATCTTGAGCATTTTTCCTTTTCGTTTCTCAGCGCCGGACTGTTGATGTCTCTTTCCAGGACCACGACCCGGTCCAGGCGTATTGTTCATTTATTATCATTTTTGGCCAAATAGGCCGCCGTAACAGAGGTGAGGGCGCGTGCGTCATCACGTGTGCTTAGCCTACTCTGCGTTCACCGTTAAATACAATATATACGGTTATATTTTTGTTTATTTGTATATGTATATTATTAATATTAATTTATTATTATAATATATTTAAAAAATGTTTTGAGCAGCTGGGAGGGTGCACCCCTGGGAGTTGGTGCCCTACACAGACTGCGTCCTTAAGATAAAAACAACTATAAGTTGAAGTAGCTTCAAATAAAAATGTAAGTGAAGGATTATGATGGTGGCACTGTGGCGCACCTCCAGGGTCTGGGTTCGATTCCCACACTTCATGGTCTGTGTGCTCCATCCAGTTTCCTCCCACAGTTCAAAGACATGCAGATGAGGCTAAGTGGCATCCCCAAATTTCCTGCAGTGTGTACATGTTTGTCTATGTGTGTGTGTGTGCCCATCGAGGAGGTACCCCGCTTCATGCCCTAAGTCTCCTGGGATAGGCTCCATGCCCCCTGCAACCCTGTCTATAGACGATGAGTGAGTGAGAATTATGAAACACGTCAGTATGTGTGTGTGGGAGAGAGACTTTCATTTCATGTCATGTCAGAGACAATCGGTCATTGCTTTGCAGGACCTGGAGTGGAGAAAGCTTGGTTGGTGAGTGCACTAATCCTCCAGTAGGTGTCGCTGTGAGCGTTTCGGTCGCGTTCCTCCACACATTCCCAGAAGCAGAAGAAGCCGTGCTGCAGTGTTGCTGATTGATGAGCTGAGCTTCTCCGACTCTACTAATCATCTTTACATTCCAATATTTCTGACCGGGTTTTACCCCCACAGTTCCATCTGATCCGTTGTGGGTGTATTTGAGGTGGTTAACTGCGTTCTGCTGTAAAGCTCAAGGTAAGTTACACTCGGCTAACAGTGGCTCAGTCCTAAATGGGTTTCTACTTCCTATGCTAGTGCACTACACAGGCTGGAACACACACACTTTGTAGGGCACTAGATGTACAATCGGGACTGATTTGGGACGCAGCCCAGGTATACAGCTGGCTATAGCTGTGTGTGTGTGAGTGTGTGTGAGTGAGGAGCTGTAGTGATGGTTGATGTAACTATGAGGAGTTTAGTTTATTTGAGTGATCTGCTGGCTGATGATTAAATATCCAGGGAAATATAAAGTGGAATTTAGAAGGCGGTTAAGGAGAAGTTTACAGATTCATCTCGCAACACAGGACTACCAACATGGAGAACCAAACAAATGCAGTCAGTTTTGGAGCTTTCATGTGATGTGACCACTGGGAGGCAGGTGGTATGGCCTCGCACCACCAGGGTAGAGGGTTTGAGTCCCACCTCAGGGTCTGTGTCGTGGAGTTGCGTGTACTCCTTGTGCTTGGTGGGTTTCCTCAGGGTACTCTGGTTTCCTTCCACAGTCCAAAGACATTCTGAGGAGGATAATTGTTTCCAGACTGCCTGTATTGTGTGAAAGTGTGTGTGTGTGTGTGTGTGTGTGTGTGTGTGAGAGAGCCCTGCAACAGACTAGCATCTTCTCCAGGGTGTACTCAGGACCATGGCCAAAGTTTCCTCAGATAAGTTTAAGGAGTCCTGTACAGGATCAACAAGATAGAGAATGTTTACATCACTATGTCCTTTGAACAGACTAGTCACCCCAAATCAGTCTTTTTAATGTGAGCACAAGATCATTGCTTCTCTTAGCAATTATTTGTCAGTTTGAAAGTGTAAAAATATATACTGCATAATTATTGCAGGTGCATAAGATTACAAAGCTAAAAGCTAAACAATCATTTCTAGATGTTCTTTCTAAGGTTAAGATTCATTTATTTGTCACATGGACCTTACAGTACAGTGAAACGATTTTATTTTTTTCAAATCAAAGAAAGCTGGTGTCAGGGTCAGGTAGGACGCAGACAGGGTTACATGCCTTTTTCAGAGCCTCAACAGTGGTAAATTGTTCAGAAATTCAGAGCTTTTTTTTTTTTTTTCTTCCCAGATTTTCTCCCAGAATTTAGTCGTATCCAATTCCTCCCCATCACTAGGGGGCTCTCACATCATGCTTCTACTATCAATCAGCTGGGTGGCCCGCAGACTATCACATATTTCCTCCGATCCACGTGACGTCACCGACCGCATCTTTTCAGACTGCTCACTCACGCACCATTGCGGACGGCGTAACACACTCGGAGGTCAGCACTATCCGCTCCCTCTGCTTGCGTGAGCTCACAGACGCCCCTGACTGGCTGTAGAGCCGTCAATAATGTGGGAGCCCGAAGTACCTCTCATCCCTCCCCTGTGAGAGAGCTCGGCCAATCAGCTCTCTCTAGGCCTCTGGCTGTGAGAGGTTACAGCATCACTCAGGGTTCATCCCCAGATGATAGGACAACTTTACCACTGCGCCACTCGGAGGAAGAAATTCAGAGCTTTAAGTGTTTAAGCCATCACTGTGCCTGGCTCCCCCCACCCACTGGATGGCGCAACACACGTTTTAGGCCCTCTACATCGAACCTGAACAGCAGCCATTACTACTATATTATCTTTAATATTTATTATGTATTATCTTTAATATATTTAACTCTTGTCTATTGCATCTTTCTGATCCAGGTACACAGGAGTGCTGTCCTACTGCTCGTCGTCTCTTTCCTACATATTTCATATTTCACTTCCACAATAACATCAAAAGATGAATTCAGACGACATTAAAAGTGAGATTCTGGAACCTCCAGAGAGCTTCATCAGCCAGCGGAGCTCGTCATCTCACACTGACCCCCTTCAGGGCGAAAGGAAAATTCACATCTGCTCAGAATGTGGGAAGAGTTTCAGTCAAAAGAGTTACCTCACAACCCACCAGCGGATTCACACTGGGGAGAGGCCGTACCAGTGCTCCCACTGCGGGAAGTGTTTCAACCTCAGCAGCATTCTCAGAAAACACTTGCGGATTCACACGGGAGAGAAACCATATCGGTGCCTGCAGTGCGGGAAGTGTTTCAGCTTAAGGAACACGCTCAAACGACACCAGCGCATCCACACTGGAGAGAAGCCTTATCAGTGCTCACAGTGCGGGAAGAGTTTCACTGAGAGAGGCAGTCTCAGACAACACCAACGCGTCCACACCGGAGAGAAGCCGTACCAGTGCTCGGACTGCGGGAAGACCTTTTCCGTCCAGGGTAGCCTGCAGCATCACCAGCGCATTCATACTAAAGACAAACCATATCGCTGTCCGGATTGTGGGAAGACGTTCAGGAAGGGAGCTCATCTCCAAGCACACCAGCACATTCACACAGGAGAGAAGCCCTACTACTGCTCAGTGTGTTGGAAGGGTTTTAGCAGACACGGCTGTTTCCTGAGACATCAGCTCATTCACACCGGAGAGAAGCCGCATCGTTGCCCGCAGTGTGGGAGGAGCTTCAGGAGGCGATGTCATTTACAGCGACACCAGCACATTCACACTGAAGATAAACCCCATCACTGTTCAGTGTGTGGGAGGAGTTTCAGAGAAGAACCTGATCTCCAAGCTCACCAGCACGCTCACACACGAGAGAAGCCGTACCAGTGCTCCCAGTGTGGGAAAAGGTTCAGGAACCGGAACCATTTTCAGCGACACCAGCGCGTTCACATGGCCGAGAGTGCGGACGTGTGGAGATTCTCATCGAGTAGTGTGGGAGTTGGCTAAATCTGTGTGTGTGGTGGGAGGGGTGACTGAAGACTGGAGCTGGCGGGTATCAGGAAAAAAATATCACTTTATAGAGATGAGGGGAAAAAAATCTATTTGGTTACGTATCGCACTACTTTTGTGTAGCAGTTTACGTATTGTCACACTGACTCCAAAATAAATTATTTAATAAAATAAAAAATGTATATGTGCTTGAATTCATGGTGGTAAAATGTTGCAGTTCCTCTATAATCCTGCAGGTGGACACTTCACATATTGACAGGGGGTATTGAGCTGTCATTTCTCTAGATCTGAGATGCGCAGGTGATGGAAAAGGAACAGCCGATCAGCAGTAGTGTGTGGATGTCTGTGATTGGCTGGTTTTGTGGCTGTTTTGTAACACTGGACCAAGTTGAGTGAGCGTATAGGCAGAGTCGAGCGCGCACAGAAAATAAATGTTGCACGCGCATGCAGGCAGAGTCAAGCGCGCACAGAATCAAGAAGTCGCGCGTGCGCGGAGAACATGTTGAGCGAGCAGGGGAGAACATGTTGAGCGAGCAGGGGAGACACCGCACGCGCAGAATCGCTCAGAATTGTGGCAGGAATATAACGTCATAATATTCCACCCTCAATGACCGATCGTGTGACTCATTTAAAAATTCGCTTGTGCTCCTTCATTGCTGAGCTTCACCTGTCATTTAATATCGCCCCCCACTCGTCACTTTATGTAAGAAATTAGCAGAGGATAATCAGTTTAGGGCTGCAACTAACGATTATTTTGATTATCGATTAGTTGGTCGATAATTTTTTCGATTAATCTATTAATCTGATTTTTTTTTTTTAAACTAAGCACTTTAATTAGATGTTTTGCTTAACTATATTAAACCATAAATCAGGGTATTATTTACGTATATAAGTAAACTTTAAAAATGCAATAGCCACATAGAGTTTAATGATCTTTAATTTTGACATATAAACCTTATTTTATGTAAATCAACATTTTTGTTTTTAACAATAATTGCAGATGGCAAGTTGACAGTGTGTGTGTGTGTGTGTGTGTGTGTGTGTGTGTGTATATATAGTTTAAAAAATACACTGACATTCAGTTGTTAAGAATGACCTCACTTTTAAATTCTCTTAAATTAATTCAACTTAATAAGAATAATAATAGACTTCTAGATTATTATGATATTATTTTTAATTGAAGTGTCTCTTGCTACATCCTTTTCACGGTTTATACATTATTTCGATCCTCTCGTGTATTTGATCCTTTTTTTTTGTTGTCTCAATAAAATAAAAAAAAGAAGAGAAAACTTTTTATATATAATATATATATATATATATATATATACTGTATATATATACTGTATATATATACTGTATATATATACTGTATATATATATACTGTGTATATATATATATATACTGTATGTATATATATGTATATATATATGTATATATATATACTGTATATATATACTATATATATACTGTATATACATATACTGTATATATATATATATATATACTGTATATATATATGTATATATATATACTGTATATATATACTATATATATACTGTATATACATATACTGTATATATATATATATACTGTATATATACACACACACACACCATTTTGCTATACTAGACAGTCTCGTAATACGGCGACGTAGGGAGAGAGAGAAAATCGCCGCTACTGGATTCACTCTATTTATTTTGCCCTTTTCCCGCATTTCCCTCTGTATAGCCTGTAGGATCATGGGATATATCCGGTCCTCCAAAGTATAAAATGAACGTGAAGAATACGCACTAGAAGTGTTTTCCTTGCGTTCGTTGGGATTTGAATGCCAAGAAAAAGCTGCATGCAACGTTTTTTTTGACACTGTATAACCGCGCAGCCGGACAAACGCACGTCACCAAAGCCCGTGTGAACTCTCTCACTGAATCGTATGCCTAGAAAACCCTCAGCGCTTCATCCGCGCTCACCGGACGACTGCCAGAAAACCGCTCGATTTTAACGCCCGATAAGAGACGTTTAATGTACTGTAAATTGCTCCCATACCTGGGAGGACTTGGGGCGCCGCGCTTTTTCCTGCAAACGCTTCTGTAACCTCCATTGCGCGAGCGACTGTGTATCTGTGTGTGCATTTGTGCATCTTGTGGTCGCGCGCCTCAATAACGTGAGCAGCCCAACTAATCGATAACGGCATTCGTTGACAACGAATTTCATGATCGATAATTATCGATCAATTTTATCGATTAGTTGTTGCAGCCCTAAATCAGTTAATCAATTCCTGTGTACTTTGGAGTACTATTATTGCCACGTTTGGGTCGCCGTCATTTTTTTAAAAACGCTCCCTATAACTCCGCACGTCACGGGTTCTCGCGACTAGACCAGCAGTGTTTAGGGGCCGGTGTTATGCGCTAAAATGCCCACCTGCCCCCCCAAAAACACCTTCCCCCCCAAACATAATCGCTGTCAAATATTGTATTAGGTTTACAAATTACATGAGACAATAAAATAAGCAATATTAAAATGTTGTATAGGGAAAAAAAAAAAAATATATATATATATATATATATATATATATATTTTCATGTATACTGTTATATTGTTCATTTTATAATAAAATTAGTTTTGTCTAATTTTTCATCATAAACAATATAGTTTTGTTCCAGTGATTGTACTAAGATGGGCTAATAATGTCAATCTAGGCACTGAACATATTGAGAAGAAAACGCTGTATTTTCTTGAATAATACTGCGGGCTTAATGCAAATATCTAAAAAGAGCCACTTGACATTAATGATGATCAGGGTTATACATCGGCTGTTTATATATTTGGGCCCAGGGGCAACAAGTTTTGTGTTAAAAGTGTGTCGCATACATAGTACCCCTACTCACCTCGGGGACAAAGAAAAAAAGTTCAGGCTCAGGAATTTTTTCCACCATCAGCCCTGAATTACAACTGTACAACACCTGGTAAACGTTTCTTCATGTGTGCTTGTTTTTAGCAGAGGGAGACTAAATTATTTCCAAAACACTATATGTGCTACAGAGTTCTAGTTCCAGTCACACCCTAACCCCGTGGCGGAGTAAGTACTGTTCCAATACTTATGCTTATGTTTGAATACCTCGCCTGTTTTTTCAGGGATTTGTTTGTTTGTTTGTTTTTAATCTTTCTTGCATTTTTACCTAGTTTACATTTGTACTTGTGTTCATATTGTTTCCAGTCATTTATGTAATACACTGTTCTTTTCTTTCTGCTACTCCTGGTAGCGGTTCCCACAGCTGGTCATCTATCATGTGAATCCACACCTTTGATTTGACCCAAGTTTTACGATTCCCCCTTTTAATTGGGCTTGGGTCCAGCACTAAGAAGAAGAAGAATTCTTAGTCACATTAACATTAATTATAGCACAGTGAAATTGTTCTCTTTACATATCCCAGGTTTAAAGAACTTTGTCAGATCACAGGGTCAGCCATGATAAGGGTTAAGTGCAAGACTCAAGAGCCAGCAGTAGAGCTTGGTGGAGCTCTGTCCTTCTGAGCAGTAACTCAGAGCCTTAACTTGCTGAGCCACTTCTGCTGGTGCAACCCACACCTCATTGGCTGAGATCGGTGTTTTTGCTGGGATGGCAACCCAGGTCGAATGTGTTGCAGGTGAGACAACACTTTTATTTCTGACCATGAATGCCATTATTAATACTTGAATGTGGCAGAAATATAGTAGGCTTCACACTGTCATGACTAAGAGCAGCACTTGGTTTTAAAACTGCTGTAAAATTGTTTCAAATTCAAGAGAGCCAGGAATTTGGCTTTGACAAAAACAAACTTTTATAAATGAAATTTTTTTTTTAAGTACTCAGTGTTAATTTGGTCTTTTTGTGCCGCCAAGGAGTTTTATACACTTTAGACTTACTGTAATAATATTCTTCGGATTAATTATAAGAAATGTATTCACAATTCCACTGTCTGAAATTATCTCAGATCACTATCTTGTCTCCATTCAAGTGTGTCACAGTGATAATGTACGCACAGCACCGCGCTACCGTATTAAACGTACATTCACATCAACTACCACACAGAGTTTTATCAGTAATCTCCCAGAGTTACCAACTTCGATTAGGCCACCGTCTGACCCCACAGAACTCGATCAGGCGACTGAATATTTAGAGTCGACATTTCGTTGTACCTTAGATAATGTAGCTCCAGCTAAAAGAAAAATTATTAGAGATAAGAAACTCGCTCCCTGGTATAACGATCACACGCGCACTTTAAAACAGACTGCTCGGAAATTAGAGCGTAAATATCGTCAAACTAAATTGTTAGTATTTCAAATAGCATGGAAAGAGAGCATCCTGAACTATAGGAAAGCACTTAGTGTAGCTAGATCAACGTATCTCTCCACTCTTATAGAAGAAAATAAAAATAATCCTAGATTTTTATTTAATACCGTAGCCAAATTAACCAGAAATAAGACCACTACAGAAATCTCCACAACAACATCATGCAATAGTGAGGACTTCATGAACTTTTTTAATAATAAAATTGTAAATATTAGGCATAAAATTTAACCGAACAATGTAATTGATGCAGATATTAACCTAGCCATGTCAGATTCAAACCTAGAATACTTTGGACACCCTGTACATTCTATTCTGAATCACAACATGAAGAAAAATGTGAAGTAAAAGACTCGAGCTGAAGAGGTTACAGTTCGCCAAAGAACACACTGACTGGCCTAAAGAGAAATGATGCAATATTTTGTGGACTGATGAAAGCAGGATTGTTCTTTTTGGGTCTAGAGGCCGCAGACAGTTTGTCATGTGACCCCCAAACACTGAATTCAAGCCACAGTACACTGTGAAGACGGTGAAGCATGGAGACACAAGCATCATGATATGGGGATGTAGCTTCTCGTACTGTGGTGTCGGGTCTATTTATCACATTTCAGGCATCATGGATCAATTTGAGTCCATCAGAATACTTAAAGAGGACATGTTGCCTTATGCCAGTTGTTCTCAAAGTGTGTGGCGCCCCACCTGTCATGTCTGTATTCCCCACTAGTGGGGCGCCACACACTGGAATGAACGAGAGGAAATTAGTGGAAAATAATAGGAAAGTGCCTATTCTAATTCATGCTTTTCTTTATTGATAATGAAGAGTGTACGCTCAAAACAATCACACGCAAATAAATGGATCATTAATACAAGTATATTTAATTGAAACCTGCGCGACCCACTGGGCAGCGCTGCGCGACTCTGACAGAAATAAACCGCGCCGACCATCAAAATACATTTTACCCCGCTGGGATGCGCACGTAGAAACCAGGCATGGCAAGGCGGAAACAATATTAAACAGTCCTGACATTTTAAATAAACTGAGTCGCGCAGGTTTGTGATTCGAGCGGCGATGCGCGATCCACCGGGGCTGCGCGAATAAAACAGATCATCACTGCGCTGTCCAGATAGTCGCGCTGCGCTGTATTTGCGCAGATATTTGGTTTAATCGGGTGCCGCAGTTTCGTCCCACTTTTGATGTGTTTGGCTTCACATACACTTCGACAATGGAAGAAGACGGTGCAGCAGCAGTGAGTTTGCTTACATGTGACGAAACCAAGAACGAGGAGATTGTAAAGAAAAAAAGGTGCCTCGTCTGTGGTGTGGAATTGGTTTGGGTATAAGAAAAGTGATACGAATGAGATGAACGTGATTTGGAAGGTACACAAGTGCACTGTTTTAACAAGTGGTGGAAACACGTCAAACATTTTCTATCATCTGAAATCCAAGCACCCACATGAATATGGCCAAAGTAAAAAAATGCGGCAAACCTCAGCAATTCACAGTTTAAATAAAATTACATTATGTAAAACAACTTCTTTGTGTTTGAATTTTTATTTATGCATTTTCAGATACAAATTGCTATATTGTGATATATATCGTTATCGAGGTAGAAAATTGCTTCTAACGTGATAGAAGATTTTGGTTATATCACCCACCACTACTGAAGCCTATCTTGAGCTTGGATTCATGGTGGTGGCAGAAGAGAGACCCGTGTGTGTTTTGTGTCTTATACCGCTGGCAGCAGACCGCATGAGACCCAACAAATTAGGAAGACATTTAGAGACAACACACTCCAGTCCCATTAATAAACCACTGGACGTCTTTGAAAGAAAGCTGGCAGAATACAGACAGCAGGAGAATCACATGGTAACATCTGAATCAGTGGATAGCAAAACACAAATGGCTTCATTCAAAGTTACATCTGTATGTAACTTTGAATGAAGCCATTTGTGCTTTGGCCAGTGCAAAAAAACTACAAACGATTGCTGAGCAACTAATAAACATGGGGTTAATTATGCAAAGATAAGTGACAACATAAGCCTTATAACAATTGCACGTGTATTTTATCTTGTTTTTAACTTGTTGTTTGATCTTATTGGTTTAGAAATTGATATTTCAATAAACAGTAAACTTGGCCGATTTCGTTATTATTTTGTTGACAAGTGGGGCTTGAAAATTCACTCACCCACTTAAGTGGGGAATGACAGAAAAAGTTTGAGAACCACTGCCTTATGCTGAAGAGTAATATTTTTTTGATCAGTGTTCAAACAGACACTGGAGAGTCATTATTCATCTTTATTAAGTGATGAATTTACAGTTTAAACAAAAATACTTGAAGTTTAATCGTTCTTGGGCGTCTCTGAACTAATATTTCGTTGTATAATCAGGTTTCTGAGATCTGCTGTTTGTACTACATGCCACAATTCCTCTACATTTCCTGGTTTTGCCTCAGAAACAGTATTTTTAATGTCAGGCCACAAGTTGTTCTGTTGGATTAAGTTCTGGGGATCGGACTGGACTCTCCATAACGTTAATCTTGCTGGTCTGGAACCAGGATGCTGCTCGGCTTACTGGTGTGTTTGGGGTCGTTGTCTTGTTGAAACACCCATTTCAAGGGCATTTCCTCTTCAGCATGAGGCAACACGACCTGTTTAAATTCAAAATTCTAATTTTATTTGTCACGTCCACAGACATACACAGTACGATATGCAGTGAAATGCTTATATGACTGCCAGTGACCTTGAAAATAAAAGCTTAAACATAAGAAATAAATATGAAAAGAAATACTTTAGAAAATAAGATTAACTAGTAAAAAAAATACTGTACAAATTAAAATCAAACATACTGTACAAATAGGAACAAAATATCAATATAACAATATAGAAATATACATTTAGCAGACGCTCCAGACATTTTTATCTCATTACACATCTGAGCAGTTGAGGGTTAAGGGCCTCGGTCAAGGTCCCAACAGTGGCAACTTGGTAGCTGTGGGGATTTTGAACCTGGGATCTTCCGAACCGTAGTCCAATGCCTTAACCACTGAGCTACACCTCAGTGGATAGCTCCTAAAAGAAGATCACTCAGGTTTGTTGATGGTGAGGTGATTGTTTGCTTTACATCTCAGTTCCCCCTCATGTTTGTGTTTCCTTCTGGCTCCTCCCTTTTAGTTATGATGTCATAGTTAGTCCTGCCGGAGTCCCTGCTTGCATTCTACAGTAAATATTAGGGTTGGGTACCGAACACCGGTGCCAATACGGCACCGGTACCTATAGAACCGGTCTGTACCAGACCGAAACAGAATGCGAATTTCGGTGCCTCATTTCGGTGCCACTTAAATGCCTGAACTGTCGATTGAAATATTTGTTCTCTAGATTCATATATTTTTGTAGATTAATAGTTTATTAGATTAAATAAAAAAAATTAAAAGCACAAATCATCCGGAAATGAGAGACCATCCGACATGCGCGTGAATGCAGTAACTAACGTTACACTCGCTCTGACGGCAGCAGGCGGTCTACCGATAGCTTAGCATGCTAAACTAAACAACTCTCGTTAAAATGCCTAAAACTAAACCGTCGAAAGTGTGGCTGTATTTCACAAGAAAGCAAATGTCTTACAGCAGTTGCGTGTAAAGGCGGAAACACGTTAAATCTAATGAAACATTCGAGGGCAGACGGAATAAAGTTTAAAGCAGAGGGAGGCACCGTGTTTAACAGCTTGTGGACAACAGCTGGCGCTATCAGTGTGGACGACCCTCAGTCCCAGTCACACCAACTGTAGCAAAAAGGAGTCACTGATTATGATGACGTCAGCAGACTTTCCGCAGGTTAGTAGTAGGATAATGTAATGTTAATAGCAAAATGCTAATCTTGCATTCATGCTAACAAATAGTCAAACGATTTGTAAAAAACTAATGTAACATGGATTCTGTTTATAATTATGGCTTTCCAGCCTGTACTAGTAGCACTACAACAGTGACCCCATGTACCATTGTAAAGAGGCTATACATGTCCTGTGCAGGGCAATAAGTCAGGAAAGAAGTCGTATTTTGACAGAAAAGGCAAATATGGTGAAATTTCTGCAAAAGAATTGCTAAAATTTGAAGCTTACATATTCATATATACTTTAAACTTTTAATATATTGTTAAATTTTAAGCATACATTTTTTTTTCAATAAAAATTAATTCTTGAGTCATCCACTATAATTTTGTGGCTTAAAAGTATCGGTTCAGGCACCGTTTTGGCACCGGTACCGTTTTCAAAGTATCGATTTGGCACCGGTATTGAAAAAAACCCAAACGATACCCAACCCTAGTAAATATACATTCACATTATACATTGTGTTACCATACCTAACTGCCATCTCTCCCCCTCTGTCTCTTTCCCTCTCTCTGTCGAGCTACACATGTCGTTCCTGAGCTGCCAGTGATCCAGACTCCCTCTGCCCTCCGGACCTGTCTGACCCATCCTGGTGCCCCGCTTCTGCTTGGAGATCTCGTCACATGGATACCCCATGTGTCTCTTTGGGATGTGTCTGGTGTCTGGGGATGATTTCACTCTCCCATGAAGATGGTTCTGGCATCGACTGGTGTTGACAGCTGTTTCTCTGGGGACTTGACTTGGCTGCAGTTGCTCGATAGTTCAAGACTGGAATTTCCTATGAGTCTACCTGAGTCTCCAATAAACAACCTGGACTCCATATTAACATCAATTAACATCAACTGTTATATTATGAATGTAGATCATTTCCTGCTATCTGTTTCACCCAGATGAGGATGGGTTCCCTGTCGAGTCTGGTTCCTCTCAATGTTTCTTCCTATTACCATCTCAGGGAGTTTTTCCTTGCCACTGTCGCCCTCGGCTTGCTCACCAGGGACTATCTGATTGTACTGATTCATACACATTCACATTCCATACAAACTTAAATAATTCTTTTGATTGTGTAAAGCTGCTTTGCGACAATGACAGTTGTTAAAAGCGCTATACAAATAAAATTTTATTGAATTGAATACATCATGTCAATGAGATCCAATGGACAGTACCTGCGTACTATAAAGGTATTTGTCCAAACCTGTTACTTATTGAATTCAGGTTTTTCAATCTTAATGATTCAGCATACCAAGACATCTTGGACAATGTTATACTTTTTATAAACTTTGTGTCCACTGTTTGTTGAGGGTCCTTTTTAATTCCAACATGGCTGTGTCCCAGTGCACAAAGCAAGGACTATAAAGACAGGGTTTGATGAGTTCAGTGTGGAAGAACTTAACCGGCCCGAGCACAGACCCCTGACCTCAACCCCATCGAGTACCTTTGTGATGAACTGGAACGGAGATTGTGAGCCAGGGCATCTCGTCCAACATCAGTGTCTGACCTCATCAATGCTGTACAGAATGAATAGACACAAATTCACACAAAAACACTCCAACATCTTGTGGACAGTCTTCCAAGAAAAGTGGAAGCTGTTATCGCTGCAAAAGGGGGAACGACTCCATACTGAAGTGTGTGTATTTAGATACAATGTCACTGCAGGTTTGGGGAAATACTTTTGTCCATATATCATGTTTCAACTTCCAGATAACCTCACCTGGATGACTGTGAATCTTCAGACATTTTGTCCATGTAGTGTATATTTGCTCTTGTTGATTAGGAGTTCTACCAGGCAGTAGTCTGATTTAGTGCTTTATTATACAATTTGGAAAGATTTTTTACTGTTTCATTTGGTTATCCTTCGCCTTCCCTTGAGCTCATGAGTGCATTAATCATCCAGTAGGTGTCGCTGTGATCGAGTTCCGTCACACGTTAACAGAAAGAAGAAAACAACAACGAGATGAGCTGAGCTTCTCCGACTCTACTAATCATCTTTACATTCCAATATTTCTGACCGGGTTTTACCCCCACAGTTCCATCTGATCCGTTGTGGGTGTATTTGAGGTGGTTAACTGCGTTCTGCTGTAAAGCTCAAGGTAAGTTACACTCGGCTAACAGTGGCTCAGTCCTAAATGGGCTTCTACTTCCTATGCTAGTGCACTACACAGGCTGGAACATAGTGCTGTTTACCTCACACACACTCTGTAGGGCACTAGAACATAGTGCTGTTTAACTCACACACACTCTGTAGGGCACT
Source organism: Channallabes apus (assembly GCA_030522415.1). NCBI lineage: Eukaryota > Metazoa > Chordata > Actinopteri > Siluriformes > Clariidae > Channallabes > Channallabes apus. Next base: position 1,216,932 of record CM060112.1, read on the forward strand.
AGAACATAGTGCTGTTTAACTCACACACACTCTGTAGGGCACTAGAACATAGTGCTGTTTACCTCACACACACTCTGTAGGGCACTAGAACATAGTGCTGTTTAACTCACCCACACTCTGTAGGATACTAGAACATAGTGCTGTTTACCTCACCCACACTCTGTAGGGCACTAGAACATAGTGCTGTTTACCTCACACACACTCTGTAGGGCACTAGAACATAGTGCTGTTTACCTCACGCACTGTAGGGCACTAGAACATAGTGCTGTTTAACTCACACACACTCTGTAGGGCACTAGAACATAGTGCTGTTTAACTCACACACACTCTGTAGGGCACTAGAACATAGTGCTGTTTAACTCACACACACTCTGTAGGGCACTAGAACATAGTGCTGCTTAACTCACCCACACTCTGTAGGGCACTAGAACATAGTGCTGTTTAACTCACACACACTCTGTAGGGCACTAGAACATAGTGCTGTTTAACTCACCCACACTCTGTAGGGCACTAGAACATAGTGCTCTTTACCTCACACACACTCTGTAGGGCACTAGAACATAGTGCTGTTTACCTCACACACACTCTGTAGGGCACTAGAACATAGTGCTGTTTACCTCACCCACACTCTGTAGGGCACTAGAACATAGTGCTCTTTACCTCACACACACTCTGTAGGGCACTAGAACATAGTGCTGTTTACCTCACGCACTGTAGGGCACTAGAACATAGTGCTGTTTACCTCACGCACTCTGTAGGGCACTAGAACATAGTGCTGCTTAACTCAAACACACTCTGTAGGGCACTAGAACATAGTGCTGTTTACCTCACGCACTGTAGGGCACTAGAACATAGTGCTGTTTACCTCACGCACTCTGTAGGGCACTAGAACATAGTGCTGCTTAACTCAAACACACTCTGTAGGGCACTAGAACATAGTGCTCTTTACCTCACCCACACTCTGTAGGGCACTAGAACATAGTGCTGTTTAACTCACCCACACTCTGTAGGATACTAGAACATAGTGCTGTTTACCTCACACACACTCTGTAGGGCACTAGAACATAGTGCTGTTTAACTCACACACACTCTGTAGGGCACTAGAACATAGTGCTGTTTACCTCACGCACTGTAGGGCACTAGAACATAGTGCTGTTTAACTCACACACACTCTGTAGGGCACTAGAACATAGTGCTGTTTAACTCACACACACTCTGTAGGGCACTCGAACATAGTGCTGTTTAACTCACACACACTCTGTAGGGCACTAGAACATAGTGCTGCTTAACTCACCCACACTCTGTAGGGCACTAGAACATAGTGCTGTTTAACTCACACACACTCTGTAGGGCACTAGAACATAGTGCTGTTTAACTCACCCACACTCTGTAGGGCACTAGAACATAGTGCTCTTTACCTCACACACACTCTGTAGGGCACTAGAACATAGTGCTGTTTACCTCACACACACTCTGTAGGGCACTAGAACATAGTGCTGTTTACCTCACACACACTCTGTAGGGCACTAGAACATAGTGCTGTTTAACTCACACACACTGTAGGGCACTAGAACATAGTGCTGTTTAACTCACACACACTCTGTAGGGCACTAGAACATAGTGCTGTTTACCTCACGCACTGTAGGGCACTAGAACATAGTGCTGTTTACCTCACACACACTCTGTAGGGCACTAGAACATAGTGCTGTTTAACTCACCCACACTCTGTAGGGCACTAGAACATAGTGCTGTTTAACTCACCCACACTCTGTAGGATACTAGAACATAGTGCTGTTTACCTCACACACACTCTGTAGGGCACTAGAACATAGTGCTGTTTAACTCACACACACTCTGTAGGGCACTAGAACATAGTGCTGTTTACCTCACGCACTGTAGGGCACTAGAACATAGTGCTGTTTACCTCATGCACTCTGTAGTGCACTAGAACATAGTGCTGTTTAACTCACACACACTCTGTAGGGCACTAGAACATAGTGCTGTTTAACTCACCCACACTCTGTAGGGCACTAGAACATAGTGCTGTTTAACTCACACACACTCTGTAGGGCACTAGAACATAGTGCTGTTTAACTCACCCACACTCTGTAGGGCACTAGAACATAGTGCTGTTTAACTCACACACACTCTGTTGGGCACTAGAACATAGTGCTGTTTAACTCACCCACACTCTGTAGGATACTAGAACATAGTGCTGTTTACCTCACACACACTCTGTAGGGCACTAGAACATAGTGCTGTTTACCTCACACACACTCTGTAGGGCACTAGAACATAGTGCTGTTTAACTCACACACACTGTAGGGCACTAGAACATAGTGCTGTTTAACTCACACACACTCTGTAGGGCACTAGAACATAGTGCTGAATTACTCAAACACACTCTGTAGGGCACTAGAACATAGTGCTGTTTAACTCACCCACACTCTGTAGGGCACTAGAACATAGTGCTGTTTAACTCACACACACTCGGTAGGGCACTAGAACATAGTGCTGTTTAACTCACACACACTCTGTAGGGCACTAGAACATAGTGCTGTTTAACTCACACACACTCTGTAGGGCACTAGAACATAGTGCTGTTTAACTCACACACACTCTGTAGGGCACTAGAACATAGTGCTGCTTAACTCAAACACACTCTGTAGGGCACTAGAACATAGTGCTCTTTACCTCACACACTCTGTAGGGCACTAGAACATAGTGCTGTTTAACTCACACACACTCTGTAGGGCACTAGAACATAGTGCTGTTTAACTCACACACACTCTGTAGGGCACTAGAACATACAGTAGTGCTGTTTAACTCACAAACACTCTGTAGGGCACTAGAACATAGTGCTGTTTAACTCACCCACACTCTGTAGGATACTAGAACATAGTGCTGTTTACCTCACACACACTCTGTAGGGCACTAGAACATAGTGCTGTTTAACTCACACACACTCTGTAGGGCACTAGAACATAGTGCTGTTTAACTCACACACACTCTGTAGGGCACTAGAACATAGTGCTGTTTACCTCACACACACTCTGTAGGGCACTAGAACATAGTGCTGTTTACCTCACACGCACTCTGTAGGGCACTAGAACATAGTGCTGTTTACCTCACACACACTCTGTAGGGCACTAGAACATAGTGCTGTTTACCTCACACACACTCTGTAGGGCACTAGAACATAGTGCTGTTTACCTCACACACACTCTGTAGGGCACTAGAACATAGTGCTGTTTAACTCACACACACTGTAGGGCACTAGAACATAGTGCTGTTTAACTCACACACACTCTGTAGGGCACTAGAACATAGTGCTGTTTACCTCACGCACTGTAGGGCACTAGAACATAGTGCTGTTTACCTCACACACACTCTGTAGGGCACTAGAACATAGTGCTGTTTAACTCACCCACACTCTGTAGGGCACTAGAACATAGTGCTGTTTAACTCACCCACACTCTGTAGGATACTAGAACATAGTGCTGTTTACCTCACACACACTCTGTAGGGCACTAGAACATAGTGCTGTTTAACTCACACACACTCTGTAGGGCACTAGAACATAGTGCTGTTTACCTCACGCACTGTAGGGCACTAGAACATAGTGCTGTTTACCTCATGCACTCTGTAGTGCACTAGAACATAGTGCTGTTTACCTCACACACACTCTGTAGGGCACTAGAACATAGTGCTGTTTACCTCACACACACTCTGTAGGGCACTAGAACATAGTGCTGTTTAACTCACCCACACTCTGTAGGGCACTAGAACATAGTGCTGTTTAACTCACCCACACTCTGTAGGATACTAGAACATAGTGCTGTTTACCTCACACACACTCTGTAGGGCACTAGAACATAGTGCTGTTTAACTCACACACACTCTGTAGGGCACTAGAACATAGTGCTGTTTACCTCACGCACTGTAGGGCACTAGAACATAGTGCTGTTTACCTCATGCACTCTGTAGTGCACTAGAACATAGTGCTGTTTAACTCACACACACTCTGTAGGGCACTAGAACATAGTGCTGTTTAACTCACCCACACTCTGTAGGGCACTAGAACATAGTGCTGTTTAACTCACACACACTCTGTAGGGCACTAGAACATAGTGCTGTTTAACTCACCCACACTCTGTAGGGCACTAGAACATAGTGCTGTTTAACTCACACACACTCTGTTGGGCACTAGAACATAGTGCTGTTTAACTCACCCACACTCTGTAGGATACTAGAACATAGTGCTGTTTACCTCACACACACTCTGTAGGGCACTAGAACATAGTGCTGTTTACCTCACACACACTCTGTAGGGCACTAGAACATAGTGCTGTTTAACTCACACACACTGTAGGGCACTAGAACATAGTGCTGTTTAACTCACACACACTCTGTAGGGCACTAGAACATAGTGCTGAATTACTCAAACACACTCTGTAGGGCACTAGAACATAGTGCTGTTTAACTCACCCACACTCTGTAGGGCACTAGAACATAGTGCTGTTTAACTCACACACACTCGGTAGGGCACTAGAACATAGTGCTGTTTAACTCACACACACTCTGTAGGGCACTAGAACATAGTGCTGTTTAACTCACACACACTCTGTAGGGCACTAGAACATAGTGCTGTTTAACTCACACACACTCTGTAGGGCACTAGAACATAGTGCTGTTTACCTCACACACACTCTGTAGGGCACTAGAACATAGTGCTGTTTACCTCACACGCACTCTGTAGGGCACTAGAACATAGTGCTGTTTAACTCACACACACTCTGTAGGGCACTAGAACATAGTGCTGTTTAACACACACACACTGTAGGGCACTAGAACATAGTGCTGTTTAACTCACACACACTCTGTAGGGCACTAGAACATAGTGCTGTTTACCTCACACACACTCTGTAGGGCACTAGAACATAGTGCTGTTTAACTCACCCACACTCTGTAGTGCACTAGAACATAGTGCTGTTTACCTCACACACACTCTGTAGGGCACTAGAACATAGTGCTGTTTACCTCACACACACTCTGTAGGGCACTAGAACATAGTGCTGTTTAACTCACCCACACTCTGTAGGGCACTAGAACATAGTGCTGTTTAACTCACCCACACTCTGTAGGATACTAGAACATAGTGCTGTTTACCTCACACACACTCTGTAGGGCACTAGAACATAGTGCTGTTTAACTCACCCACACTCTGTAGGGCACTAGAACATAGTGCTGTTTAACTCACCCACACTCTGTAGGATACTAGAACATAGTGCTGTTTACCTCACACACACTCTGTAGGGCACTAGAACATAGTGCTGTTTAACTCACACACACTCTGTAGGGCACTAGAACATAGTGCTGTTTACCTCACGCACTGTAGGGCACTAGAACATAGTGCTGTTTACCTCATGCACTCTGTAGTGCACTAGAACATAGTGCTGTTTAACTCACACACACTCTGTAGGGCACTAGAACATAGTGCTGTTTAACTCACCCACACTCTGTAGGGCACTAGAACATAGTGCTGTTTAACTCACACACACTCTGTAGGGCACTAGAACATAGTGCTGTTTAACTCACCCACACTCTGTAGGGCACTAGAACATAGTGCTGTTTAACTCACACACACTCTGTTGGGCACTAGAACATAGTGCTGTTTAACTCACCCACACTCTGTAGGATACTAGAACATAGTGCTGTTTACCTCACACACACTCTGTAGGGCACTAGAACATAGTGCTGTTTACCTCACACACACTCTGTAGGGCACTAGAACATAGTGCTGTTTAACTCACACACACTGTAGGGCACTAGAACATAGTGCTGTTTAACTCACACACACTCTGTAGGGCACTAGAACATAGTGCTGAATTACTCAAACACACTCTGTAGGGCACTAGAACATAGTGCTGTTTAACTCACCCACACTCTGTAGGGCACTAGAACATAGTGCTGTTTAACTCACACACACTCGGTAGGGCACTAGAACATAGTGCTGTTTAACTCACACACACTCTGTAGGGCACTAGAACATAGTGCTGTTTAACTCACACACACTCTGTAGGGCACTAGAACATAGTGCTGTTTAACTCACACACACTCTGTAGGGCACTAGAACATAGTGCTGCTTAACTCAAACACACTCTGTAGGGCACTAGAACATAGTGCTCTTTACCTCACACACTCTGTAGGGCACTAGAACATAGTGCTGTTTAACTCACACACACTCTGTAGGGCACTAGAACATAGTGCTGTTTAACTCACACACACTCTGTAGGGCACTAGAACATAGTGCTGTTTAACTCACACACACTCTGTAGGGCACTAGAACATAGTGCTGTTTAACTCACCCACACTCTGTAGGATACTAGAACATAGTGCTGTTTACCTCACACACACTCTGTAGGGCACTAGAACATAGTGCTGTTTAACTCACACACACTCTGTAGGGCACTAGAACATAGTGCTGTTTAACTCACACACACTCTGTAGGGCACTAGAACATAGTGCTGTTTACCTCACACACACTCTGTAGGGCACTAGAACATAGTGCTGTTTACCTCACACACACTCTGTAGGGCACTAGAACATAGTGCTGTTTACCTCACACACACTCTGTAGGGCACTAGAACATAGTGCTGTTTAACACACACACACTGTAGGGCACTAGAACATAGTGCTGTTTAACTCACACACACTCTGTAGGGCACTAGAACATAGTGCTGTTTACCTCACACACACTCTGTAGGGCACTAGAACATAGTGCTGTTTAACTCACCCACACTCTGTAGGGCACTAGAACATAGTGCTGTTTAACTCACCCACACTCTGTAGGGCACTAGAACATAGTGCTGTTTAACTCACCCACACTCTGTAGGGCACTAGAACATAGTGCTGTTTAACTCACACACACTCTGTTGGGCACTAGAACATAGTGCTGTTTAACTCACCCACACTCTGTAGGATACTAGAACATAGTGCTGTTTACCTCACACACACTCTGTAGGGCACTAGAACATAGTGCTCTTTACCTCACACACACTCTGTAGGGCACTAGAACATAGTGCTGTTTACCTCACACACACTCTGTAGGGCACTAGAACATAGTGCTGTTTACCTCACACACACTCTGTAGGGCACTAGAACATAGTGCTGTTTAACTCACACACACTGTAGGGCACTAGAACATAGTGCTGTTTAACTCACACACACTCTGTAGGGCACTAGAACATAGTGCTGAATTACTCAGACACACTCTGTAGGGCACTAGAACATAGTGCTGTTTAACTCACCCACACTCTGTAGGGCACTAGAACATAGTGCTGTTTAACTCACACACACTCTGTAGGGCACTAGAACATAGTGCTGTTTAACTCACCCACACTCTGTAGGGCACTAGAACATAGTGCTGTTTAACTCACACACACTCTGTTGGGCACTAGAACATAGTGCTGTTTAACTCACCCACACTCTGTAGGATACTAGAACATAGTGCTGTTTACCTCACACACACTCTGTAGGGCACTAGAACATAGTGCTCTTTACCTCACACACACTCTGTAGGGCACTAGAACATAGTGCTGTTTACCTCACACACACTCTGTAGGGCACTAGAACATAGTGCTGTTTACCTCACACACACTCTGTAGGGCACTAGAACATAGTGCTGTTTAACTCACACACACTGTAGGGCACTAGAACATAGTGCTGTTTAACTCACACACACTCTGTAGGGCACTAGAACATAGTGCTGAATTACTCAAACACACTCTGTAGGGCACTAGAACATAGTGCTGTTTAACTCACCCACACTCTGTAGGGCACTAGAACATAGTGCTGTTTAACTCACCCACACTCTGTAGGGCACTAGAACATAGTGCTGTTTAACTCACACACACTCTGTAGGGCACTAGAACATAGTGCTGTTTAACTCACCCACACTCTGTAGGATACTAGAACATAGTGCTGTTTACCTCACACACACTCTGTAGGGCACTAGAACATAGTGCTGTTTAACTCACACACACTCTGTAGGGCACTAGAACATAGTGCTGTTTACCTCACGCACTGTAGGGCACTAGAACATAGTGCTGTTTACCTCACGCACTCTGTAGGGCACTAGAACATAGTGCTGTTTAACTCACCCACACTCTGTAGGGCACTAGAACATAGTGCTGTTTAACTCACCCACACTCTGTAGGGCACTAGAACATAGTGCTGTTTAACTCACACACACTCTGTAGGGCACTAGAACATAGTGCTGTTTAACTCACCCACACTCTGTAGGATACTAGAACATAGTGCTGTTTACCTCACACACACTCTGTAGGGCACTAGAACATAGTGCTCTTTACCTCACACACACTCTGTAGGGCACTAGAACATAGTGCTGTTTAACTCACACACACTGTAGGGCACTAGAACATAGTGCTGTTTAACTCACACACACTCTGTAGGGCACTAGAACATAGTGCTGAATTACTCAAACACACTCTGTAGGGCACTAGAACATAGTGCTGTTTAACTCACACACATTGTAGGGCACTAGAACATAGTGCTGTTTAACTCACACACACTCTTTAGGGCACTAGAACATAGTGCTGTTTAACTCACACACACTCTGTAGGGCACTAGAACATAGTGCTGTTTACCTCACACACTCTGTAGGGCACTAGAACATAGTGCTGTTTAACTCACACACTCTGTAGGGCACTAGAACATAGTGCTGTTTAATTCACACACACTGTAGGGCACTAGAACATAGTGCTGTTTAACTCACACACAGTGTAGGGCACTAGAACATAGTGCTGTTTAACTCACACACACACTCTGTAGGGCACTAGAACACAGTGCCGTTTACCTCACACACTCTGTAGGGCACTAGAACATAGTGCTGTTTAACTCACCCACACTCTGTAGGGCACTAGAACATAGTGCTGTTTAACTCTCACACACTCTGTAGGGCACTAGAGAATAGTCCTGTTTACCTCACACACACACTGTAGGGCACTAGAACATAGTGCTGTTTACCTCACATACACACACACACACTGTAGGGCACTAGAACATAGTGCTGTTTACCTCACATACACACACACTGTAGGACACTAGAACATAGTGCTGTTTACCTCACACACACTCTGTAGGGCACTAGAACATAGTGCTGTTTACCTCACACACACTCTGTAGGGCACTAGAACATAGTGCTGTTTACCTCACACACACTCTGTAGGGCACTTGAACATAGTGCTGTTTACCTCACACACTCTGTAGGGCACTAGAACATAGTGCTGTTTACCTCACACACACACTCTGTAGGGCACTAGAACACAGTGCCGTTTACCTCACACACTCTGTAGGGCACTAGTACATAGTGCTGTTTAACTCACACACACTCTGTAGGGCACTAGAACATAGTGCTGTTTACCTCACACACACTTTGTAGGGTACTAGAAAACTAGTGACTCCTGAATGTTTGTACTGACGCCGACACACATTTACTCAGACTGTGGATGGTTACTGTGTTACACTGTGACCGTCCAGGTTCTCAGCGGCCTGTGTTGTTACAGTGTGTGTTAGTGTGTTACAGTGGGTGTTAGTGTGTTACAGTGTGTGTTGCAGTGTGTGTTACAGTGGGTGTTAGTGTTTTACAGTGGGTGTTAGTGTGTTACAGTGTGTGTTACAGTGTGTGTTAGTGTGTTACAGTGGGTGTTAGTGTGTTACAGTGTGTGTTGCAGTGTGTGTTAGTGTGTTACAGTGTGTTAGTGTGTTACAGTCTGTGTTACAGTGTGTGTTAGTGTGTTACCATGTGTGTGTGTTAGTGTGTTACAGTGTGTGTTTGTTGTGTTGTGCTACGGGGTGTTGCTGTATTACTTAGGTTAGTGTGTTGTGTGTTGCAGTGTGTTCCGGTGTGTTGTGTTACAGTGTGTTGTGTTACAGTGTGTTGCATTGTGTTAGTATATTGTGGTATGCTGTGTCTCAGTTTGTTGTGTTGTGTTGCATCGCAGTGCGTTGTGTTGCAGAGTATCATGTTGTGTTGTGTGTTGCAGTTGGTTGTGCTGTGCATCAGTGTGTCATGGTGGTTGTGTTGTGTTTCTGTGTGTTGTGTTGTGCTGCAGTGTCTTGTGTCTTGTGTTGTGTCGTGATGTGTTTTGCAGTACTTCGTGTTGCAGTATGTTTTGTTGTGCAGGAGTGTGTTGTATCATGTTACGTTGCGTTTCTGTGTGTTGTGCAGTGTTGTGTTGCAGTGTGTCATGTTGTGTGTTGCAGTGTGTCATGTTGTGTGTTGCAGTGTGTCATGTTGTGTGTTGCAGTGGGTTGTGTTGTGTGTTGCAGTGGGTTGTGTTCATTCATTCATTCAGTTTTATTTGTATAGCGCTTTTAACAATTGACATTGTCTCAAAACAGCTTTACACAATCAAAAGAATTATTTAAGTTTGTATGGAATGTGAATGTGTATGAATCAAAATGTTCAGATAGTCCCTGGTGAGCAAGCCCGAGGGCGACAGTGGCAAGGAAAAACTCCCTGAGACGGTAATAGGAAGAAACCTTGAGAGGAACCAGACTCGACAGGGAACCCATCCTCATCTGGGTGAAACAGATAGCAGGAAATGATCTGCATTTATACAGTGTTAAGTGTTAGGTTCAGCTATAATAGTTGATGTTAATTGATGTTATAATACTTGATGTAAAATGGAGTCCAGTAGTTATTCGAGACTTAGATAGACTTGTAGAAAGTTCCAGTCCTGAACTATCGAATTGTCAAGTCCTCAGAGAAACAGCTGACAACACCAGTCGAGGCCAGAACCATCTTCTAAGTAGATAGAATCATCCCCAGACACCAGGCACATCCTAAAGAGACACACGGGGCATCCATGCGATGAGACCTCCAACCAGAAACCGGGCACCAGGATGGATCAGACAGGTCCGGAGGGCAGAGGGAGTCTGGATCACTGGCAGCTCAGGAACCACATGTGTAGCTCGACAGAGAGAGAGAGAGAAAGAAAGAGTGAAAGGGGGAGACAGGGGGAGAGAGGAAAGAGAAAGAGGGGGAGGAAGAGAAGAGGAGGAGAGATTGCAATTAGGTATCGTCACAGTCACAATGTCTAATGTGAATGTATATTTACTGTAGAGTGCAAGCAGGGACTCCGGCAGGACTAACTATGACAGCATAACTAAAAGGGAGAGCCAGAAGGAAACACAAACATGAGGGCTCCCTGAGATGTAAAGCAAACAATCACCTCACCGTCAACAAACCTGAGTGATCAAATGAGACTGAGGAAGACAGCATCTAAACATACCAGTTCACCATAATACTCTACGTCCACGAGTCCCCCAGATCTGCTCCTTTACCTTATGGAAAATCTATTTATAAAAATGCTTGGCTAAATAAATAGGTTTTTAGCCTAGACTTAAACACTGAGACTGTGTCTGAGTCCCGAACACTATTTGGAAGACTATTCCATAATTTTGGGGCTTTGTAAGAAAAAGCTCTGCCCCCAGCTGTAGTTTTCATAATACGCGGTACTGATAAGCAGCCTGCATCCTTTGACCGAAGTAGGCGTGGCGGATCGTAAGACACTAGCAGTTCGCTCAGATACTGCGGGGCGAGACCATTTAATGCCTTATATGTCAAGAGTAGTATTTTAAAATCAATGCGAAATTTCACAGGGAGCCAATGCAGTGAAGATAGGATAGGGGTGATGTGCTCATATCTTCTGGTTCTAGTGAGGACTCTCGCTGCTGCATTCTGGACTAGCTGAAGCTTGTTTATGCACCTAACTGAACAACCAGACAGTAAGGCATTACAATAGTCCAACCTAGAAGTGATAAAAGCATGAACTAGTTTTTCTGCATCGTTTAGCGACAATATATTTCTTATTTTGGCGATATTTCTGAGGTGAAAGAATGCTATCCTGGTGATATTATCTACATGAGCTTCAAATGAAAGGCTGGAATCTATAATCACGCCGAGGTCTTTTACTGTTGCACTTGACGGAACAGAAAGGCCATCTAAAGTTACGGTTTGATCTAAGATTTTACTTCTAGCTGTATGCGGTCCTATGACTAGAACTTCTGTCTTATCCGGATTAAGCAGAAGGAAGTTAATTAGCATCTAATTTCTTATGTCCTGCACACATTGCTCAACTTTAGTAAGATGGTTTTTCTCATCAGGTTTTGTTGAGACGTATAGCTGTGTGTCGTCAGCATAACAATGAAAACTAATACCATGCTTACGGATTATGTTGCCCAGAGGAAGCATGTAAAGGGAAAAAAGCAGTGGGCCTAAAACTGAACCCTGCGGAACGCCAAACTCCACTAGAGAACATGCAGAATAATCACCATTTAAGTCTACATACTGATAACGATCGGTCAAATAGGATCTGAGCCAGGAGAGGGCTGTACCCTTAATTCCTACTACATTTTCTAATCTGTGAAGAAGAATAGCATGATCAATAGTGTCAAAAGCTGCACTGAGGTTGAGTAATACAAGCATAGTTACACAACCCTGATCAGAGGCCAATAGGAGGTCATTTACTACTTTAACGAGTGCTGTTTCTGTGCTGTGATGAGGCCTAAATCCTGACTGATACAGTTCATGTATGCCATTTCTATGTAGATATGAGCATAGCTGCTCCGCTACTATCTTTTCCAGAATCTTAGAGATAAAGGGGAGGTTTGATATTGGCCTGTAATTGGACAGCTGACAGGGGTCGAGGTCAGGTTTCTTAATTATTGGTTTAATAACTGCTACTTTAAAAGATTTTGGAACATAACCAATGCTGAGTGAGGAATTAATTATTCTCAACAGCGGTTCTGTTATTACTGGTACTATCTGTTTAAGAAAATTTGTCGGTATAGGATCTAATATACAGGTTGATGAATTTGCAGAAGAGATGAGTGAAATTAGTTCATTCTCTTCAAGAGGAGTAAAGTATTCTAGGTTTGAATCTGACATGGCTAGGTTAACATCTGTATCAATTACATTGTTTGGTTTCAAAGCCTCAATTTTATGCCTGATATTTACAATTTTATTATTAAAAAAGTTCATGAAGTCCTCACTATTGCATGATGTTGTTGTGGAGATTTCTGTAGTGGTCTTATTTCTGGTTAATTTGGCTACGGTATTAAATAAAAATCTAGGATTATTTTTATTTTCTTCTATAAGAGTGGAGAGATACGTTGATCTAGCTACACTAAGAGCTTTCCTATAGTTCAGGATGCTCTCTTTCCATGCTATTTGAAATACCAATAATTTAGTTTGACGCCATTTACGCTCTAATTTCCGAGCAGTCTGTTTTAAAGTGCGCGTGTGATCGTTATACCAGGGAGCGAGTTTCTTATCTCTAATAATTTTTCTTTTAGCTGGAGCTACATTATCTAAGGTACAACGAAGTGTCGACTCTAAATATTCAGTCGCCTGATCGAGTTCTGTGGGGTCAGACGGTGGCCTAATCGAAGTTGGTAACTCTGGGAGATTACTGATAAAACTCTGTGTGGTAGTTGATGTGAATGTACGTTTAATACTGTAGCGTGGTGCTGTGCGTACATTATCACTGTGACACACTTGAATGGAGACAAGATAGTGATCTGAGATAATTTCAGACACATTGTAATTGTGTTGCCTTGCATTGTATTTTGTTCTGTTGTGCTGCAGTGTGTTGCATTGGGTTGTGCTCTTGTGTTGTTACAATGTGTTGTGTTGTTGTGTTGCAGTGCGGTGTGCTGCAGCATTTGGGTTTCTGGTTTTCTTTACTCACTTTTCTACCATGTACAGCTCTAATGCTAGTTTAACGCATTCAAAAGCAAATATATTCTTTAGAGGTGAAACCCAGGGTTTAGAACAAGAGCAGACAGTCAGCACTATTACATTTACATTTAGGCATTTGGCAGACGCTCTTATCCAGAGCAGATTTTTTTTTTTTTTCATCTCATTACACATCTGAGCAGTTGAGGGTTAAGGGCCTTGCTCAAGGGCCCAACAGTGGCATCTTGGTGGTTGAACCTGGGATCTTCTGAACCGTAATCCAATGCCTTAACCACTGAGCTACCCCTATTACCTGTTTGAACACTCAGTCTAATACGACACACCTGGGCAAAAAGGAAACATCTGTAAGTTACACAAATATATTATTTTTTGGTCACTTGAAAAAAATGGTTGGCTTCAAACTAAAGGTGCCACATTTTTAAAAGTTGTTTAGAACGAATAGATGCAACGGTAGGACAGTTCTCTTCTCTAAGGTGGACTCAACAGTACTCGACTCCCCTGTCACAGGTCATCTGATCAGTCACCTCTGGTTGTTCCGTGGTCATGGTGAGACTAAAAGGTGACCGTGCTTTCGACCGTTATGCAGACCTGCTGTGTACGTCACTTTGGCCAACTGTTGTTGTAAATGTGCTTAAAAAATTTTATACTTACTAACTGATGTGGAATAACGAACTCCATCATTGTGTGTAGGAAAGTGGCACAATGAGAGCAAAGGAGGAATAATTTGCCCCAAAACCATAAAATTTGCCTAAAATGAAATTTAAAACATGACTGCGTCCGACTTTGTTGGTTCTCAACATCTGTTGTGTAGCTCAGAATTTGTGTTTATAAAATTAAGCAAAAGATTATGGATTTTAGAAATATGACCTGATTTTCCTTCTTTCTGCTGCAGATATGAGTGGCGGCCTGCATTCTCCTGCTCTTCTTTTACAAGGTAACGCCAGAACATTAGTAGATCCGGTTAGCACGACTTCAGGTGAGATTAAATGCAACAGTCAAGACTCCACAGTAAACCTCAGGACTCAGCAAAGCTCATCACACACTTTCTCCGCTAACACCCCTTACAGACTGATGCGAAATGAAACGCACCTCTGCGCACAGTGTGGAAAGGTTTTCGGTCAGAAGAGCACGCTCAAAGAGCACCAACAAATTCACACAGGAGAGAAACCGCATCGCTGCTCAGATTGTGGGAAGCGTTTCAATCAGAAGAGTGCTTTCAGAAAACACCAGTGTGTTCACTCGGGAGAGAAGCCGTATCACTGCCCAAACTGTGGCAAGAGCTTCAGTCAGAAAAGTACTCTTAAAGAACACCACCGAGTTCACACAGGAGAGAAGCCGTATCGATGCTCACAGTGCGGGAAGAGTTTCAGTCAGAACGGGAATCTGAAAAAACACCAGCGGATTCACTCAGGAGAGAAGCCGTACCAGTGCTCGCAGTGCCGCAAGGATTTCATGAGCCAGAGCGATCTCCAGCGGCACCAGCGTGTTCACTCCGGAGAGAAGCTGTACCAGTGTGTGCAGTGTGAGAAGAGTTTTATCGAGAGCGGAAATCTTGTAAAGCACCAGAGGATTCACACCGGAGAGAAGCCGTACCAGTGTTCGCACTGCGGGAAGAGTTTCACACAGAAAAGCAACCTCCGAAAACACCTGCGCATTCACACCGGAGACAAACCCCATTACTGCGCAGAATGCGGGAAGAGTTTCACTCAAGGAACCGATCTCCAAGTGCACCAGCGCGTTCACACCGGGGAGAAGCCGTATCGCTGCTCGCTGTGCGGGAAGAGTTTCACTAGTCAGAGCAATCTCCTGCGACACCAGCGCATCCACACCGGAGAGAAGCCGTACCAGTGCTCAGAGTGCGGGAAGAGTTTTATCGATAGAGGTATTCTCGTACAACACCTGCGAGTCCACACTGGAGAGAAGCCGTATCGGTGCGCGCACTGCGGCATGAGTTTTACACAAAAGGGGAATCTCCGGAAACACTTACACGTTCACACTGGAGAGAAACCGTATCAGTGCTTAGACTGTGGGAAGAGTTTTACCCAGGGAGCCGACCTCCAGGTTCACCGACACGTTCACACCGGCGAGAAACCTTATTACTGTCCCGCCTGCGGAAAGAGCTTCACCAGGCATAGCAGCTTCCAGCGACACCAGCGCGTTCACACCGGAGAGAAGCCGTATCAATGCGCGGAGTGTGGTCAAAGTTTTATTGAGAACAGTAAGCTGATAAAACACCAGACTGTTCATGCAGGATTGCGGCAACATCTTCACACAGCCGAGATCGAGGACATGCCGCAGTTTTTTTTTGAAAATGGTGTATGTGTTAATTAATTTAATTCTAAACCGGATCTTTTAAATCTGGTGTTGTGTTTTCCTTCTTTATCGGAGGGGACTGTGGACTTTAAAATCTATAGAATTATGAAAATTTATACTGTGTGTAAATGAACAGTGTGTTACTCTAAAGGTCATTAATTAAATGATCTTGCATATTTATTATTTTATTTTTAATGCATGGCCATTAACAAGATTACCAAGACATTATTGTATACAGTACATAGATTATATATTTTCTTGAATTCTTGTAATTCCTAGAGAGAATAATGGAGCAGTTGTTATAACTTTCAATTACCGTAGAGGAAAACAAATGATCTACATCAATAATTTAACTGCATCACATTTTGACCTGATCCGTGAATATTTTTCTGATAAATATCAGCTTGCATTTTACTCTGGAATAGAATAAAATCCAAGCCTTGTGTAAATGTTCCTATTCATTCTTTATATTATAAATGGAAAAGTTCTTCTGCTGTATTATTCCCTGTTATATGCTGCTCTTCATAATAAAACTAATGATAAAAGTTGGAACCTCAGCATCCACCTAAAAACATGCACTTCCTTTTGCAGGTTGGAGATCAGAGTGAGTCAGTAATATTTTGAATATGGTCAGGCATCAGACAGGATTATATAGAGAGATTCAGTGATGGATCACGATTTTTTTACACAGCAATTCATGTACAGTGAAACCTCTGATTGCGAGTAATGCGTTTTTCTCTCTCTTGCGCTGCAGAATTGTGGGTAATCATCTCCCGTTCAGTGCTCGTCTCTTACTGGTATAATCAACATCCGTGCATGTGTGTACTGTTTACTATAACACTGGGACCACATGTGTGTGTAAAACATCTTATTTTGTGTCTGTATCTGTGTGCACAGCGCGTGTGTAAGGGTCTTTTGCGGGGTCAGGGGTAGCTCAGTGGTTAAGGCATTGGACTACGGTTCGGAAGATCCCAGGTTCAAACCCCACAACCACCAAGTTACCACTGTTAGGCCCTTGAGCAACGCCCTTAACCCTCAACTGCTCAGATGTGTAATGAGATAAAAATGTAAGTCGCTCTGGATAAGAGCGTCTGCCAAATGCCTAAATGTAAATGTATTTTCAAAGCAAGTATCATTAGAGAGGTTAAAGATCCATTTTCTCACTCTGCATCAGCCTGCACTTTGTGACGCCTCCTACAGACAACTCCTACTTTCGCCTTCACACACACACACACACACACACTCTTTCTCTCTGCTCTACACAGAAACTCTGCTCTGTCATGATTCTTTTCAAAGGTAAAGTGCAGGTTAATGTCTTTTTTATTTTTACTTTACAGCAGTGATTCCGTTAGTGTTGCTCAATCGAGTGTCATTAGAGAGATTTCTTGTTTATTTTTCCGATAAAACTGTGTTTCCGTTGTGTGTGTGAAAGGAGTGGTGGAGAGCTCTGAGAGCTTTTCTTCATGTCTCTCTGGATAAGGGTGTTTGATTAATGTTTTAAAATATTTTTTTTTTAAAGGAAAAAAAGAACAGTTTAAATTTGACAGAATATTCCAGATATAAAAATACTTCATCAGTTCAATCCAGGATTAGAGTTGGATCAAACAATGGTCACATTTACACACATTTGCATTAAAAACAATTTACATGAATGCCAAATATCTATGCTGGACTTTGCTCAGACATCGTTGCAACTTTGTCATTGAATCATTTTGACCAACCTCATGTATTTTACCAATATTTTACATGTCCAACATTACTTCATAAACAGCTGTTCACTGAAATGTGTTATAATAATAATAATCAGAATATTACATCTGACTGAGTCTACAGAGGTGTCCATAAGTATTGAGACATTGCGAAATTCAATTTCTCTTTTTTTTTTATTATTATGATTATAAGGGTAATAAAAATAATTTGTTATTGTATGGAGGGAATGCAAACAATATTTAGTATAGTCATTTATTCTTCATAGCCGGCTGGATCTGGCTTTAGAGTCAAACAGATGTCTGGTGTCATTTCGCTCAATCGATTCCTGGAGATCATATACGGAAAATAAATTTGTATGTGTAATTCACAATTTCCACAATGGAGTTCTCCAATCACTTGAGAATTCCTGAGACTTAGGGATTTTTATGCAGAGGTGGACACCCTGGCTTCAAAAAGGCAAAGTACCGCTGCATATTTTTTCCATCCATTAACTAAACCCCTTTGATTCTAATTAGCACAACTCTTCAAACAGACAGGATGAAACTTAGTTAATTCCAGAGGTCAAATTGCTTTAAGCGTTGTTCAATACAGTATGCATCCTCCAAGCAAACATTTGGATGATCTTTGACAGTTTATGACAGCTGTTGTGAAATAGATAACGTCAAACACATCCGTTCATTTTAATTTTTTTTATTAACCCGAATAGCAACACTATGTTCTAGTGCCCAAATATATTATATACATATTAAATATATTTGTATAGACACGTCTTTACACATTGCTGAAATATTCAATTCAATAGTCATTAGCGCAAAGCAGCTTTACAGTAAATCAGAAATGAGAACCATAAACAAAATATTAGAGAAAGATGAGAGAAACGGTGGGTAAAGAAAAGACCTGGAAGGTGGATGTACACAATTCAAAGAAAGGTAGGAATGATGAGAAACAGAAAGCAGCAGTCAGACTAAGGTTTGGACATGCTGGAGTAAACAGCACACTATTTACAATTACAGTATGAGATGTGAGAGACATAAAAACCCAATTTAGTCTACAGGAACTATTACAAAAGGAAAGAGGAGATAAAACATACAAACACTTCATATAATAGCTTAAGAGAACCAAACGAATTGAGAAAATATTAAGAAAAACGTATAAATGATTCACTGTTAGCATAGACCTGATTCTGATCTCCACTCCACTAGGTGGCGGTAATTACTTACTTAAAGTAGTTCATAAGAGTTTGTTGACGTTTCACTTTCAGCTGTGTCTGCAGAGTTTAAGCTATTTCCCTCTGGGATTAATAAAGTTCTTTGAATATTGAATTGAATCACTGGCGTGTGTTTTGTTCGTCTCCATCATTCTTGTGAATTTACCGCATTTGTTCTCCATCAATCAGTGCAGTGGTTTCCGGGGTGCAATTTTTTTCCTTCCCGGTTGTATTATTTGTATTATTTTTCATTTTCATTCATTTATTTTTTAATAAGTAGTGAATATGATTTAAAAATGTATTGAAGTACAATACTGTAAACCAAACATACTTAAGTAAAAGTAAAATGAAATTTTAAAAACTACTTTACAAAGTAGACGTACACAAAAAATCTACTCAATTACAGTAACACGAGTAAATGTCAATTCATTACTTTTGGAAATTGGTAATATTGGTAATATTTTTGGGTGGATTATCTGCATTTACATTATTTCCTGTCGGTCAAGTATCTATCTATATCTTGATGCAGATCAAAGTATCTATCTAAACTGTGCAGTAGAGCATAATGCATTTTTATATACATTTAATAACTCATGTTACATTGGTACCTCTGCACACAAACTTTAAATACATTTTAAAGAAAGAAAGAAAATATATAATAAAAAAATGTTCAAGGTGTGAAAGAAGAAATACATATATGAGAATTTTTATCAGCCGAATGTCACCTTCTCTGTAGAATCACTCGTATTGAGTGATCATCATATTTCATCATATATCATCATACCTTATTATCAGAGGTCCTGTGTTAACTCAGGTTCATGTGAGTGCACTAGTCCTCCTGTAGGTGTCGCTGTGAGCGTTTCGGTCGCGTTCCTCCACACATTCCCAGAAGCAGAAGAAGCCGTGCTGCAGTGTTGCTGATTGATGAGCTGAGCTTCTCCGACTCTACTAATCATCTTTACATTCCAATATTTCTGACCGGGTTTTACCCCCACAGTTCCATCTGATCCGTTGTGGGTGTATTTGAGGTGGTTAACTGCGTTCTGCTGTAAAGCTCAAGGTAAGTTACACTCGGCTAACAGTGGCTCAGTCCTAAATGGGCTTCTACTTCCTATGCTAGTGCACTACACAGGCTGGAACATAGTGCTGTTTACCTCACACACACTCTGTAGGGCACTAGAACATAGTGCTGTTTACCTCACACACACTCTGTAGGGCACTAGAACATAGTGCTGTTTACCTCACACACACACTCTGTAGGGCACTAGAACATAGTGCTGTTTACCTCACACACACACTCTGTAGGGCACTAGAACATAGTGCTGTTTACCTCACACACACACTCTGTAGGGCACTAGAACATAGTGCTGTTTACCTCACACACACTCTGTAGGGCACTAGAACATAGTGCTGTTTACCTCACACACACTCTGTAGGGCACTAGAACATAGTGCTGTTTACCTCACACACACTCTGTAGGGCACTAGAACATAGTGCTGTTTACCTCACACACACTCTGTAGGGCACTAGAACATAGTGCTGTTTACCTCACACACACTCTGTAGGGCACTAGAACATAGTGCTGTTTACCTCACACACACTCTGTAGGGCACTAGAACATAGTGCTGTTTACCTCACACACTCTGTAGGGCTCTAGAACATAGTGCTGTTTACCTCACACACACTCCTGTAGGGCACTAGAGCGCAAAACCCCTCCCTGCCTCCTCCCCCGTATAAATATGGTAATGATCCACTTTGTCAAAACCAAACGAAAAAGCAATGGCAAAAGCCAGCAAGAAGAGAAACTTGACAGAATGTGAATTGGAGGTGCTCCTATTGGAGGTAGACTGGAGAAAAACTGTGTTATTTGCAAGTTTGTCCTCCGGAATTAATAACAAAATAAAAAAAAATTAACTGGAATAATATCTTTAAATACATCACTCACCAAGAAGCCACCCATGGCGCACCCTGCCACCTTGGAGCCTCATCCCAGCCATGCTGTTTGTGAGGATGAATGAATCATGGGTTGACCCAGGCCACCTCGCCACAATATTTGTTAGGCGCATTTGAGCAGGGCCGGTTCTAGACCAGACCATATGGAGGGGCAGTGAGAAATTTGAAGGGGGCATCCTGGAATAGCATTGTTTTTTCCCCAGATCATGCAACGGGGCGGGGGGTGTGTGCGCGCAGTCAGATCATGCAACCTGTTTGAGCATCACATATTATTTGCACATTTATTGAATGGAAATGTTTCCGATTCACGTATGCAAATTCGTCTTCAGATGGCGCCTTTATAGCAATATGCGTGCAGTCGATGGCTCCGATTACATTAGGAAAACCGGCGATCGCTGCAAATTGCGCTTTAATGCGCTTTAATATATAACTGCTACACATGCGGATGATCCCGTCCCATACAGCTGGCACTGCACGGCTCAAAGACGACTGGCTTATCACCGAGCGGTCTGCCAGTTCCCTTTGGAAAGATCCAGTTGCCAGGAAACCAAGCGTTGTCAGCACCTGTAAGGGAACGGGTAATGCGTGGCTCCTCGCTGTCTCTCTTTCCAAATTTGGACCCAACTCAGCACAGAGCTCCAGGAGGATAGCTCTTGGAAATCTGAAACGGCTAATAAGCCAGTCATCATCATGGGCCAGAAAATCACTGTGATCCCTAAAAACGTGTTCCCTTCGGATTCGGCCATCGACAATGTCCTCTAATAAGGCCAACACTGCCACTGCCATAGACTAAGGGTTGTATACATTTGAAAATGCTTTTATATGTTCTAAATCACATAATTGGTAGACAAATATTGTCAATTAACTAGGGCTGCAACAACTAATCGATAAAATCGATAATTATCGATAATGAAATTCGTTGTCAACGAATGCCGTTATCGATTAGTTGGGCTGCGCACGTTATTGAGGAGCGCGACCACAAGATGCACACAGACACACACAGATACACAGTCGCTCGCGCAATGGAGGTTACACAAGCGTTTGCAGGAAGAAGCGCGCGCCCCAAGTCCTCCAAGGTATGGGAGCAATTTACATTAAACACCTCTTATCGGGCGTTAAAAGCGAGCGGTTTTCTGCCGTTCGTAGTGTCCGGTGAGCGCGGATGAAGCGCGGAGGGTTTTCTACACATGGGAGCCCCTAGCGACGGGGAGGAATTGGCCACGACTAAAAAAAAGGAGTGAGTGAGAGTTTTCACACGGGCTTTGGTGACGTGCGTTTGTCCAGCTGCGCGGTTATACGGGGTAAAAAAAAAAAAAAGAACGTTGCATGCAGCTTTTTCTTGGTGTTCAAATCCCAACGAATGCAATTTATATAGCGCCTTTTTAACAATGGTCATTGTCTCAAAGCAGGAATGCAAGGAAAACACTTCTAGTTCGTTTTCTTCACGTTCAGTTTACACCTCGGAGGACCGGATATATCCCATCATCCTACAGAGGGAAATGCGGAAAAAGGGCAAAATAAACAGAGTGAACCCAGTAGCGGCCATTTTTTTCTCTCCCTACGTCGCCGTATTACGAGAACGTCTAGTATAGCAAAATGGTCTATATATATATATATATATATATATATATATAAAAAATATTTTTTTAAATTTGTTGAGACAACAACAAAAAAAGGATAAAATACCCGAGAGGATCGAAATAATGTATAAACCGTGACAAGGATGTAGCAAGAGACACTTTCATTAAAAATAATATCATAATAATCTAGAAGTCTATTATTCTTCTTATTAAGTTTAATTAATTTAAGAGAATTTAAAATTGAGGTCATTCTTAACAACTGAATATGTCAGTGTATTTTTTAAACTACTGTGTGTGTGTGTGTATATGTATGTATGTGTGTGTGTGTGTGTGTGTGTGTGTATATGTATGTATGTATGTATGTATGTGTGTTTAAACACATACACCGTATCAACACTGTTAACTTGCCATCTGCAATTATTGTTAAAAAAGAATTTTGATTTACATAAACTACATAAGGTTTAAATGTCAAAATTAAAGATCATTATACTCTATGTGGCTATTGCATTTTTTAAAGTTTACTTTTATACATAAATAATACCCTGATTTATGGTTTTATATTGTTAAGCAAAACAGCAAATTAAAGCGGTCACTTTTTATCCGATTAATCGATTAATCGAAAAAGAAATCGTCCAACTAATCGATTATCAAAATAATCGTTAGTTGCAGCCCTACAATTAACCCATTTTATCAATTATAAATGAATAGCAATGTTTTTCACGTGTTGGTGCGATACTCTGTAGTGTGCAATTTAACATAATTGCCTCTAGGAGTCGCCAAAGGAAATAAAACACAAACACACAAGAAGAAATACACGTACGCCAGACAGGAAGTTGGCGTGGAAGAACGCACATTCTCACGTTAATTTCACTGTTAGTAAATCCGAGCGTGAAAACTGACGTAAGCAAAGTTGTTGTGCGTACGCAGCGTTGATACATGAGGCCCCTGGTCTTACTGATAGGCATTTCAGTCTTAATCCCACCTCACCTGTGATTATGATAATAATTCTGATGAGTGTCTCAACTTCCCTAAGAACATTTCAGATCTACTGCTTGCATGTTGATTTGATTAATATACTTTTGGTATGAGACAACTGGTTTGAGTACATAATTGAGCTAAATGATATATAATTGGAATCCCAAAAAAAGGCCAGTTGGGTGTTTCTCTATAACATGGAGTGTGCTGTTAAGTTTAATGTTTTTTTTTTTTGCTTTTTTAAAAATAATTATATTTATAATAGAAAAGAACCGGTTGATCAGCCAGTCACCGGAATTGGCTGGTTTTCAGTTTGTTTGCTATAAACGATTCTGTACCGAGCGCAGAAGCTATCGAGAAACGCATTTTATGGTGCTACATTATCAAAAATTACGCATTAGAAGCCCCGCATGCTTTCTCTTTGGGGAGTGGGGAGGAGTTGGTAGTCCATAAGACCAGGAAGGCTTTAGCTTCTGTCTCTATCAGGGGGGTGGGATCCTGAAAACAGATCCTGAAAAAAATCTAAAGACATCCTAGGTCACCTCCAGTGTACCAAAGTGAGTGCATTATGTCATCCTATGCTCCTGCCTGCGCCTTGTGAGCATAACTCAGTGGATCAAGAGCTTAGATAGAGCTACAGATCAGTGTCACCCTATCAAGTGAAATAAGGTTTTTTATTTGTTATACATTACTGAACTGTTTTTCTCTTTTTGATCCAGATATGACGTGCCCTGTCTTCTCCTGCTGTCCTCTCTCCTACGCATCATAACTTTATTTCTACAAGAACATCAAGACTAAGATGAAGTCAGATGTGGTTAAAGGTCCAGAGTCCACGGAGAGCTCCAGCAGTCAGCAACGCTCATCTTTCAAACAAAAGCAAAAAGCAGCTAACCTCTGCTCACATTGTGGCAAGAATTTCACTCAGATGAGTACACTCCTAAGGCACCAGCGCACACACACCGGAGAGAAACCGTATCAGTGCTCGCACTGCGGGAAAAGTTTCAGTTACAAGAGCACGCTCATTAAACACCAGCGCACGCACACCGGAGAGAAGCCATACCAATGCTCACACTGCGGGAAAAGTTTCAGTCAAACGACCACGCTGTTTAATCACCAGCGCATTCACACTGGAGAGAAGCCGTACCATTGCTCAGAGTGCGGGACAGGTTTCAAACAAAAGGGTCATCTAAAAAAACATCTGCGAGTCCACACAGGAGAAAGGCCGTATCTGTGTTCAGAGTGCGGGAAGGACTTCACCAGGCTAAGCCATCTCCAGCAACACCAGCACATCCACATGGGAGAGAAGCCGTATCCATGTTCATGTTGCGGAAAGAGTTTTACTGAGAAGAGTAAGCTGTTAAAACACCAGCGTGTTCACACTGGAGAAAAACCATACCCCTGCTTAAACTGTGGGAGGAGTTTTGCAGAAAGGAGAACTCTACAGCACCACCTGCTGATTCACAGCGGACACAAACCCCACCAGTGCTCAGAGTGCGGGAAGTGTTTCAGAGAAAAGAACGCTCTCCGAGTGCACCAACACATCCACACGGGACAAAAGCCTTATTACTGCCATCAGTGCGGGAAAAGTTTTACCACTCACAGACGTTTCCAGGAACATGAGCGCATTCACACGGGAGAGAAGCTGTATGAGTGCTCGCAGTGCGGGAAGAGTTTTAATAATCAGAGTAATCTCAGAGAACACAAGCGCATTCACACAGGAGAGAAGCCGTATCAGTGCTCCGAGTGCGGGAAGAGGTTTATAAGACGAAGTTACTTGCTGAGACACAAACACATTCACATGGCTGAGATGGTGAACAGTTCTCAGCAGGAAGTTTAGGAATAAACCCGGGGGAGTTGCCATTCTTTTACATCCCTTGTTTCTTTCTTGACGGGTATTGAGGGTTTTATCATTATCAAACTGCGAACTTGGAAAAGTATTGAAGCAGCAGATGGCTTTAATAAATTATTTACAAAATGACAAATGATATATTTATGATGCATTTGGCTTATAGAATTTTTTGGACCCTGTAATTTCTAAAGAAAATAAGATGGTTTTTGGAACTGTAAAGGAACAGAATAAATATAATACAAATTTCACACTTAATTAGTTAATCACTGATAAGAACCAGGCACTTTTTTTTTTCTCCATTTAACTTTAAACAATTATAGTGGAATAATCACCAAAATTATTTATGTAAGACAAATTCATCTTAAAACATTTGTGCTTTTAATACTGCTGTTGTCTCTCTGATTTCATTTAAAAACAAGACCATTAAAAATATAATGTCCAATACTGCACATTACGTGAACTGCTAAAGGAATGGACTAGTTAAATATAACTATATATGTGAGTTACTGAGAAATACGATTCTAAACAAACATTAACAGTCACTCACTCGTCATCTATACCGCTTTATCCTGTATTCAGGGTCACGGAGGGCCTGGAGCCTACCGCAGGCTAACTTGGGGCACAAGATGACGTATACCCTGGACAGGGTGCCAATCCTTGAATACTTAAATAATTCTTTTGATTGTGTAAAGCTGCTTTGCGACTTTGACAATTGTTAAGAACGCTATACAAATAAAATTTTATTTTATTTGAACTGTAGGTAAAATTTGTAATGCACTGAATTGATCATTTACATTGATAATGTAGACATTAAAGAGTTAAATAGTTTTCCTGCATTTGTGTAATTTCCAGAAGTGTTGCAAAATGTTGATTTATAAAATTGATTTCAGCACAGAATTGGTTTTTAGCATTGTCTAGAGGGGATTTTATTAGTGTGATCTGGCA
The DNA here is from genome assembly GCA_030522415.1 of Channallabes apus. NCBI lineage: Eukaryota > Metazoa > Chordata > Actinopteri > Siluriformes > Clariidae > Channallabes > Channallabes apus. The sequence continues at coordinate 1,243,250 of CM060112.1, forward strand.
ACCTTCTGCTTACAGCCATGCATGTTGTGGAATGGTTGGTTTGGCAGAAGTGTTTTTAGACAGGAGTCTGTTTGTGACTGGTTGAGACTTGGGAACACATTGGGAGGGTCGATGGGAAAAGCTAATTTTTATAGCACCAACTCTTCAAATATGCATATAAGGAGTGTGGCTCGTAAGGAGTGTGGCTTGTAAGGAGTGTGGCTCGTAAGGAGCGCGGCTCGTAAGGAGTGTGGCTGGTAAGGAGTGTGGCTGGTAAGGAGCGCTCTGTATGCAGTTCATGTGGTCAAAGTTAATGTTACTTTTAATGTAACTTTTACATCCTATATTTGCTTCCTCAATCAAATCAAATATTGTTTTTTTTGACTGAGCTAGATGTACTGTAATAGTGAAACAGGTAAAGAAATGTGAGAAAGTCTTGCAAAGAAAAGGTGTACACGTTAGCTGTGGAGCAGTAACTTAATCTTTGTTAGAAAGTGTGTATATTTTGTTATATTTGCATTATTATAATCATTACTGCAATTGGCAGCATTGATGGCTCAGTGGTAGGTTTCCCAGCTGCCATATGGAAGGCGCAGGTTCAATTCCCACCCCAATGCTCAAACCACAGCCATTGGATTCAGTGCCGATCCCAAGGCCCGATAAAATGAGAGGGTTGCATAAGGAAGGGCATCCGGCATAAAACCTGTGCCAAAGTTGTTGAGTATCAAATGGTCCGATGAAGTATCGGATGGTGACCCCACGACGGGTGCTGCCGAAAGTGTAAGTGATTTAATAATTATTATTGTTATTGCTGCTTCTTTGCCTTTTGTTGTTCCCTTTCAGGGGTCATCACACCGAATCGTCTACCTCCATCTAACCCTAATCTCTATCAATTCAATTTAATTTGTATATCGCTTTTAACAATTGTCATTGTCGCAGAAAATTATGGAGGTTTGTATAAAACGTGAATGTTTATGAATCAAAATTATTAAATAGATCCTGATGATAAGCAGAGGGCGACAGTGGCAAGGTAAACTCCCCGAGATGGCAATAGGAAGAAACCTTGAGAGGAACCAGACACAACAGGGAACCCATCCTCATTTGATTGATAACGGATAGCAGGGATTGATCTGCAGTCATACTGTATGTTAGGAGGATGGAAGTTCAAAAGTGCAAAGTAGAGCCATCCCCAGTCACCACAAGCATCCCAGACAGACCACATAGGGCATCCATTTGACAAGATCTCCAACCAGAAGCGGGGCACCAAGACGAGTAATTTTTGTATTAATGATTTTAATATTAATATTTTTTGGGATGTGGAATGTATCATCTGAGTTTCCATTATTTCTTATGGGGGAAATTTGCTTTGATATACATGTTTTGATCTACAAGCATGCTTCCTGAACAAATTATGCTCGCAATCCAAGGTTCCACTGTATAGTGCAAGCAGGGATTAACTGTGGTGCATAACTAAAAGGGAGAGCCAGAAGGAAACACCCTGATAGCTCCCTGAGATGTACTGATGGCTTGATGTCTACCTGAGATGTAAAGCAACCAATCACTTTTTACTTTTTCTTATAACACGTGTGTGTGTGCGCGCATGTAAAGCAAAAGAAAGTCTCATTAGAGAGGTTAAAGATCCATTTTCTCCCCCTCTGTCATTGTGTGCGCGCGTAATTTGACACCATGCCCCTTCACACACACACTTGCCTTTACACCCTTCCCCACCACCTCTTGTCTTCACACACATACACTCTCAGTTCTACATAGAAGGACTGTTCAGTCGCGATTCTTTTAATCTAAACTGCAGGTTAATTTGTTTTATTATTACTATATAATTTGTATTAATTATTTTTATGTATTTATTTTTTTGGGCTGTGGAGTGAATAATTAGAATTTCCCATTGTTTCTTATGGCTAAATTTGATGTACGAGTGTTTTGAAATACGAGCTCGCTTCCGGAACAAATTATGCTCGTAATCCAAGGTTCCACTGTATTTTAAAATCGATGTGAAATTTCACAGGGAGCCAATGCAGTGTGGATAAGATAGGGGTGATGTACTTGTATCTTCTGGTTCTATTGAGGACTCTCGCCGCTGCATTCTGGACTAACTGAAGCTTGTTTATGCACCTGGTTGAACAACCTACCAATACTTTGGAGTCACTGATCTCTTTCACATCACAACATCGACACAAGATGTAGTCCACCTGAGTGCTTTTTTCGCTCTGTTCTTGTCTCACTCTATGTTCCTGCCTCTTCTGGAAGAAAGTATTCACTACTGCCATTTCACTCCTCTTTGCAAAGTCCACCGCCATCTGTCCTTCTGTATTCCTGTCCTGAAGACCAAACCTGCCCATCACACTCTCATCACCTCTGTTCCCTTCCCCAACATGTCAATTGAAATCTGCACCAATCACCACTCTCTCACCTCTGGGGATGCTCTGCATCACTTCATCAAACATACTCCAGAATTTATCTTCTCTTCTAACTCACATACAACCTGTGGGTCATAACCACTAACAACATTGAGCATCACACCTCCTACTCCATTTCTTTTCCTATCCAACATAAAACCTTACCCTTGAGCTTCTAGCCTTGCTACCTTTCCACCTGTTTTCCTGGACACACAGTATTTCTTCCTTCCTTCTCTACATCATCCCAACCAACTCTCATGCCTCCTCTGTCATAGTCCTAACATTCAAAGGTCCTACTGTCACTGTCTCTTGTGGTGCTTTTACACAATATGCAGTACGGTACTGGATGTTTGATTTGTGCAAATAATGATTTAAAGATGGTTGTAAGAATTTAGTTTAAAAAAAAAAACCTTGGTGCTTTTAACAACAGATTGCATATAGTCAGTTCAACTGTTTATGAGAATGTAAAATCATTATAATGAGCCCTAGTTATGTGAGTAAGTGCTTACTGTATATATTATAATGGGCCCTCGTCAGGTGATGACTAGGTAATTAAATATTGTAAGGAGCACTAATCACATGAATACATACTTAAGTGTGATAACTTGGTACTTATTGTAAATATTATAATGAGTCTTCATAACATGACTGAGTATGCATTTGTTTTTAGGGTATATTTGTCAAATTATACAAATTGTTTAAATGTTTTTGGATCAGTGTTTAAATATTCAGCTATTATAATTATTATACATTTATTTTAACATCTTTAAGTGGACGTACCTATACAGTATATGCTTTATTTTTATTCATTATCAAGATTGTCAATCATTATTGGAATTCTAATAAAGCGGTCAAATACTTGGATAAATGCTGCACTTTGATGATTGGGGGTAAATCCAAATTATAAGCATATATACGCCTTTGACCTCTTGGCTGTAAGATGTATTGAGATTTTTTTATTTATTTATTATTATTTTTTGCATAAAACTAAATATGAATTATTTCCAGCTAGTGCACAGAGTGCTGTACAGACAAAAGTAGAATACATTGATGACCAAGGCATAATCAAATGAAGCACCCATTATAATAGCTTTGCATCCCTTTAGCTACTGTGTTTTTTTTTTTTTTACACAGTAATTCCTCCCTTTGACATCAGGTGAGATGGTTCACGACAGTCATAATGAAGACATTCTCATGCTTGTTCTTTATTGTATGTTCTTATACCTTAAAACCTCCACATTGAGTCAATAAAATTGCATGTTTTTGCCTTTGCAGCAAGTACACACTCGCTCATCGTCGTCTATACCGCTTTATCCTGTATTCAGGGTCGCGGGCACCTGGAGCCTATCCCAAGAGGCTTAGAGAACGAGACAGGGTACACCTTGACAGGGTGCCAATCCATTGCAGGGCACACTCATACATAAACACACTTACATAATAAAGTAATATTTTTGGGTGGATTATCTGCATTTACATTATTTCCTGTCGGTCAAGTATCTATCTATATCTTGATGCAGATCAAAGTATCTATCTAAACAGTACAGTAGAGCATAATGCATTTTTATATACATTTAATAACTCATGTTACATTGGTACCTCTGCACACAAACACCCCGCCTTACAAATTCTTGCCTTAAGACCTGAATTCTTAAAGAAAATTTTAAATAAAATGCATTTTCCCATAGAAAATGTGCATTCATAAAGTTTAACAGTAAATTATTTGCTATTAAAAAGTTCAAGGTGTGAAAGAAGAAATACATATATGAGAATTTTTATCAGCCGAATGTCACCTTCTCTGTAGAATCACTCACATTGAGTGATCATCATATTTCATCATATGTCATCATACCTTATTATCAGAGGTGTCCCTCTGTGCTAACTCAGGTTCATGTAAACTTTCAATTCAATTCAGTTTTATTTGTATAGCGCTTTTAACAATTGACATTGTCTCAAAACAGCTTTACACAATCAAAAGAATTATTTAAGTTTGTGTGGAATGTGAATGTGTATGAATCAAAATGGTCAGATAGTCCCTGGTGAGCAAGCCGAGGGCGACAGTGGCAAGGAAAAACTCCCTGAGATGGTAATAGGAAGAAACCTTGATGGGTTCCCTGTCGAGTCTGGTTCCTCTCCTCATCTGGGTGAAACAGATAGCAGGAAATGATCTGCATTTATACAGTGTTACAGTAAGTGTTAGGTTCAGCTATAATAGTTGATGTTAATTGATGTTAAAATGGAGTCCAGTAGTTATTGGAGACTCAGATAGACTTGTAGAAAGTTCCAGTCCTGAACTATCGAATTGTCAAGTCCTCAGAGAAACAGCTGACAACACCAGTCGAGGCCAGAACCATCTTCTAAGTAGATAGAATCATCCCCAGACACCAGGCGCATCCTAAAGAGACACACGGGGCATCCATGCGACGAGACCTCCAACCAGAAACCGGGCACCAGGATGGATCAGACAGGTCCGGAGGGCAGAGGGAGTCTGGATCACTGGCAGCTCAGGAACCACATGTGTAGCTCGACAGAGAGAGAGAGAAAGATTGAAAGGGGGAGACAGGGGGAGAGAGGAAAGAGAAAGAGGAGGAGGAAGAGAAGAGGAGGAGAGATGGCAGTTAGGTATGGTCACAGTCACAATGTCTAATTCTCATACTTGTTCTTTATGCCACATTCTTTTACTTAAAACCATATTAAGTTTATAATATTGCATATTTTAGATTTATAGCAAGTACACACATTGAGCTTTTACATTTTATTAGGTATAAAAATATATAATTTTTTTGTTTCTAAACAAGGCGGCTTTGGTCTTCTTTACAAATCTGTGCACTAATCCTCCAGTAGGTGTCGCTGTGAGCGTTTCGGTCGCGTTCCTCCACACATTCCCAGAAGCAGAAGAAGCCGTGCTGCAGTGTTGCTGATTGATGAGCTGAGCTTCTCCGACTCTACTAATCATCTTTACATTCCAATATTTCTGACCGGGTTTTACCCCCACAGTTCCATCTGATCCGTTGTAGGTGTATTTGAGGTGGTTAACTGCGTTCTGCTGTAAAGCTCAAGGTAAGTTACACTCGGCTAACAGTGGCTCAGTCCTAAATGGGCTTCTACTTCCTATGCTAGTGCACTACACAGGCTGGAACATAGTGCTGTTTACCTCACACACACTCTGTAGGGCACTAGAACATAGTGCTGTTTACCTCACACACTCTGTAGGGCACTAGAACATAGTGCTGTTTACCTCACACACACACACTCTGTAGGGCACTAGAACATAGTGCTGTTTACCTCACACACACTCTGTAGGGCACTAGAACATAGTGCTGTTTACCTCACACACTCTCTCTAGGGCACTAGGACATAGTGCTGTTTACCTCACACACACTCTGTAGGGCACTAGAACATAGTGCTAGAACATAGTTTAACTCACACACACTGTAGGGCACTAGAACATAGTGCTGTTTACCTCACACACACTCTGTAGGGCACTAGAACATAGTGCTGTTTACCTCACACACACTCTGTAGGGCACTAGAACATAGTGCTGTTTACCTCACACACACTCTGTAGGGCACTAGAACATAGTGCTGTTTAACTCACACTCTGTAAGGCACTAGAACATAGTGCTGTTTACCTCACACACACTCTGTAGGGCACTAGAACATAGTGCTGTTTACCTCACACACTCTCTCTAGGGCACTAGGACATAGTGCTGTTTACCTCACACACACTCTGTAGGGCACTAGAACATAGTGCTAGAACATAGTTTAACTCACACACACTGTAGGGCACTAGAACATAGTGCTGTTTACCTCACACACACTCTGTAGGGCACTAGAACATAGTGCTGTTTACCTCACACACACTCTGTAGGGCACTAGAACATAGTGCTGTTTACCTCACACACACTCTGTAGGGCACTAGAACATAGTGCTGTTTAACTCACACTCTGTAAGGCACTAGAACATAGTGCTGTTTAACTCACACACACACACTCTGTAGGGCACTAGAACATAGTGCTGTTTACCTCACACACACTCTGTAGGGCACTAGAACATAGTGCTGTTTACCTCACACACACTCTGTAGGGCACTAGAACATAGTGCTGTTTACCTCACACACTCTCTCTAGGGCACTAGGACATAGTGCTGTTTACCTCACACACACTCTGTAGGGCACTAGAACATAGTGCTAGAACATAGTTTAACTCACACACACTGTAGGGCACTAGAACATAGTGCTGTTTACCTCACACACACTCTGTAGGGCACTAGAACATAGTGCTGTTTACCTCACACACACTCTGTAGGGCACTAGAACATAGTGCTGTTTACCTCACACACACTCTGTAGGGCACTAGAACATAGTGCTGTTTAACTCACACTCCGTAAGGCACTAGAACATAGTGCTGTTTAACTCACACTCTGTAGGGCACTAGAACATAGTGCTGTTTTACCTCACACACACTCTGTAGGGCACTAGAACATAGTGCTGTTTACCTCACACACACTTTGTAGGGCACTAGAACATTGTGCTGTTTACCTCATATACACTCTGTAGGGCACTAGAACATAGTGCTGTTTACCTCACACACACTCTGTAGGGCACTAGAACATAGTGCTGTTTACATTTACATTTAGGCATTTGGCAGACGTTCTTATCCAGAGCGACTTACATTTTTATCTCATTACACATCTGAGCAGTTGAGGGTTAAGGGCCTTGCTCAAGGGCCCAACAGTGGCAACTTGGTGGTTGTGGGGTTTGAACCTGGGATCTTCCGAACCGTAGTCCAATGCCTTAACCACTGAGCTACACCTGGCCAGATTGTATAAAAAAAAGCTGTTTACACACTCTTAAAAATCACTAGATTTGGAATCAGTCTAAGTGAAACATTACAGTGTGTCCAGATAATTATTGTTTGTTCGGTTTTTTTTTACACCTTTTATCACACTGCGTTCGAAGAGAAGTTTATCAACTTGTAATTTCCCACCTACAACCAGTAGAACTGACAGAAAAAGCTCCTGAACTCTGACTTTTCCTCCATTAATTTCATCCCAGATTTCGGAGACACGACGTCATAACATGGCTGCCTAAATTCTTTTCTGAAAAGTGCCATTTATTTTATCTTGTATGGGTTTATATGTGTTCATAGCTGTAAGCTTTTCTTTAACTCCGTTTCAACATTTTAAACCCAATAATCTAATCCAATTTCACAATAAATTGTTAAATTCTGTCAGGGGACTAGGTTATACTGAGGTTATAAACCAGACAGTCTTTCTGAAAACGCAGTTAATTTAACTGCATGGAAAATTGAGCTTTTCCATCTGTAGTGGTGCAAGTGAAAAAGGCCATGACCACCTAAAGCACAGCAACGTAACATTACACTAAATTATAATTATGTCCATATCAATTTCTTCCATCATCTTGTTCTTTTTTTGAATGAGTTTTCACCCTGAATCCTCGTCTGATCCCACATGTTTATGTGGACGTGAACTTCGAAAGCTCTTATGTTGAAAGCTACAGTTTGAAGCTTAGAGAAAAGCAGAGTATCCAGACTGGTATGTGTGTATATTAACTTTAACACGTTAATTTAGATTAATTAATTACACAAAAATAACGCGTAAAATTTTAACGCATTTTAATCGCACTTATTTTTACACCGCAGAACGTTTCTCACTGGATGAGTTTCGGCGGACCGATTATACCGGAGCACCAACTAGCGTTCAGACAAAAACAAACCACAGTGAACATGGACAAAGAAGCTGATGAGACGGCTTTGGTTGGCCCTGTGTGTTATGTTTGCATCAATATGCACAACTAACATCGATAATATTACTTGCTTTTTGTGTGAACCAGAGGAAAAGAATGGTGCCCCCTGGTGGCCCGCCAGTGAATTAACATCAAACTCAAATATATTACTGTGGATGGGAAATTTTGTTATAAAAAACGAATTAGGGGATAAAATTGGAAAACCCCCCAAAAAATAATAAAAATAAAGAAACTAATGGATGGATGCGTCGATAAGAGCATGGATGTGTGCAAGCTATGCAACAAGGAATTCGCATATCACCGCAGCACATCGAGCCTCAAGTATCACCTAGGGCAGTGGTTCTCAAAGTGTGGGGCGCGCCCCACTAGTGGGGAATACAGACATGACAGGTGGGGCGCAATGAACGGGAGGAAAAACAGGAAAGTACCTATTCTAATTCATGCTTTTCTTTATTGATAATGAAGAGCGTACGCTCAAAACTAAACAATCACACACAAATAAATGGATTATTAATACAAGTAAATTTAAAATAACATCACAGTTGGGGGCCGGGAGAAAAAGTGGAACAATAACGGTTTAACGTCGGACAAACTTGAGCAGCGCTGCTCGAATCACAAACCTGCGCGAGCCACTGGGCAGCACTGCGCGACTCTGACAGGAATAAACCGCGCCGACCATCAAAATACATTTTACCCCGCTGGGATGCGCACGTACAATCCAGGCATGGCAAGGCGGAAACAATATTAAACAGTCCTGACATTTTAAGTAAAACACAGTGGGTCGCGCAGGTTTGTGATTCGAGCGGCGCTGCGCGAATAAACCAGATCATCACTGCACTATCCAGATAGTCGCGCTGCGCTGTATTTGCGCAGATATTTGGTTCAATCGGGTGCCACGTTTTCGTCCCACTTTTGATGTGTTTGGCTTCACATACACTTCGACAATGGAAGAAGACGCTGCAGCAGCAGTGAGTTTACTTACATGTGACGAAAAACGAGGAGATTGTAAAGAAAAAAAGTGCCTCGTCTGTGGTGTGGAATTGGTTTGGGGATAAGAAAAGTGATACGAATGAGATGAACGTGATTTGGAAGGTACGCAAGTGCACTGTTTTAACAAGTGGTGGAAACACGTCAAACCTTTTCTATCATCTGAAATACAAAATCGAATATGGCCAAAGTAAAAAAAATGCAGCAAACCCCAGCAATTCACAGTTTAAATAAAATTACATAAAAAAATGAAATTATGTAAAACAATTTCTTTGTGTTTTCATTTTTATTTATGCATTTTCAGATACAGATTGCTATATTGTGATATATATCGTTATTGAGTTAGAAAATTGCTTCTACCGTGATAGAAGATTTTGGTTATATCACCCACCCCTAATGAAGCCTATCCAAGCCTGAGCTTGGATTCATGGTGGTGATGGTGGGGGCAGAAGAGAGACCCGTGTGTGTTTTGTGTCTTAAACTACAAACGATTGCTGAGCAGCTAATAAACATGGGGTCAATTATGCAAAGATAAGTGACAACGTAAGACTTGTAACAATTGCACGTGTATTTTATCTTTTTTTAACTTGGTGGTGTTTGATCGTATTGGTTTAGGAATTGATACTTCAATAAACAGTAAACTTGGCCGATTTCGTTATTATTTTGTTGACAAGCGGGGCTTGAAAATTCGCTCACCCCCTGAAGTGGGGAATGACAGAAAAAGTTTGAGAACCACTGACCTAGGGTGATATAAAATAAGGTCAAATATTTATATGCGATTCATTTCGATTAATTAATTACAAAGTCTCTAATTAATTAGATTATATAATATATAATTTAAACCTAATATTTTTATATTTATATATATATAAACATACAATAGATATGTTATATATATATATAACATATCTATATATATATATATATGCGCATAGCTGCAAATCAAAAAGTGGAATGAACATGTTAAGTTTTAACTGTTTCTGAAGTTCATTCCAAGTTGAAGGGGCTTTATAATGAAAAGCTTTGTTTGTAAATGCTTTGTGTGGATATATATATATATATATATATACATATACACACACACACACACACACACACACACACACACACACACACACACACACACACACACAGTAAAACCTTGGATTACGAGTAACGCAGTTTGCGAGTGTTCTGCAAGACGAGCAAAGATTTTTAATAAATTTTGACTTGGAAAACGAACAAGTCTTGGTTTACAAGCACAGAGTATCATGTATCACGCATGTGCTTATTGTTTTGACGCCGAGCGTCACCTGATCACAACTGAGCCAACAGTTTTTCTCTCTCTTGTGCTGCGGAATTGTGGGTAATCGTCTCCATTGCTGGGTCTGAGTGCTCTTCTCTCACTGGTATAATCAACATCCGTGCACGTGTGTGTTTATTTTGTTTTTGAAAGCGTGTGTGTATAGCACGCATGTACTTTTTCTTATAACACATGTGTACGCACGTATTAATCAAAAGAGAGTCTCATTAGAGGTCAAAAATCCATTTTCTCCCTCTGTCGTTATGCGTGTGCGTTATGTGTGTGCGTTGTGTGCACGCGCATAATTTGGCACCGTGCTGGTTCTCTCACACAGACACACACACAAACACTCTCTCACACACACACACACACACACACACACACTCGCCTTTAGTGTGTGTTTGTGTGTGTTTATCTATGTGTGAAGCACCCCCTCTCTGCTTCACACACATAACGCACACACTCCGCAATGTAAAAGAGAGAAAAACACACGCACAGCGCCTAAACGGAAACACTTATCTGTCGGGATTTATTTTTACTTTTTTTAGTAAGGTAAAAATTATTTGTTTTATTTTTACATTATATTTTGTGTTAATTATTCTTATGTATTTATTTTTTGGGGCTGTGGAACGAATAATTAGAGTTTCCATTATTTCTTATAAGAAAATTTAATTTGGTTTACGAGTGTTTTGGTATACAAGCCCACTTCCGGAATGAATTATGTTCGTAATCCGAGGTTTCACATATCCAAGGTATACACATATACATCTAATCTGATAAGCCACATGTGGTATTTGTTTTCACTTACTTTCCCTGCTAACAATCAATTACCTTGGCTTAATGATCTCTCTGGATTTAGAATAAGATGTCAGTCAGAGTATATACTGTATTAAATACATAGTGAGAATATTTACATGAATATAAATTTATTCTGACTGAAAAATAATTTATATTTATAAATTGAAATTTATGTATTGAGTGGAATGAGTCCTTTAAAGATACAAACACACAATATTTACATTTTGGAGAGTAAAAGCAGCTGTTAATGTGAACAGATACAAAGACTTATACTGCAGTTGAGAGCACATCGGCTACTCTCTCTCGAAATTCTTAATGCGCATGCTCTTAAAGAGCTCGCTAACCCTCCCTGTTCATCTGAGTCCTGTACCCTTATAGGTCTAAGTAAATTCCTGTAGCGGCTCAGCAGTGACATAGCGGAGTAATGTTAGGAGTAGGGCTGCAACAACTAATCGATAATTATCGATAATTAAATTAGTTGCCAACGAATGCCGTTATCGATTAGTTGGGCTGCTCACGTTATTGAGGAGCGCGACCACAAGATGCACAAATACACACACAGATACACAGTCGCTTGCGCAATGGAGGTTACAGAAGCGTTTGCAGGAAAAAGCGCGCGCCCCAAGTCCTCCAAGGTATGGGAGCAATTTACATTAAACACTTCTTATCGGGCGTTAAAATCGAGCGTTTTCTGCCGTTCGTAGTGTCCGGTGAGCGCGGATGAAGTGCCGAGGGTTTTCTACACATAGGAGTCATAGAGTGTGTTCACACGGGCTTTGGTGACGTGCGTTTGTCCGGCTGCGCGGTTAAACAGTGTCAAAAAAAACGTTGCATGCAGCTTTTTCTTGGCGCTGAAACCCCAACGAACGCAAGGGAAACACTTCTAGTTCGTTTTCTTCACGTTAATTTTACACTTCGGAGGACCGGATATATCCCATCATCCTACAGGCTATACAGAGGGAAATGCGGGAAAAGGGCAAAATAAACAGAGTGAACCCAGTAGTGGCGAGTTTCTCTCCCCACGTCGCCGTATTACGAGAATTTTTAAAACAATAAGATTAATGTCTAGTATAACAAAACGTTTTTTTTTTTTGACACCGTATAACCGCGGAGCCAGACAAACGCACGTCACCAAAGCCCGTGTGAACTCTCTCACTGACTCCTATGTGTAGAAAATCCTCGGCGCTTCATCCGCACTCACCGGACACTACGAACGGCCGAAAACCGCTCAATTTTGACGCCCGATAAGAGGAGTTTAATGTAAATTGCTCCCATACCTTGGAGCTTGGGGCGCGCGCGCTTTTTCCTGCAAACGCTTCTGTAACCTCCATTGCGCAAGCGACTGTGTATCTGTGTGTGTCTTTGTGTATTTGTGCATCTTGTGGTCGCACTCCTCAGTAACGTGAGCAGCCCAACTAATCGATAACGGCATTCGTTGACAACGAATTTCATTATCGATAATTATCGATTTTATCGATTAGTTGTTGCAGCCCTACTTTGTTTACAGCAACAATAAAAAAAAAAAGAATCTCTTACCGTCATTGTCTCTTGAGCTTGTAGGTATTCTCCTCTGTCCATCAGAGACTTAGTCTGCTGTCCTCCTCGACTGTAGCTCAGCAGCTTGTCTTCACTAGTCATGTGTTGTCCATGAACAATTTGTTCTTTTTGAACGAATCTTCAGCGTGACTTGAGTAGTCTCGGAGAGTGATTCGTTCATTTTCTACTGGGCGCGCATGCGCAAAGCATCGCAAAACCTCTGTATGTTATGTACAGGAAACAGAAATGAGTAGTTACCTTTGAAATGAGTAGTTACCTTACTTTGACCTTACTTCTGGTTGGATCAGTTCCAACATCTATTTATTTTCCTGGATTCAGTGGACGAATCCTTTTTGAAAATCCTCTTCATTGCAGTTGATGCTCTCCCTCTTGCACTATAGAATGTTTTCCAGAGAAGATTCCATTGATGTGAGCAACATGCACAGAGGGTGAAGTTTGCAGAAGGGGAAACCAGGACTTAAATTCATCAAACCAATCATGTTTTTCTCTACTTAAAATTTCCAGAAAGTGTTTTGTTTTATGCGTCTTTGCCCCTTCGTACTTTGTGAATGTGGTTATTAACTATTATCAATAAGGTTTAAACTAATCTAATCTGCTCTTTTTTCGTTTATTGTTTTTAGTGTTTTGTGATGATATTTTCATTGGCCTGCATGCACCCACAACCATAACACTGCATGAGAAGAGAATGATATTAAAGCTGTCTAAAACTGTCTTTAAAAACAAAACTGTACAACCGATAAAAGGTCTATATACCGGGTCCGTCGCGGCTTCTGCGACCTCGGTCACTCTGGTCAGGCGCGTTTGGTCTTGTGAATCCAACGTTAATAAGCACTCACCTGCTTCGTGACACCCACGCCTCAACCCCCCACCCCCACTGCTTTCGCAAAACCTCTGTATGTTATGTAGTCTTGAGGCCTTGAATGAAAACCATTCGGTGAAGCATATTTACATGAAAGTGGAGTTTGTCTAAATGACAGAACCTCACAGTTTTATGGATCAATAAAGCTAGAAACGTTACATATCCCATGTGTGTCCTAATTAGAGCTGAAGATCTTTGCCTGAACCCGACGGGCTCGGTCGGGTTCGGCCTTAATTATATATATTTATTTTATAATTTTACACGGGCTCGGGCTTGCGCGGTAAATGAGCGGCCATGTGATGCGTTATGCTTAGCGCGAGAGAAATGAGAAAAAGGGAAATGGCGAAGCAAATCCAGCGGAGCCTTTATATTAATTTCGTTATTGTCAAATACACATCTTAATTTTGAATTTATCTTAATTTAATTTGTAAAGAAATACTTATTTTTATGGGACTATTGTTGGCCTATTTATAGGGTAAGTGTATGTCTGGACTTATTTAGAGTGCTGAGATGTTACAGAGAGCTTTTTTATTTTTTGATCAAAGTTGCCTGTAGCTTATACGTTAGTCATAAATAAATTATGTTAAAACATGTGTAAATGACTCATTCTTGACCAAAGGCAATTGAGCAGTGTGCTTGCGCACATTTGAATAATGTCGGAATGTAAACGGGTTCGGGCTTTTAAAAGGCTGTCAATCAAAATGTACTTGTCGGGCTCGGGCCGAAATCTGTCTGGCCTTAACACTAGAAGTCCAAGACTTTTCTAACCCTCCTTTAGCCAAGAGGCTGCTAACTTGGCTAGCTTTTTACCATCAATTCATGTGTAAATTAGGAGTGGGGGGGTGTTGGGGCTGGTGGCCTGTTTGTGTGGGGGAGGGAGGGAGGGCTGCTAAAAGCAGAGAACTTCCTTTTAGCCTACAACTTCAGTGTCCTCAAGAATTCTGTGGTGTACGAACCTCCTCTCCAAGGAAAGAAAATGCAGACAGCGAGTAACCCTAACCCTAGTTGTATATTTTTATTTAGGAAGATATTTCATTTCATATTATTTCCTATTTCATTTCAAACAAGTAAGTGGAAAATACTAAAAAAGCAGAGCGGAGTGACAGAAATATCTAAGGCTCGATTACTGCTCTAGTCCTAATCAGTGGTTTGTCATGTCGGACCTGCAGTTTTTTGTTAGTTCAGTCTGAGATTTGTCCTGCTCTTGTAGTTGTCAGCTTTTCCACCAAATTAAAGAGCAACAACAAAAAATTTTTTATTTTGGCTGATGCTTTTTCAAATTGGATACACGCCCTTTTCAGGATGTGTTTAACATATTTTAAATTTTTTATCTTTTTAGTTTGCTTATTGAAAATATAAAAAGAAATTGACTATTTTTGCTTCTTTCTGATGCAGGTGTGAAAGGTCCTGTCTCCTGCTGCTGTCTTCTTTCCTACATGTGTTAAATTTACCTCTGCAAGAACATTAAACCAGGATGAATCCAGATGAGATTAAATGTGAAAATTTGGATCCCATAGAGATCTCCAGTACTCACCCGGTATCACCAGGTACTTCCCAAACAAACATCTCTCAGACAGAAATGCAACAACAAAATCATCCGTGTCCCTTTTGTGGGAAGAGTTTCAGTACAAAAAACAGTCTGAAAGTACACAAGCGCCTTCACACTGGGCAAAAGCCGTTTCAGTGCCCAGACTGCGGGAAGAGTTTTAACCAAAGGGGTAATCTTCAAGAACACCAGCGCATTCACACCGGTGACAAGCCGTATCAGTGCTCAGAGTGTGGGCGGAGTTTTATTTACAGTACCAGTCTGAGAAGACACGAGCGAACTCACACAGGAGAGAAACCGTATCAGTGTTCAGACTGCGGAAAGAGTTTTAACCATAGGAGTAGTCTCCGACAGCACCAGCACGTTCACACAGGAGTGAAGCCGTATCAGTGCTCTGAGTGCGGGAAGAGTTTCACTAACAGCAATGGTCTGAGAAACCACAAGCAGCTTCACACGGGAGAGAAGCCGTATCAATGTGAGGAATGCGGAAAGGCTTTTAATCAAAAGCGCAATCTTCAAGTTCACCAAAGCATTCACACCGGAGAGAAACGATATTACTGCCCAGAGTGTGGGCGGAGTTTTAGGCTTCTAAGCAATCTCCAAAAACACCGCCGCATCCACACGGGCGAGAGACCGTATCAGTGCTCAGAGTGCGGGAAGAGTTTCACTCAGAGTAATGGTCTCATAAAACACCTGCAAGTTCACACAGGAGAGAAGCCGTATCAGTGCCTGCAGTGTGGCAAGAGTTTTGCCGACAGCTGGAAACTGGTGAGCCATCAGCAAATTCACACAGAAGACAAACCGTATCAGTGCTCAGACTGTGGGAAGACTTTTTTCCGAAAGGACAGCCTAGAAGTTCACCAGCGCATTCACACTGGAGAGAAGCCGTACTGGTGCCCAGAGTGCGGGGAGAGTTTTAGGATTATAAGCAGCTTCCAAGTTCACCAACACATTCACACAGGTGAGAAGCCGTATCAGTGCTCAGAATGTGGCAAGAGTTTCACCCGAAGTGGAAATCTCAAACAACACCAGCGAATTCACACCCGCGAGAAACTGTTCGGAGTGTGGCCGGAGATTGAGGAGGCCAAGAACTTTGTCTCAGAAAGTGTGGAAGTTAGCTAAGTTTATTCACACGTAAAATTTTGATCACTTCATAGACTCCTAAAGGTTGTAGGCATTAATTTAATGAAGGAGTCATTTTTGTTCATTTAAATATAATATACTTCTATCTGGATGTATCTTGAACATTTTGGAAAAAGTGTAAAGGTTCCAGATTGTAATGACTGAGTGGTGACCTCATGCGGCTGCTGTGAACTTTTAAGACGCATTGTTCTGAAAAATATGGGAACTATTTTAACAATGTGTGATTTTATTTTTTTTTATTTTTACTCAGTCAGTGTTTAGTCAGTGCTTTTTCATTGGTAGATCAAAGCTACAGTCATGTGTAAAAGTTAGTTTCCAGTGTTTTAATTCTAGTTTGTGTTCAATAAATAAATAAATAAATAATCACCTGATTGTATCAGGTGAGCATGTGGTCAAAAACATGTGGGCAATACCAAGTACCCCTTTGTTGCTGCCACAGGATTTATGAAGGTAAGTTACAGCAAGGTGCAGCTAATCATCAGCCCCTGATTAACTGGTCTTCAGCAGGTGTGCAAAGGTCTAAAAAAGCAGTTTGGGCACTTTTCTGGTCTGGAGCATTCATTTGTGCAAGGTTATATTTGCCTAATACTGAGACCTGCCACGATCAGATGATTATGTTTTTACACACACAAAAACCCCCCACAGGATTAACAGAGGGGCACTAACTTGTGAGCACTTCGGCTGACTCTCTCTCGAAAAAGAATCTCTTACAGTCATTGTCTCTTGAGCTTGTAGGTATTCTCCTCTGTCCATCAGAGACTTAGTCTGCTGTCCTCCTCGCCTGTAGCTCAGCAGCTTGTCTTCACTAGTCATGTGTTGTCCATGAACAATTAGTTATTTTTGTAATTTTAACAAATGACTATACAGTGGATCCTCGGATTGCGAGTAACCTGGTTTGCAAGCGATCAGCAAGACGAGCAAAAATTAGCAATAATTTGTCTTGATACACGAGCGAGTCTTAATTTACGAGTACCAAATTTCATCTCCTCTCTCTGGTCTGCAGCTAGGATTCTTTTGCAGTGATTTTGTCAAAAACTGACACATGCTCTCTGCTTCCCACATTCAACTGTTCTCTGCTCTTCACAATCACCATCACTACTACCATCTTGTGGATAGGTGAACAATAAACCCACCTATCCACTAGATGGCAGTAGTGAGTAATGGTAAGGATTTACTTGTTCAAAAACAGCAGAGAACAAGCAGTTGAATGCAGGAAGTAGGGAGCATGTGTGTCAGTTGTAAATATTTCATGTCTTTCTGTTGTTAATAAAGGCATAAGTTACTACACTTTTCAAAGGTAAAGTGCAGGTTAATTTGTTTTATTTTTACTCTAGATTTTGTATTAATTATTTTTATATGAATATTTTTGGGCTATGGAACAAATCGTCAGAGTTTCTATTATTTCTTATGGAGGAAATTCGATTTGATGTACAAGTGTTTTGATATACATGCATGTTTCCAGAACAAATTACGCTCACAATCCAAGGTTCCGCTGTATGTGATATATTATGGTTTATTTATTTATTTATTATTTATTTATTTTAACCCTGAAAGGAGAAACTGTGTCAAGCTTTTAGATGATGGTACCAAAGTTACATAATTAGGCCATGCCTTAATAGAAAGATTATTTTTGCTCATTTCATATTTGTATGTTAGTACTGTAGATAATCTGTGCATTATAGCTGTATTGGACATTTAAAACACATGACTGAATTCTTGAAATCATATTAATGTATCCAACAGAGTTTAATTGATTTAAGTTTTAAATATTGTACTGTAGACAAACAATGCAGCGGTGTAATTTGGGTATGTTGCACTTGAGGAAAAAATACATAATTTAATGTTTATAGATTTAGAAACTGTGGCAGTAATTTGCTAAGTTCAGATTTTTCTTTCTGTATAATCTGTATATTTGTCTTTTATATAATAAATCATTATATACATTTGCTTCTGAAAACAGTAGTTATTCTGCAAGAAGATATGGTGCATTTAATAGGGTATATTTTGTATATACAGTGGTGTGAAAAACTATTTGCCCCCCTCCTGATTTCTTATTCTTTTGCATGTTTGTCACACAAAATGTTTCTGATCATCAAACACATTTAACTATTAGTCAAAGATAACACAAGTAAACACAAAATGCAGTTTTTAAATGAGGGGTTTTATTATTTAGGGAGAAAAAAAATCCAAACCCACATGGCCCTGTGTGAAAAAGTAATTGCCCCCTGAACCTAATAACTGGTTGGGCCACCCTTAGCAGCAATAACTGCAATCAAGCGTTTGCGATAACTTGCAACGAGTCTTTTACAGCGCTCTCGAGGAATTTAGGCCCACTCATCTTTGCAGAATTGTTGTAATTCAGCTTTATTTGAGGGTTTTCTAGCATGAACTGCGTTTTTAAGGTCATGCCACAATATCTCAATAGGATTCAGGTCAGGACTTTGACTAGGCCACTCCAAAGTCTTCATTTTGTTTTTCTTCAGCCATTCAGAGGTGGATTTGCTGGTGTGTTTTGGGTCATTGTCCTGCTGCAGCACCCAAGATCGCTTCAGCTTGAGTTGACGAACAGATGGCCAGACATTCTCCTTCAGGATTTTTTGGTAGACAGTAGAATTCATGGTTCCATCTATCACTGCAAGCCTTCCAGGTCCTGAAGCAGCAAAACAACCCCAGACCATCACACTACCACCACCATATTTTACTGTTGGTATGATGTTCTTTTTCTGAAATGCTGTGTTACTTTTACGCCAGATGTAACGGGACACGAACCTTCCAAAAAGTTCACCTTTTGTCTCGTCGGTCGACAAGGTATTTTCCCAAAAGTCTTGGCAATCATTGAGATGTTTTTTAGCAAAATTGGGACGAGCCTTAATGTTCTTTTTGCTTAAGTCGTTTGCGCCTTGGAAATCTGCCATGCAGGCCGTTTTTGCCCAGTCTCTTTCTTATGGTGGAGTCGTGAACACTGACCTTAATTGAGGCAAGTGAGGCCTGCAGTTCTTTAGATGTTGTCCTGGGGTCTTTTGTGGCCTCTCGGATGAGTCGTCTCTGCGCTCTTGGGGTAATTTTGGTCGGCCGGCCACTCCTGGGAAGGTTCACCACTGTTCCATGTTTTTGCCATTTGTGGATAATGGCTCTCACTGTGGTTCGCTGGAGTCCCAAAGCTTTAGAAATGGCTTTATAACCTTTACCAGACTGATAGATCTCAATTACTTTTGTTCTCATTTGTTCCTGAATTTCTTTGGATCTTGGCATGATGTCTAGCTTTTGAGGTGCTTTTGGTCTACTTCTCAGTGTCAGGTAGCTCCTATTTAAGTGATTTCTTGTTTGAAACAGGTGTGGCAGTAATCAGGCCTGGGGGTGACTACAGAAATTGAACTCAGGTGTGATAAACCACAGTTAAGTTATTTTTTTAACAAGGGGGGCAATCACTTTTTCACACAGGGCCATGTAGATTTGGATTTTTTTTTCTCCCTTAATAACGTAAACCTTCATTTAAAAACTGCATTTTGTGTTCAATTATGTTATCTTTGACAAATAGTTAACGGTTTTTGATGAGCAGAAACATTTAAGTGTGACAAACATGCAAAAGAATAAGGCGGGGACAAGCTCATATGCCCGTAACACAGCTGACTTAACAGTTTCATAATCAATACTTTGTTCAAGTGTTAAGGCAGAACACACTTCCTGAGCTTTACCCACAAACTTGCACTGTAAAAGTAAGGACCAAATACTCCTAGGCAACTGCAGAGTGGCAACGATACGCTCAAACACAGGGAAATAAGTATCCACTTCACTTTCTCTGAACATAGGCACCAAAGCAATGTGCTTACTTACATCAAATCCAGAACTAACTGACGGGATGGGTCCTAGCACAGGTGACGACTCAGATACAGGCACGGGTGCAGGCACAGGCGAGGATGCGCGAACAGGTACAGGAGACACAGATGCACTGGTGGGCCCAAACCTTGAGGCCAACTCCAGCTCCAGCTCTTTCAGCCTTATCTCCTTCAGCCTCATCTCCTTCTTAGTTTCCAGCTCCAATGTTTGGAACTGTAGCTGCTGAGCTTTGTACTGCTGCCGACTTAACTCCAAGTCCAGCTGTTTTAATTGCAGCGCAATCATGGGTTCCTCTAATGGTGAGCTTCCTACAGCGGGATCTATGCGTGCGGGATTCTTGGGCCTGGCGCCAGCCTCCGCTGCAGCCACATCCTCTGGATCACCTGAGTGAGTTGCAATGCCCGCCTCAGGATGCTCACAAATAATGCGCTGTTCAAACAGCTCAGCGTACAGCAGCTTCTTAATATCGCGCTTAGTAGCACTCCGTGACACTGAAATCTGATAGAAATCGGCGAGCAACAATAGATCATCCTTACGGCACTTCTCAAACTGCTCTACCGTGGGGCAAATGGTAAACTGGTCCAAGTTAAACTTTGTAGCCATATCTAAGAAGAACAAACACTCCCCTACCACAAAGACAAATGCCGCCAGACAAACACAGGCACACTGAAACAAACTGGACGGAGCGAGGAAAAGCAACGGACGAGCCCCCAATTCTGTTACGGCCCGACCTAGACCGGGCCGTAACAGGAGTGAAAAAAAAAGAAAGAAGGGGGTGAGACCAAAAGTGCGTTTGCTTAGTGTTTATTTACAATAAGGTGAATAAGCAAATCCCAAAAGGATGGTTGTAAGCTTCAGAAGCCGACAAGGCCAAAACAATAAACAAAATTACCTCTATCTAATACCAAAGTGACACAACTAACCTGCACCGAAAATAAAGAAACAGAATTACAAAGTTCTTCCCTCAACTCCCTAACTAACCACAAACCAAGAAAAACAAAGTGCAAACAAAATGGCGTCGACTCCTTACTAAGCCACTAAATAAAGTAAATACAAATATATACAAAAGTATCTACAACCAAACCAACAAAAACAAAGAGGGCAAACACAAAAGCGTAGTCAAAACAAGCAAAAGGGTCATACACGGAATAGGCAATCGAAAACCAAGCAACTATCAAAAAGGGGGAAATCTAAGAGTAGTCAGAAACGAAGCAAAAGGGTCATACACAGAGTAACATTTAGGATCAAGCATAAGATAAGCAGTAAGCAAAGACACGGTCTGTAGCATGGTGGCCTGAAGGCCTTAAGTAGGCCTCTGGGTGTCCTGGAGAACCAATCAGCTGGGAGGAGGCGGGACTAACAAAGGACAGGCAGAGCAGCAGCCAATAGATTTCCAGGCACACTGAAGAGGGTGGAACCTAAAACAAGGGGAGACACACCCTATTCCACCACCAGCAGAGACAAAGCAAGCATAACCAGACATACAAAAACCAAATATATCCGATATTGTAACAGGCCCAAATAGAACTGTCATCTTCAAAGTCTTCCCTTTACTCACTGATCTGCTCTCAGCTTCCTATAAACACTAAAAATGTCTCAGACAGCTTAGTGGTGACCAATAGTCTTAGAATATGGGTTAGTTTTAGAAAACATTTTGGGTTAATCACTCCATCTGTTCTTTCGCCTGTAGTATACAATGTATCTTTTCTACCATCATGTACTGATGCAGTTTTTCTTGACTGGTCCTCTAGAGGTCTTATATCTATCAAAAACTTGTATGATAAAGGTATATTCTTGTCATTTTCGGAGTTGTCAGAAAAGTTTAATCTTCCCGGAACACATCTTTTTCGTTTCTTTCAGATTAGACATTTTGTACAAAATCAGTTTCCACAGTTTCCTAACTTTCCTCCTGACTCGAAAACGGACACCATTCTTGCTCTTAATCCACACAGTAAAAGGTTAATTTCTATCAGATACGAATCAATTGGCGCGTTAAATTCTTACTCCACTGAATCACTGAAGAATGCATGGGAGCAGGAACTTGGGGTTTCTATGAGCGAAACAGGATGGGATCGTACACTCGATCTAATTAACTCTTCCTCAATATGCAAGATTCTTTACAGAGCACACTATACTAACGCCAGATTATCCAAAATATACCAGGACAGAAATGACACTTGCAATAGGTGCGGACAGTCTCCGGCAAATCACACGCAAATGTTCTGGTCCTGTCTAAAATATTTTATACTTTCGAAAAATCCTTTGGATTGTCAATTTCTCCAGATCCTTTAACAGCTCTATTCGGAATTCCTGTTGAACCAAATTTATCTTCGACAACTCAAGTCGTTGTTGCTTTCACCACACTATTGGCCAGGAGGCTTATTCTCCTCAAGTGGAAACATGCTTCTCCTCCTTCTTATGGGAGATGGAGAAAAGAAATTCTTTTATGTTTAAAACTGGAAAAAAAAATCCTATTTTCTTTAAAAGGGTCCCTAAAAACCTTTTATAAAACATGGGAACCCGTGTTAAATTATATTGATACTATTGATCTATTACATGAAGATGCAGTAGAGGATAAATTTTTTTGTTGTTATTTTTGTTTTTTTTTTTGGTTTGTTTGGTTGTTGTCGTTTTGTCGTTAGGGTGGGAGGAGGGAGGGTTTGGGGTGGGTTGAAAGGTAAAAATTTGAAAGGCATGATTTTGTATATTTACTAAGATGTATCTTATGTTAAATGCTAATAAATATAATTGGAGAAAAAAAATAGTCGCTCTTTTTTCTTGCACCATATTCATTCAAATTGTTATTTGCACAAACTTTTTACTATCTTCACTGCAACTTACAAGGAATGCTGTTTACTGTTTACCCCATTACTTTATTCAGCCTTCATCATAAAGTATTGAAATATGTCATGTTGTCGCTCTTGTTTGCACATTTGCACGTGTTGTCTCTTTTGTATAGAAGTTAGTTTTTTGTGAACTTGTCTCAGCTATTCAGCGAATTAGGTTTCTTAGTTAGCTAGTTAGTTTTTGTTAATTTATGTTGCTAATTTATGTAGCACCTTGGTCTTGTAGGACCGTTGTTTCATTTCACTGTGTTTGTTAGTAGGCTGGTGTCAGAGCACAGGGTCAGCCATTATACGGTGCCCCTGGAGCAGATTGGGTTAGGGCCATACTCAAGAGTCCAACAGCGGCAAGCGGGCGGAGCTGGGGCTCAAACTGCCGACTTTCTGATCAGTAACTCAGAGCCTTAACACAATGAGCTACTAACATCGCCCAAGAATCATCTTATCTTGTCCATTTTTCATGGAGAATTATTGGGAAACACCCTCACTTTTCATTCTAAGAAACAGTTTTCTCAGAATTTCATCACCAGGAGAACAACCTCATGCAGTCAGTGGATCTGTATGTGAGTAAATTCCCATGTGAGTGCACTGATCCTCCAGTAGGTGTCGCTGTGAGCGTTTCGGTCGCGTTCCTCCACACATTCCCAGAAGCAGAAGAAGCCGTGCTGCAGTGTTGCTGATTGATGAGCTGAGCTTCTCCGACTCTACTAATCATCTTTACATTCCAATATTTCTGACCGGGTTTTACCCCCACAGTTCCATCTGATCCGTTGTGGGTGTATTTGAGGTGGTTAACTGCGTTCTGCTGTAAAGCTCAAGGTAAGTTACACTCGGCTAACAGTGGCTCAGTCCTAAATGGGCTTCTACTTCCTATGCTAGTGCACTACACAGGCTGGAACATAGTGCTGTTTACCTCACACACACTCTGTAGGGCACTAGAACATAGTGCTGTTTACCTCACACACACTCTGTAGGGCACTAGAACATAGTGCTGTTTACCTCACACACACACTCTGTAGGGCACTAGAACATAGTGCTGTTTACCTCACACACACTCTGTAGGGCACTAGAACATAGTGCTGTTTACCTCACACACACTCTGTAGGGCACTAGAACATAGTGCTGTTTACCTCACACACACTCTGTAGGGCACTAGAACATAGTGCTGTTTAACTCACACACACACTGTAGGGCACTAGAACATAGTGCTGGTTACCTCACACACTCTGTAGGGCACTAGAACATAGTGCTGTTTACCTCACACACACTCTGTAGGGCACTAGAACATAGTGCTGTTTTCCTCACACACACTCTGTAGGGCACTAGAAAATAGTGCTGTTTACCTCACACACACTCTGTAGGGCACTAGAACATAGTGCTGTTTACCTCACACACACTCTGTAGGGCACTAGAACATAGTGCTGTTTACCTCACACACACTCTGTAGGGCACTAGAACATAGTGCTGTTTACCTCACACACACTCTGTAGGGCACTAGAACATAGTGCTGTTTACCTCACACACACTCTGTAGGGCACTAGAACATAGTGCTGTTTACCTCACACACACTCTGTAGGGCACTAGAACATAGTGCTGTTTACCTCACACACACTCTGTAGGGCACTAGAACATAGTGCTGTTTACCTCACACACACTCTGTAGGGCACTAGAACATAGTGCTGTTTAACTCACACACTCTGTAGGGCACTAGAACATAGTGCTGTTTACCTCACACACACACACACTCTATAGGGCACTAGAACATAGTGCTGTTTAACTCACACACACTCTATAGGGCACTAGAACATAGTGCTGTTTACCTCACACACACACACACACTCTATAGGGCACTAGAACATAGTGCTGTTTAACTCACACACACTCTGTAGGGCACTAGAACATAGTGCTGTTTACCTCACACACACTCTGTAGGGCACTAGAACATAGTGCTGTTTACCTCACACACACACACACACACACACACTCTGTAGGGCACTAGAACATAGTGCTGTTTACCACACGCACATTCTGTAGGGCACTAGAACATAGTGCTGTTTACCTCACACACACACTCTCTGTAGGGCACTAGAACATAGTGCTGTTTACCTCACACACACACACACACACACTCTGTAGGGCACTAGAACATAGTGCTGTTTACCTCACACACACACCCACTCTGTAGGGCACTAGATGTAGTGCAAGCATGGGGAGAACATGCAAACTCCACACACGCTCACACACCAAGGCGGGAAATCAAACACAGACCGTGGATGTGTGAGGTAACAATGCTAATCGCTAAACCACAGTACCTCCTGTAAAATAATATAAATAAGTATAATACATAAAGTTTGTAATTACATAATAATCCATCCAAGGTCAAATCAGTGTTGTTCTGTGATTACAGGTGATGTGAATTAACATATTTGTAAATATGTTTGTGGAAAATGGTTCAAAAACTGATATTTTAAGAACAGTTTTAATCAACATTTTAATAAGTCTAATGTTTATTTTAATACTAATTTAAAACTAATTAGAATCTTCCCAACCAGGAATCAAGCTATTAACTAAAAAAAAGATGCAATCTGAATTATCAGACAATTGAGATGGTCATATTTGTGCATATTTAAAGTTTAATCTCCTGTTAAACCATGGGGGGGAAATGAGATGTGAGTAACACCTCCTACAGCCTGCGCTGCTCCAAAACTATAACTTCAGACATGACACAGATGACCAAATTTACAAAACTCATTTACAAAATTTAGACATATATTTTCCACCTAAATTTGTGCCATTTATGCTATAATGCATTAAAATATAATGCACCTGCCCATTCATGGTCTCCAGTGTTCGGTTCACAAGCTCTGTCAGATGGTAACTCAAGGTTAGTTTTTGTACCACACCCCGTTCTAATACTATAAATCTTAGTACACTCCATCCAGTGAAGATCTCAAGATCTGCCTGAGTGGGTTGCTTTAACTGTTTTGTACAGGGAATAACTCTATCCACTTAAAGTTGTAGTCTACTATTACTAGCAGATAGACATTTTCTCTTTTGCTCTGTGGCAGTGGTCCCATGATATCCAATCCCAGCATTCATCCTGCTTTCCCTTGCTCAGCAAGCTATTTCCGTGACTCACAGCAATGTCTTAAGATGCCCTAAATGGCCACCAAGAGGGCTGTTATAAAAATTTTGGACAAAACCTGGGGTCATATCTTTGGGCACAACAGAACTGATATCTCAGTTCCCTTGCATTTGACAGGCATTGTCCTATAGAGGATGTCTTGCACCACTTCCCATCCAATGCAGTCTGACCCCCTGGTGTCTTAAGATTCTTTAGCTCACATCTCACTGACTACTGGATCCTGATGATGCATATGCAATCACACACTCACCTTCACACAGGCCAATGTCACTGGCTTCAGTCTGCACTTGGCAGCAATGGATCAGGCTGAACAAGAATGGGAGGGGAATGGGAGGGATCTGGAGTGCGAGTTTAAGGTGGCACTCTTCTCTCCACTCCCACTTCGCTGCTTTTTGCTTCAGGGTATTCAGTGGAGCTGTCAGCTCAGCGAAGTGCGGGATAAATTTGTGGTACCATTCTACCAGGCCCCAAAATCTTTGCAAGCTCTGATGTCCTGGGGTATGGAAAACTTGGCAACACCACTGTTTTCTTCCTTGTCAACCTCTGCTCTTCTGTCTGAAACCATGTGATCCAAGAACTTTTAATTGTTTTTTTTTTCAAGAAGTGGTATTTCCCAGGTTCAAAGATGAGGTCTGTATTAAGCACCTTGCTAAATACATCAGGGAGAGATTTCTGTTATTGTTCCAGGCTTGGCAAATAGGTAATTAATTTGGTGATATAAATGAAACATGTCCTCGGAGTTCCCCAGCACAGTCTCCATAAGATGCTGTAATGTGGCTCCAGCATATTTTAGACCAAATGACATACACATAAATTGACATAACCTGAATGGGCTGATGAATGCAGTCTTTGGTTTGCTCTCAGGATCCATTTCTACTTGACAGTAGCTCTAGAGAACTAACACTTGGCTCCATGCAGAGACTCCTGAATGTCATGCACTGCAGGCATTTGGTAGGCATCCTGTGGGGTCTTAGAATTCAGTTTCCTGTAATTGATACAAAAGCGGTATAATAAATTGGGCTTTCCCAATAACACTACTGCTAGTGTAAGTAAATAAGTGAACTAGTAAATGCTGCATCATCTGAATGCAGGGAAATACTTAAGTCCAAGTGAATCACCGTCATTCAGAAGAGAGATCACCTGTATGTATGTATGAATCAAGATTTTGATAAAAAAAAATTTGTGATTAATCATGCAGCTCTAGAGCCGACTTTCACCAGCTGCCACACAGTATGGACAGTTCCACGCAAGCAGCTGACTAAGGCAGGATTGTTCATGATGTGCATCAGAAGTTCACCTTTAGGCATGTCTGTATTACTTGCTCCTCTGTTTGAGGCTAGTGCATCTTGGGCATCTAGGCCACTTCCTCCAGCATTCTAAGTCACTTAAAATAGAGGAGATTCTGGAACTCTAAATGTGACAAAGGAAGCAGAGTTCTAAGTGGAACTTCACTCTGGTCCCCTTCAACTTCCAGCCCGCTAAAAGCCCCAAAAATAAAATCAATTATTAGACTTAATATCTACACAGATTTCTATTAGACACATATTAGCTTCACCAACTAGTATACACACCATCCCACTCCAGGAAAAGGAATGCCAACACCTTTTTATTTCTGCAGAGAACCCATTATGTATGTAAACATATAAACCACAAGGTCTATATACAAGCAATATACATAAACATGATGCAGTTCATGTGCACACAGTTGCCCATTCCAGTTCATCAAGGAAACCCTCAAGTTCTAAAACAGCAACACGTGAGGAGTCCAAAGTCTTTTTAGCAGTGCATTTTATGTCAACGGGAACAAAATAATCCAAGATCGCTCTTACTGGTAGGTTGGGTCCACATCCTGCATTTAAGTCTGAGGCCCAGGCGCCACTTGGCTGTTCTGTATCATCTGTCGCACATCTTCCTTCTTAGTCCATCTCATCTGTGTTTTTATTCACGCTTCTCTCAATCTTCCTTCGGGTTCCATTGATTGCAGAGTCCTCCCTTTCCTCTCGGAGCCTATCAAATTTACAATTTACAAAATTTAGACTTATACATTTTTCTGCTAACTATTTTACTTTTATTCTTACAAGGTAATCTAACACATAATTTGAGTAGGCACCTGCCATTTCTCCTTGCAAGGATTTTATATACAGAATGGGGCATTGGTACTGTTTGTACCCACGTTTAAAAAAAATTTGTACATTTTTCATGTGGCAGTGTCACAGGTTAGCACTGTGGCCTTGTACCTCCAGTTTCCAGGGTTTAATTCATGCCTTCGATCTATGTTCCCCTGGGTACTTCGGTTTTCTCCCACAGTCCAAAGATATGCAGATCATGTTAATTGGTTTTTCCAAATTGCCTGTAGAAACGAAACGTGACTTCTGCATACGCCAACACCCCTATTACCCCGTGTTCTTTAAATGGATGTGTGCCTTTGATATGTGGAAGAGGGCAGCCCCTTCAATAAAGATGTCTTACGAGAAAGGATTAGTATTGGGGGCTTTACTTTGGTAAAGGTTGTGTTTCTTATTAAATGGTTTGTCATTTGTGTTGTGTTATGGCTTTTTAACTTGGAGAGCAGGAACTGTTTTTTCTCTGGCCTTTTCAGTCTGGATGCACTCTTCTCCTACAGCTGTTGTGTAGCGCTGACATTCAGATGATAAAATTAAACTGTCTGGTTGGTTTGTTGGAAATATAAAATCATTGATTATTTATGCTTCTTTCTGATCCAGGTTTAAGTTCTTCTCCTGCTGTCCTCATTCCTGCATATCCTATATCATCCTATGCACAAACATCAAGAGATTCAACAATGATGAATTCAGATGAGATTAAATGTGAGAAAATTGAACCCATAGAGATCTCCATTACTAACCAGATATCACCAGGTACTTCCTACACAAATAACTCTTATGAACAAATACAACAACAGACTCACCACTTTTCCTTTTGTGGCGAGAGTTTCAGTGAAACTAGAAACCTCATTGACACAAGACCAAATTCGTATCAGTGCCCAGAGTATGAAAAGAGTTTTACACAAAGTGATCATCTCCTTCATCACCAGTGGGTTCACAAAGAAGAAAAACTGCAAATATGTACAGAGTGTGGGAAGAGCTTTACCCGAAAGGAGAGTCTCAAAAAACACCAGCTTATTCACACAGGAGAGAAGCCGTATCAGTGCGCACAGTGTGGCAGAAGTTTTAAACAAAAGCGTGCTCTTCAAAAGCATCAGCGCGTTCACACAGGAGAGAAGCCGTACCAGTGCGTACAGTGTGGGAAATGCTTTGCTGATAAACGTAATTTAAAAATACACCAGCGCCTTCACACTGGAGAGAAACCGTATTGTTGTAAAGAATGCGGGAAAACCTTTAATCAAAAGTGCTCACTTCAAGTGCACCAACACGTTCACACTGGAGAGAAACCCTATTACTGCCCCGAGTGTGGGAAGACTTTTACTGAGAAGAGTACTCTCGAAAGTCACCTGCGTATTCACACAGGAGAGAGACCGTATCTGTGCTTACAGTGTGGGAAGAGTTTTACTAGCAGTAGCAATCTGACATCACACCAGCGCATTCACACCGGAGAGAGGCCGTATAAATGTGAGGAATGTGGGAAGACATTTAAACAAAAGTACACACTACAAGAACACCAGCGCATTCACACCGGAGAGAAACCCTATTACTGCCCCGAGTGTGGAAAGAGTTTTACTGGGAGGAGTAGTCTCACAAACCACCAGCGTGTTCACACAGGAGAGAGACCGCATCACTGCTCACAATGTGGGAAACGTTTTACTGACTTCAGGAACCTGATAAAACACCAGCGCATTCACACAGGAGAGAGGCCGTATCAGTGTGTGGAATGTGGGAAAACGTTTATTCGAAAGGACACGCTTCAAATCCACCAATGCATTCACACTGGACAGAAACCCTATTTCTGCCCCGTCTGTGGGAGGAGTTTTAAAAATCTTAGTAATTTTCAAAAGCACCAACGCATTCACACGGGAGAGAGGCCGTATCAGTGCTCTCAGTGTGGGAAGAGTTTCATTAGCAGTAGTCATCTGACATCACACCAGCGCATTCACACAGGGGAGAAGCCGTATCGGTGCTCAGAATGTGGGAAGAGTTTTAACCAAAGTGGTAATCTCCAACGACACCAGCGTGTTCACCTCCGGGAGAAACCGAGCTGAGGGTAGCAAGTGTTTCAGGAAGCAGCAACACAAACTTATTCACAATGTTTCAGTTCTCCTCAGAACGTGTGGAAATTAGCTGGAATTATTCCAAATCACTTTAAAGTCTCATAAAAATTATTTTGGGCAATAATTGGATGATCATAAATCAGTAGTTTTTAGTACATTCATGCATAATACATATCTTTATTAGGGATGCTCATATTGACCGTTAACGGATTTTGACCGATTATTACTATCAGTTAAATGGTTTAAAATGTTTTTATATATACACACACACATACATTTTTTTTTTTTATTAAGTGTGCCTAGGCGCACTTATTACTCTTCCCCCAGAAATGCCCCCGAAATTCACAGGGCTCGAAATTAACTTTTTTATTAAAAAATTTAGGAGCACCCACCAAAAATTAATGAGCACCACAACTACAAATTGTATATTGACAGATTTCTTTAATTTGAAAACAACACCAATCAACACTAACAACAAACAGCTACAACAAATCATTGAAGCTTTACATATCCTGTGGCCAGGATTTGAAATTCGGTCTTCTGGCTCTAACTTTAGTAATGCCGAGCTCTTCTTTGGCGATAACGTATGCCGTGTTAAATTTTATGTTCAGTTCTGCCAACTGCGCGGAACGGCTGGCAGTATCCTGACAATTAAAAGCCTCAACGATCGAACCTGTTGAAACTGAACTTTTTGCTACACACTTGTCCCTACATTTCTTGTGTTTGGCATTCTCACCGTGTTTGACCAAGCTCTCGCGCTTAAAGTGCGTAGATTCAGTGGCGAACGCTGTGTTACCTGCAAACTCCGTCCCACAGGTTTTACAGTGAATGCAGTGCATAGAGCCATGTTCATAGCGGAGCCACTCGAAGTCTTTCAGCCTTTCTCTCCGAAAACTGTACGCCTTCTTTTCGTCTGGTGAATCAACATTCACTACATGATCACTATCACCAGCGCCATTATTTGTAATTTCCCCGCTGTAGTTAGCGCCGTCACCTGACTGAATGATTGACGGTTATTATTAACCAATCTAAAATCTCAACGGCAGAACGTCTCAGCATTCTGTCTCAGCATTCAGCGCACAGAACACATACATACTGTTAACGTATTAATCTGTTTAATTTGTAGAGAAATTAAAACAGGTCGCATGGCAAAAATTACATGCACTCGCACCAATGCTCCCAAATATGTTTTGAGGTCGCATAGATGAAATTTCGGGAACATATTCCCCCCCCCCCCCCCCCCGTCGCATGATCAGAAAGCGAGACCTTAATGCTTTTGTCGCCCCTCAAGGTACTTTTACTTTTATACTTTAAGTAGTTTTGAAACCAGTACTTTTAAACTTTTACTTAAGTAAAAAGCTTGGGTTGATACTTCAACTTCTAAAGAAGTATTTTTGAACCCTAGTATCTATACTTCTACTCAAGTAATGAATGTGAATACTTTTGACACCACTGGTGCTATGACTTTTGGTGGGGATTCGACGCACGGTTTTCCCATAGATCCCTGAAAACCGCCCCAAAATGTCTCGTACACCAGACTTTGAGACCAGCATCAGCTATGACATCATAGTCTTCCGTCTTTGATGCCGCACACATTAGAAGTGGCCCGGCAGTGGCATAGGCACACTTAAAATTTCTTCAGGAATTTTCGCTCTCTAGTTATTATTATTATTATTAGTAGTAGTAGTATAAAGTTTTGCGGCATAAATATACACATACGCTATTTGTTAACTCATGGGGCGTTGTCACGTATTTTGCCTGGCAAGCAAAATGAAGTGAGAGAAAAGAAGTCACTGATTATGGAGCAGAGGTGGACATTTATATGAGAGACAATCCGTCCTCTTTGGATATTACAAGTAATTCTCTAGACTGGTGGAAAGCAAATGAACAGCGCTTCCCTAGACTGGCCGTTCTAGCGCAGCGTTATCGCTGCATTCCTGGGACGTCTGTGCCGTCTGAGAGGGTGTTTTCTGCCGCGTGATTAACTTTCAATAGGTTGCGCTCCAGATTATCCCCACAGCACGTTGACATGTTACTTTTTTAAAATAAAAACTAGACAGTTTGTGGTTTGAGGCAGGCCTGCTATTTTTTTAACCGAAGAAATGTAGTACCCACTGTATGGAAAAAATTGCCTATGCCTGAGGCAAGCTTCAAAGGTATTTCGGCATGTTTTCGTTTTGTAATCTTAAATTTTTTATTTAAGTAAAAAATATTTAGTGCAGGCCTATTTATTTTATTCTTTTTATTTATATTACTTTGTTTTTCTCTGTTGTCGGAAACGCTGCGTGAAAATTTGACGATGTGTGAATCCAGATTCTGTTCTTGATATGTTCTGTGTGCTGTTGTTCGCACATGTTCAAATAAAAACTTAAAAAAAAAATTTTTTTGTATATTTAATCAGACACTCCTCAGTTCTATTTTCATTTTATTCTAATTTAATATTCTAATCTGATCAGTTAACGGTTAATGTTCGGATAACGGTTGTCGGTTGGGAAAATTAATCGAATTGAGCATCCCTAATCTTATTTTTTTAGTTCATGTAAATTTCTGATCTTAGACAGGTAAAGTACACATCAGTGAGAGGGATGATGTACTTTATACTTAGTTACATTAAAACAGTAATTAGTTTTTTTTTCTTTGCTAGGTGAACCTACACTACCTGTCCAAAAAAGAGTGATTTCATTCAATCACATTTAATGATTCCTCATGCTCCCATAAACACTTTCATAGTCTGGAAAAAGTGTCCTGGAATATGTCCGTCCCATCAGGGAATTAAACATTCATAGATGTGATAACCTGTTGATTGAGTACATTCAGGTGGTCACCTGACTTCATTTTATTGTCACATAACTAGTCTAGACCTGAGTAACTGAATCAACCCCAGATCATAACACTGTCTCCAGAAGCTTGTACAGTGGCCATCAGTCCACATGACCTTTTTCTGTTGCCCCAAAGTCCAATCCCTAGCAAACTGAAGCCTTTTTTCCCCCTTATGAGTCTCACGAACAAGTGGTTTTCTTATGGACACAAAGCTGTTTAGTCCCAATTCTGTGAGTTCTCATCACACTGCGTGTGTATGGAAATTCTTACTTTCACTATTAAACTGTTATTTACTGTAGATTTTTTGATTTACTCTGCAATTTCTCCAGATGTTTAAGTGATCTGTTCATGATTTCTTTTTCTACATTTCTTCCACAGAGTTGACTGTTCAGCACTATCCTACCAGGTTTTGATAATGTGTTGAAGGGTTCTCACCCACTTAGACATTTAAAACCTTAAAACTACAAACCTTAGTTGTTTTCTTTGCTTGATGCAAGACCAATAATTTAACCCTTTTGAAATAGTGACTTTTTGTTTGTTTGGCCAGGCTGTACATATGTTGTGAAACTTTTTTTTTTTTTCATTTATATTCATTACATTAGCATTTGTTACCTAGCTGGGTCATATCTTATTTTTAAAAAATCTTTTATTCCATATTTGTATGTCAGTAGGTGTGTTAAATTCGAAAGTTCTAATTGTATTGGATATTTGAACAACAAAAAAAGAGGAATGGGTGCTAATTTATTAAAGCATGTTAATGTATGCAATGATGTCTGAGATGCAGACAGCTGTTTGATTACACTACAATATTGTGATTCAGAAAAGAACCTTACAGCGGTGTAATTTTGTAAGTTGTACTTGAGGAAAATACATATTAATGTGACATTTGTAGTAGATTTAGAAACTCTGGTTTTAACATTCTGTGCATCTTGTATTTTCCTTTTATGTCCTTATTCCTACATATTTAGTAGGACATCTATATAAAATATTGTGCATTTAGAGTGCATGATTTGTATATTTATTAGAAAAATAGACACCTTTGAAAGCAACCTTTGATAAACCAAAGTAATAGTCATGTCCTTGCCTGGGATGTCTAGGATCTTTGAGCTAGCTGGTTAGTTAATAAGTGATCTGTATACCACAAAATACATCACTTTATAATGAAAGTTTTTGCATAAAGCTGCTTTAGACTCAAAGTAAGTGAAACACTGAAACAGTACATTTCTAGTTATAATTAGAAGATACAGAAGGAATTCCAATAGATCAATGTAATGCAAATGTGATCACCTAATAGTTTAATGTATTCTGTGAAAAAAAAAAAATACTTTGAAAAGATGAGTCAGTGTAAAATTGCTTTTTAGTTTGACATTTTTTAAGTTTGGCTTCGACTGAAATCATGTTACTTTAATATATTAGGAGTGGGGATCACCAGGGATCACCTGATAAGATGTTATCACAATACCTATGTGGCAAGTCAGTTTGCATTGTGATTTTCAAAGTATCTTCAGATGCGATATTACACTTTAATTTTTGTTACAATTCCAAACAAACTTAGTAAATGGCACACAGGTTCCCCGCCTGCCGATGTGTTAATAGTTTCTGTAGGAGCTTCAGGAACTGCGTTTCAGGAACGTTTCACCACCTCAAATGTAAACATATTTAACAATTAATTGTAAAAACTTGAATTGGAAGTCAATGAATTGCCACACAAAAGTATCATGGAACAGGTTTCTCTTATCGCTAATGGCCACATTTGATTATAAGGAAGATTACATTGGTTCAGTAATGGAGCAAAGTTTAAGTAAAATCACATTGTTAATGAGTCAAGAGTCTCAAATGGACAGCAGTGGCTTCATTCCAATGGAATTTTACAGTCTACTGAAAGGAGCAATATACAATTTTGAAAGTGTTTCAAATTCATTCACTACCAGGTTTTTTTTTTTTTTTTTTTTGTAAATACCCATCCAATTTACATAATGTAAGAAAATAAGATATGTATGAGGTATGAGAAATCATGAAATTTGTTATATTCATCTATATTTGTTCAATTTTAATTTCTCCATCATGCCAGAAAAAGTAATAAAAT
This sequence comes from Channallabes apus, assembly GCA_030522415.1. NCBI lineage: Eukaryota > Metazoa > Chordata > Actinopteri > Siluriformes > Clariidae > Channallabes > Channallabes apus. The sequence goes on from CM060112.1 coordinate 1,278,492, forward strand.
GAAACAAATCTCAAGACTGTAAAGCTGCGTTTGCTTGATTTTGTTGCATTTACACTTGACTGTGGGTGAGGCTGACATTTGGGGTATGTAAAAAAAAATTTTGCTGGCCAGGTTGTGATAGTGATCATGTTTTTGAGTTTGGCAAACAATAAGCATAGTCAACTTTTTTTTTTTTTTTTTTTAATTAATCTGCTTTTGATTCAGAATTGATTCACCCTTTTTGAACTAAATGTAAAGATTCCTTAAAAATAAAACCACAGGTTCTACAGAAAATGCTTCCATCTTCCACATGAAATTTAAAGGTTTGCCAGAAAAAAAAATCTATATGTATAATTAGGGGAGACTGGGAACAGTTGTAATGTAGCCTTTTCATCCTATCAGAAATATGCTAGACTGAGGCCATGTCCAGTAAAAAAAAAAATATATATATATATATTTATTTATTATTTTTTAATCAGTTGGACCCACCCAAACCAGAAAAAGAGAGGACAATTCATTTCAAGTTATAAAAAAAAAAAAAAACATTGGATTTTTACTTTATTTTACTTTTGTAGGAATTATGAAATCAAAAGTTACTTCATTTGAATCACTATTTTGTTGACTTCTAAATGACATGGTTAGCATATGTCAAGGCCACACCTCCCACCAGGTGAGGGTCAGTAAGTGACCATGTCACATTAAATGACACATGCACTGATGCACACACACCCAATCATGGCTTAAATTCTGTATCCTTTTTTTTTTTTTTTACAGCACTAATATTATTTCTATCATTACATGATCTTTCTTTTTGTGACTTCCTCCTAATATTCCTTTTTCATGAATGCATATATGTTTTTATTTCTGTTATTTTCTAAAGTTTTACAATTCGATATGGCCAAAAAAAATAAACTTACATACCAATAAAGCACTGAATACTGATTGCACAGAATTAATAAATGCACAAGTCTGGGCTTACAACTTCTAATGGGAGTGTAAATTGCAAATGGTTTAGGTCGTGTTCTGCGCCACACACACACACACACACACACACACACACACGAAGCTGTTCACTGCATGAAGCCTCATTAAAGCGCTCATTGTGCTGCCATCTAGTGGACACACTTTATATAACAATCCCGAACATTGCAAACTGCACAGAAAATGTAGGTGAAAATATAGACAAAATGACAGAGCTTGTGTAGTGTTTTTTATTTTATTTTATTATTTTAACGGATTAAATTTGTTACTAATTTCCATTTAAAAATAAAATGCTGAGACATCATCTGCCTTTGAAAGCACTCACTCTTTCACAAGGAACTGAAGAGGCCGCAGTGCGAGCTGGTACAAATAGGGGGACCAATTGTTTGTTACTTCCAGCACTGTAATGGATCTTCTGTTCTTGGAATGTTCCTATCTGAGTTATTGCTGCACCACCACAGTGGAATCTGCTGGTGCATTTGTCTGTACCTGGCTCAAACATACTGCTTTCAAACAGGAGCCAGAGGTCACCGCCTATTTAAATGAGTAAAGGAAAAGAAAATTACATCATTTTAGCAAATATAAGAGCAGCATATAGAGTAAAACTCATAAAACTTGCCTGAGCTGGCTTTAGTTCCCAACAGAGCCACAGTACCTGGTAGAGCAGTATCCACACCAGCTGATGAAAGCTGGGCATCTCCTTGAACATAACCATGTGGCCTAGTCATTACATTTCCACATTCAATCTTTAGCCTCTTGACTGCCTCATTTGCTCTTTCAGTGTAACGGTGTCCCTGACTCGGTGGAGTAAGTTATCTGCCAGTTTTAATCTCTGCATGCTGCAAGTATACACTGTACTGTAGTGTATACATAACTGCATCTTCATTAATGGAATAAACTTTGAGCAAGACACTTTTTCCTTTGAGAGTTCCACAGAGAAAATGAGCCAGTACTTTATTCTGTGGAAAAAGTTCCACAACTAGCAAGATGGTCATCAGTTTGTGATCACTGATGAAATGGGAAGTTATAGCAAGATATGCCTTCACACTGATGGGTGTCCACATGTCTGTTGACACACTCACTACCACAGGCGGCTGTATCTCAACCTTGACCAGTTCCCTTACAGTGCCTGTAAAACCTAGAAAACAGCACGACTGGCCACAGAACAAGGACCATTATTTCCACCACTGCAACACATACTTATCTTGTTGGGAGTGTGTAGACTGGATCCAATACATGGATGAATTTCCCTCATCTTCAATCACCCTTTAATTATCGAGAGTTCTTCACAATCACGTTGATGCGAGCCTCATCCACAACAAGCTTCTGGGCATCTAGAGAACATCTGGGTTAATGTATTGTAATAAAGACATGATCATAATTGTAGTGTTTTAGTCAAGGCCTCACTTCATCTGTGTGTCTTGTTCTGGAGTTTTCCATTTTCACAAATTACACGGTATCCCCTCATGATGGATAGCAAGGCATAGCAGACACTTCACATTTAGAGGGGGGAAAGAGGAGAATCTGCCTGATGAAAACGAAAGAGGATAATGATGCATGTTTATAGAGTTATAAATAAAACCTTCTGTTACATTAATTTTTTTTATTCTGACTCACTGTAACTGCAAGCCTAGATATTTATGTTGTTCTTAAAAAAATCCACTGCGGAAAGGTTTGTCAATTTTTTTATGAAAAATACAAACCCACCTCCTAAAAGTAAAAGAGAAAAAGACCCTGAGAATATTATACCAATTTATTACAGGAATACCTTATTTGGTAGAAATTACTTCAAAAAGTTTCAAACAAGTCCTTCTCTTTCTCAGTGACTCCGGTCAGAAACAACGCCTGTAGTAATGAACCTTTAATTAATAAGCCAGCTGAACCAATCAGTCACGTGATTCAGGCAACCGCGAGGCGTCGTTTGTCACTGGTCACGTGACATCCACGGCACCGACACGCGCCCCGTCTGTTCAACACGATTCAGCGCTAACGGGTCATGTGTGACATCATCACTAATCATCTTTACATTCCAATATTTCTGACCGGGTTTTACCCCCACAGTTCCATCTGATCCGTTGTGGGTGTATTTGAGGTGGTTAACTGCGTTCTGCTGTAAAGCTCAAGGTAAGTTACACTCGGCTAACAGTGGCTCAGTCCTAAATGGGCTTCTACTTCCTATGCTAGTGCACTACACAGTAGTGCTGTTTACCTCACACACACTCTGTAGGGCACTAGAACATAGTGCTGTTTACCTCATACACACACTCTGTAGGGTACTAGAACATAGTGCTGTTTACCTCACACACACCCTGTAGGGCACTGGAACATAGTGCTGTTTACCTCACACACACTCTGTAGGGCACTAGAACATAGTGCTGTTTACCTCACACACACTCTGTAGGGCACTAGAACATAGTGCTGTTTACCTCACACACACTCTGTAGGGCACTAGAACATAGTGCTGTTTAACTCACACTCTGTAGTGCACTAGAACATAGTGCTGTTTTACCTCACACACACTCTGTAGGGCACTAGAACATAGTGCTGTTTACCTCACACACATGCTGTAGGGCACTAGAACATAGTGCTGTTTACCTCACAGACACGCTGTAGGGCACTAGAACATAGTGCTGTTTACCTCACACACACTCTGTAGGGCACTAGAACATAGTGCTGTTTACCTCACACACACTCTGTAGGGCACTAGAACATAGTGCTGTTTACCTCACACACACTCTGTAGGGCACTAGAACATAGTGCTGTTTAACTCACACTCTGTAAGGCACTAGAACATAGTGCTGTTTAACTCACACTCTGTAGGGCACTAGAACATAGTGCTGTTTTACCTCACACACACTCTGTAGGGCACTAGAACATAGTGCTGTTTACCTCACACACACTCTGTAGGGCACTAGAACATAGTGCTGTTTAACTCACACACACTCTGTAGGGCACTAGAACATAGTGCTGTTTACCTCACACACACTCTGTAGGGCACTATAACATAGTGCTGTTTAACTCACACTCTGTAAGGCACTAGAACATAGTGCTGTTTAACTCACACTCTGTAGGGCACTAGAACATAGTGCTGTTTAACTCACACTCTGTAGGGCACTAGAACATAGTGCTGTTTACCTCACACACACGCTGTAGGGCACTAGAACATAGTGCTGTTTACCTCACAGACACGCTGTAGGGCACTAGAACATAGTGCTGTTTACCTCACACACACTCTGTAGGGCACTAGAACATAGTGCTGTTTACCTCACACACACTCTGTAGGGCACTAGAACATAGTGCTGTTTACCTCACACACACTCTGTAGGGCACTAGAACATAGTGCTGTTTACCTCACACACACTCTGTAGGGCACTAGAACATAGTGCTGTTTAACTCACACTCTGTAAGGCACTAGAACATAGTGCTGTTTAACTCACACTCTGTAGGGCACTAGAACATAGTGCTGTTTTACCTCACACACACTCTGTAGGGCACTAGAACATAGTGCTGTTTACCTCACACACACTCTGTAGGGCACTAGAACATAGTGCTGTTTACCTCACACACACTCTGTAGGGCACTAGAACATAGTGCTGTTTACCTCACACACACTCTGTAGGGCACTAGAACATAGTGCTGTTTAACTCACACTCTGTAAGGCACTAGAACATAGTGCTGTTTAACTCACACTCTGTAGGGCACTAGAACATAGTGCTGTTTTACCTCACACACACTCTGTAGGGCACTAGAACATAGTGCTGTTTACCTCACACACACTCTGTAGGGCACTAGAACATAGTGCTGTTTAACTCACACACACTCTGTAGGGCACTAGAACATAGTGCTGTTTACCTCACACACACTCTGTAGGGCACTAGAACATAGTGCTGTTTAACTCACACTCTGTAAGGCACTAGAACATAGTGCTGTTTAACTCACACTCTGTAGGGCACTAGAACATAGTGCTGTTTTACCTCACACACACTCTGTAGGGCACTAGAACATAGTGCTGTTTACCTCACACACACTCTGTAGGGCACTAGAACATAGTGCTGTTTAACTCACACACACTCTGTAGGGCACTAGAACATAGTGCTGTTTACCTCACACACACTCTGTAGGGCACTATAACATAGTGCTGTTTAACTCACACTCTGTAAGGCACTAGAACATAGTGCTGTTTTACCTCACACACACTCTGTAGGGCACTAGAACATAGTGCTGTTTACCTCACACACACGCTGGAACCATATCCTGAAGTCAGATTCAGATCAGATTGCTAGAGATGTGTCTCAGTCTGGATGCTCTACCCGCTTGTACAGTACGTCACTCGCAGTGCGACATGAAAGTTCAAGTCCACATGATGATGTAGTCTGGATCATGTCTGCAGGGTGAAAACCTGGGCAGGGAGGTGATGGAGAAAATGGAGATGGAATTAAAATGATAATTCAGTATAAAGTAAAGTTGCTGTGCTTTAGGAGGTCACAGAGAGTATTTTTACACTTTAGGTGCTATTCAAACTACAGTGCTATGAAAAAGTATTTGATCCCTTACATGATTCAGATCTTCAAACAAATTTTAATATTACACAGAGATAACCTGAGTAAATATAAAATGATGATTTCATTTATTAAGGAAACAAAACCCACCTGTCCAAGCCTACCTGGAAAGTAGTAATTGCCCCCAAAACCTAATAACTGTTTGTGCCACCCTTGGTGGTAATAACTGCAATCAAGTGTTTGTGATAACTGGCAGTGAGTCTTTCTATTTTGACCCATTCTTCTTTGTAGAATTCTTTTAGTTCAGTCACACTGTAGTGATTTTGAGCTTTTTTACGGTCATCTCAATTGGAGATGAGTTTAAGTCCGGACTTAAACTAGGCCACTACTAAACCTTAATTATGATATTCTTTTTATGAATCACTGTGTTGGTTTTACCCAGATGTAACAGGATGCACACCTTCCAAAAAGTTAAATGTTTCATCAGTACTCAGAATATTTGCCCAAATGGCTTGAGGATAATCAAGATATTTTTGGCAAATGTGGCACGAGCTTTTGTGTTATTTTTGGTCAGCAATGGCCTTCGCCTTTTTTCATACAGGGCCAGACAGGTTTTCCCCTTAATAAATGAAATAATCATTTAAAAACTGCAATTTGTATTTACTCGGGTTAACTTTGTGTAATATTAAAATTTGAATGATGATGTGAATTAAGTGTTACAAATGAGTATTGTAAGTATTTAAAAATGTACAGTATTGTGCCCTTGAATTTTCAATGTGTTTAAATTTGCCTGCAGACTGAACAATGCATCAATTATGAGCATCTAGCAGGCCTGGTTCAGCTGGTGCAGATGGATTAGATCATTTAAGAAAATGCTTATACTGTATGTACAGTTGTCTTCCATGCACATTGTCATAATTTTCAATTCTGCCATGATGCATAATTTCACCCCCATTATACAGTATTACACATAACTAATCCTAACACTGTCGGCTGGGTAGTACCCCATCTCTTCAGCTCCTGGTCAGTATGCGAGAGTCCTTATTGCTGTGTCTGGGTAGATATTAGAACTTAAATTACAGAATAACAGGTCACTGACGCTTTATTGCTTGGTGTGAGGGTAGATTCACTGAGAATGCTAGCCATCTTGGTACAACAGTTTTGCCATATGTACCAAGTGCTGTATACAGAACTGGCTTCTGATGAGGGGAGGTGATAGCAGCTGTAATATCCATTCTTCCAAAAAATATTTAAAAAATATCAAACTTGGAAAGTGGGTTATCAGCAGTCTTCAGTTTCTTGCACGATCTGTTGTTTTATGTTGGTTCAGTCAGAGGTTTGTCCTGCTTTTTCCACTTGATTAGAAGCAACTGTTTTTCCTTTGCCCAACAATGTTTATCTTCAGAATACAGCAGCTGTCAGACAGGATACAGCTGATGTGTAGCTCTGAGTTTTAAATTATTATATTAGTTTGTTTGTTGAAAATATTGACCAATTGACCATTTATGCTTCCTTCTGCTCCAGATGTGAGTTGTCCTGTCTCCTCCTGCTGTCCTCTTGGCTATGTCTTAATTTCACATCTGCAAGAACATCAAGAGATCCAACTAGGATGAATCTCAGTGAGATTAAATGTGAGAAATCGGAACCCATAGAGATCTCCATTACTCACCAAATATCATCACATGCTTCCTACACCAACAACTCTCACAGAGCCTTTGGTGGGAAGAGTTTCAGTGAAACTGTAAATATCAAAAAAACCCAGTTTGTTGAGACTGGACAAAGGCCATATCAGTGCCCACAATGTGGGAAGAGTTTTACGCGAAAGGGTAACCTTCAACAACACCAGCTTATCCACACAGGAGTGAAGCCGTATCAGTGCTCAGAGTGCGGGAGGAGATTTACACAAAAGCGCACTCTCCAAAGACATCAGCGTGTCCACACGGGAGAGAGGCCGTACCAGTGCTCAGAATGTGTGAAAAGTTTCAGCAGCAACAGTACTCTGAGGATGCACCAGAGTGTTCACACAGGAGAGAAACCGTATTACTGTGCAGATTGTGGGAAAACGTTTAATCAGAAGTGCTTGCTCCGCATACACCAGCGCTCTCACACTGGGGAGAAACCCTATTACTGCCCCGAGTGTGGGAAGAGCTTTACTGAGAGTGGAGAATTTAAAAAACACCAGCGTATTCACACAGGAGAGAAGCCGTACCGTTGCTCGCAGTGCGGTAAGAGTTTTACGTGCAGCAGTACGCTGAGAATGCACCTGCGAATCCACAAAGAAGACAGACCGTATCTGTGTACGGAATGTGGGAGGACTTTTAAACGAAAGGACACACTTCATATACACCAACGCACTCACACTGGAGACAAACCTTATTATTGCCCAGCGTGTGGGAAGAGCTTCAGTACCCGTAGTCACCTCCGACAGCACCAGCGCAAACACACAGGAGAGAGACCGTTTCAGTGTGCAGACTGCGGAAAGAGTTTTAAACGAAAGGACACACTTGAAATACACCAGCGCATTCACACTGGACAGAAACCCTACTTCTGCCCCGAGTGTGGGAGGAGTTTCACTGACAGCAGTACTTTCATAAGACACCAGCACTTTCATGCAGGAGAAAAGCCGCATCAGTGCTCGCAGTGTGGGAAGAGTTTCACTCTGAGTAGCGGTCTCGTAAGACATGAGCGCATTCACACAGGAGAGCGCGTATCAGCGAGTGTCATGTCAGTTTATTCAAAGGCACACATTCCGAATACATCACCGCGTTCCCACTGGAGAGATACACTGGTACTGCCAAGCGAAGTGTTAATCTCAGCGCATTCACACTCGCAAGTAACTGAGCTGAGTGTGGCACCAGGTCCAGGACATGAAGAGTGTTCCAGCGACACACTCGTACAGTGAAAAATAAGAACATGGTACAGTTCTACTAAGAAACTGTGGAAATTAGAGAGATTTATTCTAAATGGTTGATTATGACTACTTCATAGACTCAAAAAATTAATTGGGGAAATAATTGAATGACGATAAATGGTTAGTTTTTGGTACATTCATTTACACACACTGTATTACCAAAAGTATTCCCTCACCCATCTAAATCATTGAATTAAGGTGTATAAAATCAAACCCCTAGTCATGCAGACCACTTCTACAAACATTTGTGAAAGAACGTGTCGCTCTCAGGAGCTCGGTGAATTCCAGCATGGTACCGTGATAGGATGCCCCTTGTGTAAGTTAAGTGCAGTTGTGAAATTTCCTCACTACTGAATATTCCACAGTCAACTGTTAGTGATATTATAATAAAGTGGAAGCGATTGGGAAATGACTTAGGCCACGTAAAATCACAGGGCGGGGTCAGCGGGTGCTGAGACACTTGGCGCACAGAGGTCGCCAATTTTCTGCAGAGTCAATACCTACAGACCCCCAAACTTCACGTGGCCTTCAGATTAACTCAAGAACAGTGTGTAGAGAGCTTCATAGAGTGGGTTTCCACGGCGAGCAGCTGGATCGTCATTACATCACCGAGTGCAACGCAAAGCCGCCACTGGACACGCTTCTATGTCTGGCAACGAGATGGACGAGTCTGGGTTTGGCGGTTGCCAGGAGAACGCTGCATTTGGAGAATATTACATTTGCATTGTGTCAAATGTAATATTTGGGGGAGTGGAGATTATTATGTCGGGTTGTGGGCAAGGAAATATTAATGCTTCAGCATACAGCAAGACATTTTGGACAATTTCATGCTCCCAACTTTCTAGGAACAGTTTGTGGACGGCCCCTTCCTGTTCCAACATGACTGTTCACCAGTGCAAAATGTGCTTCTGGAAGAATGGTCAAAATTTTCCATGAACACACTCCTAAACCTTGTGGAAAACCTTCCCAGAAGAGGTGAAGTTGCAACATCATATTAAACCCTATGGATTAAGAATTGGATGTTACTTGAGTTCATATGCATACTTTTGGCAATATAGTGTACATTTATACATTTAATAAAAAATACAGATGTACATTTTCTTGCAATAAATGTAAAATTCTCAGATTAGTGAAATGAAAATTGGTATTGCACATTTCTCATTATAATTAAGTGCCAAGATTGTCTAGTAAGACAATTCTATAAGGGATTAGGTGTTAACAAAGAAATCAGAGTTATCACAATGCTACTTAATGCCAAATAAAATTATTGCCGACTTGAATTCAGCTCTAATCCAGATAAGAGCGTGAGCATGAACAAAGTGCACGCACTGTAAATGGATGCGCATCTCTTTATACATATTATACACAAAATATAATAATAATAAGCCTGTAGTCATATTACACACAATATATGCTACTTTCAATACTGTCTTTGTCTTCTGATGATTTACACTGATACTCACAGATCAATTAAATTTTATTTGTATAGCGCTTTTAACAATTGACATTGTCTCAAAGCAGCTTTACACAATCAAATTAATTATTTATGTTTGTATGCAATGTGAATGTGTATGAATCAAAATGTTCAGATTTTGGTGAGCAAGCCGCGGGTGACAGTGGCAAGGAAAAACTCCCTGAGATGGTAATAGGAAGAAGCCTTGAGAGGAACCAGACTCAACAGGGAACCCATCCTCATCTGGGTGAAACAGATAGCAGGAAATTATTTGCATTTATACAGTGTGTTAGGTGGCAGGCAGTTCAGCTATAATAATTGATGTTAAAATGGAGTCCAGGTAGTTATTGGAGACTCAGGTAGACTTGTAGAAAGTTCCAGTCCTGAACTATCGAACAGCCAATACCAGTCGAGGCCAGAACCGTCTTCTAGGTAGAGAGAATCATCCCCAGACACCAGATGCATCCCAAGAGACACACGGGGCATCCATGTGACGAGATCTCCAACCAGAAGCGGGGCACCAGGATGGGTCAGACAGGTCCGGAGGGCAGAGGGAGTCTGGGTCACTGGCAGCTCAGGAATGACATGACAGAGAGAAAGAGTGAAAGGGGGAGACAGGGGGAGAGAGGGAAGTGAAAGGGGGAGAAAGAGAAGAAGAGGAGAGATGGCAATTAGGTATGGTCACAGTCACATAATGTGTAATGTGAATGTATATTTACTGTAGAGTGTAAGCAGAGACTCCGGCAGGACTAACTATGACAGCATACCTAAAAGGGAGAGCCAGAAGGAAACACAAACATGACGGGGAACTGAGATGTAAAGCAAACAATCACCTCACAGTCAACAAACCTGAGTGATCAATATATTTCTTATCTTGGCAATATTTCTGAGGTGAAAGAATGCTATCCTGGAAATTTTATCTACACGAGCTTCAAATGAAAGGCTGGAATCTATAATCACACCGAGGCCTTTTACTGTTGCACTTGATGGAACAGAAAGGCCATCTAAAGTTACGGTGTGATCTAAGATTTTACTTCTAGCTGTATGCGGTCCTATGACTAGAACTTCTGTCTCATCTGGATTAAGCAGAAGGAAGTTAATTAGCATCCAATTTCTTATGTCCTGCACACATTGCTCAACTTTAGTAAGCTGGTTTTTCCCACCAGGTTTTGCTGAGACATATAACTGTGTGTCGTTAGCATAACAATGAAAACGAATACCATGCTTATGGATTGTGTTGCCCAGAGGAAGCATGTAAAGGGAAAAAAGCAGTGGGCCTAAAACTGAACCTTGCGGAACGCCAAACTCCACTAGATAACATGCAGAATAATCACCATTTAAGTCTACATACTGATAACGATCGGTCAAATAGGATCTGACCCTGGAGAGGGCTGTACCTGTCAAGATGGACTAACCTGAGGTGACCAGAAGACGTAGCTTTAGCGGTTAGCCCAATGTAGCGTGGAGGATAAACCCAAACACGGAAAGAAGCGAGCAGGCAGGATAACCACGCGATTTAGTTTAAGGACTCTCACAAAAACGGAGCAAGGGAAAAACACAAATTTAACCCGCGTCCTAAAAATACACACACAATAGCAAAAGACAACGGAACCAACATGTGAGTACTCACGGTTTGCTGAAACGACAACTGGAGCTGACATGGGCCGAACTCAATGACTGAGCGGTAAGCCATCGTTTGTTTACCTCTTTTATACTTCCTGGTTTTGCGCCCGTCTTACTTCCGGGTCCTAGTGCCGGGCGCAGATTGAGTGTGTATGACAGTACCCCCCTGTCCAGGACTGGCTCCTGACGGTCCTGGGGTGGAGGATACCCTGTGACGGTAGTCCCGAATTAGCTGAGGGTCGAGAATGAACCGGGCCGGGATCCAAGATCGCTCCTCGGGGCCATAGCCCTCCCAGTCCACCAGGTATTGCGTACCTTTGCCCCGAGGGCGCGAGTCAAGGATTCGGCGCACGGTGTAGGCGGGACCGCCGTCGATGATCCGGGGAGGAGGAGCTGGGGGGGGTGGGTGGAATCATGGGTGAGGTGATGAAGGGCTTGAACTGGGATAGGTGAAATACTGGGTGAATCCGGAGCGCCGCAGGCAGCTGGAGCCGGTAGGTGACAGGGTTAATTCTGTGAGTGATGTGGTATGGTCCTATGAATCTGGGGGAAAGCTTCTTTGACTCGGTGTGGAGGTGGAGGTTTTTTGTGGACAGCCATACCTTGTCACCTACGTGGTATAGTCGTCCCGGAGGATGTCGGCGGCGATGTTGGTGGGTGTAGCGGGCATTGGCACGTTGGATGGCCTGGTTGGTCGTAATCCAGAGCCGCCGACATCTGCGGACGAACTGTTGGGCTGACGGTACATCAACCTCCGGCTCTGGGTGGTTGAACACGGAGGGTTGGAAACCGTGGCATACCTCAAATGGGCTTAGGTTGGTGGCAGAGGAGATGTGGAGGTTGTGTGATAGTTCCGCCCAGATGAGGTAGCGTGCCCAGGAGCGCTGGCGGTCCGCTACGAAACATCTCAGGTAGCGCTCCAGTTGTTGGTTGGTCCGCTCCGTCTGACCGTTAGTCTGTGGGTGGTATCCGGAGGACAGACTGCAGGTGGAGTCGATCAGACGGCAGAAGGCCTTCCAGAACCGGGCTGTGAACTGGGGCCCTCTGTCCGAGACGATATCCTTGGGGAACCCATGCAGACGGACTACGTGCTCTAAAATCAGCTCGGCTGTTTTCTTTGCTGACGGGAGTCCGGCGAGAGCCACCAGGTGCACGGTCTTAGAGAACCGATCCACGATCGTGAGGATGGTGTCTTTTCCTTCGGAGGCCGGCAGGCCCGTGATGAAGTCCACGGCAATGTGCGTCCAGGGCCGTCGAGGGACTGGGAGTGGTTGCAGTTCTCCTGGAGAGGGTTGGTTGGTGTTCTTTGCCCTGGCGCACACTGGGCATGCCTGAACGAACTCTTGGACGTCCCTCGTCATAGACGGCCACCAGAAGTCTCGCTGGATGAATTGGAGGGACCGTCGGGTGCCTGGATGGCCGGAAATTGGGGAGGAGTGTCCCCAATGGAGAACCTCTGGTCTCATCCCTTCGGGCACGAAGAGTCGTCCAGGTGGCACACCTGCCGGTTCGGTCTCTGTACCTCGTGCCTGGCGCACTCTCGTTTCCAGGTCCAGTTGCAGGGGGGTGATGATCTTGGAAGAGGGGAGGACAGGCGCGGGGTCCGCCCGGGGAAGGTCCATCTCTAGTTGTCGGGAGAGAGCGTCCGCTTTGGTGTTCTTGGACGGTATGGGGGGTTGAAAGTTATAGTTCTCAAAGAATAATGCCCACCGCGCCTGTCGTGGGTTTAACTGTTTAATGGTTCTGATGGTGATTAAATTTTGATGGTCCGTCCAGACTATGAATGGCTCACTGACGCCCTGGAGCCAGTGACGCCACTCCTCCAGAGCCCACTTTATGGCCAGCAGTTCGCGGTCCCCTACCCCGTATCGCTGCTGAGTGGAGTCAAATTTTCTGGAGAAAAAACCACATGGGTGTAGTTTTTGGTCTGGACCGTGCTGTGAGAGGATAGCTCCAGCGCCCACATCTGAAGCATCCACCTCTACAACGAATGGTTTATTGACATCTGGGTGGTGGAGAATCGGTGCGGTGGTGAAGCGGTGACACAGTGATCGGAAAGCGGAGACAGCTGCCGGGTTGAGGTGAAAAGGGAGAGAGGAGGGACGGGTCAGAGCGGTTAGGGGGGCGGCAACTGTACTGTAGTCCCGGATAAAGCGACGATAGAAGTTCGCAAACCCGAGAAACCGTTGAAGCTGTTTGAGGGTCTTAGGTAGGGGCCAATGACGCACAACCTCTAGCTTCTGCGGGTCCATGGCCACACCCTGGGGCGAGATGACAAAACCCAGGAACGTGGTGGAGCGCTCGTGAAAAGCGCACTTTTCCAACTTACAGTACAGTTGGTGGGCGAGTAATCTCTTTAGAACCGCCCTGACGTGCTGGGTGTGTTCTTCCATGGTGCGTGAATAGATGAGAATATCGTCCAGGTCAGCGAATGCCCACCGACCGAGCATGTCCCTAAGGACGTCGTTGATGAAGTGTTGGAATGCGGCGGGGGCATTGCACAGTCCGAATGGGATGACGAGGGTTTCATAATGTCCGGTGGGGGTGATGAACGCCGTCTTCCACTCATCGCCCTCTCTGATGCGCACCAAGTTGTAGGCGCTCCGGAGGTCCAACTTCGTAAAGACGGTGGCGCCAGAGAGGGCGTCCAGGGCTGAGTTGGTAAGAGGCAGAGGATGTCGGTTTTTGATGGTGAGATTGTTGAGCCCCCGATAGTCGACACAAGGGCGAAGTTCACCGCCTCTCTTCTTCACGAAGAAGAACCCCGCGGCGGCAGGTGAGGAGGAGGGCCTGATGGTGCCTTGGCGCAGGGCGTTGTTTACATATTCCTCCATCACCTGGGTCTCGGTGGGTGTGAGTGAGTAGAGATGGCCGCGGGGGGGGGATCGTACCGGGTTGTAGGTCTATGGCGAGGTCGTATGGGCGATGAGGAGGAAGATGAGTGGCTCGTCGCCTGCAGAAAACTTCTGATAGGTCTCGATACGGCTCGGGGATGGAGTTGGTGTCGACGTCGGGGGCCTCGGACTCCCTAGAGCACGTCCCAGCCGCTGCCCGTAGGCATAGTTCGTTGCAGGTCGCGCCCCACTGAAGGATCCGGTTCTGGGTCCAGGAGATTAGGGGGTCATGCTGGAGCAGCCAGGGATGACCAAGGATGATGGGTGGAGATGAGATGGAGGTGACGAAGAATTTTAGCTGTTCACGGTGTTGGTTGATGGAGACGGTGATGGGTTCGGTTCGGGTGCTGATTGGGCTGGTGGAGAGGGGGCGACCGTCGACAGAGGTGATGTGAACGGGCTGGGATAACGCCTCGAGTTTTACCCCCAGGGTTTTGGCATATGCGGAGTCAATGAAGTTACCTGCTGCCCCGGAGTCGATGAATGCAGCACTTCGGACTCGTTTGTGGCCAACCTGGAGGTGTACCTGAACCGTGAGACGGGAGGAGTTGGTGGTGATGGCGGAGAGACGAAGGTGACCCGGCGAGTATCTCTCTCCTCTCACCGGGCCTGGGCGTTTCCCGGTCTGAAAGGACAGGTTGCCCTGTGATGTGTGGCTGACCCGCAATAGGCGCAGAGCCCTTCACGGAAGTGTCTCTCCCGTTCTGCAGCGGTTAAGGAGGCGCGTCCTAGTTGCATGGGTTCCCCGGCTCCGGTGTCAACCACGGCAGGAGGTGGAGAACCGACATGTCCTGGTGTGGCGTAGGTGGCGGAGTCTGCGGGATGTGGAGTGGTGACGGTGAAGGCGGGTGCGGGTCGTGAAGTGGTGATGGCGAAGTTGGGTGCAGGTGGCAGGGTGCAAGGGGCTGGCCTCGGGCGAGAGAGGAGGCGCTGGTCGATCCGGAGAGCGAGTTGGATCAGGCCTTCTAGGGTCGCAGGAAGCTCTCGCCCGGCTAGTTCGTCCTTGATTCGAGAAGCCAGTCCCTCGTAGTAGGATGTCCGGAGCGCTGCATCGCCCCACGTTGGTTGAACGGCGAGAGTGCGAAACTCGGCCGTATAGCGGCTCACGGGCAGTCCTCCCCGCCTCAGGTGGTAAAGTCTGGTGTCGGTCTCCACCTCGCCCGCTGGATGTTCAAAGGTGAGTTTGAGTTGGTGGGTGAACTCATTGTATGAGTGAGCGGTGTCTGTATCCACCTGTAGAACTGCCCTGGCCCACTCTGCTGCCTGCCCTTTTAGCAACGAGACGAGAAAGAGCAATACGAAGGCGATCGGTGGAGTACTTGGTGGCATTAAACTCAAACACCAGATCGAGAGCTGTCAGAAATACGCTGCACTTCAATTCAATTCAATTCAATTCAGTTTTATTTGTATAGCGCTTTTAACAATTGACATTGTCTCAAAACAGCTTTACACAATCAAAAGAATTATTTAAGTTTGTATGGAATGTGAATGTGTATGAATCAAAATGTTCAGATATTCCCTGGCGAGCAAGCCGAGGGCGACAGTGGCAAGGAAAAACTCCCTGAGACGGTAATAGGAAGAAACCTTGAGAGGAACCAGACTCGACAGGGAACCCATCCTCATCTGGGTGAAACAGATAGCAGGAAATGATCTGCATTTATATTTATATCTGCAGTGTTAGGTTCAGCTATAATAGTTGATGTAAAATGGAGTCCAGTAGTTATTCGAGACTCAGATAGACTTGTAGAAAGTTCCAGTCCTGAACTATCGAATTGTCAAATCCTCAGAGAAACAGCTGACCACACCAGTCGAGGCCAGAACCATCTTCTAAGTAGATAGAATCATCCCCAGACACCAGGCGCATCCTAAAGAGACACACGGGGCATCCATGCGATGAGACCTCCAACCAGAAACCGGGCACCAGGATGGATCAGACAGGTCCGGAGGGCAGAGGGAGTCTGGATCACTGGCAGCTCAGGAACCACATGTGTAGCTCGACAGAGAGAGAGAGAGAAAGAGTGAAAGGGGGAGACAGGGGGAGAGAGGAAAGAGAAAGAGGGGGAGGAAGAGAAGAGGAGGAGAGATTGCAATTAGGTATGGTCACAGTCACAATGTCTAATGTGAATGCATATTTACTGTAGAGTGCAAGCAGGGACTCCGGCAGGACTAACTATGACAGCATAACTAAAAGGGAGAGCCAGAAGGAAACAAAAACATGAGGGCTCCCTGAGATGTAAAGCAAACAATCACCTCACCGTCAACAAACCTGAGTGATCAAATGAGACTGAGGAAGACAGCATCTAAACATACCAGTTCACCATAATACTCTACGTCCATGAGTCCCCCAGATCTGCTCCTTTACCTTATGGCAAATCTATTTATAAAAATGCTTGGTTAAATAAATAGGTTTTGAGCCTAGACGTAAACACTGAGACTGTGTCTGAGTCCCGAACACTATTTGGAAGACTATTCCATAATTTTGGGGCTTTGTAAGAAAAAGCTCTGCCCCCAGCTGTAGTTTTTATAATACGCGGTACTGATAAGCAACCTGCATCCTTTGACCGAAGTAGGCGTGGCGGATCGTAAGACACTAGCAGTTCGCTCAGATACTGCAGTGCGAGACCATTTAATGCCTTATATGTCAAGAGTAGTATTTTAAAATCAATGCGAAATTTCACAGGGAGCCAATGCAGTGAAGATAGGATAGGGGTGATGTGCTCATATCTTCTGGTTCTAGTGAGGACTCTCGCTGCTGCATTTTGGACTAGCTGAAGCTTGTTTATGCACCTAACTGAACAACCAGACAGTAAGGCATTACAATAGTCCAACCTAGAAGTGATAAAAGCATGAACTAGTTTTTCTGCATCATT
Source organism: Channallabes apus (assembly GCA_030522415.1). Classification (NCBI taxonomy): domain Eukaryota; kingdom Metazoa; phylum Chordata; class Actinopteri; order Siluriformes; family Clariidae; genus Channallabes; species Channallabes apus. Next base: position 1,295,702 of record CM060112.1, read on the forward strand.
TAGCGACAATATATTTCTTATTTTGGCGATATTTCTGAGGTGAAAGAATGCTATCCTGGTGATATTATCTACATGAGCTTCAAATGAAAGGCTGGAATCTATAATCACGCCGAGGTCTTTTACTGTTGCACTTGACGGAACAGAAAGGCCATCTAAAGTTACGGTGTGATCTAAGATTTTACTTCTAGCTGTATGCGGTCCTATGACTAGAACTTCTGTCTTATCCGGATTAAGCAGAAGGAAGTTAATTAGCATCCAATTTCTTATGTCCTGAACACATTGCTCAACTTTAGTAAGATGGTTTTTCTCATCAGGTTTTGTTGAGACGTATAGCTGTGTGTCGTCAGCATAACAATGAAAACTAATACCATGCTTTCGGATTATGTTGCCCAGAGGAAGCATGTAAAGGGAAAAAAGCAGTGGGCCTAAAACTGAACCCTGCGGAACGCCAAACTCCACTAGAGAACATGCAGAATAATCACCATTTAAGTCTACATACTGATAACGATCGGTCAAATAGGATCTGAGCCAGGAGAGGGCTGTACCCTTAATTCCTACTAAATTTTCTAATCTGTGAAGAAGAATAGCATGATCAATAGTGTCAAAAGCTGCACTGAGATCGAGTAATACAAGCATAGTTACACAACCCTGATCAGAGGCCAATAGGAGGTCATTTACTACTTTAACGAGTGCTGTTTCTGTGCTGTGATGAGGCCTAAATCCTGACTGATACAGTTCATGTATGCCATTTCTATGTAGATATGAGCATAGCTGCTCCGCTACTATCTTTTCCAGAATCTTAGAGATAAAGGGGAGGTTTGATATTGGCCTGTAATTGGACAGCTGACAGGGGTCGAGGTCAGGTTTCTTAATTATTGGTTTAATAACTGCTACTTTAAAAGATTTTGGAACATAACCAATGCTGAGTGAGGAATTAATTATTCTCAACAGCGGTTCTGTTATTACTTGTACTATCTGTTTAAGAAAATGTGTCGGTATAGGATCTAATATACAGGTTGATGAATTTGCAGAAGAGATGAGTGAAATTAGTTCATTCTCTTCAAGAGGAGTAAAGTATTCTAGGTTTGAATCTGACATGGCTAGGTTAACATCAGTATCAATTACATTGTTTGGTTTCAAAGCCTCAATTTTATGCCTGATATTTTCAATTTTATTATTAAAAAAGTTCATGAAGTCCTCACTATTGCATGATGTTGTTGTGGAGATTTCTGTAGTGGTCTTATTTCTGGTTAATTTGGCTACGGTATTAAATAAAAATCTAGGATTATTTTTATTTTCTTCTGTAAGAGTGGAGAGATACGTTGATCTAGCGACACTAAGAGCTTTCCTATAGTTCAGGATGCTCTCTTTCCATGCTATTTGAAATACCAACAATTTAGTTTGACGCCATTTACGCTCTAATTTCCGAGCAGTCTGTTTTAAAGTGCGCATGTGATCGTTATACCAGGGAGCGAGTTTCTTATCTCTAATAATTTTTCTTTTAGCTAGAGCTACATTATCTAAGGGACAACGAAGTGTCGACTCTAAATATTCAGTCGCCTGATCAAGTTCTGTGGGGTCAGACGGTGACCTAATCGAAGTTGGTAACTCTGGGAGATTACTGATAAAACTCTGTGTGGTAGTTGATGTGAATGTACGTTTAATACGGTAGCGCGGTGCTGTGCGTACATTATCACTGTGACACACTTGAATGGAGACAAGATAGTGATCTGAGATCATTTCAGACAGTGGAATTGTGAATACATTTCTTATACTTAATCCGAAGAATATTACTAAATCTAAAGTGTGACCTGCTTTATGAGTGGGTCCTACTACACACTGATTTACACCTACGGAGTCCAGTATGGACATAAATGCTGTTCTCAGAGGGTCTTCTGGATTGTCAAAATGAATGTTAAAATCTCCAGCAATTAACACTTTGTTTACAGAAATGACCAGGTCTGAGATGAAATCTGCAAATTCACTAAGAAATTCAGAATACGGCCCTGGAGGTCTGTAAATTATAATTAGTGGAATCGACTGAGCTGACTTAATATACTTAAATACATTTATGTTACTATAAAGAATTTCAAATGAGTTAAATTTGTGTCCGTGTTTTTGTACGATAGACAGATTATCATTATGAATAACTGCGATGCCTCCTCCTCTACCAGTTAACCGAGGCTGGTGTATGTAGCTGTATCCAGGAGGACTAGCTTCATTTAGAGCTACATACTCGTCCTGTTTAACCCATGTTTCAGTTAAACAGAGTATATCAAACGCCTGATCTGTGATAATTTCAATAACAATAACTGCTTTTGATGTGAGAGATCTAATATTTAACAATCCTAGCTTCAGATCAGAGGTGCCGGCTGCACATTCAGTATGATCGGAGTTTGTGGACTTTATGTTAATTAGATTATTGAAACAGACTTTCTGAGTCTTTCTACATTTTTGCTTAGCTCGGGGAACAGACACAGTCTCAATATGGTGAACCCTGAGTGACGACTCTATGCAGCTAGCAGACGGTTGGTTTAGCCTGTCTGTCTGCTCCCTGGCCTGGTCTCTGGATTGTCACCGATTAACTAGACCTCTACTGAGACTATGAGCTATACTGCAGGAAATGAGAGCAGCACCTTCCCGAGTGGGATGGACACCGTCCCGCCCTAACAGGCCAGCTTTGCCCTCAAAGGTCTTCCAATTATCTATAAAGCCCACATTATTTTTGGAGCACCACCTGGACATCCAGCGGTTCAGCGACCATAACCTGCTGTAAGCTATGTCACCACGTCTCATTGGGATGGGACCAGAGCATATTACTTCATTGGACATCGCCTTCGCTAATTTAAGATCACCATCCAATGGTGTGTCACATGACTATATTTGGGTCAAAGGGCTTCAGTGACTGGCCTGCCTCATTTAAAGTATAAATAAACATCTAATAAACCCTCAGTGTTTGATGGGAACACACCCTTTTATTTATGGTTCTGTTCATCCTGTATTTATTACTTTTTTTACAATGCCATTTACCGTGCCTTAACTGACACAAAATGTCATTAAATACCAATGAATATAAAGAATAAATTGGTGTGTGTGTGTCTCTGTGTGTGTTTTAGAACTTGCATAAAACAGCGGATTACAACATTCTTTTTCTTTTCATTTATTTGTTTTTTTTTAAAGCAGTGTGTAACAGAATGACTGCTATGTGACTTAATGTTGTACATATTGTAATTCTTGGACCACAAGTGATTTTGCTGTGATTTTTGCTTTGAGCAGGGGTCGCTAATGGACAATTGGTTTAATGAGACTTTGGGTAATGAACCTTTCTTTCTTCGAATCAATTGATTGGAAGCCTCAGAGCTTCATGAAGCCTCATTTTGTCCTCATTAGCTTTGTAGAAAATGTCAGACTCATCTCATGTCTAATATTTCTGTTGTAAATCAACAAATACTATAAAAGTGCTGAAATTCATCTAGCCACTACAGTATTATTATCAATTATATAACCAATGTAGCTGTTAGAGTGAGTCAGAGTGATTTTGGCTTCGATACACAAGAAAGCCCAACAGCGTCTCTTCTTTTTAAGAAGACTGAGGAAGGCCCAGCTTCCACCACCGATCCTGACCACCTTCTATAGAGGAACTATCGAGAGCATCCTGAGCGGCTGCTTCACTGTCTGGTTTGGGAATTGTGCCATATCGGACCGCAAGACCCTACAGCGGATAGTGAGAACAGCAGAGAAGATCACCGGGGTCTCTCTCCCCTCTATTGATGACATCTACACCGCACGCTGAATCCGCAAAGCCACAAGCATTGTGGCTGATCGGACACACCCCTTCACTTCACACTCCTGCCATCTGGAAAAAGGTACCGAAGCATTCGGGCCTCACATCCAGACTGTTCAACAGCTTTTTTCCACGAGCTATTCGTCTTCTTAACAAAAAGGGACTGGACTGATAAACACACACACACACACACACACACACACACACATACACATTATCACTCAGCTTAACTCAACTACCTCAGAACATTGAGACTGAACTGACTATCAACACAAGCGCAAACACACTGACCTACACCACCAAACTATCGTACACACCACCCTGTAAATTCTCTTTTGCACAATATTCACTACTGGGCTACTTTTTGCACTAACTTCTTAAATCTTGCTGCTATGTTACGTTAAGGAATGTTTACTGTTTCTCCACTACCTCAACTCATCACCACAACACCTTATTATTATGTTATGCACGTGCACTTTATGTTGTCTGTTGGATGCTAATTAACTTCCTTCTGATGAGAAAAACCATCTTACTAAAGTTGAGCAATGTGTGCAGGTCATAAGAAATTGGATGCTAATTAACTTCCTTCTGCTTAATCCGGATAAGACAGAAGTTCTAGTCGTAGGACCGCATACAGCTAGAAGTAAAATCTTAGATCACACCGTAACTTTAGATGGCCTTTCTGTTCCATCAAGTGCAACAGTAAAAGACCTCGGTGTGATTATAGATTCCAGCCTTTCATTTGAAGCTCATGTAGATAATATCACCAGGATAGCATTCTTTCACCTCAGAAATATTGCCAAGATAAGAAATATATTGTCTGTAAACGATGCAGAAAAACTAGTTAATGCTTTTATCACTTCTAGGTTGGACTATTGTAATGCCTTACTGTCTGGTTGTTCAGTTAGGTGCATAAACAAGCTTCAGCTAGTCCAGAATGCAGCAGCGAGAGTCCTCACTAGAACCAGAAGATATGAGCACATCACCCCTATCCTATCTTCACTGCATTGGCTCCCTGTGAAATTTCACATTGATTTTAAAATACTACTCTTGACATATAAAGCATTAAATGGTCTCGCGCCGCAGTATCTGAGCGAACTGCTAGTGTCTTACGATCCGCCACGCCTACTTCGGTCAAAGGATGCAGGCTGCTTATCAGTACCGCGTATTATGAAAACTACAGCTGGGGGCAGAGCTTTTTCTTACAAAGCCCCAAAATTATGGAATAGTCTTCCAAATAGTGTTCGGGACTCAGACACAGTCTCAGTGTTTAAGTCTAGGCTCAAAACCTATTTATTTAGCCAAACATTTTTATAAATAGATTTGCCATAAGGTAAAGGAGCAGATCTGAGGGACTCATGGACGTAGAGTATTATGGTGAACTGGTATGTTTAGATGCTGTCTTCCTCAGTCTCATTTGATCACTCAGGTTTGTTGACGGTGAGGTGATTGTTTGCTTTACATCTCAGTTCCCCCTCATGTTTGTGTGTCCTTCTGGCTCCTCCCTTTTAGTTATGCTGTGATAGTTAGTCCTGCCGGAGTCCCTGCTTGCACTCTACAGTAAATATACATTCACATTAGACATTGTGACTGTGACCATACCTAATTGCAATCTCTCCTCCTCTTCTCTTCCTCCCCCTCTTTCTCTTTCCTCTCTCCCCCTGTCACTCTTTCTCTCTCTCTCTCTGTCGAGCTACACATGTGGTTCCTGAGCTGCCAGTGATCCAGACTCCCTCTGCCCTCCGGACCTGTCTGATCCATCCTGGTGCCCCATTTCTGGTTGGAGGTCTCGTCGCATGGATGCCCCGTGTGTCTCTTTGGGATGCGTCTGGTGTCTGGGGATGATTCTCTATACCTAGAAGATGGTTCTGGCCTCGACTGGTGTTGTCAGCTGTTTCTCTGAGGACTTGACAATTCGATAGTTCAGGACTGGAACTTTCTACAAGTCTATCTGAGTCTCCAATAACTACTGGACTCCATTTTAACATCAATTAACATCAACTATTATAGCTGAACCTAACACTTAACACTGTATAAATGCAGATCATTTCCTGCTATCTGTTTCACCCAGATGAGGATGGGTTCCCTGTTGAGTCTGGTTCCTCTCAAGGTTTCTTCCTATTACCATCTCAGGGAGTTTTTCCTTGCCACTGTCGCCCTCGGGCTTGCTCACCAGGGACTATCTGACCATTTTGATTCATACACATTCACATTCTATACAAACTTAAATAATTCTTTTGATTGTGTAAAGCTGTTTTGAGACAATGTCAATTGTTAAAAACACTATACAAATTAAATTTTATATTAGTAGGTGAGATAGGGGTATTAGTAGGTGAGAGAGGGGTATTAGTAGGTGAGATAGGGGTATTAGTAGGTGAGAGAGGGGTATTAGTAGGTGAGAGAGGGGTATTAGTAGGTGAGAGAGGGGTATTAGTAGGTGAGATAGGGGTATTAGTAGTTGAGATAGGGGTATTAGTAGGTGAGAGAGGGGTATTAGCAGGTGAGATAGGGGTATTAGTAGTTGAGATAGGGGTATTAGTAGGTGAGAGAGGGGTATTAGTAGGTGAGAGAGGGGTATTAGTAGGTGAGATAGGGGTATTAGCAGGTGAGAGAGGGGTATTAGTAGGTGAGAGAGGGGTATTAGTAGGTGAGATAGGGGTGTTAGCAGGTGAGAGAGGGGTATTAGCAGGTGAGATAGGGGTATTAGTAGGTGAGATAGGGGTATTAGCAGGTGAGAGAGGGGTATTAGTAGGTGAGAGAGGGGTATTAGTAGGTGAGATAGGGGTGTTAGCAGGTGAGAGAGGGGTATTAGCAGGTGAGATAGGGGTATTAGTAGGTGAGATAGGGGTATTAGTAGGTGAGATAGGGGTATTAGTAGGTGAGATAGGGGTATTAGCAGGTGAGATAGGGTTATTAGCAGGTGAGATAGGGTTATTAGCAGGTGAGATAGGGGTATTAGCAGGTGAGATAGGGTTATTAGTAGGTGAGATAGGGGTGTTAGTAGGTGAGATAGGGGTATTAGTCGGTGAGATAGGGGTATTAGTAGGTGAGATAGGGGTATTAGTCGGTGAGATAGGGGTATTAGTAGGTGAGATAGGGGTATTAGTAGGTGAGATAGGGGTATTAGCAGGTGAGAGAGGGGTATTAGCATGTGAGATAGGGGTATTAGTAGGTGAGATAGGGGTATTAGTAGGTGAGAGAGGGGTATTAGCAGGTGAGAGAGGGGTATTAGTAGGTGAGATAGGGGTATTAGTAGGTGAGATAGGGGTATTAGCAGGTGAGAGAGGGGTATTAGCATGTGAGATAGGGGTATTAGTAGGTGAGATAGGGGTATTAGTAGGTGAGAGAGGGGTATTAGTAGGTGAGAGAGGGGTATTAGTAGGTGAGATAGGGGTATTAGTAGGTGAGATAGGGGTAGTAGTAGGTGAGATAGGGGTATTAGCAGGTGAGAGAGGGGTATTAGTAGGTGAGAGAGGGGTATTAGTAGGTGAGAGAGGGGTATTAGTAGGTGAGATAGGGGTATTAGTAGGTGAGAAAGGGGTATTAGCAGGTGAGATAGGGGTATTAGTAGGTGAGAGAGGGGTATTAGTAGGTGAGATAGGGGTATTAGTAGGTGAAATAGGTGTATTGGTAGGTGAGATAGGGGTATTAGTCGGTGAGATAGGGGTATTAATAGGCGAGATAGGGGTATTAGTAGGTGAGATAGGGGTATTAGTAGGTGATAGGGGTATTAGTAGGTGAGATAGGGGTGTTAGGAGGTGAGATAGAATTCTTTTGATTGTGTAAAGCTGTTTTGAGACAAGGTCAATTGTTAAAAGCGCTATACAAATAAAACTGAATTGAATTGTCTGTAAAAACCCTGTAGATAGTCTTCCTTAGCTAGTTAGTTTTTGTTATGTTGTTAAATTTATGTTGTCAGGTCAGTCTGTCTTGTCTCTGCTAGCCAGCTAACTAGGCCTCTTAGTTAGCTAGTTTAGTCTTTTTGTTAATTTATGTTGTAAATTTATGTTGCATGTAGCACCTTGGTCCTGGATGAACGTTATTTGGTTTCACTGTGTACTAACTGTATATGGTTGAAATGACAATAAAAGCCTTTGAACTTGATATTAAAACACTGTCTCTGGTAATCACAATGGAAGTAAGCCGTCAGGACTTGGTGTATGCAATATTGACAATATACATGGGAATAAAAGAAAAAGGTAAAGAGATTCAACTCATATGGACTCCAGCCCACATCGGTATTTTAGGAAACGAGAGGGTGGATAAATTAGCCAAACATGCAACAAAAAAAAGATAAAATTGAAGTAAATATAAAAATGTCAAAGGCTGAGGGGAAAAGTATAGTGTGGAAAGAAGCCGTGAGAGAATGGCAACAGCAGTGGGATAGGGAAATTAAAGGGAGACATTTATATGGCATTCAAAATAAAGTTGGAATTGAGAGGAACTGGGGAGGGACAAGAAGAGAAGAAACAGCAATGACAAGATTAAGAATTGGACACAGTAACCTGAATAGTACATTATACATTATAGGGAAGCATCCCACCGGATTTTGTGAGGTTTGTCAGACACATGAAACCATAGAACATGTACTTATAAATTGCAGAAGATATGAAGAAGAAAGGAGAAGAATGATGGAAGAATTAAGAAAAGGTGGACTGGTTGGGACAGAGATAAAAGATATACTGAAAAGTGGGATGAGTGGGCGAGGAAAGAAAAACATTTGTAACTTCTTAGCTACTACGGGTTTAATGGATAGAATATAAGAAGTGGAGAAAATAATCTGGAAATAGAGTGAAGAAACAACTAAAGGAAAATCAACCAGAAGGTGGCGGTAGTGCAACACTTACGGATGCAAGCCGCCGTTAAACTCCAAAGAAGAAGAAGAACACAATGGAAGTAAATGTACAATCCTCCAGTAGGTGTCGCTGTGAGCGTTTCGGTCGCGTTCCTCCACACATTCCCAGAAGCAGAAGAAGCCGTGCTGCAGTGTTGCTGATTGATGAGCTGAGCTTCTCCGACTCTACTAATCATCTTTACATTCCAATATTTCTGACCGGGTTTTACCCCCACAGTTCCATCTGATCCGTTGTGGGTGTATTTGAGGTGGTTAACTGCGTTCTGCTGTAAAGCTCAAGGTAAGTTACACTCGGCTAACAGTGGCTCAGTCCTAAATGGGCTTCTACTTCCTATGCTAGTGCACTACACAGGCTGGAACATAGTGCTGTTTACCTCACACACACTCTGTAGGGCACTAGAACATAGTGCTGTTTACCTCACACACACTCTGTAGGGCACTAGAACATAGTGCTGTTTACCTCACACACTCTGTAGGGCACTAGAACATAGTGCTGTTTACCTCACACACACTCTGTAGGGCACTAGAATATAGTGCTGTTTACCTCACACACACTCTATAGGGCACTAGAACATAGTGCTGTTTACCTCACACTCACTCTAGGGCACTAGAACAGTGCTCTTTACCTCACACACACACACACACTCTGTAGGGCACTAGATCATAGTGCTCTTTACCTCACACACACTCTGTAGGGCACTAGAACATAGTGCTGTTTACCTCACACACTCTGTAGGGCACTAGAACATAGTGCTGTTTAATAATAATAATAGATTTTATTTGTAGGCGCCTTTCATGACACTCGAGGACACCTAACACAACATAAAGAATAAATATATAAAAAACAACACAATAGTAAAGGACAATATACAAGTAATGCAGTGTTAAAAGTAGGGCTGGGCGATTTGGCCTAAAATCAAAATCTCGATTAATTGAACATTTTAACTCGATTTCAATTAATAAACGATTTTTAAAATTTTTTTGCCGTCATAGTTCACTGACAAGTTTTGTACAGTAAATATGCTCACAAGTGAGAGATTTTTGAATGAAGGCTGCATTACTTGATTGATTAATTGAAGGCAACACACACTATCTACTATCTATGATTATTTATTGAACATCAATGTTGAACAACTTAAACTGAAGCCACAAAAATTAAACGGTTCATTAAATTACATTTTAAAGTATAGTTTATTAACAAAAACAGATGACAGATTTGTCCTTAAAAATTAAGATACTATAGGCACATGCTCAGAATCTTTACAAGGCAAAGATTTTTATTAAAAAAAAAAAAATACTTGTTTGTGATGATAAAAAGTATCTTGTGATGATATATTAATGTTTTGAGATTTTTAAACAATAATGAGAAACAAACATTTAGACCACACACACTAGGGCTCTTTTTATCCCACAATTAAGAGTTAAATGAAGGCTATTTCACACGGCACCAATAAACTGACATTATGGCTTAAACATGCAATGACAACAAAAATGGAATGAATTATGCAGCTATCAATCTGGGCCAGAACAATTTCACTTTTACTATATAGTTGGGTACCTGCTGTGTGTTGTATAGTTCATATTTGCTTGGCCAGAATGGTTTAAACCACCAAAATAACGTTTTATTGATAAACTGCGCAGCATTCGGCAACGTGAACACTCCCGTTAGTAACGAGGCGAATAAGGAGCTAAACGAATCGGAAGCTGCGAATAAGGAGCTAAACTTCAGCCGCAGAGTGAGACGCTGCGCAATAAGGAGCCAAACAAACCGGAAGCTGCGAATAAGGAGCTAACTTCAGCCTCGTGTGCTTAGGGGCATCATATCTTTCGCTAGAAAGTTAGAAACGGCCCTGGTTATGTCCTTGCTCCTTATGGAACACCTTTCATAAAGTGTAATGGCCATGAAAGACGACGCAATTGATATCTGCTTTGGTACAGCCCCACTGCTAACCCTGCTAGTTGACGGAGTAGCATCGGGCCGCATTTTCATGCTCTGTGTGGTCGTGTGGGTGATGCGTTCATATAACGGAGTTCGTGCTACCTTTTTTGTCGACAATTTCAACATCTTTGGATAATAACTCGAGGTTAGATTCACTTTTGTCGCTGCTTCCACTCTTTTTTTTTTTTTTTTTTTTTTTGTCGTCCTGGTGTCAAGTTTGCTTTGCAAAGTGCGGCAGGAAATTAACTTTGACCTCAACGGCACGCGCAAGCTGCACGCTGATTGGTTGTTGTCATGTTGTTCTGCTGTGTGATTAGCTCTTAGATTAATCCATATCGAGCAAAAAATGTCTATAGCTTTTCATCGTTTTTAAAATCAAATAAATCGCGATTCGATATGACATCGTTTATCGTCCCAGCCCTAGTTAAAAGTATGTCTGCCTGAAGAAATGTGTTTTTAAACGGGATTTGAAAACAGAAGTAGAGTTACTATTCCGGATATCAAGAGGTAGTAGATTCCACAGGTAAGGGGCAGCGTAGCTAAAGGCTCGACATCCCATGGTTGCCAAATGCATACGAGGAAGAACCAGATTTAGTGACGATGATGATCTCAGGTTTCTAGAAGGAGTATAAGTTAGGAGAAGATCTGTTAAGTATGACGGAGCCAGGTTATGTAATGCCTTATAAACAAAAACAGAATTTTATAATGTATGCGCTGTTGAACAGGAAGCCAGTGTAGCTGTTGAAGAACAGGAGTTATGTGGTCCATTGTAGAAGTTCTAGTTAGTATTCTAGCGGCTGAGTTCTGTACTAACTGTAACTTGTGTAGGAGTTTTAGGGGAAGACCAAAAAATAAAGCATTGCAATAGTCTATGCGTGTGGTGACGATTTCGTGTACCAGGATAGCAGCGCTCCTCATTGAGAGGGCCGGACGGAGACGGTTAATGTTTCGGATGTGGTAATACACTGTCCTAGTGGCGCAGTGGGGTAAAGTGCTCGCCCTATCATTCGGAGATCCGGGTTCGATCCCTGGGTGATGCTGTTTGTCGGCATCAGCCTTCGGAGCTGAGGATTGTGGGTTCGAGTCCCATCTGGGTCACTTAGGGGCAGTGATTACCGACCAGAAGATCGGCGGTTCAATCCCCAGCTCCACCAGGTTGCCACTGTTGGGCCCTGGGATATGCGAAGAAGGAATTTCACTGTGCTGTAATGTATATGTGACAAATAAAGGCTTAACTTAGTGAGTTTATTGATGTGTGCTTCAATGGATATGGTGCTATCAAGGATAACACCCAAGCTTTTAACTTGTGTTGAAGGAGAGATTGTAGAACCATCAATACATAAGGAAAAACTACTGGCCTTCGATAGAGTATTTTTAGTGCCCACGAGGAGTATTTCGGTTTTACTACTGTTGAGTTTAAGAAGATTATTTGAGAACCAAGATTTAATTTCAGCTACTGTAAACAATTTGAAAGAGAAGATGGAGGAAGGTCAGAAGTAGGTTTGGAGGAAATATAGAGCTGGGTGTCGTCAGCATAACAATGAAATTGGACACCGTATTTCCGGAAAATGTTCCCCAAGGGCAATAAGTAGATGATACAGTAAGGGCCCCAAGACTGATCCCTGAGGAACTCCTGCAGTGATGGGTAAAGATATAGGTTTGATCTGGCCTAGCTGAACAAATTGAGCGCGGTGAGAGAGATATGAAGAAAACCAAGCCGATCTTTCTAATAGGATATTATGGGAGATGGTGTCAAATGCTTAGGTTAAATAAAAAAATAGACAGAAGTCCAGAATCAGCTGCTACCAGAAGATCATTGGATCTGACAAGGGCAATCCCGGTACTATGCTGAGGACGGAAACCTGATTGAAATTGTTCATATAAGTTATTAATTGACGGGATTATGTACCTGTGCTGAAACACCAATTTGAAATTGGACGAAAATTATCAAAGTTGTTTGGATCAGCACCTGGTTTCTTGAGTATAGGAGTTATTAATGCAGTTTTAAAGAGATTGGGAACGATGCCAGAAGTCAAAGAAGAGTGGATGATCTCAGTGATGAATGGTAAGAGAACCGGAAGACAAACTTTGACTAATTGAGTTGGAAGAGGGTCTAATTGACAGGTAGTTGGTTTCGATTTCCGAATAACAGAAGCAATCTCATCAGCTGAAGGTAGTTTAAAAGTAGAGAGAGGAGAGTTGAATACATGTGAAAGAGTGAAGGAAAAAGGAGCTTGAAGAGGATCAGAACCGAACAGAGATTTATGTATGTTCTCTGTTTTTTTCAGAAAAATAAATGAGTAGTGTGTTACATAGTTCAGCTGTATGTAATTGTACAGGTAGAGAATTGGGAGGCTTTGAAATGTTTTTAACAACAGTAAAGAGAGTTCTTGTATTACCTTCATTAGATGTGATCAGATTTAAATTGTACTCGAATTTAGCTGTATTAATAGCGGTTTTGTATTGTTTCATACGGTCAGAATACATTTCTTTGTGAACAACAAGTCAGGTTTTAATACACAGACCTTCTAGACGGTGACCTTGAGCTTTTAGCCTACGCAGATCAGATGTAAACCAGGGAGCAGAATTAACAAATGAAACAGTTCTGGATTTTATAGGCGCATGCATATCAAATGATGAATGTAGCGCTTCATTGTAATGAGAAACCAAACTATCCGGAGTTGCTAAATAGTCTTTCATAAGAAGAGTAGTAAGGTCGGATGTAAATTCCATTGTGTCAATGTTCTTAGTATTCCGAAATGTGATGGTACGTCGGTTATTGGGCTAGAATTAAGCAAGCTTTAAAGAAAACCAGAAAATGGCGGAAAGTATTAGGTCGGACGTGGTGAGACCAACGGGAGTAATACCAGAACAATGAGTGGCCTTTCAGATGAGTTGGAAAATCAGTGTATTGCTGTATTCCAAAACTGTCAAGACAAGACAAAAAATCCTTCGTGCATCCACTAGATTCATTGTCAACATGTATGTTAAAATCGCCAACCAGAATCACATTAATTCAATTCAATAAAATTTTGTTTATATAGCGCTTTTAACAATGGTCATTGTCTCAAAGCAGCTTCACAAAAATGAAAGAAAATTTTACCATAAATAAATAAATAAATAATAATAATAATAAAAAAATAAATAAAATAATAATAATAATAATTTTAGAAAAGAAAATAATTGAAAGTGTGTATGTGTGAGAAAAATGTGTAGATAATAATAATGAGACGAATGAATGAAATGTCTCTGATGAGCAAGCCAAGGGTGACGGCGACGGTGGCAAGGAAAAACTCCCTGAGATGGCATTAGGAAGAAACCTTGAGAGGAACCAGACTCAACAGGGAACCCATCCTCATTTGGGTGATAACAGATAGAAATGATATAACATCTTGTGTGTTGTGCAGGTGAAAATTCAATATGACAGAAATTATTTAAATTGACATGAAGACCAGTTCAGCATAGGGACGAGTCAGTAGGTGCAGAGGGCAGATGAGTTCTGGATCACTGGAAGCACAGGAGCAGCATGTGTAGCTCCAACCATCATAAAGCTGAATCCAGCTGGAGCTGGTCCTTCTCTGGACGCCTCAGGAACCTCGCAGGGTCTGCCTTTGTCTACTGAAGCTGGCACAATCTCCCGATGCCTCGGGATGGGTAGAGAAATACAGAACAGATGGGGAGAATTAGCGTAGTTGCCATTCGGGATAGGTGTACTGGAGTATGAGATTATGGGATGAGTTATGTGTATGCCAGATTAAAAAGATGCGTCTTGAGTCTACTTTTGAACTGAGAAACCGTGTCTGCTCCCCGAACACTGTCTGGAAGGCTATTCCAAAGCTTTGGAGCTAAATATGAAAATGCCCTACCCCCTTTTGTAGATTTTGAAATTCTGGGAACTACCAGAAGTCCGGAGCTTTGTGATCTTAAGGCGCATGGTGGATTGTAGCGTATCAGAAGACTGGTTAGGTATGTGGGAGCTAAACCATTTAAGGCCTTGTATGTAAGTAATACTATTTTGTAATTTATTCTAAACTGAACAGGTAGCCAGTGCAGGGATGATAATATTGGGGTTATATGATCATATTTTCTGGATCTAGTGATAACCCTGGCAGCTGCATTTTGGACTAACTGAAGCTTGTTTATTGAGGATGCAGGACAACCACCTAGTAATGCATTACAATAGTCCAGTCTGGAGGTCATGAATGCATGAACTAGCTTTTCTGCATCAGATACGGATAAGATGTTCCTAAGTTTAGCAATATTTCGAAGATGGGAAAAGACTGTTTTTGTGATATTTGAAATGTGATTTTCAAAGGACAAGTTACTGTCTAATATTACGCCCAGGTCATTTACTGTCGAGCTGGTAGTAACAGTACATCCTTCTAAGCGCAGGCTGAATTGTGAAAGCTGTTGTGTGCTGGTTGTGTTGTGTTTTGGGCCAATAAGTAATATCTCTGTCTTATCTGAATTTAATAAAATAAAGTTATTGGTCATCCAATCTTTTATGTCCTGGACACAATCAGTTAATCTAGACAACTTAGGTCTTTCGTCTGGTTTAGTTGAGATATATAATTGGGTATCATCAGCATAACAATGGAAACTAATCCCATGTCTTCTAATGATGTTACCCAAGGGAAGCATGTATATTGGGAACAACAGAGGTCCTAAAACTGACCCTTGTGGGACCCCATATTTCACTGGCATTACACCAGACGGTTCTCCATTTAGATCTACAAAATGGTAGCGATCAGACAGGTATGATCTAAACCATTTTAATGCCTGTCCCTGAATACCTATATAATTTTGTAAGCGATCTATGAGAATATTATGATCTACAGTGTCGAATGCAGCACTAAGATCGAGCAGGACTAGCAATGAGATGCAGCCTTGGTCTGAAGCTAAAAACAAGTCGTTTGTCATCTTAACTAGTGCAGTTTCTGTGCTATGATGGGGCCTGAAACCTGACTGAAATTCTTCAAGGATGTTGTTATCCGGCAAGAATGTGCATATTTGAGCTGATACTACTTTTTCTAGTATTTTTGATATGAACGGAAGGTTTGAAATCGGTCTGTAATTTATTTCATTCGCGTCCAAATTAGATTTTTTAAGAAGCGGTTTAATAACTGCTAACTTGAAAGGTTTAGGGACGTGACCTAGATATAATGAAGAATTAATAATGTTTAGAAGTGGCTCTCCAACCGTAAGCATCACTTCTTTTAAAAATCTGGTTGGGATTGGGTCTAACAAACACGTTGTTGATTTAGCCGAGGTGATAAGTTTATACAGCTCTTCCTGTCCTATACCTGTAAAGCACTGAAAATCTAAATGTGAAGCTATAGGCTGAACTGGATCGTGAGATGCTATTAGAGGTTGAACCTCCGTTATTTTCTTCCTGATATTATTGATTTTTTCATTAAAGAAGTCCATAAAGTCTTCACTTATAAACTGTGATGGGATACTCTCTGCGGGCATCTTGGGTTTTGTTAGGCGAGCCACTGTACTAAATAAGAACCTGGGATTGTTTTGGTTTCTTGCTATTAGTTGGCTAAGATGCTCAGTCCTACCAGTTTTTAGAGCCTGTCTATAGCTGCACATACTGTCTTTATACGCAATTCTAAGAACTTCTAGTTTACATTAGGAGACAGAGAACTAATATAAAAACGAAACGCCCATTACCGTAACTGAACGACGGCTCTAGAGACCCGTCAATACAGTACATAGAAAAGATGGCGTCGGTTTTACCGTATCGATTCGAGCCGGAGTCTGACGATGAAACGGTTGAAGTGGCACATCGACAGGAAACGTTTCAAGGAGCAGGACGTTTCTCAGTGGTAAGTGTCATATGTTAACAAGAGTGTGGTACCGTTAATTGTAAGATGGCGGGCAAGTTGTTTGCGATGTAGAACCTGGGCGGATATTATGCAAATATGTTACGTAGTGACGTGGATCCCTAACAGAAAAATTTTAATTGCTAACGACTCTAACGATGTGAGCCGACTTTTTTTTTTTTTTTTTTTTTTAAGTTGACAAAAACTTCATTTATTGTGCACTGTCGGCATGACAGATAGTGCAGATAGTTTATGTTCACATACAGCTACATGACGTGTAGATGCGGTCATATTATTTCACCAGTTTTGACGCGTAGCTAATGTCTTAAAGTTTCACTCACATGACAGAAGTCCGATCTCTTTGTCTCTTGTAGTTTATCTGTCAGCATCAAAGAATCAACAGTTCATACAGTCGTCTTGAGTAAATCCACTGTGATTACAGACACCAGTTGCTGCATCTTGCAAATCTCTGACTTTTACAACAACCTATTTGCTGTATCTTGTAGATTACAATCTTGGCTTGGGTATCTAACAACACTCTTGTTGTTTCTTACATTCCCAGCTTACGTTAGCTTACGGTTACAACAACCTAGTTGCTGTATCTTACATTTCTAGCTTACCGGGAGCTCTCATTAGCTGACGGTCAAAGGCTTGTGTTTCCGTAGCCTTCCACATCTATACTGAACTCTCTAACATATGACAGTCACACAAATGCATGTAATAGTAGAATGACATCACAGACCAACTTACGATTGTCAACTTATGATGCATGACTAAGAAATATAAAGCTTATGGCTTATGTAGCAAGCTTAATGCTTTACTACTTAATAGAACAAGGTAGAATAAATGAAATAACAGCAAATAAAATAAACACAACAACAAATTCATAACAAGTGCGATATGGCACTTACATGACGCACTGCATGAAAGATCATATTTGAAAGAGCATAATAAGGGCACTTTAATCTCTCCTTCTGGACACATCTTACCCTCTATTTTTCTTCATTTTTCAATTTTTCCAGGTACCCTGCTGACCAACGGTACAGTACCTAAGGAGGTCGGTTGGTAACCCGGTCCTCGAGCGATCCGGTATGGAAATCTTTTTCATAATCCACATATTGATTTGGCACATGTTTTATGCTGATGCCCTTCCTGACAAAAGCTTCCTCATTTATTCAAGT
Organism: Channallabes apus; assembly: GCA_030522415.1. NCBI lineage: Eukaryota > Metazoa > Chordata > Actinopteri > Siluriformes > Clariidae > Channallabes > Channallabes apus. The sequence goes on from CM060112.1 coordinate 1,313,289, forward strand.
TTGGCACCGACACTAAGACTACACTGGATTATGCAACCTCAGTAGCTGAGCAACATAGCTTTTTTGGAATATTAAATAATTATGACCAATCCTGAGAGAAAAATATTTGTTTAGCTTTTTAGAAATGTATCAAAGATTGTTAATCAATATGAATCATTGTTAAAATGACTGAATCATTGATTTTGTTGTCTTTCCTAGTCCTTCATGTTTTCCCTTATGTCTATATCCTTTTATATCCCTCCACATCAGATCCAGCTATGTTGAAGTCAGTAGAGATTAAATGTGACAACTTGGAGAGAACAGAGAGCTCCAGTGGTCACAGAAGTTCATCTGATACTTTCCACACTAACACCTCTCACAACCAAATGCAGAAACATTATCATCAGTGTCCAAATACTGGCAAGAGTAAAATAAGAACTCTAAAGAAACACCAACAGGTTAATTCAGGAGAGAAGCTACATCAGTCTTCAGAGTGTGGGAAGAGTATTACACAAAGCAGCTGTCTACTGAAACACCAGCGTGTTCACACAGGAGAGAAGCCATATGAGCGCTCAGAGTGTGGAATGAGCTTTAACGAGAGGGGGAATCTCAAAAGACACCAGTGGATTCACACGGAAGGGAAACGATATCAGTGCTCAAAGTGTAGCAAGAGTTATACCGAGAAAAGAAATCTCATAATTCATCAGCGCATTCACACGGGAGAGAAACCGTATCAGTGCTCATACTGCGGGAAGAATTTTAACCAAAGAGGCAACCTCCAACAACACCAGCGTATTCACACTGGTGAGAGGCCGTATCAGTGCTCCGAGTGTGGCAAGAGGTTTAGTGTTCGAACCAACTTTCAGCAACACCAGCGCATTCACACTGGAGAGAGGCCGTATCAGTGCTCTGAGTGTGACAAGAGTTTCACTAATCACAGTAATCTCAAGCAACACCAGCGTCTTCACACAGGCGAGAAGCCGTTTCAGTGCTTAGAATGTGGGAGGAGTTTTAACCAAAGGGTTAAGTTCCGACATCACCAGTGGATTCACACAGGGGAAAAACCGTATCAGTGCTCACAGTGTGGGAAGGGTTTCACTTGGAAAGTTACTCTTGTAAAACACCAGCGCATTCACACAGGAGAGAAGCCGTATCAATGCTCACATTGTTGGAAAAGTTTTACTGAGAGTGGGAATTTCTTAAATCACCAGCGCATTCACACCGGAGAGAAGCCGTATCAGTGTTCAGAGTGTGGTAAGAGTTTTAGCACAAGGGGTAATCTGCAACGACACCAGCGACTTCACACTGGAGAGAAAGCAAAGAGCTTTCAGTGACACAAACACAGTAAAGAATAAAAATATGCTAAAAAGTTCCTTGCAGAAATTATGTGAATCAGCTTGGTTTATTATAAATGTTTATTTTGAACCACTTCATAGATATTTGGGGCATTAATTTGATGACCATCCAGTTGTACTTATTGTATATTAAAAAAGTTGATACAAGATGGAAATTGAAACCAAAAAGAAGTCATCTGTAAAATCTCTACCTTGTACTATATTGAAAATACAACAACTACTCATTATTTGATGATTTATCATGTGAACCTAATTGTTTGTATAGATTCACTCATTTCTAATCTGGTGCCTGTAACATTTTCCAAAAGAATTGGAACAGTTGACTTCTTTGTCATCACTGTGTAACATCACCATTTCTATTAATAACCTTTTAAGCATTTGAACACTGCAGAGACAAGTTAGGCTAGTGGCATTTCCCCATTCTTCCATTAAGCAGGTCTTCGATTCATAATGTGCCACACAGTCTCAAAAGAAGACAGGTCAGTGTAGTAGCCTTACTCTGCATGTGTAATCTGAGAAGAATGAGGTTTGGTGTTGTCCTGCTGTTGTGTTACTCCAAAAAGAACATATTTCTGCATTAATGCCCTCACAGATGTGCAGTTTACCCCAGCCATGTGCTGATGACAGCATGGATGCTTCATTTCCTCTTTGACCCAGAGAACTCGAGAGCTGTTTCTAATAGTTTCCAAAAACTATTAGAAATGTTGACTCGAATCCAGGTTATCACGTTCCCCATGTGCCCCTGTCCATCTCAGAGAATACCGAGCGAGAGAAGTCTTTCATGTCCCTGCTCATTATTGATGTATGGCTTCCTTAAGTGTTAAGTTAAGGGAAGCGGTCTGGGAAGAGATTCCGCTCCCTAAAGGCCAACACAGAGAGGCTGAGGAGGAGCTTCTTCCCGCAGGCGATAAGGTCTCAATCACACCTCCACACAGGACTAATAACATCTTTTAAGCTCACAACACTGACTGGACAATCATGGACACATTCATACACACTTGCACTAAATACTCATACATCTGGACAATTGCACATGACACCTTTCATGCATATTTGCACAACCACTGACACTTTAATTCTATATACATATATACTCTACCCTATATTTCTATATTTTTGCAATATTTTATTATGCCCTTATTGTACAGTTAATTTTACTAGTTAAAATTATTTCTTTAGTATTTCCTTTTTATTGATTATTTATTTTACGTACAAGCTTTTATTTTCTTTTTTTTTTTAAGGTCACTGGCGGTCGTATAAAGCATTTCACTGCATATTATACTGTGTATGACTGTGTATGTGACTAATAAAATTTGAATTTGAAGTTGCTTTTGTAAATGCAGTAACGAGTTGTGTTAATGGACAAAGGTTTACCTGAGTATTCCTGAGCCCACATCATGATCTCCACTCTACAGAAGCGTGACAGTGTTGTCTAAAGGATTGGAGATCACGCGTATTCAGAAGTGGTTTTTAGCCCTTCCCCGTTACACAGTGAGATTTGATGGGCTTCCTTGAATTTCTTGATGATATTGTGTAGTGATGTTGGGTGATGTTATCCTTATTGGAGTATTGGATAATTTGCTGATCTTTGCTCTAGAACTCAGCCTCTCTTTGAATCTCCTTTTATACAAGAACATAACTGGCTCACCTTTTTCTCACATAAGTGTGTTGACCTTGAAAACTATAACTGTACTGGGCTTTGGGGGGAAAAGCATGATGGGGCCAGGGGTAGCTCAGTGGTTAAGGCATTGGACTACGGTTCAGAAGATCCCAGGTTCAAACCCCACAACCACCAAGCTGCCGCTTAACCCCCTTAACCCTCAACTGCTCAGATGTATTCAATTCAATTAAATTTTATTTATATAGCGCTTTTAACAATGGTCATTGTCTCAAAGCAGCTTCACAAAAATTAAAGAAATTTAACAAAAAATAAATAAATAAATAATAATAATAATTATAGAAAAGAAAATAATTGGAAGTGTGGATGTGTGAGAAAAATGTGCAGATAATAATAATGAGACGAATGAATGAAATTTCTCTGATGAGCAAGCCAAGGGTGGCGTCGACGGTGGCAAGGAAAAACTCCCTGAGATGGCATTAGGAAGAAACCTTGAGAGGAACCAGACTCAACAGGGAACCCATCCTCATCTGGGTGATAACAGATAGAAATGATATAACATCTTGTGTGTTGTGCAGGTGAAAATTCAATATGACAGAAATTATTTAAATTGACATGAAGACCAGTTCAGCATAGGGACGAGTCAGTAGGTGCAGAGGGCAGATGAGGTCTGGATCACTGGAAGCACAGGAGCAGCATGTGTAGCTCCAACCATCATAAAGCTGAATCCAGCTGGAGCTGGTCCTTCTCTGGATGCCTCAGGAAACTCGCAGGGTCGGCCTTTGTCTACTGAAGCTGGCAAAATCTCCCGATGCCTCGGGATGGGTAGAGAAATACAGAACAGATGGGGAGAATTAGCGTAGTTGCCATTCGGTATAGGTGTACTGGAGTATGAGATTATGGGATGAGTTATGTGTATGCCAGATTAAAAAGATGCGTCTTGAGTCTACTTTTGAACTGAGAAACCGTGTCTGCTCCCCGAACACTGTCTGGAAGGCTATTCCAAAGCTTTGGAGCTAAATATGAAAAAGCCCTACCCCCTTTTGTAGATTTTGAAATTCTGGGAACTACCAGAAGTCCGGAGCTTTGTGATCTTAAGGCGCGTGGTGGATTGTAGCGCATCAGAAGACTGGTTAGGTATGTGGGAGCTAAACCATTTAAGGCCTTGTATGTAAGTAATACTATTTTGTAATTTATTCTAAATTGAACAGGTAGCCAGTGCAGGGATGATAATATTGGGGTTATATGATCATATTTTCTGGATCTAGTGAGAACCCTGGCAGCTGCATTTTGGATTAACTGAAGCTTGTTTATTGAGGATGCAGGACAACCACCTAGTAATGCATTACAATAGTCCAGTCTGGAGGTCATGAATGCATGAACTAGTTTTTCTGCATCAGATACGGATAAGATGTTCCTACGTTTAGCAATATTTCGAAGATGGAAAAAGGCTGTTTTTGTGATATTTGAAATGTGATTTTCAAAAGACAAGTTACTGTCTAATATTACGCCCAGGTCTTTTACTGCTGAGCTGGTAGTAACAGTACATCCTTCTAAGCGCAGGCTGAATTGTGAAAGCTGTTGTGTGCTGGTTTTTGGGCCAATAAGTAATATCTCTGTCTTATCTGAATTTAATAAAAGAAAGTTATTGGTCATCCAATCTTTTATGTCCTGGACACACTCAGTTAATCTAGACAACTTGGGTATTTCGTCTGGTTTAGTTGAGATATATAATTGGGTATCATCAGCATAACAATGGAAACTAATCCCATGTCTTCTTATGATGTTACCCAAGGGAAGCATGTATATTGAGAACAACAGAGGTCCTAAAACTGACCCCTGTGGGACCCCATATTTCACTGGCATTACACCAGACGGTTCTCCATTTAGATCTACAAAATGGTAGCGATCAGACAGGTAAGATCTAAACCATTTTAATGCCTGTCCCTGAATACCTATATAATTTTGTAAGCGATCTATGAGAATATTATGATCTATAGTGTCGAATGCAGGACTAAGATTGAGCAGGACTAGCAATGAGATGCAGCCTTGGTCTGAAGCTAAAAACAAGTCGTTTGTAATCTTAACTAGTGCAGTTTCTGTGCTATGATGGAGCCTGAAACCTGACTGAAATTCTTCAAGGATGTTGTTATCCTGCAAGAATGTGCAAATTTGAGCTGATACTACTTTTTCTAGTATTTTTGATATGAACGGAAGGTTTGAAATCGGTCTGTAATTTGTTATTTCAATCGCGTCCAAATTAGATTTTTTAAGAAGCGGCGTAATAACTGCTAACTTGAAAGGTTTAGGGACGTGACCTAGATGTAATGAAGAATTAATAATGTTTAGAAGTGGCTCTCCAACCGTAAGCATCACTTCTTTTAAAAATCTGGTTGGGATTGGGTCTTACAGGCACGTTGTTGATTTAGCCGAGGTGATGAGTTTATACAGCTCTTCCTGTCCTATACCTGTAAAGCACTGAAAATCTAAATGTGAAGCTATAGGCTGAACTGGATCGTGAGATACTATTAGAGGTTGAACCTCCATTATTTTCTTCCTGATATTGTTGATTTTTTCATTAAAGAAGTCCATAAAGTCTTCACTTCTAAACTGTGATGGGATACTCTCTGCGGCCATCTTAGGTTTTGTTAGGCGAGCCACTGTACTAAATAAGAACCTGGGATTGTTTTGGTTTCTTGCTATCAGTTGGCTAAGATGCTCAGTCCTAGCAGTTTTTAGAGCCTGTCTATAGCTGCACATACTGTCTTTATACGCAATTCGAAAAACTTCTAATTTAGTTTTCCTCCATTTTCGCTCGAGGTTACGGGTTGCTCTCTTTAGGGCGCGAGTATGACTGTTGTACCACGGTGCAAATGTTTTATCTCTGACTTTTTTTAATCTGATGGGAGCAACAGTGTCTAATGTACTGGTAAGAATAGTGCCCATGCTGATAGTCACTTCATCTAGATCATCTGCATTTAGGGGTCTAATAAGAAATTGGGACAGATCCGGCAGATTACTTTTGAATCTGTCTTTAGTAGTGGGATTCATATTTCTAACAGATTGATAACGTGGGGAGACAGCTAATCTGTTCTATGGGTAGAGTATATGTCAGGAGGTGATGATCTGTGATATCATCACTTTGAGGTATGATCTCTATATTAGAGACATCTATACCATGGGATATAATTAAATCTAGCGTATGATTAAAGCGGTGAGTTGCTCCAATTATATTTTGCTTAACCCCAAAGGAATTTAGTAAATCCATAAATGTGAGTGCTAAAGCGTCGTTAACATCATCTACATGAATGTTAAAGTCTCCTACTATCAACACTTTGTCAGAGTTAACCAATAGGTCTGATAGCAGATGTCCAAATTCTTTAAGAAAATCGCCATATGGCCCCGGGGGTCTGTACACGGTGGCCAGGGTAAAATATAGCAAGGGTTTATTACGTATTTCATTTAGTGCAACATTAATGATAAGCACTTCAAATGAATTAAACCTGGGCCTTATTTTCTGGGTAACAGTGAGTACATCATTGTAGATAGTGGCGACACTACCACCGCGACCAATTAGACGGGGCTCGTGCTTATACATTTACATTTAGGCATTTGGCAAATGCTCTTATCCAGAGCGACTTACATTTTTATCTCATTACACAACTGAGCACTTGAGGGTTAAGGGCCTTGCTCAAGGGCCCAACAACTTGGCGGTTGTGGGGTTTGAACCTGGGATCTTCCGACCCGTAGTCCAGTGCCTTAACCACTGAGCTACCCCTGGCTAGCTACCCCCTCCCCCTTATAGAAATATCCTGACGGAGTAGACTCATTCAGACCAAAATATTCATTTGGTTTAAGCCAGGTTTCGGTGAGACAGAGTGCGTCAAGGCAATAATCTGAGATAATTTCATTAACAATAAGTGCTTTAGGCGCAAGGGATCTAATGTTGAGTAGTCCAAACTTTAGAGGTGGATTTTGACTACTTATTTTGTAGTAGATTTATATTGGTTCAGTTTGACTGTGATACTTCTACACTGCTTGAACAATCAAAAGTTACACACATTAATATTTTGTTGCCCTGGTTTTAGCTATAATTGTCATGGTATGCGGCATAGTCTCAATAACCATATTCAAATTCCCTAAATCTATTTCCAGAAAACTTTTGCCTGATGTCTTTTGTTGATGAAAGGAGATTTAAACCACTCTGTAAAGTATTCTATTAATTCTTTCAGAAACTGACCCAGATTAATTTTGGCACCCTGGAATATGGCCGTGTCATAAGGAGAAAGACAATCTAAATATGTGAAAACCTGGTCATTGAGTACATTGGGGTCATCAGCTGATTTTCATTTTTCATCTAGACCTGAGCAAGTGAAGCAACCCTAAATGTAATTCCTTATTCTCAATTTTTATTTGGTTGTAAAAATGTCCCTAGCATCTAGCATTTGACATTCATAAGAGGTTATCGAGACAATGAAACCGGTGGTTCAATGTGCACACGTTATCAGGTGTAACTGTGTAAAACTGCATCATACACATAATAGAATATTATAGCCAATGAGAATCATGCACTGTATAATTAGAATAACAAAGGCCCCAAAAAAAGAGTCTTAATGGATACCACACTTAATAGAACCAAATAAAATTATCTATTTTATATTTGGTTCACATCAAATTCCCAAAAGTTGCATAAGGTAATAATAATTGACTGATTCCTGCATTGTTGCTGTTTTGAAACATTTGCATAGCATGAGTTGATTACCTGATGCCTAGCAAAATGCCTTTTGTCTTCCTCTAGAACTCCTGCTTGACAGTTGTCACATAGAAATAATCGACCATGGTGCAACCTACTGTAGATATCATCCTAGAGTATATTATTCTCATATAACAATGTGTTTTTCCCCTCAAGGAAAAGGTGGAAAGGTGCTGTATTTTACAGCTGACTCATTTTTAATTCATCTTTATGTATTACCGAATTGTGGTTGTTAACTGTTTGATAATTAGGTGATTTATCTGTTCTAACATAGTAGTTAGTACTGTGGCTTTGCACCCCTAAGGTTGTGGATTCAACTCCCGCCTACGGGTCTGTGTGTGGAGTTTGCATGTTTCTGTTCGGCAGGTTCCCTCCGGGTACTCTGGTTTTCTCCCAATGTCCAAAGACATGCAAATTAGTCTAATTGGTAATGTCAAACTGCCCGAATTGTGTGAGACCTACAATGGATTGCCACCTTGCTCAGGGTGTACCCCACCACGTGCCCGAAGTCTCCTGGGGTTGGCTCATGCCTCCAGTAACCCAGTACAGGAGAAATGCTATGGAAATGAATGAATGAATATGTTCTAAAATATTGTTCCCTTATCAATTTACTTACTCTTTCTTAACGCTAGAGGAAGCGCGACAGATTATTCCTCCAGGGTTTGAAAACTTGGGAGCCTTAGGTTGTGAGGAACATCATTTATTTCACAGCCAGAACTACAGGTGAAATTTTTGTGAAAAGCACTCGAGTTCAGGTGCGTTCTGTTTCCGTGAAACGTGATTGGACTTAATTGATTGGACAATCCTCCAACAGATGGCGCTGTAAGCCTCCCTTTTTTCTACCAGGAGCAGAAATGTATATTTGCATCGGTCATTTTCTCAGTAATATCCTGCTTATAGTTTCGAATGGTTGTAGCGCTGCAGAAATAAAGTATAGTTAAATGGAGGTATATTTCCTGACAGACTGGCAGCACTTTCTGACACGATTTTAACTTTGTCAGAATAGAATCCCAATTATTTCAACAGTGGCAGCAACTTTTTTTAAAAAACGGATTTAACGTTGTCCATCAATCGACTGTTAAATTAACCACGAGAATTAAGTAAAATGCGCAATATAACATACAGAAATAAAACGCAAGGAACTTGGAGTAGTAGCATGGATTTATGGGCGGGGCTCTACAGCGTGGTTACGTGTTTGGGGTCTGCGCATGCGTGGTAAGCGTGGGCAGGCGCTAGTGATGGATAAGACGAATTTATAGATCCACACAGAAACAGAAGAGGCTGAGCTTCTCCGACTGTACTAATCATCTTTACATTCCAATATTTCTGACCGGGTTTTACCCCCACAGTTCCATCTGATCCGTTGTGGGTGTATTTGAGGTGGTTAACTGCGTTCTGCTGTAAAGCTCAAGGTAAGTTACACTCGGCTAACAGTGGCTCAGTCCTAAATGGGCTTCTACTTCCTATGCTAGTGCACTACACAGGCTGGAACATAGTGCTGTTTACCTCACACACACACTGTAGGGCACTAGAACATAGTGCTGTTTACCTCACACACACTCTGTAGGGCACTAGAACATAGTGCTGTTTATCTCACACACACTCTGTAGGGCACTAGAACATAGTGCTGTTTATCTCACACACACTCTGTAGGGCACTAGAACATAGTGCTGTTTACCTCACACACACTCTGTAGGGCACTAGAACATAGTGCTGTTTATCTCACACACACTCTGTAGGGCACTAGAACATAGTGCTGTTTACCTCACACACACTCTGTAGGGCACTAGAACAGTGCTGTTTACCTCACACACACTCTGTAGGGCACTAGAACATAGTGCTGTTTACCTCACACACACTCTAGGGCACTAGAACATAGTGCTGTTTACCTCACACACACTCTGTAGGGCACTAGAACATAGTGCTGTTTACCTCACACAAACTCTGTAGGGCACTAGAACATAGTGCTGTTTACCTCACACACACTCTGTAGGGCACTAGAACATAGTGCTGTTTACCTCACACACACTCTGTAGGGCACTAGAACATAGTGCTGTTTACCTCACACACACTCTGTAGGGCACTAGAACATGGTTCTGTTTACCTCACACACACTCTGTAGGGCACTAGAACATAGTGCTGTTTACCTCACACACACTCTGTAGGGCACTAGAACATAGTGCTGTTTACCTCACACACACTCTGTAGGGCACTAGAACATAGTGCTGTTTACCTCACACACACTCTGTAGGGCACTAGATGTACAATCGGGACTGATGTGTGACGCAGCCTGACTGAGACCCTACAGTTTCCAGGTAATTACTGATTAATTAGTGAACCGCAGTCGGGTTTTAATTTCCTGTCATGTAAAGTTTAGTTCACTAACGTTGTTCTTATCAGCTAAACTTTAACAAAAATATTGCAGTAGTTTTATCTGATCAGTGACCAAAACAAACCAGATATTTTGCATGAAAAACAAAGAAGCGAGTGTTGGAAAGTTCACAGAAGAAACTCGAACCGCTTCTCCTTATAAACTGTGTGTTTTCAGTAAGTAAGTAAAACAGCTGTTAGATTTTACTGAGCGTGCTGGAGAATATGCCGTGGAGTGCTGGGAACGTGTGTAATTTGGGTCACATATACTCAGCAAAAAAAGAAACGTCCTCTGACTTTCAACTGTTTTTACTTTCAATAAACTTAATGTGTAAATATGTGTATGAACACAGAGTTTTCTCCAGGATACCAATCATAGCACAGACTGAGCACCTGTCTAGATGGCTTTGGGTTCGCTGGATGGTCATGATGAATCAAACTTCAAACCGGCTGGTTCTGGTCACTGGCAAATCAAATCAGTGCATCTCTGCTTCTCAGTGGAGATTTGTTCGGAAATTTACTTTGTTGAAACTTGAGTTTCTTAATGAATGATTCCTATACTTTCCAAGTTACCATTGTTTTCTGTTTGTTAGTCATTCTTGTCATTTTGACCTAATCTAAGGAGCAGCGACCATTTTTCTTTTGGCTAATGATTTTTTTTTAAAAGTGACGTATACTCCTCTTCAGATTCTAGCACTTATCAGACAGGAAAGCTGTAGTATAGCTCTGAACTTTAGATGATAAATGTGAATTGTATTCAGTAAATTGAAAAATACTGAACCATTGTCCATTTATGCTTCTTTCTGATGCAGATATGAGTTGTTCAGTCCCCCTCCTGCTGTCTTCGTGCCTACACATACTAAATTTACCTCTGCAAGAACATCGAGAGAATTAACTACAATGAATTCAGATGAGATTAAATGTGAGACTTTGGGACCCACAGAGATCTCCTGTGTTCACCAAATATCACCAGGTACTAACAATTCTCACAGCACTTTGAAATATATTCAAATACAGTCATGTGTAAAAGTTATAACCTTTTTTTTTTTTTTTTTATTCTACTGAGCAAAAGTCCTAGGCACCATACAGTATTATCTTTAGTATACATTTTGTTTTGTATAGTTTTGTATATGCATGAAAGGAGTGAGTGTGTCTCAGTTACCAGACGAACTCGTTTTCTCCAGCACACTCGTTAAAACCAAATAGCTGTGCTGGAGAATATGAGCTCTTCTGGGAACTTTGTCACACACTCTTATTTCTATTTTTATGCAAAACCCAGGAGCCTACATTAAGCTTTTTTGTTTGTTTGTTTGTTTCCATCTGAAACTGGTCTGTCAAGTCGTATGTTGCTTTTGTTCGCAGACTTTTGCACAGTACTGCACATTTAATAGAAAATATATTTATAATGAAATTAGCAATACACAATCACAATCTAGATTTAGTCAAAGCCACTGGTGAACAATTTCCTGAGCATAAGGAATAAGACTTGACAGGGACTAGACTCACTGCGAACCATTTTTTTTGTGTGGCTGAAGCCCAGTAAATCAGTACTCCTACACCAGTGTAAGCTGTAAATTTAAACAGTTATAGATGTATCAAAATGATCATGTGGATTACAGCAATGGGTCATACATACATGTAGTGGCTCAAACGGTTGAGATATTCGGTTACTGATTGAAAGGTCAAGGGTTCAAGCCGGAGCTCTGCCAAGTTACCACTGTTGAATCCTATCTGCTCTGAGGCGCTGCATCCTGGCTAACCCAGCATTCTGTCCCCATTAAATCTTATTTTTAATGTACAAGTCAGCTGTGAGATTAAACAATTAACCAAATTAAACAAAGTCAGGGTGTCTTGGGGAAAAACTTATTTTTGCAAACAGAGAGCTCTTTAACTATAAGATTAATTCCGTTGATTAGATTTATGTACAGGGGTCCGTTCTTCGTACGTCGCTTGAAACATCCGAGATGAACTGATACATCTAAGATGAGATCATCGTGCTAATTAAGACCTGGCTAAGTCGGTTCTTCCAGTACACCTGTTGTTGATGATTAGTCTGGCCGGATTGAGTTGTCTAGGATTATTGCGCGTTCGTGTGTTGGTTTAAAAGGCGATATGCATCGACAGTAGAAACACTGATCACAAGCCCTTTGATTGGTTGACGAAATGACAAAAGAACAAGCTAAATTTTTTTGTAACACTTGTTATGCGCTGAAATGCTTCCCTGCCATGGACCCCACCCCCCCCCGCACCACCACCACACACATAATCGCTATCAAATATTATATTAGAACATAATATGCGCATATGGTTTACAAATTACATGAGACAATAAAATAAGAAATATGAAAATGAATGTTGTATATGAATTTAAAAAAATAATAAATATATATAAAAATACATGTATACTTTTATATTGTTTATTTTATAATAAAAATGATTTCATCCAATTTTTCATTATAATTTTTTTTATTACATATAAATATTTATTTGCATATTCATGACAAACCCCTGAAAAATAAATGTTACAAAATAAACATTATACAAGAATTTGTATTAATGGTCTTGATGGCTGTCTCGTGCTTAGAGTTTATTATAATAGTAATATCATATTTTATAATAAAAACCTAGGAATTTATGTTCTAATATAATATTTGATAGCGATTATCCATGGCAGGGGGGCATATATGCAAGATACTTTTCTTTCCCCACGTGAGTCAGTCCGCATCAGCGCTCTTTAACCAATCAGATGTGACCTCACCATTTCAACCAATCATAACCCGGCAGGAGCGCAGCCTTAATCCTGTTTACATGAAATAAACCTGCTACCGAGCAGGTTCAAGCTTACGGACATGTTGCTATGACAAGTGCGATAAGCGCATCGAAGAACGAAACAATCCAAGATCAGGACAAATCCACAACAATCAAATCCAGCTAACTGAGTTAGCGACGTACGAAGAACACCCCCCTGTTTACAAATGTGTACAATATCTAAGCAACAGAGTTGCTCTGGATGAGTATATTCAGTGCCATAAATCTAATATGATATGACCTGGTCCCTGTGGCGTCTGGGCTGCCAGAAAGCTAGACAGTACAAAGCTGGTGGAAATATGTATGTATATACAGGTCCTTCTCAAAAAATTTGCATATTGTGATGAAGGTCATTATTTTCTGTAATGTACTGATAAACATTAGACTTTCATATATTTTAGATTCATTACACACAAACTGAAGTAGTTGAAGCCTTTTATTGTTTTAATATTGATGATTGTGGCATACAGCTCATGAAAACCCAAAATCTCAAAAAATTAGCATATCATGAAAAGGTTCTCTAAACGAGCTATTAACCTAATCATCTGAATCAACTAATTAACTCTAAACACCTGCAAAAGATTCCTGAGGCTTTTAAAAACTCCCAGCCTGGTTCATTACTCAAAACCGCAATCATGGGTAAGACTGCCGACCTGACTGCTGTCCAGAAGGCCATCATTGACACCCTCAAGCAAGAGGGTAAGACACAGAAAGACATTTCTGAACGAATAGGCTGTTCCCAGAGTGCTGTATCAAGGCACCTCAGTGGGAAGTCTGTGGGAAGGAAAAAGTGTGGCAGAAAACGCTGCACAACGAGAAGAGGTGACCGGGCCCTGAGGAAGATTGTGGAGAAGGACCGATTCCAGACCTTGGGGGACCTGCGGAAGCAGTGGACTGAGTCTGGAGTAGAAACATCCAGAGCCACCGTGTACAGGCGTGTGCAGGAAATGGGCTACAGGTTGCAAATTTTGCATGTCATTCGGAAATCAAGGTGCCAGAGTCTGGAGGAAGACAGGGGAGAGGGAAATGCCAAAATGCCTGAAGTCCAGTGTCAAGTACCCACAGTCAGTGATGGTCTGGGGTGCCATATCAGCTGCTGGTGTTGGTCCACTGTGTTTTATCAAGGGCAGGGTCAATGCAGCTAGCTACAGTATCAGGAGATTTTATGGAGATGAAGATTTCATTTTTCAGCACGACCTGGCACCTGCTCACAGTGCCAAAACCACTGGTAAATGGTTTACTGACCATGGTATTACTGTGCTCAATTGGCCTGCCAACTCTCCTGACCTGAACCCCATAGAGAATCTGTGGGATATTGTGAAGAGAAAGTTGAGAGACACAAGACACAAGAATCTGCAAAAGGATTCCCGACCAAGTATTGAGTGCAGAACTGAACATAATTATTTGAAGGTTGACTTTTTTTGTATTAATAACACTTTTCTTTTATTGGTCGGAAGAAATAAGCTAATTTTTTGATGCTGTATGCCACAATCATCAATATTAATGTCTAATGTTTATCAGTACATTACAGAAAACAATGAACTTTATCACAGTATGCAATTTTTTTTAGAAGGACCTGTATGTATAGTCAGGTCTTAACAAATCAGAAGTACTTGTCCAAAATGTTTCACTATCAGCATCTGTACATTTCTGTACAGTCTCCACTGGCAGAGAGATAGACCAGAATGTTAATGCCATCTGGTGTGTACAGTAATTACATTTCATTGTAAACTTCTTTTCAGTGCTAAACATGTTTAAAAATAAAATTTTACTTTTTATCTTGTAAACGCCTTTCTTCTGTCACATAACATAGTGACTGTTCTAATTCTTTGGTTTTTAACAAATCAGTAAGACTTGATATGTCACATTAGGCGATATGACAAAGTAATCTCGATAATTTTTGGCCAATATTGAACGATAACGATATATATTTTTGATATAAGCTGTTAATGCTGCCAGCTTTAAAAGAGAATCCCAACAATGACTGAAGCCACAAAAATTAAAGGGTTCATTAAATTTTAAAGTATAGTTTATTAACAAAAACGGATGACCGATTTGCCCTTAAAAATTAAGATACTATATAGGCACATGCTCAGAATCTTTACAAGGCAAAGATTATTTAAAAATACTTGTTTGTGATAAGTATCTTGTGGTGATATATTACAATGTTTTGAGATTTTAAAAAAATAATGAGAAACAACATTTAGACCACACACACACTAGGGTGTCTTTTTATCCCACAATTCAGAGTTAAATGAAGGCTATTTCACACGGCCCCAATAAACTGACATAATGGCTTAAGCATGCAATGACAACAAAAATGGAATGAATTATGCAGCTATCAATCTGGACCAGGACAATTTCACTTTTACTATACAGTATAGTTGGGTACCTGCTAGGTGTTGTATAGTTCATATTTGCTTGGCCAGAATGGTTTAAGCCACCAAAATAACGTTTTATTGATAAACTGCGCAGCTTTCGCCAGCGTGAACACTCCCGTTAGTAACGAGGCGAATAAGGAGCTAAACTTCAGCCGCAGAATGAGACGCTGCGCAATAAGGAGCCAAACGAATCAGAAGCTGCGAATAACGAGCTAACTTCAGGCTCGTGTGCTTAGGGGCATCATATCTTTCGCTAGATTGTTAGAAACGGCCCTGGTTATATCCTTGCTCCTTTTGGACACCTTTCATAAGGTGTAATGGCCATGAAAGACGACACGATCGATATCTGCTTTGGTACAGCCCCACTGCTAGCCCTGCTAGTTGACGGAGTAGCATCGGGCCGCATGTTCATGCTCTCAGTGTGGTCATGTGGGGGATGCGTTCATAACAGAGTTCGTGCTACCTTTTTTTTGTCGACAATTTCAACATCTTTGGATAATAACTCGAGGTTAGATTCACTTTCGTCGCTGCTTCCACTCATTTTTTTTTTTTTGTCGTCCTGGTGTCAAGTTTGCTTTGCAAAGTGCGGTAGGAAATTAACTTTGACCTGCACGGCACACGCAAGCTGCACGCTGATTGGCTGTTGATGTATTGTTCTGCTGTGTGATTGGCTCTTAGATTAATCCATATCGAGCAAAAAATGTCTATAGCTTTTCATCGTTTTTAAAATCAAATAAATCGCAATTTGATATGATATCGTTTATCGGCCCAGCCCTATGTCACATGCAAAATTCTAATAAATTAAATTTATAAATGGATGTGGAAAGTGATATAACCATAAACTGTTTTCTGTAGTCTGTATATCTTTATATTTTATATGTTCCTCCACAGGAGTTCCAGCTATAAAAAGGTCAGAGGAGATTGAGTTAGAAATTCTGGAACCCAAAGAGAGCTCCAGTATTGACCACAGTCCATCTGGTACTGTCCACACGAACACCTCTCACAGAGAAGTGCATAAGCCTCATCATCAGTGTCCAGATTGTGGGAGGAGTTTCTGTAAAAAGGGTAATCTCAATAAACACCATTGTGTTCACACGGGACAAAAGCTGTATCAGTGCTCTGACTGTGGGAAGAGTTTCAATCAAGAGCAAACCCTCAGAGAACACCAACGCATTCACACTGGGGAGAAACCATATCACTGCCCGGACTGTGGGAGGAGTTTTAGGGCCCGAAGCACCTTTCACCACCATAAGCGCATTCACACAGGTGAGAGACCGTATCAGTGCTCGGAGTGTGGCAAGAGTTTCACACAAAAGGGAAATCTACTAAAACACCAGCGCATTCACACAGGAGAGAAACCGTATCAGTGTGCTGAGTGTGGGATGAGTTTTACTCAAAGATGTACTCTCAGAAATCACCAGCGTACTCACACAGGAGAGAAGCCGTATCAGTGCTCCCTCTGCGGGAAGAGTTTTACACAAAGGTGTTTATTCCAAGAGCACCAGTGGATTCACACAGGAGAGAAGCCGTACCAGTGTTTGCAGTGTGGGAAGGGTTTCACTAAGGGTCGTGGTCTTCTACAACACCAGAGAATTCACACAGGAGAGAAGCCGTATGTCTGCTCACACTGTTGTAAGAGTTTTAATGAGAGCGGTAATCTAATAAATCACCAGCGTATTCACACAGGAGAGAAGCCGTATCAGTGCTTAGACTGTGGGAGGAGTTTTACCCAAAAGGGTAATCTCCTAGAACACCAGCACATTCACAAAGGAGTGAAGCTGTACTGTGCAGAGTGCGGCAAGAATTTTAGGAACCAAAGAAATTTTCAGCGACACAAACGCATTCACACTGTTACAAATAAGGACATTTTGCAGTTCACCTCAGAAAGTGCAGGAGTTAGCTAAGTTTGTTCCAAATTCTTATTTTGGTCCAATTCATAGACTGAACAAATGATTTGAAGACCATAAAAGATATTACACAGGAAATGGGAGTTAAGTTACATATATTTGTGTTTAAAATATCGGGTTGTTTCCTGGTCCAGCCTACAGCGCATGTCAGTTTGGGGGTTAATGATGTGCTGCCACTGGGAATTTTCTGGAGCTTTCCTGCAACTATTGATCTGTTGAGTAGTTCTGTAAATGACAATTACTTGCTTTTCAATCAATTACAGTTAAAATAACCAAGCATTCTTTCTTTGGGAGTTGCTCCGATAAGTTATGATTTTATTTATTTTTTTATTAACTGAAGATAGTTTCTATCAGTTTCTAAACACTGCCTGGTCAAAAAAAAAGTCACCTTTAACTTTTTCTCTCTCACACACACACAATGTGGTGTTCAGTTCACATATGAATATAATTCCTAATGCCCCCAGAGCCACGCTCTCACTCCTTGAATACACTCTGTGCCATCAGGAAAGAGAATCTCCATAGATGTGATTCTCTGGTGATTCAGTACATTCAGGTGGTCAGCTGACTTCATTTTATTGCCCCATAATGTTACTGAGTCTCGACCTGATCAAACCCAGATCATAACACTGTCAGAGGCTTGTACAGTGGACACTATGCATGATGGGAGCATCGCTTGATGTGTTTCCCTTCTTACCCTGACACGCCCATCACTCTGGAATAGGACCAATCTGGACTCGTCAGGTCACATGACCTATGACCTTTTCCCATCACTCCGAAGTCCAGTCTTAATGCTCCCTAGCAAACTGACGCCTTTTTTTCTGATGAGATCACATTGTGTGTGTGCAGAAATTATTTTACTTTTACTTATAAACATGGCTCTGGTTTTCACTGTTTTTTATTATTATTTTTTTTTATTTAATCATGCGACTTCAAGAGTTCAAGTGATTCACAATTTTTTTTTCTAGCAACATTTCTATTACACAGTTGATGGTTCAACAGGTTGTGATAATGTGTTGAAGATTCTTAACCTATTTCCAGTCACTTCAAATCTTCGTAGCAACATATTATATAACAGACCTAATGTAGGTATACTTGTTTTTTTTCCATCTGACAACTGGTCTGTTGCGTAATATGGTGATTATTTTATTTACTTATTTATTTTTGCAGAAATGCAAAATACAAACAATACAAATTTTCTTCTGTAACGTGATTGTTTTAATACATTTAAAGTTATGTTTGGCAATATTGAATGGATTCAATATTGAATCAATATTTATACATAATAATGCAGACATGATCAACATATGTTACAAAAGTTGTACAACAGATAATAAGGTACCTAAAACCTTTGCCCAATACTGTGTATGTATGTACAGTATGTTTGTCTGTATATACAGTATACTGTATACAGTACTGTGCAAAAGTCTTAGGCACCATATTACATGCTGTACCAATTTTGTTTTATGTGTTTATCATATCTGCATAATTTTGTACAAAATCAATCAGTATTTCCATTAAAAACTTAAGAATTAATAAATAACATAACAGGAGAATATATGCATGGCTGTAAAGGAAAAAAATATATAGTACAAGTCAGACCAGTTTTCAGATGGAAACAAAAATCTTAATGTACGCTCCTGGGATTTGCATGCTGGAGAATGAGGTCTTCTGGTAATTTTGTCATACTCGCTCCGTTCTATTTTTGTGCAAATCCCAGGAGCGTATCCATCTGAAAACTGGTCTGTCTCGTACTATATATTTTTTCTCTTTACAGCATATAATATGGTGCCTTAAGACTTTTGCACAGTACTGTATATACAGTGGTGTGAAAAACTATTTGCCCCCTTCCTGATTTCTTATTCTTTTGCATGTTTGTCACACTTAAATGTTTCTGCTCATCAAAAACCGTTAACTATTAGTCAAAGATACCATAATTGAACACAAAATGCTGTTTTTAAATGAAGGTTTACGTTATTAAGGGAGAAAAAAAACTCCAAATCTACATGGCCCTGTGTGAAAAAGTGATTGCCCCCCTTGTTAAAAAATAACTTAACTGTGGTTTATCACACCTGAGTTAAATTTCTGTAGTCACCCCCAGGCCTGATTACTGCCACACCTGTTTCAATCAAGAAATCACTTAAATAGGAGCTACCTGACACAGAGAAGTAGACCAAAAGCACCTCAAAAGCTAGACATCATGCCAAGATCCAAAGAAATTCAGGAACAAATGAGAACAAAAGTAATTGAGATCTATCAGTCTGGTAAAGGTTATAAAGCCATTTCTAAAGCTTTGGGACTCCAGCGAACCACAGTGAGAGCCATTATCCACAAATGGCAAAAACATGGAACAGTGGTGAACCTTCCCAGGAGTGGCCGGCCGACCAAAATTACCCCAAGAGCGCAGAGACAACTCATCCGAGAGGCCACAAAAGACCCCAGGACAACATCTAAAGAACTGCAGGCCTCACTTGCCTCGATTAAGGTCAGTGTTCACGACTCCACCATAAGAAAGAGACTGGGCAAAAACGGCCTGCATGGCAGATTTCCAAGGCGCAAACCACTTTTAAGCAAAAAGAACATTAAGGCTCGTCTCAATTTTGCTAAAAAAACATCTCAATGATTGCCAAGACTTTTGGGAAAATACCTTGTGGACCGACGAGACAAAAGTTGAACTTTTTGGAAGGTGCGTGTCCCGTTACATCTGGCGTAAAAGTAACACAGCATTTCAGAAAAAGAACATCATACCAACAGTAAAATATGGTGGTGGTAGTGTGATGGTCTGGGGTTGTTTTGCTGCTTCAGGACCTGGAAGGCTTGCTGTGATAGATGGAACCATGAATTCTACTGTCTACCAAAAAATCCTGAAGGAGAATGTCCGGCCATCTGTTCGTCAACTCAAGCTGAAGCGATCTTAGGTGCTGCAGCAGGACAATGACCCAAAACACACCAGCAAATCCACCTCTGAATGCCTGAAGAAAAACAAAATGAAGACTTTGGAGTGGCCTAGTCAAAGTCCTGACCTGAATCCTATTGAGATGTTGTGGCATGACCTTAAAAAGGCGGTTCATGCTAGAAAACCCTCAAATAAAGCTGAATTACAACAATTCTGCAAAGATGAGTGGGCCAAAATTCCTCCAGAGCGCTGTAAAAGACTCATTGCAAGTTATCGCAAACGCTTGACTGCAGTTATTGCTGCTAAGGGTGGCCCAACCAGTTATTAGGTTCAGGGGGCAATTACTTTTTCACACAGGGCCATGTAGGTTTGGATTTTTTTTCTCCCTAAATAATAAAACCCCTAATTTAAAAACTGCATTTTGTGTTTACTTGTGTTATCTTTGACTAATAGTTAAATGTGTTTGATGATCAGAAACATTTTGTGTGACAAATATGCAAAAGAATAAGAAATCAGGAGGGGGGCAAATATTTTTTCACACCACTGTACATATTTACATTTAGGTCTTTGGCAGATGCTCTTATCAAAGTGCTTTTAATGTTTATTTATATGAACAATTATATAGTGCATCTAAAACATTTGAATATCGTGGAATAGTAATTTTTGTCCAAAAAGTCTCAGTCAAAAATTATTTCTAGTAAAGAAATATCCAACTTGTGAATTTTGTTCTTCATTGGGCCACCTTTAGCATCAATTATTGCATCATGACAGTGTGTATTGAAGACGAGGTTGCTTTGATAGTAGTCTTCAGCTCATCTGTATTGTTGGGATGGGTGTTTCTCATCTTCTTGACAATAGCCCAGGGATTTAGGTCAGGCCAATCAAGCACACTTATATTATGGTCAAGAGCCCAGAGATACTCTACGGGATTCAGGTCAGGTGAGTTGGCTGGCCAATCAATCAAGCGTAATATCATGGTCAGCAAACCGGGTAGTGGTAGTTTTGGCACTGTGGGTAGGTGCTGAGTCTTTTTTGAAAAGGAAATTTGCATCCCCATAAAGCTTCCGGAATCAAGTGCTTTAAAACCCCTGCCAGTGAGCTGGACCAGTTGACCAACACCAGAAGATGACATTGCACCCGAAATCATCTGTGAAAAATTTACACTGGACTTCAAACAACTTGGATTATGTGTCTCTCCACTCTTCCTCCAGACTTTGGGAATCCCGTAGAATATCTCTTGATTTCCAAATAAAATGCAAAATCTACTTTGATCTGAAAGGAGGACACTGAGCTAGAGACCTGCACTCCCCGGGAGTACCGTGGGACCCAGAGTGCGGCGCGGGACAAGATTTGATGGTCGAATGCGGGTGCGGGCGGTAATGGCCTCATGCATGTGCGGGTTGCAGGAGAATAAAATTAATTGCGGGACTCCCGCAAAATGGAATTATCTTAATTTATTTATTGAAAACAAATACTATATTATTTATCTACTGCACAAAAGCAACAAGAACAACTAAAGTGAAATAAAAATAATTTACAGGCGCTAGGTCGGAACTTATCCTTATTTCTCAATAAATAAAAATAACTTATGTTCAATGTTTGGACCTGCTGAAGGCAAAAAAGCCTAAAGTTCTGAAGCAGTATTCGGCCAAATGCTTTTCTGTTTGACCACTTGAGAAATCAACGTTTATTATTATTTTGTTTCACTGCAAAATCATTAGCCTATTTCTAACAGTTATTTCTATTTCTGAGTGTATTTCTATGTTCTGAAAAGCTCCTCGTTCGTGTCCATGTTCATCATTTCATTTAATCAAACTCAAATAAAATGAAATATTTATTTTCCAGTTCTTTTTTATATATACTCAAAAGGGAACCAATTGAAACCAATTGAGAAACAAATAGCAGAGTAGCGGAAAGAAGCAGTAAAAATAAAACTATTTATATGCTTACCTGCGGGATTTTTTGCGGGCGGGAGTGGGACAAAACTTGAATACTGCGAGCAGGAGAAAATTATATATATTTTTGCGGGAGTGGGCGGGAGCGGGACTGAAAAATCTGTCCCACGCAGGTCTCTACACTGAGCCACAGAACAACGGTCCAGTTAATTTTCTCCTTAGCCCAAGTAAGACAATTCTGACTCTGGGTCAGGAGTGGCTTGATACTAGCAATGCAGTAGGTTCCATCCAATTATCTGAAGATGTCTGTGTATGATGTCTCTTGATGTACTGACTCCAGCCGCACTCCATTCCCAGGGATTAAAGTTCTCCGTCGTTACGACGGATTTCCGTCAATCACACTGTTCCGCTGTGCTTAATTTTTAAAATTCACTTTTCATAATTTTAATGCTGTGTATATATAGGCTTACATGGGTGTTAAATTAAGGAAAGACAAAGTGTATTCAGCCTGCTGAGGAGGATGTGATCAAAGCCTGGAGTGGAGCGAATGCACGTTCCTCTCTCCACTCTAAGCGTTTTGTTATCACTCCGGTATGGATCCACTCCGGGTTTTGGTTTAGTTTTGAGGAACTACATGTCAGGCTGAGGTATAAAAATATTTAAGATAGCATGGACACACTTAATGCAGGAAGGCTCCGATGTTTCGGAGATTGATAAAAGTGTAAATAAATAAATGGAGATGGGCTTGGCTTAGCGAAATTGGGGAGAATGGCAAGCCTTTTAGTTCGTGGACTAAAAAAAAAAATCAAACATCCAGGTAGGTGTCTCTGCACAGTATGCCACAGGAAACTTCAATATGGCAATAATGGCAAAACAAAGTGCGAGTTCGCCATCAGTCAGCAGCTCGTCACAATGCTGCGGTTCGTGCTCTAACAGTACACATGCTCCCTGTCTGCTGCGACAAGAACCACAACGGAGATTCACACATCTGTGGCCGACCGTGTGCGCGATGTAAAAGTGCGCCTATGTTCTTTCATAGCGGAGCATGACCTGTCGCTCACAGTCTCACAACCACTAGTTAATTTAATGCAATCAGTTGTCAAAGACAAGAGTGCACTTTCAAGATTGTCTGGAGGCCTGAAACCGATCTCGAAATATCGGAATGCATGCGTTTTTTTCCTGTTTACACGGACATAGAACATATCCGATATGTGTCACATATGAGCAAAAAATCGGAATTGGGTCACATTTACCTGGCAGTGTAAACGTAGCCGCTTACTGGAAATCCGAATTGTCATCTAAGCTGAAAACGAATATGTTTTCTTTGGCTACGTTTACACTGTGGTATATGGTTGATTATTTGTCAAGGTATATTTTCTTTCAAAGATTACAAATAGCTTTTAAAATATGCAAACTGGCAATATTAAAGCGGTTTAATCTCCCCTAACGCTATTGGTCTCGACTATTTAAATAAAGTGTTAAAGTAATATGGCTTGGCCTGAAAAAAGTTCAGTCAGAAGATTTTTTTTCACTTTAATCCCTGCATTCCTTGTGAAACTTTCATAAAGTCTTGGATCAGCTTTTCTTGACAATTTTTTTAAGGCAGCAGTCATCGTTGTGGCTTGTGGACGGTTTCCTACAACACTTTTCCGTTCCAGTCAACATTTCATAAATATGCTTCAGTACAACACCTTTGGTGACTTATCTTCATTGTGAAGGGGCCAGGGATCATCTTCTGGACACTTGTTTAGTCAGCAGTATTTGGCATGTGTGTACCGAACTAGACTGACAGATACATGGTACATGGTAGTTAAACTGTACTGTAACAGTACATCCTTGCGTTTAGAAGGATGTACTGTTACTACCAGCTCAACAGTAAAAGACCTGGGCGTAATATTAGACAGTAACTTGTCCTTTGATAATCACATTTCCAATATCACAAAAACAGCCTTTTTCCACCTTAGAAATATTGCCAAACTTAGGAACATCTTATCCGTATCTGATGCAGAAAAACTAGTTCATGCATTCATGACCTCCAGACTGGACTATTGTAATGCATTACTAGGTGGTTGTCCTGCATCCTCAATAAACAAGCTTCAGTTAGTCCAAAATGCAGCTGCCAGGGTTCTCACTAGATCCAGAAAATATGATCATACAGTATAACCCCAATATTATCATCCCTGCACTTGGCTACCTGTTCAGTTTAGAATAAATTACAAAATAGTATTACTTACATACAAGGCCTTAAATGGTTTAGCTCCCACATGCCTAACCAGTCTTCTGATACGCTACAATCCACCATGCGCCTTAAGATCACAAAACTCCGGACTTCTGGTAGTTCCCAGAATTTCAAAATCTACAAAAGGGGGTAGGGCATTTTCATATTCAGCTCCAAAGCTTTGGAATAGCCTTCCAGACAGTGTCCGGGGAGCAGACACGGTTTCCCAGTTCAAAAGTAGACTCCAGACGCATCTCTTTAATCTGGCATACACATAACTCATCCCATAACCTCATAATCTGGCATACACATAACTCATCCCATAACCTCATACTCCAGTACACTTATACTGAATGGCAACTACGCTAATTCTCCCCATCTGTTCTGTATTTCTCTACCCATCCCGAGGCATCGGGAGATTTTGCCAGCTTCAGTAGACAAAGGCCGACCCTGTGAGGTTCCTGAGGCATCCAGAGAAGGACCAGCTCCAGCTGGATTCAGCTTTATGATGGTTGGAGCTACACATGCTGCTCCTGTGCTTCCAGTGATCCAGACCTCATCTGCCCTCTGCACCTACTGACTCGTCCCTATGCTGAACTGGTCTTCATGTCAATTTAAAGAATTTCTGTAATATTGAACTCTCACCTGCACAACACACATGATGTTATATCATTTCTATCTGTTATCACCCAGATGATGATGGGTTCCCTGTTGAGTCTATTTCCTCTCAAGGTTTCTTCCTAATGCCATCTCAGGGAGTTTTTCCTTGCCACCGTCGCCCTTGGCTTGCTCATCAGGACATTTCATTCATCATTCATTCATCAAATGAGACGTGGCGACATAGCTTACAGCAGGTTATGGTCGCTGAACCACTGGATGTCCAGGTGGTGCTCCAAAAATAATGTGGGCTACATAGATAATTGGAAGACCTTTGAGGGCAAAGCTGGCCTGTTAGGGCGGGACGGTGTCCATCCCACTCGGGAAGGTGCTGCTCTCATTTCCTGTAGTATAGCTCATAGTCTCAGTAGAGGTCTAGTTAATCTGTGACAATCCAGAGCCCAGGCCAGGGAGCAGACAGACAGGCTAAACCAACCGTCTGCTAGCTGCATAGAGTCGTCACTCAGGGTTCACCATATTGAACCCTGAGTGCTCAAAACAATGGAGATGATCGTGGACTTCAGGAGAAACCCACCTGCACTTCCCCCACTCACCATCATGAACAGCACTGTGACGGCAGTGGAATCATTCCGGTTCCTGGGCACGACCATCTCTCAGGACCTGAAGTGGGACATTCACATTGACTCCATTGTTAAAAAGGCCCACCAGAGGTTGTATTTCCTTCGCCAGCTGAAGAAATTCAACCTGCCACAGGAGCTGCTCACACAGTTCTACTCAGCCGTCATTGAATCCGTCCTGTGCACTTCAATAACTGTCTGGTTTGGCTCAGCTACGAAAGCAGACATCAGAAGACTACAAAGGACGGTTCGGACTGCTGAAAGAATTATTGGCACTCCCCTGCCCACGCTGCAAGAACTGTATATATCCAGAGTGAAGAAAAGGGCACGGAATATCACTTTGGACCCCTCACACCCAAGCCACCTTCTTTTTGAACTTTTGCCATCGGGTCGACGCTACAGAGCACCGAACACCAGGACAGTCAGGCATAAGAACAGTTTTTTGCCCCAGGCAATCTACCTCCTTAACAGTTAAACATCATTCTAATGGTCAATAAATATATGTGCAATATACTGTATAATACCACAGACTTCAGATATTTATGTAACTTATTTAAAAGTATCTCACATCGTACTCCATTTGATGTCAACCATTTAAAAAATGTTTTGTTTTGTTTTTTTTTGCGTCATGCTGTTTTTGTCTTGTCATTTGTATTTTTTGTTCTGGAAGCTCCGTCACTAAAACAAATTCCTTATACGTGCAAGCGTACTTGGCAATAAAACTCATTCTGATTCTGAGACTGTGTCTGTTCCCCGATCTAAGCAAAAATGTAGAAAGACTCAAAGTCTGTTTCAATAATCTAATTAACATAAAGACCACAAACTCCGATCATACTGAATGCGCAGCCGGCACCTCTGATCTTAAACTAGGATTGTTAAATATTAGATCTCTCGCATCAAAAGCAGTTATTGTTAATGAAATTATCACAGATCAGGCGTTTGATATACTCTGTTTAACTGAAACATGGGTTAAACAGGATGAGTATGTAGCTCTAAATGAAGCTAGTCCTCCTGGATACAGCTACATACACCAGCCTCGGTTAACTGGTAGAGGAGGAGGCGTCGCAGTTATTCATGATAATCTGTCTATCGTACAAAAACACGGACACAAATTTAACTCATTTGAAATTCTTTATAGTAACATAAGTATACTTAAATATATTAAGTCACCTCAGTCGATTCCACTAATTATAATTTACAGACCTCCAGGGCCGTATTCTGAATTTCTTAGTGAATTTGCAGATTTCATCTCAGACCTGGTCGTTTCTGTAGACAAAGTGTTAATTGCCGGAGATTTTAACATTCATTTTGAGAATCCAGAAGACCCTCTGAGAACAGCATTTATGTCCATACTGGACTCTGTAGGCGTAAATCAGTGTGTAGTAGGACCCACTCATAAAGCAGGTCACACTTTAGACTTAATAATATTTTTCACATCAACTACCACACAGAGTTTTATCAGTAATCTCCCAGAGTTACCAACTTCGATTAGGTCACCGTCTGACCCCACAGAACTCGATCAGGCGACTGAATATTTAGAGTCGACATTTCGTTGTACCTTAGATAATGTAGCTTCAGCTAAAAGAAAAATTATTAGAGATAAGAAACTCGCTCCCTGGTATAACGATCACACGCGCACTTTAAAACAGACCGCTCGGAAATTTGAGCGTAAATGGCGTCAAACTAAATTGTTAGTATTTCAAATAGCATGGAAAGAGAGCATCCTGAACTATAGGAAAGCTCTTAGTGTAGCTAGATCAACGTATCTCGCCACTCTTAAAGAAGAAAATAAAAATAATCCTAGATTTTTATCTAATACCGTAGCCAAATTAACCAGAAATAAGACCACTACAGAAATCTCCACAACAACATCATGCAATAGTGAGGACTTCATGAACTTTTTTAATAATAAAATTGTAAATATCAGGCATAAAATTGAGGCTTTGAAACCGAACAATGTAATTGATACAGATGTTAACCTAGCCATGTCAGATTCAAGCCTAGAATACTTTACTCCCCTTGAAGAGAATGAACTAATTTCACTCATCTCTTCTGCAAATTCATCAACCTGTATATTAGATCCTATACCGACACATTTACATTTACATTTACATTTTAGGCATTTGGCAGACGCTCTTATCCAGAGCGACATACATTTTTTCATCTCATTATACATCTGAGCGGTTGAGGGTTAAGGGCCTTGCTCAAGGGCCCAACAGTGGCAACTTGGTGGTTGTGGGGTTTTGAACCTGGGATCTTCCGAACCGTAGTCCAATGCCTTAACCACTATGCTACCTCTGGCCCATTTTCTTAAACAGATAGTACCAGTAATAACAGAACCGCTGTTGAGAATAATTAATTCCTCACTCAGCATTGGTTATGTTCCAAAATCTTTTAAATTAGCAGTTATCAAACCAATAATTAAGAAACCTGACCTCGACCCCTGTCAGCTGTCCAATTACAGGCCAATATCAAACCTCCCCTTTATTTCTAAGATTCTGGAAAAGATAGTAGCAGAGCAGCTATGCTCATATCTACATAGAAATGGCATACATGAACTGTATCAGTCAGGATTTAGGCCTCATCACAGCACAGAAACAGCACTCGTTAAAGTAGTAAATGACCTCCTATTGGCCTCTGATCAGGGTTGTGTAACTATGCTTGTATTACTCGACCTCAGTGCAGCTTTTGACACCATTGATCATGCTATTCTTCTTAACAGATTAGAAAATGTAGTAGGAATTAAGGGTACAGCCCTCTCCTGGCTCAGATCCTATTTGACCGATCGTTATCAGTATGTAGACTTAAAAGGTGATTATTCTGCATGTTCTCTAGTGGAGTTTGGCGTTCCGCAGGGTTCAGTTTTAGGCCCACTGCTTTTTTCCCTTTACATGCTTCCTCTGGGCAACATAATCCGTAAGCATGGTATTAGTTTTCATTGTTATGCTGACGACATACAGCTATACGTCTCAACAAAACCTGATGAGAAAAACCATCTTACTAAAGTTGAGCAATGTGTGCAGGACATAAGAAATTGGATGCTAATTAACTTCCTTCTGCTTAATCCGGATAAGACAGAAGTTCTAGTCATAGGACTGCATACAGCTAGAAGTAAAATCTTAGATCACACCGTAACTTTAGATGGCCTTTCTGTTCCATCAAGTGCAACAGTAAAAGACCTCGGCGTGATTATAGATTCCAGCCTTTCATTTGAAGCTCATGTAGATAATATCACCAGGATAGCATTCTTTCACCTCAGAAATATTGCCAAGATAAGAAATATATTGTCGGTAAACGATGCAGAAAAACTAGTTCATGCTTTTATCACTTCTAGGTTGGACTATTGTAATGCTTTACTGTCTGGTTGTTCTGTTAGGTGCATAAACAAGCTTCAGCTAGTCCAGAATGCAGCAGCGAGAGTCCTCACTAGAACCAGAAGATATGAGCACATCACCCCTATCGTATCTTCACTACATTGGCTCCCTGTGAAATTTCGCATTGATTTTAAAATACTACTCTTGACATATAAAGCATTAAATGGTCTCGCGCCGCAGTATCTGAGCGAACTGCTAGTGTCTTACGATCCGCCACGCCTACTTCGGTCAAAGGATGCAGGCTGCTTGTCAGTACCGCGTATTATGAAAACTACAGCTGGGGGCGGAGCTTTTTCTTACAAAGCCCCAAAATTATGGAATAGTCTTCCAAATAGTGTTCGGGACTGAGACACAGTCTCAGTGTTTAAGTCTAGGCTAAAAACCTATTTATTTAGCCAAGCATTTTTATAAATAGATTTTCCATAAGGTAAAGGAGCAGATCTGGGGGACTCATGGACGTAGAGTATTATGGTGAACTGGTATGTTTAGATGCTGTCCTCCTCAGTCTCATTTGATCACTCAGGTTTGTTGACGGTGAGGTGATTGTTTGCTTTACATCTCAGTTCCCCCTCATGTTTGTGTTTCCTTCTGGCTCCTCCCTTTTAGTTATGCTGTCATAGTTAGTCCTGGCGGAGTCCCTGCTTGCACTCTACAGTAAATATACATTCACATTATACATTGTGACTGTGACCATACCTAATTGCAATCTCTCCTCCTCTTCTCTTCCTCCCCCTCTTTCTTTCCTCTCTCCCCCTGTCTCCCCCTTTCACTCTTTCTCTCTCTGTCGAGATACACATGTCATTCCTGAGCTGCCAGTGATCCAGACTCCCTCTGCCCTCTGGACCTGTCTGATCCATCCTGGTGCCCCATTTCTGGTTGGAGGTCTTGTCGCATGGATGCCCCTTTTGTGTCTCTTTAGGATGCGTCTGGTGTCTGGGGATGATTCTATCTACTTAGAAGATGGTTCTGGCCTCGACTGGTGTTGTCAGCTGTTTCTCTGAGGACTTGACAATTCGATAGTTCAGGACTGGAACTTTCTACAAGTCTATCTGCGTCTCCAATAACTACTGGACTCCATTTTACATCAACTATTATAACATCAATTAACATCAACTATTATAGCTGAACCTAACACTTAACACTGTATAAATGCAGATCATTTCCTGCTATCTGTTTCACCCAGATGAGGATGGGTTCCCTGTTGAGTCTGGTTCCTCTCAAGGTTTCTTCCTATTACCATCTCAGGAAGTTTTTCCTTGCCACTGTCGCCCTCTGGCTTGCTCACCAGGGAATATCTGAACATTTTTGATTCATACACATTCACATTCCATACAAACTTAAATAATTCTTTTGATTGTGTAAAGCTGTTTTGAGACAATGTCAATTGTTAAAAGCACTATACAAATAAAACTGAATTGAATTGAATCTTATTATTATCTAGACACATTTTTCTCACACATACACACTTCCAAAAAAAACTTTTTTTTTTTTCAATTAAAAAAAAAAATCTTTCATTTTTCTGAAGCTGCTTTGAGACAGTGACCATTAACATTTAACATTGTTAAAAGTGCTATATGAATAAAATTGAATTGAATATGAATATTAATTTCAATTCATACTGTAAAGTTTAGAAATTTAGATAAATGTAACTTTAATAATTAATATACATCACCTGATTTAACTAATGAGATCATTAACAGCCTTTTATGAACATTTGGCAGACGCTCTTATCCAGAGCAGTTTACTTTTTTTTTTTTTTAATCTCATTATACATCTGAGCAGTTTAGGGTTAAGGGTCTTGCTCAAGCGCCCGACAATGACAACTTGGTGGTTGAGGGATTTGAACCTGGGATCTTGCCTTAACCACTGAGCTACCCCTGGCCCGAACTGGAGTGAGGGTGATAAAGCAGGAAAACACTAAAATGTGCAGGACACGGAGTCTTCCACGGTTAGAAGGAACTGCCCAGAAGTAAAGCAAGCTCTGGTACCTGCGGTTTGCACAGATTATCTAGAATATATTTGATTGAACTCTAGAGCTTGAAAGGCATGTGTGCGCAAATTCCATGTGAGTGCACTAATCCTCCAGTAGGTGTCGCTGTGAGCGTTTCGGTCGCGTTCCTCCACACATTCCCAGAAGCAGAAGAAGCCGTGCTGCAGTGTTGCTGATTGATGAGCTGAGCTTCTCCGACTCTACTAATCATCTTTACATTCCAATATTTCTGACCGGGTTTTACCCCCACAGTTCCATCTGATCCGTTGTGGGTGTATTTGAGGTGGTTAACTGCGTTCTGCTGTAAAGCTCAAGGTAAGTTACACTCGGCTAACAGTGGCTCAGTCCTAAATGGGCTTCTACTTCCTATGCTAGTGCACTACACAGGCTGGAACATAGTGCTGTTTACCTCACACACACACTCTGTAGGGCACTAGAACATAGTGCTGTTTACCTCACACACACTCTATAGGGCACTAGAACATAGTGCTGTTTAACTCACACACACTCTATAGGGCACTAGAACATAGTGCTGTTTACCTCACACACACTCTGTAGGGCACTAGAACATACTGCTGTTTACTTACCTCACACGCTCTGTAGGGCATTAGAACAGTGCTGTTTACCTCACACACTCTGTAGGGCACTAGAACATAGTGCTGTTTACCTCACACACACTCTGTAGGACACTAGAACATAGTGCTGTTTACCTCACACACACTCTGTAGGGCGCTAGAACATAGTGCTGTTTACCTCACACGCTCTGTAGGGCGCTAGAACATAGTGCTGTTTACCTCACACACACTCTGTAGGGCACTAGAACATAGTGCTGTTTACCTCACACACACTCTGTAGGGCACTAGAACATAGTGCTGTTTAACTCACACACACTCGGTAGGGCACTAGAGAATAGTCCTGTTTACCTCACACACACTCTGTAGGGCACTAGAACATAGTGCTGTTTAACACACACACTCTGTAGGGCACTAGAACATAGTGCTGTTTACCTCACACACACTCTGTAGGGCACTAGAACATAGTGCTGTTTACCTCACACACACTCTGTAGGGCACTAGAACATAGTGCTGTTTAACTCACACACACTCGGTAGGGCACTAGAGAATAGTGCTGTTTAGTTACCTCACACACACTATGTAGGGCACTAGAACATAGTGCTGTTTACTTACCTCACACACACTTTGTAGGGCACTAGAACATAGTGCTGTTTACCTCACACACACTCTGTAGGGCACTAGAACATAGTGCTGTTTACCTCACACACTCTGTAGGGTACTAGAACAAAGTGCTGTTTACTTACCTCACACACACTCTGTAGGGCACTGGAACATAGTGCTGTTTTACTTACTTCACACATACTTTGTAGGGCACTAGAACATAGTGCTGTTCACCTCACGCTCTGTAGGGCATTAGAACAGTGCTGTTTACCTCACACACTCTGTAGGGCACTAGAACATAGTGCTGTTTACCTCACACACACTCTGTAGGGCACTAGAACATAGTGCTGTTTACCTCACACACACTCTGTAGGGCACTAGAACATAGTGCTGTTTACCTCACACACACTCTGTAGGGCACTAGAACATAGTGCTGTTTACTTTCCTCACACACACACTGTAGGGCACTAGAACATAGTGCTGTTTACCTCACACACTCTGTAGGGCATTAGAACATAGTGCTGTTTACCTCACACACACACTCTGTAGGGCACTAGAACATAGTGCGGTTTACCTCACACACACACTGTAGGGCACTAGAACATAGTGCTGTTTACCTCACACACTCTGTAGGGTACTAGAACATAGTGCTGTTTTTCTTACCTCACACACTCTGTAGGGCACTAGAACATACTGCTGTTTACTTACCTCACACGCTCTGTAGGGCATTAGAACAGTGCTGTTTACCTCACACACTCTGTAGGGCACTAGAACATAGTGCTGTTTACCTCACACACACTCTGTAGGACACTAGAACATAGTGCTGTTTACCTCACACACACTCTGTAGGGCGCTAGAACATAGTGCTGTTTACCTCACACGCTCTGTAGGGCGCTAGAACATAGTGCTGTTTACCTCACACGCTCTGTAGGGCACTAGAACATAGTGCTGTTTACCTCGCACACACTCTGTAGGGCACTAGAACATAGTGCTGTTCACCTCACACACACTCTGTAGGGCACAAGCACATAGTGCTGTTCACCTCACACACACTCTGTAGGGCACTAGAACATAGTGCTGTTTACCTCACACACACATTCTGTAGGGCACTAGAACATAGTGCTGTTTACCTCACACACACATTCTGTAGGGCACTAGAACATAGTGCTGTTTACCTCACACACACACTCTGTACGGCACTAGAACATAGTGCTGTTTACCTCACACACATACTGTAAGGCACTGGAACATAGTGCTGTTTACTTACCTCACACACACGCCGTAGGGTACTAGAACATAGTGCTGTTTACCTCACACACACTCTGTAGGGCACTAGAACATAGTGCTGTTTACCTCACACACACACTGTAGGGCACTAGAACATAGTGCTGTTTTTCTTACCTCACGCACTCTGTAGGGCACTAGAACATAGTGCTGTTTACTTACCTCACACACACTTTGTAGGGCACTAGAACATAGTGCTGTTCACCTCACACGCTCTGTAGGGCATTAGAACAGTGCTGTTTACCTCACACACTCTGTAGGGCACTAGAACATAGTGCTGTTTACCTCACACACACTCTTTAGGACACTAGAACATAGTGCTGTTTACCTCACACACACTCTGTAGGGCACTAGAACATAGTGCTGTTTACCTCACACGCTCTGTAGGGCGCTAGAACATAGTGCTGTTTACCTCACACGCTCTGTAGGGCACTAGAACATAGTGCTGTTTACCTCACACACGCTCTGTAGGGCACTAGAACATAGTGCTGTTTACCTCACACACACTCTGTAGGGCATTAGAACATAGTGCTGTTTACTTACCTCACACACACACTCTGTAGGGCATTAGAACATAGTGCTGTTTACTTACCTCACACACACTCTGTAGGGCACTAGAACATAGTGCTGTTTACCTCACACACACTCTGTAGGTCACTAGAACATAGTGCTGTTTACCTCACACACTCTGTAGGGTACTAGAACAAAGTGCTGTTTACTTACTTCACACATACTTTGTAGGGCACTAGAACATAGTGCTGTTTACTTACTTCACACACACTCTGTAGGGCACTAGAACATAGTGCTGTTTACCTCACACACACTCTGTAGGGCACTAGAACATAGTGCTGTTTAACTCACACACACTCGGTAGGGCACTAGAGAATAGTCCTGTTTACCTCACACACACTCTGTAGGGCACTAGAACATAGTGCTGTTTAACTCACACACACACTCTGTAGGGCACTAGAACATAGTGCTGTTTACCTCACACACTCTGTAGGGCACTAGAACATAGTGCTGTTCACCTCACACACACTCTGTAGGGCACTAGAACATAGTGCTGTTTACCTCACACACATACTGTAAGGCACTGGAACATAGTGCTGTTTACTTACCTCACACACAGGCCGTAGGGTACTAGAACATAGTGCTGTTTACCTCACACACACTCTGTAGGGCACTAGAACATAGTGCTGTTTACCTCACACACACTCTGTAGGGCACTAGAACATAGTGCTGTTTACCTCACACACACACACACACTGTAGGGCACTAGAACATAGTGCTGTTTACCTCACACACTCTGTAGGGGACTAGAACATAGTGCTGTTTACCTCACACACACTCTGTAGGTCACTAGAACATAGTGCTGTTTACCTCACACACACTCTGTATGGTACTAGAACATAGTGCTGTTTAGTTACCTCACACACACTTTTTAGGGCACTAGAACATAGTGCTGTTCACCTCACACGCTCTGTAGGGCATTAGAACAGTGCTGTTTACCTCACACACTCTGTAGGGCACTAGAACATAGTGCTGTTTACCTCACACACACTCTGTAGGGCACTAGAACATAGTGCTGTTTACCTCACACACACTCTGTAGGGCGCTAGAACATAGTGCTGTTTACCTCACACGCTCTGTAGGGCACTAGAACATAGTGCTGTTTACCTCACACACACTGTAGGGCACTAGAACATAGTGCTGTTTACCTCACACACACTCTGTAGGGCACTAGAACATAGTGCTGTTTACTTACCTCACACACACTCTGTAGGGCACTAGAACATAGTGCTGTTTACCTCACACACACTTTGTAGGGCACTAGAACATAGTGCTGTTTACCTCACACACACTCTGTAGGGCACTAGAACATAGTGCTGTTTACCTCACACACTCTGTAGGGTACTAGAACAAAGTGCTGTTTACTTACCACACACACACACTCTGTAGGGCACTGGAACATAGTGCTGTTTACTTACCTCACACACACTCTGTAGGGCACTAGAACATAGTGCTGTTTACCTCACACACACTCGGTAGGGCACCAGAGTATAGTCCTGTTTACCTCACACACACACTGTAGGGCACTAGAACATAGTGCTGTTTAACTCACACACACTCTGTAGGGCACTAGAACATAGTGCTGTTTACCTCACACACACTCGGTAGGGCACTAGACCATAGTGCTGTTTACCTCACACACACTCTGTAGGGCACTAGAACATAGTGCTGTTTACCTCACACACACTCTGTAGGGCACTAGAACATAGTGCTGTTTACCTCACACATACTCTGTAGGGCACTAGAACATAGTGCTGTTTACCTCACACACACTCTGTAGGGCACTAGAACATAGTGCTGTTTACTTCACACACACTCGGTAGGGCACCAGAGAATAGTCCTGTTTACCTCACACACACTCTGTAGGGCACTAGAACATAGTGCTGTTTAACTCACACACACTCTGTAGGGCACTAGAACATAGTGCTGTTTACCTCACACACACTCTGTAGGGCACTAGAACATAGTGCTGTTTACCTCACACACACTCTGTAGGGCACTAGAACATAGTGCTGTTTACCTCACACACACTCGGTAGGGCACCAGAGAATAGTCCTGTTTACCTCACACACACTCTGTAGGGCACTAGAACATAGTGCTGTTTACCTCACACACACTCTGTAGGGCACTAGAACATTGTGCTGTTTACCTCACACACACTCTGTAGGGCACTAGAACATAGTGCTGTTTACCTCACACACACTCTGTAGGGCACTAGAACATAGTGCTGTTTAACTCACACACTGTACTAGATGTACAGTACAATCGGGACTGATTTGCAAGCGCTAGTGAAACATCACAGGGTGTGCAATTTATGTTTGCTTGCTAATCATGGTTGGTAATTAGGGCTGCACGATATTAGGAAAATATGCGATATGCAATATTATTGTTGAATATTGCGATAACGATATTTCTTGCAATATAACATTTCCCTAGAGAAATGCATTTTTTATTATTATTATTGGCAATTTTTTAAAAATCATTTATATATGTAATGATCATACTAAAATAAACAGGTAATAGATATTCGTCTGATGTAATTTAGGGTAATTCCTCTCGAGGTGACCACAGTTTTTCGGCACGACTTACACAGTACTTGCATTTGTGAGACGTCTTCTCTCTTGAAGCCAAAATATTGCCATATTTCTGACGTATCATTCTTTTTAGGCACAAGTTCTTCGCTGCTGTCGTTTTCCTCGCTTGTCTCTACTCCTGCCATATTTATTTTTCATTCTCTGCTCTGAGCCGCTAGGTTCACCTTTTGGCCCGGTCTAGCCAATAGCATTATATCACCTACTTGGGAGGCGGGTATAAAGATAGTAAGGGCCCATCTGATTGGTCAAATTTGGAAACACAAATGCTTGGCACATAAATTAAATCTAATTTATCGCAACTCTTTGCGATACAGATATCGCGTATACCATTATCGCGATACCAATAATTTTTCGATATATCGTGCAGCCCTATTGGTAATAATATTATTATTTAACCTGTGTATTATATGAAGCTTTGGAGATGTTGCATCTTGTCATTATGAACCAGTTTAAATGAAACCTCTTTGATCTTATTCATGACAGTATTTTTCAGTGCATGTCCAAACCCTTTTCCACTGAAAACTGTGAAATATGGATGACTACAAACATTTCTGAGGGAAGGGTAAGTACTGTACGGCATTCCAGGTTTCTTTAATTCAGTTTTTGGTTAAAATGTTTATACTACCTTTGTTTACCCTAGGGTACAATATGAATTAGTATCATCGATGCATCACATTATGTATTCTGTTGGACAGGTGTCTAACCATACCGCTTATACTTTTGGATCTTGGAGGTCATTTAGATTTACTTAAAAAAAATCATATGTTAGGTGAAGACCCTCACTGTCAATCAGCTGCTTAACATATACTGTATACTATTAAAGCAATTTCTACAGAAAGTTATTTTATTGTTTCAAAACAGTATATTTACTGTACGTTCAACAGTATATTTATGTGGTGAGAAATTGATTGTAAGCAAGTCACAACATAGAAATTTCATAATTAAATGAAAAACAATTTCAACAACACGATTATATCTAATCAGAAATTCTATTGCTGTGTATTATTAGAACATGTTAATAAAAATAATACAGATGATCTTTTTTTCAATAACATGGCTTATTCCACCCAAATAAGTCGTTCATCATTTATTAAGCACTGGAATATGCCTGAAGGCATGTAAAAACAATATATAAACCTAAAAATATCTTCGACTTTGAAAGATATTTGTCCTGTGAGTTCTTTTCACACTGTGTGTCATTATTAAATGTAACTGTGACTGCTGGTGTCCCAGTTTCTAATTCAACTTCATCAAG
The DNA here is from genome assembly GCA_030522415.1 of Channallabes apus. Classification (NCBI taxonomy): domain Eukaryota; kingdom Metazoa; phylum Chordata; class Actinopteri; order Siluriformes; family Clariidae; genus Channallabes; species Channallabes apus. The sequence goes on from CM060112.1 coordinate 1,350,943, forward strand.
CCTTTGATGTCTGATCTCTGATCATACTTGTCCACCACATTTCTTCCATGAAGTTGATGGGTTCAGCAGTACTCTTTCAGACTTTCATAATGTATTAGATAGATTTTTTTAGGCTACATAACTAGGTCTAATTACATAACCAAGTTTATGTCAAATAATCTCAACACCCAGTTCGTTAGGCAGACCTATTCATCTGCTCGTTAAAACAAATATGTAATCTGCAAAGTGCATCACGGACCTCAACGCATTGAAGCATGTATACATGATTAAGGTGATCTAGTGAAGAGATATATAGTTGATGTAAGTGGCTTTGAATTTGAAATGGTTGTTGTCGCCAGACGGGCTGGTCTAAGTATTTCCCCAACTGCTGATCTACTGGGATTCTCTTTCTGTTAACTTGAAGCTGTGTGTTAACAGTGTCGTGCAAGTTAACACCCCATGTCCCAGCCACTCTGAAACAGATCCATGAGGCCAAAGAGTTTACCAAGCTGGACTGAAGGAATGCATTTAACATAGTGGACCTAGAAGGTGAATTAATGTAAAATGTCATTTAGTACTACATCAGCGAGTAGTAATGAGTACTAATCTCCTAGTTCACATTCAGCAAGAAGGGAATGTCCTGAACTAGCTGTTGGAAAATCAGTAATGACAAAGAAAAGATATTTTTATTTCATGTTCAAATAGTGACGTTTCTCAGATACATTCCTACCCCTAAAGGAGTGCAAATGGACGTAGTAATGCATAATGTAGCTGCAGTGATTGGCTGATGTGTCCCCTTCACTGGCAGATAATTATAACGCTTCCTAGGCTTACAAACTGGTTTACTGCCAGTTTATTAGAAGGTTTAGAGCTAATGCCGCCCTGTTGAACACTCTAGCAAAAAAGAACCAACATTAATTATAATCCTGCATCTGACCTAGCCAGCCAATCCCTCAAACAATCCTTCACATCAGCCCTCATACTTAAACATCCTGACCAATCCAAACTGTTTGTCACTCTTTGAAATCAATGCATCACAAAGTAGTGGTGGTGCCATGCTATCGCAGACATTGTTGTTTCTAGAAAACTAATCCTTCCTAAATGCACCTATAATATGGGAAACAGAGAAATACTGACTGTTGAAAAGAGAGGTAACACTATCTAAGAAGGGTGCTCCATCGCTTTGTAATCCTTAACAACTTGAACATTTTACACATCAGAACACAGTACTGTCAGTATTTTTTTTGCACATGTTTTTTGCTGCTGTAACATAGAAATTTCCCCATTGTCACAATTTCTGCAGTCATCCTGGCTTCTGCAGGAGCCAGGCAGGAGACAAGAAGACTGGGCCAACTTCCTCCCTTCAGCTGAATATGAACAGAACTCAGTTATCCACTTGGCTACCCAGGTTACAACAGTCCAATTTTTAAGGTGATATAAAAAAATTCGTCATTAGCCCTGTTTACAAGCTCTGTCAAAACCTGTCAGTATTTTCACTATTGACGGTCTGGCCCTTGGGGACTAATTCTCACCTTTTTCTGTGTAATTCTCACCTTTTTAAACTACCGTGGAGATGATGAGCTCTTTCACTGTGAAGACTTTTCTTCATTTCAGGTTGTACCCATACAACCAAGTTTCGTCACTGGTAATGATCCTTGATATGATGGACTACATCCATTGCTTGCTGACAGACTTATTGGCAGACTTTGATGCAATGTTCCTTCTGCTCCTTGGTCAGCAGCCTGGGCGCTCCTGAACGTGGCAACTATACAACGTATTTTCAAATCAGGATTGCCTGGACCATTTCCATATGACACACTGACAATGGCAGCAGTTGCCGAATGATTTTGACATTTTTTTGAGGTTGAGTTCTCAAAACAAATTGAGTGACTCGTTGCAGCATTGCTGTCCACTTGCCGAATCATGTCAAAGTCTCTGGCAGATTTGCCCAGTTTAACACAGAATTTCATGTTCACGCTTTGTTCTAAATTGCTTGTGCATGGTGAAATTGCTGACATGCTAATGCACATAGTCAGAATAGCACCAGATCCACGACTCCCAGTTTACACAGGATGATGTATTTTGGCTGACTTGTGAAGGTCGGTGCTCCCTAGGGTTAGTGATATGACAATTGCTACATTGGTTGTTTATCCCAAAAAGTACGCCGGAGCTCCTGCTCCCTGTAAGAGGTTCATCCTGCAACGCTCACTCTACTTTTCCTGGCAAGAGAACATCAATGAACAGGGAAAATCATGTAGTCCATCATCTTATTCTTGAGAAAAGTGTTAAAGCGGGCAGTATGAAATCCGGGAGCCAAATGTGTGGTGGAGTATGCTAGGGTTATCTGACCTTCTGCAGATATAATCAACTGGCATTAAAGGGAGCTTATGACGAACAAAGAGATTGAGTATGGCTATCAACAAAGAACCATTGCATATAATGAAGTAAAGTCCAAATTGGAGCTAGAAATTTCTGCCATCGAGTCCCCACTAAAACCCACAGATTGAGGGTCAAACGCTTATTAAGTCATCGTTTAAAGATTGCCAAAGACTCAGCTGTATGAACATCTACAGGAAGTTCATTCCACCAGGTGCCAGAACAGAAAAATCTAGATGTAGGTAAGCATCAGCGAATCATGCTTTGTAGGCAAGCATCAGGGTTTTGAATTTGATGCAGCAGCAACAGGAAGCCAGTGCAGAGAGAGGAGACGTGGGTGGTATAGGAGAACTTGGGAAGGTTGAAAATGAGACATGCAGCTGCAGAGTTATCTTCTCAAGGGTAACAACAAAAATGCAGCATAAAAAATGCAGCTAAAGCACCATGTTCTATCAAACCATTTACTGTAGAGGTCAATGCTTTGGACAATGGAGTGTGAACCGTATCACAGGGATTCGGAAGACCGATGCATTCACTAGACTTTACGTCCCAGAAATACCAGCATAAAGAAACTATGATGTGGGGAACAAAGAACTGTTAGCAATAAAATTAACGCTGGACGAATGGGAACACTGGCTCAAGGGTGCACAACACTTCATTTGTCATATATACAGGTCATAATCTTGAATATATCAGAATTGAACAGAATGGGCACCATCATGTGAGACATTGAGAATTTTCAAGCTGCACAAGATCCAAGGAAATGCCCAAAGGACAAGAAGTTTGAACATCCACACATGCAATCATGTCTGATCATCTGGCTCATGAACCTCCAGCTTCTGGGCATCTGGGCACCCAGCATAACGGCCTGCTTCAGAGCAACTACCATTCGCCAAGCATGAATGCGAAAATACTTCAAGCTCTCCTTCCGGGAAATCCGCAATACCACAAAGACCTCTGTCCTATGTTTTTTATTACACACATGCTAGAATCGCAAGGAAATAATATGATCATGGCAATCACAGATCTAAGTTGCTGGTAATCACAAGTTACTGTATCTGATTCCTCTGTCCAGCCTTCCTACAGCCTTCAAGACAGCAGAGCTGATATTTAAAAATTTTCAGATTCTTCAGTATACCAGAGGACATCATAAGTGACCGTGGCCCTCAACTCAAGTCCAGTGTAAGGTAGGACTTCATGGAGAAAATGCGAGTCATGGTCAGTCTGACATGGGGTATCACCTCCAAGCGAATGGCAAGGTGTAATGGACCACTCTTTGAGAATGTACTGTGATGAGAATCAGAAGGACTGGGCTCAGATCCTCCCATGGGCCGAGCATGCACAGAACGCTCTTATTCGCTCAAGCACACGACTGACCCCATTCCAATTCATGCTAGGATACCAACCACCATTTTTTTTTTTTTGTGAAATCCCAGCAATACAGACTCACCGGCAGTGGATGGATGCCTTGAGAAAGTGGAGAGGTGTTGGGAAAGAGCGCACAGCTAAAAAGATCGGCAGCAGCAAACAAGGCATTTGCCAATTGCCGACTGAGTGCATGCTGGCAGTTGCAGTCCGCTTCAGCTCATGTGAGTTCTAACAAGGCACACCTGTTCTCAGTCAGCACAGAGTTTAAATAGAATAAATAAAATATCAGTAGTGTCACAAAGTAAACGCCCTAATGAGTATATTCCAGACTTTACCCAGCCTTTTATCTTCATTGATCTTGTTCATGTTGTTTGCTGATCGACCGAACTCTACCTCTTTATTGACCTCTGTTTTTGATTATCCGCATATGATTTGACTGACAAATCAAGTTAATAAAGTACCAACTTTTATCTGAAATTGTGTCTGCCATCTCTAATCCTGACACGTACAAGATAAGACCCATCCCAGACTCTCAACACAGACCGGGGAGATTGCAATACTTCATTGACTGGAAAAAAAAAAAAAAAGAGTTCGGTCCTTGCACAGGATGTACTGGGTCCAATAATCAACAAATTCCATTTCAACCATCCAACCAATGCATGTCCCAAACCCAAAGTGAAACCCAAGTTTGTCAGATCATCATCAGCCAAAATGGCTGCTTACAAAGCCATACACATGTCTCACAACTCTCAGCATGCACAAACAAGATGCAAGGAACATTTGCAGCCAATCTCGACTATTTATACATAGAACTCTGACATGCGGAGAAGTCACAAAGTACACACTCACTTGATTGATTCTGGATGTTACCAAGCATTTTTTTTTTGGTTACTGAGTGTTGTTTGTCAAAATTTGGAAGTGCACCCCTCTGCTGAGAGAGCATGGACAACTTGCTTTCTAGACTCCCACCTACAGATGGCTGTATCAGGATATGAACTCATGAATGATGTCTCTGAATTATGGGTTCTTTTCTGCTGCATTACCTGGGGGCTCATGTATGATCATCACAGAATCATTATATCTAAGAGTAATCAGCCAATCACCGGTCAAATTAGAAACTGGTTAGTTCCAGTCATTGGCTGAGTCATTGGTACTTCTCTACTTCTAAGTGCTGATGGTGTACGATGGAAATTTGGGGGCACTGTATTTGGGTAAAGCTTGCATTTCTTAATTACTGTTTTTTCCTGGTCTTGATCATTCCTGGCATTTCCCCTAATCTAAAGTGACCATTTTTCTTTTGGCTGATTCTGATTTAAGTTGCACACATTCCTTTCCAGAATTCAGCACTTATCAGACAGAAAAGCTATAGAGAAGCTCTGTTTTTCAGATTAGAAATTTTAACTGTTTGTTGAAAAATATTGAACCATTGACCATTTATGCTTCTTTCTGATGCAGGTATGAGTTGTCCAGTCTCCTCCTTTTTCCTATACATACTAATTTTACCTCTGCAAGAACATCGAGAGAATTAACTATGATGAATTCAGATGAGATTAAATGTGAGAATTTTGGACCTATAGAGATCTCCAGTGCTCAGCAAATATCACCAGGTACTTCACAGACTAATGCAAATGATATCATTGCTTACAGTCTGGGAAGCTTTACTTTGCATTATACAAAATATATCCATAATATTAACAGTAAATGTTGCCACAATGCAGCTTTACAGAAATCCAATTCTATATTTAGAGGAATCGACTGGTGAGGAACACTTCCCAGACAGCATAAGGAAGAAAACTTGAGAGCCACTAGAATCACTGGGAACCTGTTTTTTTGTGGGTGACCCCAAATAATGGGAATCAATATCCAGATCTTATATAATGAAGCCAGGGTGTCTTGTGCAAAAAGACACTGAACATCTGAATGTGCACTCTTTTGCAGCAAGGGGCCCCTTTAACTGTAAAATGAATTCCTCTGACTTACAAACATTACAACACATACAATTCTCATTGAAATAGAACAAGCTACATAGGCCTTTCTCACCATTTCTCATTTATAGGAAAAGGACAAACTTTTAAATACTTGTACAAGAGACTCTATATATTATTCATCAGGAGATTGTTGGAATGTGATAGTTGTCACTGAAGGGTCTGGGCTGCCTGAAGTTTCGATGGTAAACAACTGGATGAAAATGACCACAATAGGTATGGTCAGGTCTGACCAAATCAGGACCACCAGTCTAAGATCTTGCACTATCAGCATCTGTGTATTACAAACTGGATTCCAAAAAAGTTGGGACACTAAACAAATTGTGAATAAAAACTGAATGCAATGATGTGGAGATGGCAAATGTCAATATTTTATTCAGAATAGAACATAGATGACAGATCAAAAGTTTAATCCGAGAAAATGTATAATTTTAAAGGAAAAATATGTTGATTCCAAATTTCACAGTGTAAAGAAATCCCAAAAAAGTTGGGACAAGTAGCAATAAGAGGCTGGAAAAAGTAAATTTGAGCATAACGAAGAGCTGGAAGACCAATTAACAGTAATTAGGTTAATTGGCAACATGATTGGGTATAAAAAGAGCTTCTCAGAGTGGCAGTGTCTCTCAGAAGCCAAGATGGGTAGAGGATCACCAATTCCCACAATGTTGCGCAGAAAGATAGTGGAGCAATATCAGAAAAATTGCAAAGACTTTGCAGTTATCATCATCAACTGTGCATAATATCATCCGAAGATTCAGAGAATCTGGAACAATCTCTGTGCGTAAGGGTCAAGGGCGTAAAACCATACTGGATGGCCGTGATCTCCGGGCCCTTAAATGACACTGCACCACAAACAGGAATGCTACTGTAAAGGAAATCACAGAATGGGCTCACGAATACTTCCAGAAACCATCGTCAGTGAACACAATCCACCGTGCCATCCACCGTCGCCAGCTGAAACTCTACAGTGCAAAGAAGAAGCCATTTCTAAGCAAGATCCACAAGCACAGGTGTTTTCATTGGGCCAGGGATCATTTAAAATGGAGTGTGGCAAAATGGAAGACTGTTCTGTGGTCAGACGAGTCACGATTCGAAGTTCTTGTTGGAAATGTGGGACGCCATGTCATCCGGACCAAAGAGGACAAGGACAACCCGAGTTGCTATCAACGCTCAGTTCAGAAGCCTGCATCTCTGATGGTATGGGGTTGCATGAGTGCGTGTGGCATGGGCAGCTTGCATGTCTGGAAAGGCACCATCAATGCAGAACAATATATTCAGGTTCTAGAACAACATATGCTCCCATCCAGACGTCGTCTCTTTCAGGGAAGACCTGCATTTTTCAACAAGATAATGCCAGACCACATTCTGCATCAATCACAACATCATGGCTGCGTAGGAGAAGGATCCGGGTACTGAAATGGCCAGTCTGCAGTCCAGATCTTTCCCCTATAGGGAACATTTGGCGCATCATAAAGAGGAAGGTGCGACAAAGAAGGCCCAAGACGATTGAACAGTTAGAGGCCTGTATTAGACAAGAATGGGAGAGCATTCCTATTTCTAAACTTGAGAAACTGGTCTCCTCGGTCCCCAGACGTCTGTTGAGTGTTGTAAGAAGAAGGGGAGATGCCACACAGTGGTGAAAATGGCCTTGTCCCAACTTTTTTGGGATTTGTTGACACCATGACATTTTGATTCACCATATTTTTCCCTTAAAATGATAAATTTTCTCAGTTTAAACTTTTGTTTCGTGATTTATGTTCTATTCTGAATGAAATATTGACATTTGCCATCTCCACATCATTGCATTCAGTTTTTATTTACAATTTGTTTAGTGTCCCAACTTTTTTGGAATCCAGTTTGTAGTTTGACAGAGAAATAAACCAGAATGTTAATACTGCCTGGTGTGTTCAGTAATTACATTTCATTGTAAAGTTTTCAGTGCTAAACATGTAATCAAACCTAACAGATTCCAACCTAACAATAAAAGACTATATTTAAAATATATGGTCTTGATATTACTGAAGCATATTATTTAAGCCGAGAAATTAAAACATGGCAGCAGCTCTGGCATGTACAGTTTTCTGAATCATCTTGTAGCACTTTTCTTCTGCACAGTGCAGGACCACTGACACAATCTCTGTTTTTAACAAACAAGAGTGATATCATACATTTCTAAATCAACTTTTCTATCTTCTGTAGTATGTGTTTCCTAATGTTTTATTTGTTCCTCCACAGGAGTTCCAGCTATAAAGAGGCCAGATGAGATTAAATTAGAAATTCCAGAACCCACAGAGAGCTCCAGTAGTGATCACAGGTTATCTGGTCCTTTCCACACTAACAGCTCTCACAGAGAAGTGCAAAAGCATCATCAATGTCCATGCTGTGGGAAGGGTTTTAGTAAAATGGGTAATCTCAAAAAACACCAATGCACTTGCACAGGACAAAAGTTGTATCAGTGCTCGACCTGTGCAAAGAGTTTCAATAAAGAGCAAACACTCAGAGTTCACGAACGCATTCACACTGGGGAGAAACCCTATCACTGTCCAGACTGTGGGAGGAGTTTTAGGGCCCTAAGCACCTTTCACCACCATAAGCGCATTCACACAGGAGAGAGACCGTATCAATGCTCGGAGTGTGGCAAGAGTTTCATACAAAAGGGACATTTACTAAAACACCAGCGCATTCACACAGGAGAAAAACCGTATCAGTGTGCTGAGTGTGGGATGAGTTTTACTGAAAGTGGTACTCTCGTAAATCACCAGCGTACTCACACAGGAGAGAAGCCATATCAGTGCTCAGACTGCGGGAAGAGTTTTACACAAAGGTCATTATTCAAGCAGCACCAGTGGATTCACACAGGAGAGAAGCCGTACCAGTGTTTGCAGTGTGGGAAGGGTTTCACTAAGGGTCGTGGTCTTCTACAACACCAGAGAATTCACACAGGAGAGAAGCCGTATGTCTGCTCACACTGTTGTAAGAGTTTTAGTGTGAGTGATGCTCTGGTAAATCACCAGCGTATTCACACTGGAGAGAAGCCGTATCAGTGCTTAGACTGTGGGAGGAGCTTTTCTAAAAAGTGTAATCTCCAACAACACCAGCACATTCACAAAGGAGTGAAACTACACTGTGCAGAGTGCGGCAAAAGTTTCAAGAACCAAAGAACTTTTCAGCGACACAAACGCATTCACACTGTTACAATTAAAGACATGCTGCAGTTCCCCTCAGAAAGTGCGGGAGTTAGCTAAGTCTATTTTAAATGCTTATTTGTGTCCACTTCATAGTCTCAGAGAATGATTTTCGGCATTAATTCGACGGCTATAGAAACGCCATTATATTTCAGCTGTATTTAAATGATTTTGTTTGAGTTTGAATATTGTCAATTTCTCATTATATTGAACATACTTTTTACTTTCACTATTAAACATAGCTTGGGCCCATACTTACTAATGGCGCTTTTCCACTGCATAGTACGGCACGACACGGTTCAGTTCAACTCACTTTTGGGGGGTTTTCTACTGGGAACAGTACCTGGTACCTGGTCCTTTTTTTAGTACCACCTCAGCCGAGGTTCCAAGCGCGCCGAACCGTTAAACGTGACGTGTAAACTCTGCTGGTCACTGATTGGCCGGAGAAAATCGTCATTACTGCGTCACTGAACTTGCGACACGAGACACAACAGAACCGCTATATTTAGAACAGCCAGCGAAGGATCGGACGCACCTTTTTGTATTAACCAAAATTTTTCTTTGGATGCCATCAGCCTCTTTTGAAACAAACTCCTTCGTCTTGCTGTTAAAAACATCCACATGCCGAGAATGAAGAACACCATGCCATCGATATGCTCCATTGTTGTGTGTTTGTTTGTGGCGCGTTTACGATGATGTCACGGCAGTAGAGGCGGCGCGACTATAACGACACGTGAATAATCCCGCCCACTCTAAAGCGTTACTAAACTGCAGTGGAAGCGCAAGCCGAACCGAAGTGAGTTGAACTGAACCGTGTCGTGCCGTACTATGCAGTGGAAAAGAGGCATAAGTGACCCAAAGTAGGAAACTGTTCCTAATTTGCAAAAAATTCTCAGAGTGATGCAATTTTGGTCCTACATTTAAGAGTAGGAATAAGAATAAATTTATCAACATTCTTAAAATAGGAAAACACTATCTCCATCAAAATGTAGGAGAGCTCCGGAGGTGTCTTAACTGATTAGGAGTTGTGAGGAGGAGAGACATTTTCGTAACATTAGGTGAGACGGAGGTCATAAAAGATGATTTGAGCGAAAATGGCGGACGCTATGCAACTGGTCTTTTAATGAACATTTCACATGCTGTACTTTCAGGTGACCGCTACTTTATTGTTTTTGGTAACAACAAAGAGAGAGCTTTGGAGCAGTGATTATTAGGATTTGTCACAGTCAACAATGTCGGAAATGGTAAATAACATTTTGCTGTTACAGCACCTCAGATCATGGGCAGATTCATACATTGGCCCTGATTTTTACTGTTGTTTTTTTTTTTTTTTTACCAAGCTACTCTACTCTACCAAATGATTAAGTGACCTTCATTCATGATTTTTATTTTATTTCTTCCACAAAGTTGATGGTTCTGCACTAGCCTTCCAGGTTTTTATATTGTATTGAAGCATCTATTTCCAATCTTTTCAAATCTCCTTAACAATATATTACATAAGAGACAAGTTTTCATTTTTGCTTTAATTTTTGTTACATGAATAATCTCTTGGTGAAAAAAAATTATATGATGATGTTTGTCTGAGGTTGTATTTGTCTAAAACTGAGACCCACTACAATCTTATTTTATTACGTTTTTATGCACTAAAACCAATAGAATTAAAAGAGGGGGTACACACAGTATATGTATATTTTTATATGTATATAATTGGCAGAATTGCATTACTTAATTAACTGGGTTATATTTAAATAAATGTGTTTTGGCCCTTACCATTACACATTCTTTGATATACAGGTACTTCTCAAAAAATTAGCATATTGTGATAAAGTTCATTATTTTCTGTAATGTACTGATAAACATTAGACTTTCATATATTTTAGATTCATTACACACAACTGAAGTAGTTCAAGCCTTTTATTGTTTTAATATTGATGATTGTGGCATACAGCTCATGAAAACCCAAAATCCCTATCTCAAAAAATTAGCATATTTCATCCGACCAATAAAAGAAAAGTGTTTTTAATACAAAAAAAAGTCGAACTTCAAATAATTATGTTCAGTTCTGCACTCAATACTTGGTTGGGAATCCTTTTGCAGATTCTTGTGTCTTGCGTCTCTCAACTTTCTCTTCACAATATCCCACAGATTCTCTATGGGGTTCAGGTCTGGACAGCAGTCAGGTCGGCAGTCTTACCCATGATTGCGGTTTTGAGTAATGAACCAGGCTGGGAGTTTTTAAAAGCCTCAGGAATCTTTTGCAGGTGTTTAGAGTTAATTAGTTGATTCAGATGATTAGGTTAATAGCTCGTTTAGAGAACCTTTTCATGATATGCTAATTTTTTGAGATAGGGATTTTGGGTTTTCATGAGCTGTATGCCACAATTATCAATATTAAAACAAGAAAAGGCTTGAACTACTTCAGTTGTGTGTAATGAATCTAAAATATATGAAAGTCTAATGTTTATCAGTACATTACAGAAAATAATGAACTTTATCACAATATGCAAATTTTTTGAGAACGACCTGTAAGTAGGCCTGTTCAATTTAAAAGTTATGAATGTAATAGATATTTGAAACACGTGAAAATTGGCTTCATGAAGGCATGTTAATGGATGCAGAAATGTTTAGTCGACGCAGACAGCTAAAAAACAATCACTGTAATTGATGAAAGAGTAGTGCAGTAATGTAATTTTGGTATGTTGTAATATTACATTTCTGGTAGAGCTAAAATGGTTGCAGTAATACAGTATGGTAGAGTGCAGAGTTCATGGTTCCATTAATTATGGCAAGTCCAGGTCCTGAATCTACAAAGCTCCAGACCATCACAGTACCACCACCATGTCCAGTTCTAATGACTGTTGGCATTGTTATTTATGCCAGATGTAATGGGACACACACCTTTCAAAAAGTTCAACTTTTGTCTCATCAGTCCATAGGATATTTGCTCAAAGGTCTTGGGGATAATCGAGATGTTTCTTTTTTTAGATGAGCCTTTGTGATCTTTTTGGTCAGCAGTGGCTTTTGCATTGAAACTCCTCCATTGTTGCTATTTTCTCAGTCTCTTTCTTATTGTCTGAGTCCGGTTCATTTCAAGGTTATTGCCATCTCAGGGAGTTTTTCCTTGCCACTGTCGCCCTCGGCTTGCTCATCAGGGACTATCTGACCATTTTGAGTCATACACAATCACATTACATACAAACATAAATAATTCTTTTGATTTGTAAAGTTGCTTTACGGCAATGACAATTGTTAAAAGCGCTATACAAATAAAATTTAATTGAATTAATTTAATTATTTTTTTAATCATGAACCCTGACGTTAACTTGAGGGAAGTGAGGCTTGCAGTTCTTTAGAAGTTCTTCTGGGTTATTTTATGAGCTTTTGAATTTATATGAGCTCCTGTATGTCAGGATGGGGCAAATACACAGCACTGTACAAGTTATTTGTTTTTACTTTCTGTATATTGTAATTTTGACATTTGTGTAATAAATATACATACTGTATCATTACACTGTTTTGTTGTTTTTATGAATGATTCTTTCCAGCAAAAATTGTTTAATAAATAAATTCTATAAAGCCTCTTTTAAGCAATGTATGTTGAAAGTCTGAAGCAGGAAGCTGCTTTCGATGAATGTTAAATTGAATGCTTATATTTTACACTTTTTTACAGCAGAAAAACTAGGGCTAAAATATGCATTTAACTTTCTTTGGCACCTATGTTTGTTTATATAAAATTTAATTTTTTGTTTTTATTATAGAAATAAGTTCTTTGATAGCAGCCTTCACCTTGTCTGTATTGTTGGGTGTTTCTCATCTTCCTCTTGACAATAGCCCAGATATTCTCTATAGGGTCCAGGTCAGGTGAGTTGGCTGGCCAGTAAAGTGCGGTAATATCATGGTCAGCAAACCAGTTAGTTTTGATGTGGCCTTTTGCTAAATCCTGCTAGGAAAGGATGCTGCATTGACTTTGGACTTGATAAAACACAGTGGACCAACACCAGCAAATGGCATGGCACCTTGTGGAAAACTTTACATTGGACTTCAAGCAGCTTGGATTCTGTGCTTCTCCACTGTTCCTCCAGACACTGGGAGCTTGATTTCCAAATTAAATGCAAAAATTACTTCAGATGACAAGAGGACTTTGGACTGTGGTGGCTCTGGATGAACTGACTCCAGTCTTACTTCACTCATTGTTAAGCTCTCACAAGGTGTTGGATCAGCGTTCCTTGGCAATTTTCTTAACAATGCAGCCATCCTAGTTGCTTGTGCATCTTTTCCAACTGCACTTTTTTCATCCAGTCAAATTTCCATGAATATGCTTCGATACAGTCCTTTCAATGATGACCCAGCCATATGATTAGAGAAGAGATGCAATATTAGGGTTTCCGTCATTTTTTATATATTTGTGTACTGACAGGACCTGACCACACTGGCCAGCGGCCCACCGGGAAAACTCCCAGTACTCCAGATGGCCAGTCCGCCATTGAGTCAGAGGGTGAACCCAGTAGCGGCGGTGATTTTTTCTCTCCCTACGTCGCCATATTCATTCATTCATTTTCTATATCGCTTAATCCTGTGTTCAGGGTCGCGGGGGACCTGGAGCCTATCCCAGGAGACTTTGGGCACTAGACGTCGCCATATTATTTTTTTTTACATTTGCAATTGTGTTTCCCATATGTGGACACACAAACTGTGCCATAATTCAAATGCAATTGCAAACTTTGCATTACCGTTTGCTTTTTCGACTTTGCGAGCGCACACTGACTGCCAAATTTCAAATGAAAAAGAAAAGTCCATTTGCATTTCCCAGGTCTTACACGTCATGAACCGGTCATATTTAAATAGCAAAATCAATCACCACATTTGCTTTTTCACGTTCTCTGCGCTGCGCGTCAAGCCGCCAAAATTCAAACGCAATCGCTAATCCATTTGCAATTGCATTTCCAACACGTTACACAGAAACCTGTCAATCAGCGTCAGGGGCGGGTCTATACTGTGGGGCAGCGGGCGGGATTGTATAGGGAGTGACGTCACTCGCAGTCAACGACCAAGAAGGGGAAATTTAAGCGATGGAGGTGAACCGCGGTAAAGTTGGTGTTATGGGAAATGCAAATGGACTTTTCTTTTTCATTTGAACTTTTCAGTGAGTCGAAAAAACAAACGGTAATGCAAAGTTTGCAGTTGCATTTGATTTATGGCACACTTTGTGCGTCCACGTATAGGAAACGTAATTGCAAATGTAATTTGCAATTCCTTTTGAATATTGTCCGAGATATCACTCCATAAAAGGCAGGTGCCTATCTGAGCAAATTCCCATGTGAGTGTACTAATCCTCCAGTAGGAGCCGCTGTGAGCGTTTCGGTCGCGTTCCTCCACACATTCCCAGGAGCAGAAGAAGCCGTGCTGCAGTGTTGCTGATTGATGAGCTGAGCTTCTCCGACTCTACTAATCATCTTTACATTCCAATATTTCTGACCGGGTTTTACCCCCACAGTTCCATCTGATCCGTTGTGGGTGTATTTGAGGTGGTTAACTGCGTTCTGCTGTAAAGCTCAAGGTAAGTTACACTCGGCTAACAGTGGCTCAGTCCTAAATGGGCTTCTACTTCCTATGCTAGTGCACTACACAGGCTGGAGCACACACACTTTGTAGGGCACTAGAACATAGTGCTGTTTACCTCACACACACACACACTTTGTAGGGCACTAGAACATAGTGCTGTTTACCTCACACACACACTCTGTAGGGCACTAGAACATAGTGCTGTTTACCTCACACACACTCTGTAGGGCACTAGAACATAGTGCTGTTTACCTCACACACACTCTGTAGGGCACTAGAACATAGTGCTGTTTGCCTCACACACACTCTGTAGGGCACTTGATATACACTCGAGACTGATTTGGGACACAGCCCAAATCAGTCTTGTTACAGCTGTGCAAATAATTATTGCTTGTTTGATAATTACGATTTACATCATTATGTTTACTTTTAAACTTTGCATTATGTGACGCGACTGGGGAGAATGTGCAGCTTGTTATTCGGTCCACAAGCAGAAAACGCTCCTAAAGTTTCCACTACGAGTTCTTTCCCAATTTACTGAGTGACGTCACTTCAACATGGCCGCTCTCTCTGTGCTCAGTGTCCCACTTCTCTCCTCTTTATAACAGCACAGCTTTATGACTTTACATCAGTTACTGTACACACACACACACACACACACACACACACAACCTGTTCAATATGAACCCCTGACCATACTAATCACTACATTAATTTTACCTCAGATTTCCCCTCAGGGGAAACACTTCAACCTCACTGTTTATTCACTGTTCTTTTAAAATATCCAACTGAATGATAGATATGTGTTTAGACTAATTTGTAAACAGGGACAAGCTAGCTAATTAGGATAAATATTATATCAAGCTGTATGAATATATTTGTTCACTGCAAATTTCCTTTAATTGTAATGATATTAATGAATATTCCGTTCATTCTCAGATATTTTGGGTTGAAGGTTACAGTATTTCAGGTTACGTTCTGCTAAAACATCAATTTAAAATAATCTCAGTAAATAACCATATCAGTCTGGCCTATATAACAAGTAATTAATAGCATGTTTAAAAATAAATAAATATAGTTTTAAAACCAACTCATCGTTTTTATTCATCAAAATATTATAATATATATAAAATCATTACGGATGATGTGATATAACACGACTGTAAATACTAAAATGGTTTCAAAACAGTAATACTTTAAAATTATTTTGCTTCTAAATACTTAAAAAAAAATTCAACCAGAGAAATATGATATACATTAAACTATCTTGGACTTTAACTTTTCTGTGGTGTGACATTGACCCTGTTTGGATCAGTTCCAAAATGTAATCAGTTTATTCGTTGTATTTTCCAGACTTGTAAAATGAGTACAAGACAATTTTAAAGAAGTTTTGTTAGCTTAAAAGTACCTTCAAAATGAAATTGAGATTTGAGAGCTTTCTGTGACTGTTTTCAGTGTGTTCTGAAAATGTTCGATATTCTTGTTTTAGGTGGTTCTTTTCCCCATCCTAGATAGTCAAAGGAACTTTAAGTATTTTCGTCTAGTTTTAGTCAATGAAAACATAACACTTTAGTAATAAGATTGACTGTAGGGTTAATTAATAACAATCTAATAGAGCCAAACCCCCTTTTTTAAAGGTTTTTCACAAAATCATTCTTAACATTTTAAAATGTATCTTTTTATCTGATGATGTTTTCAGATAATATTTATTTTTAACATCACAACAACTGCTGCATGCCCACATTTATTTAACTACTAAAAATTAGAAGCAGTATGGACAGTGTTTTGAAACTTAAATTTTTTTAATGAATTTACACACTTCACAATAATTTGTTTACATATTGGATTAAGGAGTTTGGCAACGATTTAACTATGAAATAAAATACATCAACATAATGTTCTCATGTGATAATTTGATTTTCCCCACCGGTATTACCACACACACACACACATATACATTTTATATATATATATATATATATGTATGTGTATATGTATATATATATATATATATATATATATATATATATATATATATATATATATATATATATATATATGTATGTGTATATATATGTGTATATATATGTGTATATATATGTGTATATATATATATATATATATATATATATATATATATATATATATATATATATATATATATATAAAATGTACATGCACTGTGTTCCAAGTTATTATGCAAATTGGATGTAAGTGTCAAACATTAAATGTTTAGTTTTTAAATTAAACTCATGGATGGTGTCGTGTCTCAGGGCTCTTTGGGTCACTGAAATGAATCTCAGACATGTGTGATCATTAGTTTGCCAGATGAGCCCAATTAAAGGAAAAGTACTGAAGAAGGTTGTTCCACATTATTAAGCAGGACACAGGTTTCAAGCAATATGGGAAAGAAAAAGGATCTCTGCTGCCGAAAAGCATCAAAATTGGACAAGGTATGAAAATATTAGATATTTCACGAAAACTCATCGTACTGTGAAGACATTTGTGTCTGATTCAGAGCACAGACAGGTTCGTGCAGATAAAGGCAGAATGAAGAAGGTTTCTGCAAGACAAATTCATCAGATTAAGAGAGCAGCTGCTGAAATGCCATTACAAAGCAGCAAACAGGTATTTGAAGCTGCTGGTGCTTCTGGAGTCCCGCGAACCTCAAGGTGTTGGATCCTTTAGAGGCTTGCAGTTGTGCATAAACCTACTATTCGGCCCCTAATCAATGCTCACAAGCAGAACCGGTTGCAGTGGGCCCAGGCATACATGAAGACAAGTTTTTAAACCGTCTTGTTTACTGATGAGTGTCGTGCAACCCTGGATGGTCCAGATGGATGGAGTAGTGTATGGTTGGTGGATGGCCACCGTGTCCCAACAAGGCTGCGACGTCAACAAGGAGGTGCCGGAGTCATGTTTTGGGCCAGAATCATGGGGAGAGAGCTGGTCGGCCCCTGTAGGGTCCCTGAAGGTGTGAAAATTACCTCGGCAAAGTATATTGACTGACCACTTTCTTCCATGGTACAAAAAGAAGAACCGTGGCTTCCGTAACAAAATCAACTTTATGCACGACAATGCACCATCTCATGCTGCAAACAATACCTCTGTGTCATTGGCTGCTATGGGCATAAAAGATGAGAAACTCATTGACCACCATCCTCCCCTGACCTCAAACCCATTGAGAACTTTTGGAGAATCCGCAAGCAAAAGATCTATGTGGGTGGGAGGCGGTTCGCATCAAAACAGCAGCTCTGGGAGGCTATTCTGACATCCTGCAAAGAAATTCAAGCAGAAACTGTCCAAAAAGTTCAATGCATGCAAGAATTGTGAAGGTGATATCAAAGAAGAGGTCCTATGTTAAGATGTAACATGTAGCCCTGTTAGGATGTTTTTGATTGAAATAGTTTTCAGTAAATATGACCTAATGCTGCAAATTCAACAAAAGACCATTTTCAGTTATATTTTATTCAGTCTATAAAATGTTTTAACTCTGTTGTGCATAATAATATGGAACAGTGCATTTTCAGTTTATTTAAAAAATTGTTATCCTTAGGAGGTTTGTTCAATAAAATTCTAATTATCCCCTAATAGTTGATGACTAGGAAATTATACTGACTGTCATTTGCATTTACTAATTATGAAAATCAGAGAAAGATATAATTTGCGTAGTAATTTGGAACGCTGTGTGTGTGTGTATATGTGTGTAATATATATATATATATTACACACACGCACTGCGTTGTGTGTGATGTATATAATGTCACACACAACCGACATATATCGGACACAGTTTGAGTGTGTGTATTTAAACCCTCTACAGCCCCTAATAAAAATTGGCCCAAATATCGTCTCTTCTCTTTGGTCCTAGTAATACTGCCGTGATGACGAAGAGTTAAAGATGACTGAGCTTGTAACATGGGAAATTTATCCATCACTGTGCGCGAAAACTACTACTGATACGCCGTGCGCCATGAATGGGTGTTACTGTATGCCCTGAAACTGTATGTTTTGCCCCCTGCCGCGGATCGGCCCCCATTACACCGTCGCTATCTTCAAAGAAAAGCCGCCGTGCCTTTTCATTCAAACACAACTGCTCACGCCGTAATGAATGAACACCGTTTCGCAGCGGATTGTGACGAAAATAGAGATGTTTTATTAGATTTAATTTTTTAAACCACATTTCAGTCTTTGCTTTTTTCGTCAACGATATTGCATGCTCATTTAGCCACTGTTACTGTTCACTGATATCAGTGATGTCGTCGTCATCATCATCTCGTCGTATTCACAGGAAAAAATGTCAGCGAATATTTTCCGTCATTAATTTCGTTGGCGAAATTAACACTAGCATGAATCCATTGCCAAGATGGTGCAGTTTGTCCTGGGGAGACAAACTGGGGGTGTTTACTAACTTGTCAGTCAGTAGTAATAATAATAATAATATAATAGTAATGACTTGTCTTTTTTGGTGTTTGCCGGTGGTTGACATCCACTATATTTCATTACCATTTACATTTAGGCATTTGGCAGACGCTCTTATCCAGAGTGACTTACATTTTTTTTTTTATCTCCTACATCTGAGCAGTTGAGGGTTAAGGGCCTTGCTCAAGGGCCCAACAATGGCAACTTGGTGGTTGTGGGGTTTGAACTTGGGATCTTCCAAACCGTAGTCCAATGCCTTAACCACTGAGCTACCCCTGGCCCCTTTACCGCCACCTACTGGTCTTGATCTCCCTTATGTTACTTTGTTTGAATCCTCTTTTCTAGTACCGTCGCCCTTAAAAAAACCCATCAAATACTTTCTTCCTTGTTCTATTTTTTTTTTTCTTCTTCTTCTTGTTGTTTACTGGCTCAAAGTGTAGTACATTACAATAATAACAGAGATCAATAGACTTAATTTTATTTGGTCACATCACTAAACAAATCACATGACTTGACAGGGCGGTACAAAACAACTTTCTTGAAATGTTAGCTAACACAAGGTGCTACGTTGTATTTTGATGCATATGTTCCATAAGCTGAATTTCAGGTTATGCAGTTAAACTGTACAGTTTATTTGGTGGACCATTGCTGACCATTTGTACTTCTTTTGGTTCCAGTTATGAGGGCTTTCCTTGTGCTGTCCTATTTCTTACACATTTTAAATTCATTGCCTCGAGGACATCAAGAAATCCAACAAGGATGAATTCACACGAGATTAACTGTGAGCATGTGGAACCCACAGAGTTCTCCAGTACTCACCCAATATCATCAGGTACTTCTTACACCAATAACTCACAGCCAAAGGCAACAACATTTGACACTGCTTACAACCTGGAAAGCTTTGAGTTCATTATTTAGGAAATTGCTCTCCACCACTACAGGTTTAATTTGTAGGTTCATGTAGTTAAAAAATAAAGAGCAGGGGAAGTACAGATTGGCAAAAAGATATGAATACTGTCTGGTGCACACAGTAATTATGTTTAAGTAGTATCACACTCTAAGTCATGCTGTTTCCATTCATTGTCTGTTTTTCTTCATTTTATATATATTTATATGATATTTCTCTACAGGAGTTGCAACTATGATGACATCAGATGAGATTAAATTGGAAGTTCTAGACCCCACAGAGAGCTCCAGTAGTCACCCCATTTCATGTGAAATTAATGCTTTTGAAGGACAAGTGCAAGACCAAATGAATCAGTGTCCACACTGTGGGGACATTTTTACTGACTTAGATTATCTTAAAAAACACCAACAGATCCACACAAGACAAAAGCCGTATCAGTGCACAGAGTGTGGGAAGAGTTTTAACCAAAGAGGTAGTCTTCAAGACCACCAGCGCATTCACACCGGAGAGAAGCCATATCGGTGTCCAGAGTGCGGCAAGAGCTTTATTAAAAACAGTAGTCTCAAACAACACCATCGTATTCACACGGGACAGAAGCCGTATCGGTGCTTACAGTGCGGGAAGAGTTTTACTCAAAGGAGTAATCTCCAACAGCACCAGTGGACTCACAAAGAAGAAAAGCTCCATCACTGCTCAGAGTGTGGGAAAGATTTCAGTCAAAAGATTACGCTCAAAAAACACCAGCTTGTTCACACGAAGCCGTATCACTGTTCGTTATGTGGCTGCAGCTTCGCTTACTTGTGTCACCTCCAGCAACACCAGCGCATTCACACGGGAGAGAAGCCGTTTCAGTGCTCGCAGTGCGGCAAGCGTTTTACTGAACACAGTAGCCTCGTTAAACATCACCGCGTCCACACGGGAGAGAAGCCGTATCAATGCTCGCAGTGCGGAAAGGGTTTTACAGACAGCGGGAATCTCGTGAAACACCAGCGCATTCATACAGGAGAGAAGCCGTATCAGTGCTCAGGCTGTGGGAAGAGTTTTAACCAGAGGGGGACGCTGCAACAACACCAGCGCATTCACACAGGAGAGAAACCGTATCAGTGCACGCTGTGTGGGAAGAGTTTCACCGTGAGCAGTAACCTCGTAAAACACCATCGCATTCACACAGGAGAGAAGCCATATCAGTGCACGGTGTGTGGGAAGAGTTTTACAGTGAGCAGTAATCTTGTGAAACACCAGCGCGTTCATACGAGAGTCACCGAATTGGTGCTTTGACTCTTTTTGTGAGAAGGTATAAATTATTATTTTTTAATTAAGTGGTAAATGTCAAACATTAGCAGCAATTTTAAAAAGATTGGAGAGGAACTATATTTGTGTCAGGAGTTTTAGAACATGACCTGTCCAGCAACACAAACTTAACAAAAATAAGGACATGCTGCACATCCTTTCAGAAAGTGCTTACTCTGGACCACGTCACAGTGAATGCACTTAATTTTGCAGGTGAAAAGAAGTTTTGTATTTTCCTTAGTATTTACAGGAACATGAAATCGGAAATGTCTCTCTCTCCCTTTTTTAATTATTATTGCACATGTAATCATAATATATGAAACATAGGCATTTGTTTATAGGCATCTACATTTCATTAAGATTATACCTCTTGTATCTTCAAATGTATGATCAAAAAGCTGATAATTTAATTGACCAGATTTGTGGAATAATTGTAAGAAATATGTTTCTACACTAAGCCAGTAAAAACACCATATAATATGTACAATGTAAAAAGAAAATAAAAGGGATATCTGAGATTTATCCATGTGTCTGTCTTCTATTGCAGTTCTGTCTATGCCATTCTTGTATCACCGGTGGGATACATGGGTCGTTTCTTGTCCCATACAGTGGCTTGCAAAAGTATTCGGCCCCCTTGAAGTTTTCCACATTTTGTCACATTACAGCCACAAACATGAATCAATTTTATTGGAATTCCACGTGAAAGACCAATACAAAGTGGTGTACACGCGAGAAGTGGAACGAAAATCATACATGATTCCAAACATTTTTTTACAAATAAATAACTGCAAAGTGGGGTGTGCGTAATTATTCAGCCCCCTTTGGTGTGAGTGCAGTCAGTTGCCCATAGACATTGCCTGATGAGTGCTAATGACTAAATCGAGTGCACCTGTGTGTAATCTAATGTCAGTACAAATACAGCTGCTCTGTGACGGCCTCAGAGGTTGTCTAAGAGAATATTGGGAGCAACACCACCATGAAGTCCAAAGAACACACCAGACAGGTCAGGGATAAAGTTATTGAGAAATTTAAAGCAGGCTTAGGCTACAAAAAGATTTCCAAAGCCTTGAACATCCCACGTAGCCACTGTTCAAGCGTTCATTCAGAAATGGAAGGAGTATGGCACAACTGTAAACCTACCAAGACAAGGCCGTCCACCTAAACTCACAGGCTGAACAAGGAGAGCGCTGATCAGAAATGCAGCCGAGAGGCCCATGGTGACTCTGGACGAGCTGCAGAGATCTACAGCTCAGGTGGGGGAATCTGTCCATAGGACAACTATTAGTCGTGCACTGCACAAAGTTGGTCTTTATGGAAGAGTGGCAAGAAGAAAGCCATTGTTAACAGAAAACCATAAGAAGTCCCGTTTGCACAGCAAACATGTGGAAGAAGGTGCTCTGGTCAGATGAGACCAAAATGGAACTTTTTGGCCAAAATGCAAAACGCTATGTGTGGCGGAAAACTAACACTGCACATCACTCTGAACACACCATCCCCACTGTCAAATATGGTGGTGGCAGCATCATGCTCTGGGGGTGCTTCTCTTCAGCAGGGGCAGGGAAACTGGTCAGAGTTGATGGGAAGATGGATGGAGCCAAATACAGGGCAATCTTGGAAGAAAACCTCTTGGAGTCTGCAAAAGACTTGAGACTGGGGCGGAGGTTCACCTTCCAGCAGGACAACGACCCTAAATATAAAGCCAGGGCAACAATGGAATGGTTTAAAACAAAACATATCCATGTGTTAGAATGGCCCAGTCAAAGTCCAGATCTAAATCCAATCGAGAATCTGTGGCGAGATCTGAAAACTGCTGTTCACAAACGCTGTCCATCTAATCTGACTGAGCTGGAGCTGTTTTGTAAAGAAGAATGGGCGAGGATTTCAGTCTCTAGATGTGCAAAGCTGGTAGAGACACACCCTAAAAGACTGGCAGCTGGAATTGCAGCAAAAGGTGGTTCTACAAAGTATTGACTCAGGGGGCTGAATAATTACGCACACCCCACTTTGCAGTTATTTATTTGTAAAAAATTGTTTGGAATCATGTATGATTTTCGTTCCACTTCTCACGTGTACAGCACTTTGTATTGGTCTTTCACGTGGAATTCCAGTAACATTGATTCATGTTTGTGGCTGTAATGTGACAATATGGGAAAGGTTCAAGGGGGCTGAATACTTTTGCAAGCCACTGTATCTGCTTATACTTTTCCAGTGACGGATCACAACTTTTCAACGACATGTTCCAAACTCCTGCTTAGGGAGTTTTCAGAATATATTCCAGTATATTTATTAAACTTCATTGATCTACATCTCAGCACAGATCCTCGCCTTTGCCTTTTCTTGTGCAAACTTTGTTACATTTCGCTTGTACCTGTTTCATTTGCCACATTGGATTTGATTGTTGCATTTGTATATAAACTAATCAGCCATGACGACATTATGATCACCTGCCTAATATTGAGTAGGTCCCCCTTTTGCCACCACAACAGTGATGCATTGTGTGTTCTGACACCTTTCTGTTAATACTAGCATTATCTTTTCCTTTTGAGCTACACTAGTCCTTCTATTGGATCAGACTACATGGGCCAGCCTTGTGAGCTTTGCATGTATAGCCTTGTGATTAATATGCTGTAGTAAGTTGGCATTGTAATTGCCACTCCTGTTCAAGTTAATGTGACAAAAAAGCAGCTCATGTCTCAGCTGTGTCTTTTAGAGAGAAACACCCTGTGTGTGTGTGTGCGCGCGCGTGTGTATATTAAGTTTATGTTGAGCATCAGCATGTTTCTCCTGGAGTTTCTGTCAAAGAAATTAAGTATAGATGTATAAATGTTAAATCCGAAACAGTGGATCTGTGAAGCATTCGAAGCTTTCAGAATTTCCAATTGTTTGATTTAATGTATAATGAATAGTGTGTAATTAATTTAGTGCTCCAGTAGATGCCGCTGCGAACATACAGGTGACTTTCTGTCACACTTTCACAGAACTAGAAGAAGATGTGCTACAGTCTTGCTGATTGTTGAGTCAGACTCTCTGACCTTTACACTTATCTCTACATGGTTTAAATGAATCTCTGCAGGAACCTCAGGAGATCCAGCAGGATGGAGTCAGGGGGAGCGGCCTGTGAGAACCTGGAGCCTGCAGAGATCTCCAGTACTCCATCATCTGGTGCTTCCACCACTGACAACACTCATCACTGCTCACAGTCTGGTAGATTTTCACCAGTTATTTAAAATAAATATGTGTGTAATGATTTTAACAACAGACCTGGTCACAATGCAGCTCTCCAAAAATCTGAATGTAGGTTTCGAGGAAGCCGCTGGTGAAGGTGGAAAGGAACAGTTCCACCGAGACAGTGTAAGCACTAACGTTTAGGAAAAACCAGACTTTATAATAATAATAAATTTAAAGCAGTAGTTCATACATGTACAAGTCAGTAGTATGTGGATGAGATTAGACTATACAAGAGACTTGAATAATGAACAGGTTCAAAGTTGTTTTAAATTAATATTTTATTCATTTATTTTTTCAGATATGAACACTAATTTTTATTTTAACACATTATTGCACATTCTTCTTGTAAACTAGTCCAAGACGCAATATAGTGATGTTCCTTACTAGGGCTGTGCAATTTAGTCAAATTTTTTATACATTTTTATTCTTTTGATAAAAGCCAAAGTTTATATTTATTACAACAGCATGACCTCAAGTGTTTATTATTATTATTATTATTATTATTATTGTGTGAAGATTCTCAGTCAGCCAGGTGAGATATTCTTGGAACATTAACTTAACTTTGACTGAAGAAGCTACGTGAATGCCTAATGAAACACATCTACTGAACAAGAAAGAAGTTCAATTGACATGACTCAACTTCCAGATATTATTTTTTTATTTACTTATCTGGATTGGGCATCTTTTCTTTATTAATGTTTAAAACGGTTGTACTCTGTTTTCCTTCATATTTCCCTCCACAGGAGTTCCTGCTATGATGAAATCAGAATTAGAAATTCTGGATCCAACAGAGGGCTCCAGCAAACACCACAGTGTATCTGGTCCTTTCCACACTAACACCTGTGACAGGCCTGTGCAAGAACAAGTACATCAGTGTTCACTTTGTGGGAAGAGTTTCAGGAAGTTACCTCACCTTAAAAAACACCAGCGCGCTCATTCCAAAGAGAAGCCTCACCGTTGCTCAGAGTGCGGGAAGAATTTTAGCCAAAAGTTTATTCTTAAAAATCACCAGCTTGTTCACACCGGCGAGAAGTCACATCAGTGCTTAGAGTGTGGCATGGGTTTTGCACAGAGGTACGCTCTGCAGAGACATCAGCGTGTTCACACAGGGGAGAAGCCGTATCGATGCTCAGAGTGCGGCAGGAGTTTTAGCCAAAGGTGTCACTTCCGGAAGCACCAGTACAGGCACACAGGTGAAAAACCGTATCAGTGTTCAGAATGTGGGAAGACTTTTAACCGTAATGACACACTCCGAGTGCACCAGCGCATTCACACTGGAGAGAAACCGTATTACTGCCCGGACTGTGGGAGGAGTTTTACTTGGAGTAGTGAACTTAGAAGACACCAGCGGATTCACACAGGAGAAAGGCCACATCGGTGCTCAGAGTGTGGGAAGAGTTTTCCTCAGAGAGGTCACCTCGTTAAACACCAGCGCATTCACACCGGAGAGAAGCCGTTTCAGTGCTCACAGTGTGGAAAGAGTTTTTCCCAGAGGGATAGTCTCCAGCAACACCAGTGGGTTCACACCGGAGAGAAGCCGTTTCTGTGCTCACACTGCGGGAAGGGTTTTACAGACAGTCGTGATTTCAGAAAACACCAGAGGATTCACACAGGCGAGAAGCCGTATCACTGCTCACAGTGTTGGAAGAGTTTTACGGAGAGTAGTAGTCTCATAAGACACCAGAGAGTTCATACGGGAGAGAAACCGTATCAGTGCTCAAAGTGTGGCAAGAGTTTTAGTCAGCAAAGTCACTTCCGAAAACATCAGCGAATTCACACAGAAGAGAGACCGTATCAGTGTACAGAGTGCAGGAAGACTTTTACTCGGAAGGACACGCTCAAAGTACACCATCGCGTTCACACTAGAGACAAATCCTGTATGGAGTGTGGGAGGAGTTTTACTGACAGCGGTGAACTCAAAAGACACCAGTGCGTTCATACTGTAGAGCGGTCGTAGTACTATTTACAGTAGAATCTCAATGGTGCAGTGGTGGTTTCTTCCCTGTGTAACTTTACACGTCGCAGGACGGAACACCATACTAATGCATGTCCAAGTTGCACACGTTGAAAGGCTAAAATTCAATAATGTAATAATCAATTTAATGATTTATTTAAAGTAATTAGGTATATTTACATTTTTACTGTACTTGCGTCCAGTTTTCATGTATCAGTACTTTCCTGGAGTAGTTTTATTATTGGATACTTTTTACTTGTACTCCACTACATCCTACAACACATCTGTACTTTTTACTTCACTATATTTCTCCATGGCATCATGTCACATAACCACAGTGATATGTACCATTTGAAGTGGTAATATCGCCACCCGCTGGTTCTTATATGTAATTATTATGTATGATTTGCATTTGCTTGGAGAAACATTTAACTGTGTACGAGGTTTTTGAAATCAGAATTCGGTTTAAATTCAGAATTCTAATTTTTGTGTCATGTACACAACCATACACAATATGATATTTAGTGAAATGCTTGTACGACTGTTCATGACCCAAAAAAGGAAAGAAATATGATAAAATAAGAATATAGAAAGATTTTTCTACAATAAGAGAACAGAACAATTGCACTAAGAAAAGAACGTAAAATTTTAAATCTGCAACTTTACAGATTTACAGTTACAATAAAATAAAAATAGAAATATATAAAATGTATAAATGATTGTGAAATATAAATATAGAACATTTAAGAGGATATAAAAGCAGCAGTATAAGTGAAACATGAAGTTTGAAATGAAGTGATGTGTGTGTGTGTGTGAGAGACAGCAGCAATGTTATTGTCCTCATTTTATGTGTAAACAAGAACCAGCAACCTATGAGTCATGCGTAATGTGGTGAGTAATGTAATGTGCTCCATCGCACAGGTGGGAAGGGAATAAAGCATCTCTGATCAGTTCAATCCGATGTCCTGTTCAGGTTGAGAGCCCAAATAGCCTGCGAGAAGACGCTCCTCAGGCTCTCGGTGTTGGCCTTCAGGGCGTGGAAGAGCTTTTGCAGACAGTGAAGAAATGGCATGTTCATAGGCTGGAAGCAGAGAGAGATTCCTTTAGGCTATGGTGACCGAGTACAAGCTCAGTACTTTTGATATTTAAGTAAATTTAAAAGTGAGTATTTTGTACTTTTACTCAAGTATAAATGTAAATGGATGACTTTTAATTGAATGATATTTTACCTGGGGAATCTACTACAGGATTTGTGTACTTCACCCATCACTGGTTGTTTACCCCATGGTATGGCTATAAATGCAGAACCAGATGTTCTGCTTACATTTTCAGAACTCTTTCCGTATGATATGCAGAAACAAGCCCTGCTATATTTTGACTAAAATTAAACATATTCAGACTGAGGGTTTTGCCTGTCATAATATATACATTATAAAAAAGAAAATAAAAGGGTTCTTGAACAAGTTCTGATTCTTGTTGATTAAAATGAACCATCTTGCTGTATGAACTTTTGTTGAGCTAAATATGCCACAGCCTAACTGAGAGTCGTTTGCTCGTTTGACACGTGACTCCCATAGACGCCATGCGGTGCAATAGATTCAAAAGAACGAATGACTCAGACTGGAAGACATAAGAGGTGAGCTGCTCATTCTGTTTATTATAATATGTCCTTAGTTACATTTTAATATTTTCATAACTGGAACTATAGCCAAAATTTGTGTATGTAGACATATTGGGGGATTTTTCATTGAAAATGCAACGTTTTAATTTATTTCTGATCAAAAGAACGAAATGACTCAAAAAAAGATTCGTTAATTTTGATGAACGAGGTTCAAATAACCGAGACACTAAAATGATTCGTACTTCCCATCACTAGTGTCGAAGTTAGTTCCCCCATCAGGATGCGCCTTTTTTTTTTTTTTTGTCTATATATATATATATATATATATATATATATATACAGACACATACACACACACATATACTCCCAACAGAATTATCTATCGATCTATCTATATAACTATATCTATATTCCTTATTTCTAATAAAAAATAAATTAATTTAACTAAGGTTTTTGGCAGTTGGGAAATCCTTTTCTTCCTTACATTTCCAGTACCTATTGGGAAAGTCCACCATTTCAAGGATAGTACATGAAACATGTTGTGTACTATGGGAATGTCTCCAGTCTCTTGTTATGCCAGAGCCAACAGAACAGCTAAAGACTGATATCGCTGAAGGAATCTACAAGAGATCCCAGTTCCCCAAGAGTAATTCCATCTCAAATCAACCAGTGGGAGAGAAATTTTCCACCATCACTTCTCAGATTTTGCTGATTTTTTTCACCAATTGTTGGTATTGGCATGAAAATGAAACCCCAAATTTTTTTGTCCCAACTCCCGCTCGTTAAAAAATGGCAGGCATCTTGATTTTTGGCCTCGACGTGCTTCAAGATGTGCCACGCCCCTTTTTGAAATCCTCTTTTCCTTGATAGCTCACTTGCTATATGTCATATGTATATTATGTAATTTTTCATGTAGATTCAGATTCTGCAATCAGAATTTAGCTATCTCTTGCGGGTATGGATATATTTCTGAAAAAAACATTTTTGGGGGGTACCCCTTTTCGACCCCCCAGAACTCAAGGTCTGCATGTATATATGTTACTCAAAAAAATAGGGGCTACTTCACATCACCTCATCTTGAAAATAAATAAAAAAACAGGGGTGTGTTATGCCCTGTTTTATAGAAATCATCAAAAATTAATTGTTCAGGTTTTGATAATGTTTTACGATTTGATACACATTTTCTATACAGAGAATGTAGATGGATCAACACAATAGGTCTTATCTACCAGTAAATGGGTCATTTTATGGTGGTACATGTAAGATACATGTATCACTGTCAAACAGTATCCTGTAACTGAACCATTCAGGTTCATACTGATCAGAAAGTTGAATTATCTCCAACCAACTCCACGAGTGACCACGCATTCAAGGAACTTGGTGATGGCATCATCTTTTTCTTGGTACTAATTAAGTGCAGAAAAACAAAAGCAGGTGAGTGCGTTTCATTTATGTTAATTTATTTACTGAATCTTTCCAATGTAGTGTGTTGTCTTAATCACAATCTGATTACAAAGACTTGATGGCAAAGTTTGTCTGTTCTTTGGATTCTCGTGACTTTATGTTGCACAGGTGTGAGCAGTGGCCGCCTAAATCAAAACTCTGATTATCTTGATGGTATATTTGAAAATGCTGATTTGGACCCAGATGACACTGTTCAGTTCAAGCAGTGGAGTCATGAAAGCCATGGCAAAATTACTGACATGTCTTTGTCAGTGTCTGATTTCATTATGAGACTTTGTGAAAAATGTGACTCCTGCACAGCTCATCAGTATACAGCCAAGGCCCAAGCTGCTTATTTGAAAGAACTGAAAGAGAAACTTCCCATTGGAGTGGAGGTTGTTATCCTCATGGATTTTGCCAAATGAAACTATTATTTCATTTGGCAGGACGCTGTTCAAGGTTTTCATTGGGATACGTCCCAGGTGACTCTGCATCCCTTCCTGGTTTACTATAGGGATGAGAGTGAAAACGATGGTTCACTAAGTTACAAAAGTTTTTGTGTTGTCAGTAATGAAAGGGAACGCAATGCTATTGTTGTTCACAAGTTTATTAAGATTCTCATGAATCCACTGAAAGTTCTTATACGTACCAAATTTAAATCATGTGCATTACTTCTCAGATGGTGCAGCCCGCCAGTACAAGAATTATACAAATTGTACAAATTTGTGGAGGCATTTCCTAGCAAAAATGACTTTGGTAGCTACAAAGTGCATGTCTTTCCTAGTTGATATTATTTGTGTCACTGCAACTTGACAGGTCTCCTAAATGTACATGTAGACTTTTGGTCTTATTCCATGAAGTCATTTTGTGGGCTTTGTTCATTCAGAATCAGATACCCAGGGTGATGAAACAAAAACTGATTGGTGATTTTTGCTACAAGACCCTTTAGTCTAAAATGTCCTTTCAGTATAGAGAGATGAATAATTTCATTATCAGTCTTTGACTAGATATGCATTACAGAAGAATTTGAGGTAACTTCCACTTTGAAAAGAGCAGATTTTATGAGTATGCATTAAGTATTCTACAGATATTGCTGTACATTTGTGTGTGTCAAATCATAAAATGTTGCAAAACCTGGACAATAAATTTTTGATTATTTCTATAAAACAGGGCATAACACACCCCTGGTTTTTATTTATTTTCAAGATGAGGTGATGTGAAGTAACCCCTATTTTTTTGAATAACATATATACATGCAGACCTTGGGTTCTGGGGGGTCAAAAAGGGGTACCCCAAAAAATGTTTTTTCAGAAATAATTTTGTACATCAAAGGGAAGGCTACATGTCTGCAGACTGAAGGACTTCAGTGTTCAAACTGTTTGCAGCACGTGTGGTCAGGACCAGATTTGCTGAATACTTTATGTCCCCTGCAGGAGAGCTTGCATGGCAGTATTCAAAAATGTTATGTGCATGAATAATGTCTTTGGTTTGACAAGAACCTTTTTTCAAAAATATTTAATCAAACTGTTTTTGAAAACAATCAAATAAAGAATCAGTACTTAAAGAATACTGTTTACCATTAACAGTTTGTAAACAATAACACTTGAACAAATAGCACATTGTGCTAACATTTACTGTACTAAACATTTACAGAGCATGGCTCAGATGCTCCTGGGTGAGCAGCATTCGTTGCTGAAGCCAATTGCTCAGAGATGGTGGTGGGACAGGTGTGTGGGGGATTGTTAATGTCATGAGTGCTTATTCCGGAGTACACTGAAGGGGATGGTGGAGGAGGGTAAAATGTGTATGTGTTGTGGGAAGAGGATGCAGGAAAGGTTGGTGATTGTAAGTGTGATGTGTGTTGCATGGATGTTGAGGGTTGTTTACAACTTTGACGAGATGTGTAAAGTGCTCTGTAAACACATTGCATTATTTCCATTTTAGCTGTTATTAATTTGTCCTCTGGTAGTTGCCGTAAGTCTCCCTCAAGAGATTTTAAAAATGCAGACACATTATCCATCTTTGAAGACTCACGGCATTTGTCGAGACTGTCTTTCATCTGGTCAATTACCATCATGATGTCCAGATCAGGTATCTTCTTCTCTGCACGGCGTGGCTTCACTTTAGTTTTCCGTGAAGTGCGTAGGAGTGGAGTGCTGTGCCTCTGCACTTCTTCTGGATTCTTGGTTTCTCTGTCATCCACATGTGTGACTTCACTTCCTGGTATTGACATACTATGATCGGATATGTCACTGTCATATACATTTCCACTAGTCCTGCACAAAATAGTTATGGTTTGTTGTTACTTTTCACAGTAAGAAAAGGTATTTCACAGAATGATTAACATCAATCAGTGGCGGCTGCTCTAAGACTACAAGGGAAGCTCAGCTTCCTCTACTATGTCAGTAAATATATTGTCGTATTTATATTGGTTTTAATAAAAGTGCGCTAGAATGCGTCCAACTTCATGACTAGCACGTTCAGAATCAGGTATTTATTGTAGATTGTTTGACAGTTTTCTTGTCCTACATTTCCGTGCAGCACAGCGCGTTAAACCCTCCTGAAGCCCAGCTTCACTGGAGCGCTATAGGCAGCACAGAGGAGCTTTTTTCACTGCAGAAAAGCTGGACGGTAATTGGATAAATGCACCACAATCGTCACTTCAGTCTCATGCGGATTTGCAGGTGAAGTGGTGCGACGAACTGCTTAACTCTATTGTTTGCTGGTGATATAAACCATTTTTGTTTGTACAAATCATACTTAAAAAAAAAAAAAAAAAAACATATAGCGTTGACTTTGCTCCTTGTTTCAGCATTGTAAACTTAGTTCGTTTATATACAGTAATTAATGTAGCTCGTGGAAGGAGACATTAGCCAGCTAGCTTCCCCTGTTTCAAAAGCTAACAGCCGCCACTGACATCAATATAACCAGTGCAACTGCAACAGATAGAAAACAACATGCGTGTATTTCAAAAATAAAACAAATTGCAAAAATAAAGAGGAATAAGAAAACATAAGTACTTACTGTCTCTTTTCTGTGGAAGACTTTAAAAACAGCATTTCCTCAAATAATGGATGTGATTTGTTCCTCTTTGTTGAACCTATTCCACTCCTTTCCTCATTCATGTTCTTCATATCCTTTCTGAATCTGTCTCGGAGTGACTTCCACCTTTTCTTCAGTTTTTTTACTGTAAGGACAGGAAATCTATCAAACATTTTTCATACAAATAAAATCACAACAAACATACCCGTTTATTTCTACTCACCGTCTTCGTTTTTTTCCCTGTCAGATTTATTTCCCCATTCTTGTAGAAGCTTCTGAGCAATAGACTCCCACGCCTTGGCCTTCTTATAACAGTCACTGTAGTGTGGTAACGTGATGTCCCAAATCAGCGGCCTCTGCTCCACTTCCTGCACGAGCTGCGCTGGATCTACTTCGTCCGACATTTTTGTTTTTTCCCGCATTTCCCTTTGTTTAGCACGTAGGATCATGGGATATATCCGGTCCTCCGAAGCGTAAAATGAACTCGAAGAAAAGAACTAGAAGCGTTTTCCTTGCGTTCGATGCGATTTGAAAAAGAAAAAGCTGCATGCAACGTTTTTTGACTCCGTATAACCAAACGCACGCCACCAAAGCCCGTGTGAACTCTCTCACTAACTCCAACGTGTAGAAAACACTCAGCGCTTCATCCGCGCCCACCGCACACTACGGCCGCCCGGATCTAGTGCATGAAGTCCCATGTGAGTGCACTAGTCCTCCAGTAGGTGTCGCTGTGAGCGTTTCGGTCGCGTTCCTCCACACATTCCCAGAAGCAGAAGAAGCCGTGCTGCAGTGTTGCTGATTGATGAGCTGAGCTTCTCCGACTCTACTAATCATCTTTACATTCCAATATTTCTGACCGGGTTTTACCCCCACAGTTCCATCTGATCCGTTGTGGGTGTATTTGAGGTGGTTAACTGCGTTCTGCTGTAAAGCTCAAGGTAAGTTACACTCGGCTAACAGTGGCTCAGTCCTAAATGGGCTTCTACTTCCTATGCTAGTGCACTACACAGGCTGGAACATAGTGCTGTTTACCTCACACACACTCTGTAGGGCACTAGAACATAGTGCTGTTTACCTCACACACACTCTGTAGGGCACTAGAACATAGTGCTGTTTATCTCACACACACACACTCTGTAGGGCACTAGAACATAGTGCTGTTTATCTCACACACACACTCTGTAGGGCACTAGAACATAGTGCTGTTTACGTCACACACACACTGTAGGGCACCAGAACATAGTGCTGTTTACCTCACACACACACTCTGTAGGGCACCAGAACATAGTGCTGTTTACCTCACACACACTCTGTAGGGCACCAGAACATAGTGCTGTTTACCTCACACACACTCCATAAACCAAGATTAGAGTATAAACCAGGCTTATTTCGGTTAGTCAGGCTTATTTTTGGTAGATTCAGTTCCATAAATCAAACTTAAAAAAGTTCAAACTCAGTTACCCCGGCAACTTATGCTGGCAAATGAACCTGGTCCGGGGCAGGCTAACTGTCTCGCTTATTTAAGCGGTGTCTCAAAAAATCTCCGACGTGTGGGAACATATTCCCTAAAGATCGTTCCGTCAGTTTAATTTCCGCGCTCTCGCTAATCATGTCGTGTAATAAAAAAATATTAAGCCTATACAAATCATGGAATTATCTCCAAAATAATTTAAATACAATCGTAAGCATATTAAAAAAGGTCAAACATGAAATGCAATGACTGAAAACAGAAAATCAGAAAATCATAAATTCATAAATTCACATGAACAGTTACACAAAAAAGCCTTATTACATTTACCAAAATAATAATCATAATAATAATAATAATAAAAAACGAGATGTCAGCTTAATTGCCTAATGAAGGTCAGGCCTATTTAAGCAGTACTGAGTGAGACCAACACCTGCATGGAGATTCAGAAGGAAAGAGAAACAGAGAAGCCCCAGTACGTAATTATGGCCTGTCCATTTATTGAAGACCCTGTGGATGAGGGTGCACGGATATTAGAAAGAGCTTTCAGACCACCAGCCCCAAGGGTCTTTAGGGACAGAGTAAACCCTCTTGCCTTCCCAGATGACTACCTGTGGAAGAGATACCGGTTCAGCAGACCCAGCATAGTCTACCTATAGAGCTGTTGGAACCACACCTCAGCAAACCCACACGGCGAAGGCAATGCCTGACCACAGTGCAATCTGTCTTTATTGCACTGCGTTTCTTCGCCAGTGGGACATTCCTCTACAGTGTTGGTGATGCTGAGCATTTAAAGCAACCGTATGCCGTGAAATAAGGATGGTCTACCTTTCTCTGAGGCAATATTTAAATATTTATATCACCTTTCCTGGCCATCTACCAACACAGAGGATTACTGGTATGTGACAGTTAAAGTAGACTTAAAAATGTATATGCCTGTATTAAGCTAAATTTGTTCCTCATGTTTTCCCCAATGTCTTGGGTGCTGTGGGTGGCACCCACATCAAAATACAGGCCCCAGCTGGACCAACTGAGGCAGACTATGTGAACAGGAAATCTTTCTATAGCCTCAATGTACAGGTCTGTAGATTGGCAATAACTCCATACATTGCCAGTTATTTTGCTCTGAACTTGACATTGTTCATCAATTCATATAATGAGCAATCTTAAATTAATGCTCTGCCAGACAAAATATGCTACATCACTAAATCCACTCTCTGTGTTCAGATGATCTGTGACAGCAACTGCCTAATTACTAATGTTGAGGCAAAATGCACAGGCTCTGTCCATGTCTCCAGGATCTTTCGAGCATCCTCACTGGCACAGAGAAGAAGGCAAGAGAACATTTCAAGCAAGGGTTTTTACTTCACAAGCATTTTTCATGGAAACTAGTGATCATAATTTTAAAAGATAAATAGTTGTAACAGTCAGTAGGCACACATAACTTTATAAGTCTTCATATATATATATATATATTAGTCTTGAACTGGAGTGTCACAGCATATGTAATTGATACCTTCTTTTGCAGGGGAGTTTAATGGAGTCCTGTTTGGGGACAGGGGTTATATGTCTGCATGCTCAGTATGGACACTTTTTCCTTTATTCACATTGTCCAGAACAGACGGCATTTCAGAACTAGAGATGGTCTAATTAGTAACTTTTTTTAAAACATTAACATAACATCTTTTCATGTAAAATACACTTTCCCAATAAATAAATAAAACAAAAGAATAATTTGAACAAGTTGGAATACTTTATTCAAGGTGCAGAAACATGTCCGTGTATTAAATCACCATGAGCAGCGTTTGCTCAGCAGCGGAGACACAAACAGGCAGGTTGGAATGGGTGGAGAAAAGTGTCAGGTGTGTTGTGCGATAAAAGAGCATCAGGGAGAATGAAAGGAAAGGTGTACAGGACAGTGGTGAGACCAGCGATGCTCTACGGCTTAGAGACAGTGGCACTGAAGAAAAGACAGGAGGCAGAGCTGGAGGTAGCAGAGCTGAAGATGTTGAGGTTCTCTTTGGGAGTGACAAGGATGGATAGGATCAAGAATCAGTTCATCAAAGGGACAACCCATGTGAGATGTTTTGGAGATAAAGTCAGAGAGGCCAGATTGAGGTGGTTTGGACATGTTCAGAGGAGAGTGTGAATATATCGGTAGAAGGATGCTGAGGTTGGAACTGCCAGGCAGGAGGTCTAGAGGAAGACCAAAGAGGAGATTTATGGATGCAGTGAGAGAAGACATGAAGTTAGTTGGTGTGAGAGAAGAGGATGCAGAGGATAGGGTTAGATGGAGGCAGATGATTCGCTGTGGCGACACCTGAAAGGGAACAGCCGAAAGACAAAGAAAGAAGAAGATTAGTAATTAGGCAGTTGCTGTCACAGATCATCTGAACACAGAGAGTGGATTTAGTGATATAGCATATTTTGTCTGGCAGAGCATTCATTTAAGATTGCTCATTATATGAATTGATGAACAATGTCAAGTTCAGAGCAAAATAACTGGCAATGTATGGAGTTATTACCTGTACATTGAGGCTATGGAAAGATTTCCTGTTGTGGGTGCCACCCACAGCACCCAAGACATTGGGAAAACCCGAGGAACAAATTTAGCTTAATACAGGCATATCAATTTTTAAGTCTACTTTAACTGTCACATACCTGCTATTGCATAAAAGTTCTCCTTGATCCTCTGTGTTGGTAGATGGCCAGGAAAGGTGATATAAATATTTAAATATTGCCTCAGAGAAAGGTAGACCATCCTTATTTCACGGCATACGGTTGCTTTAAATGCTCAGCATCACCAACACTGTAGAGGAATGTCCCACTGGCGAAGAAACGCAGTGCAATAAAGACAGATTGCACTGTGGTCAGGCATTGCCTTCACCGTGTGGGTTTGCTGAGGTGTGGTTCCAGCAGCTCATATAGGTAGACTATGCTGGAGTGGCAGAGAATGATGTTCGAGTGGTGCAGGACATGTCTTAGAGCGCTAAGACAGTGGTGAGATGTGCTGTAGGTGTGACAGAAGAGTTCAAGGTGAAGGTGGGTTTGCTGAGGTGTGGTTCCAACAGCTCATAGGTAGACTATGCTGGGTCTGCTGAACCGGTATCTCTCCCACAGATAGTCCTTTGGGGAAGGCAAGAGGGTTTACTCTGTCCCTAAAGACCCTTGGGGCTGGTGGTCTGAAAGCTCTTTCTAATATCCGTGCACCCTCATCCACAGGGTCTTCAATAAATGGACAGACCATAATTACGTACTGGGGCTTCTCTGTTTCTCTTTCCTTCTGAATCTCCATGCAGGTGTTGGTCTCACTCAGTACTGCTTAAATAGGCCTGACCTTCATTAGGCAATTAAGCTGACATCTCGTTTTTTATTATTATGATTATTATTTTGGTAAATGTAATAAGGCTTTTTTGTGTAACTGTTCATGTGAATTTATGAATTTATGAATTTCTGATTTTCTGTTTTCTGTCATTGCATTTCATGTTTGACCTTTTTTAATATGCTTACGATTTTATTTAAATTATTTTGGAGATAATTCCATGATTTGTATAGGCTTAATAATTTTTTATTACACGACATGATTAGTGAGAGCGCGGAAACTAAACTGACGGAACGATCTTTAGGGGATATGTTCCCACACGTCGGAGATTCTTTG
The DNA here is from genome assembly GCA_030522415.1 of Channallabes apus. Classification (NCBI taxonomy): domain Eukaryota; kingdom Metazoa; phylum Chordata; class Actinopteri; order Siluriformes; family Clariidae; genus Channallabes; species Channallabes apus. The sequence goes on from CM060112.1 coordinate 1,388,431, forward strand.
AGACACCGCTTAAATAAGCGAGACAGTTAGCCTGCCCCGGACCAGGTTCATTTGCCAGCATAAGTTGCCGGGGTAACTGAGTTTGAACTTTTTTAAGATTGATTTATGAAACCGAATCTACCAAAAATAAGCCTGACTAACCGAAATAAGCCTGGCTTATACTCTAATCTTGGTTCATGGAACAGCCCCCTGTAGTCTGGTTCTCTTGGTTTGGACCAAAGCACAAATTATGCATATGATGTGGTGTCTTTATACTGTAAATACAGGCAAAATAATCTACAACTATTTTAATTCTAAATGTATTTCTCCATATTTTGATATACAGGTCCTTCTCAAAAAATTAGCATATTGTGATAAAGTTCATTATTTTCTGTAATGTACTGATAAACATTAGACTTTCATATATTTTAGATTCATTACACACAACTGAAGTAGTTCAAGCCTTTTATTGTTTTAATATTGATGATTGTGGCATACAGCTCATGAAAACCCAAAATCCCTATCTCAAAAAATTCTCTAAACGAGCTATTAACCTAATCATCTGAATCAACTAATTAACTCTAAACACCTGCAAAAGATTCCTGAGGCTTTTAAAAACTCCCAGCCTGGTTCATTACTCAAAACCGCAATCATGGGTAAGACTGCCGACCTGACTGCTGTCCAGAAGGCCATCATTGACACCCTCAAGCAAGAGGGTAAGACACAGAAAGACATTTCTGAACGAATAGGCTGTTCCCAGAGTGCTGTATCAAGGCACCTCAGTGGGAAGTCTGTGGGAAGGAAAAAGTGTGGCAGAAAACGCTGCACAACGAGAAGAGGTGACCGGGCCCTGAGGAAGATTGTGGAGAAGGACCGATTCCAGACCTTGGGGGACCTGCGGAAGCAGTGGACTGAGTCTGGAGTAGAAACATCCAGAGCCACCGTGTACAGGCGTGTGCAGGAAATGGGCTACAGGTCGCAGATTTTGCATGTCATTCGGAAATCAAGGTGCCAGAGTCTGGAGGAAGACTGGGGAGAGGGAAATGCCAAAATGCCTGAAGTCCAGTGTCAAGTACCCACAGTCAGTGATGGTCTGGGGTGCCATGTCAGCTGCTGGTGTTGGTCCACTGTGTTTTATCAAGGGCAGGGTCAATGCAGCTAGCTATCAGGAGATTTTGGAGCACTTCATGCTTCCATCTGCTGAAAAGCTTTATGGAGATGAAGATTTCATTTTTCAGCACGACCTGGCACCTGCTCACAGTGCCAACACCACTGGTAAATGGTTTACTGACCATGGTATTACTGTGCTCAATTGGCCTGCCAACTCTCCTGACCTGAACCCCATAGAGAATCTGTGGGATATTGTGAAGAGAAAGTTGAGAGACACAAGACACAAGAATCTGCAAAAGGATTCCCGACCAAGTATTGAGTGCAGAACTGAACATAATTATTTGAAGGTTGACTTTTTTTGTATTAAAAACACTTTTCTTTTATTGGTCGGATGAAATATGCTAATTTTTTGAGATAGGGATTTTGGGTTTTCATGAGCTGTATGCCACAATCATCAATATTAAAACAATAAAAGGCTTGAACTACTTCAGTTGTGTGTAATGAATCTAAAATATATGAAAGTCTAATGTTTATCAGTACATTACAGAAAATAATGAACTTCATCACAATATGCTAATTTTTTGAGAAGGACCTGTATATGATATTATTAATATTATAGTAATATACATCATAGTACTTTTCTTTTTCTGAAGCGTGTATAATTTTTTTGACTCTGTATGCGTAATAAAAACAAACATTAATAAAATAAATAAATACAATTATATAAATAAGTAATGGAAGCCGTGATCTTTATTTCTGTGATAGACTCCCTGCTCGCTCCTATGTCTGCCTGCCGATCCGAGTGTTCGATAGTCCAGCACGGCTGAGTTCAATGACTGGAGCGCTCAAAACACATGATATTTCGTTAGTGGTTCTCAAACTTTTTCTGTCATTCCCCACTTAAGGGGGTGAGCGAATGTTCAAGCCCCACTTGTCAACAAAATAATCATGAAATCGGCTTTTTCATTGAAATATCAATTTCTAAACCAATAAGATCAAACACCAAGTTCAAAACAGATAAAATACACGTGCAATTGTTATAAAAGGCTTATATGGAGCGATATCGCGGACAATATTCAAATGCAATTGCAAATAGCATTTGCAATTGCGTTTCCCAGATGTGGACGCACAAACTGTGCCATAATTCAAATGCAATTGCAAACTTTGCATTACCGTTTGCTGATTCGCCTTTGCGAGCGCACACTGACTGCCAAATTTCAAGTCCATTTGTATTTCCCAGGTCTTACACGTCATGAACCTGTCATATTTAAATAGTAAAATAAATCTCCACGTTTGCTTTTTCACTTTCTCTGCCGGCCAAAATTCAAACGCAACCGATAATCCATTTGCAATTGCATTTCCAACACGTTACACAGAAACCTGTCAATCAGCGTCAGGGGCGGGTCTATACTGTGGGGCGGGATTGTATGGGGAGTGACGTCACTCGCACTCGCCGACCAAGAGGGGGATATTTGAGCACTGGAGGTGAACCGAGATTATCTCATTTGTTTATCAAGAAATAAACACACAAAAATGACAAATCGCATATTTTGTTGCTCCGAAGTTTTTACAAATAAAAATATTTTTAGATCTTCTCCTGTTACAGCCTGCTGGAGCTAAATCTTTCAGAAACGCTGCGTACCGGTGTTATGCGCTAAAATGCCTCCCTGCCACTGATTGCACCCCCACAAAATCTCTGTCAAATATTCATATTATTATTATCAAATATAATATGAGTATTATCACGAAGCGATTTTTATTATAAATAAGAAATATAAAAATATACATGTACAACCCCTGGCAAAAATTCTGGAATCACCCTCTCAGAAGATGAAAAAAACAAAGAAAGATAACTATAGTCAATGACAACTGTTTTAACAGCTCAAACAGAGGAAAAAAATATGGAATCACCATGCACTTTGCATTTCTACAACTGCTAATTAGTCTACAGTTAAAAAAGAGTGCTTGCACACATTAGGGATGTGTTGAACCAAGATGATTGACATAACTCATAGCTCCAACACGAGAGATGTCAGTTGAAACAAAGGAGAGAATTATCAAACTTCTTGAAGAAGGTAAATCTTCATGGAATGTTGCAAAAGATGTTGGTTGTTCCCAGTCAGCTGTGTCTAAAATCTGGACCAAGTACAAATCAAATGGAAAGGTTGTAAAAGGGAAGCGTACTGGTAGACCAAGAAAGACATCAAAGCGCCAAGACAGAAAACTTAAAGCAATATGACTTGAAAACAGAAAATACACAACAAAACAAATGAGGAACAAATGGGCAGAAAGTGGAGTCAATGTCTGTGAGCGGACAGTAAGAAATCGCCTAAAAGAAATGGGATTTACATACAGAAAAGCCAAAAGAAAACCATCATTAACATCTAAACAGAAAAAAAACAAGGGTTCAGTGGGCTAAAGAAAGCCAATCTTGGACTGCGGATGACTGGATGAGAGTTAGATTCAGTGATGAATCACGAATCTGCATTGCGCAGGGTGATGATGCTGGAACTTTTGTTTGGTGCCGTTCCAATGAAATTTATAAAGACAACTGCCTGAAGAAAACATGCAAATTTCCACAATCATTATTGATATGGGGTTGTATGTCAGGTAAAGGTATGGGAGACATGACAGTCATTACATCTTCTATAAATGCACAAGTTTATGTTGAGATTTTGGACACTTTTCTTATTCCATCAATTGAAAGGATGTTTGGTGATGGTAGCATCATTTTTCAGGATGATAATGCATCGTGCCATAGGGCAAAATCTGTGAAAACATTCCTACAGGAAAGACATATAATGTCAATGGCATGGCCTGCAAATAGTCCGGACCTTAATCCAATTGAAAATCTGTGGTGGAAATGAAAGAAAATGGTCCAGGACAAGGCTCCAACCTGCAAAGCTGATCTGGCAACTGCAATAAGACAAAGCTGGAGACAGACTGATGAAGTATACTGTTGGACATTAGTTAAATCCAGGCCTCAGAGAATTCAAGCTGTTATAAAAGCCAGAGGTGCTGCAACAAAGTACAAGTAGTGTTTTTATTTGGTGATTCCATATTTTTTTTCCTCTGTTTGAGTTGTTAAAACAGTTGTCATTGACTATAGTTATCTTTCTTTGTTTTTTTTTTTAAGTGTTTTATACAGCCAGAGGTTTGGATTGTTGAGTGAAAATAGTTTTGTGGCATGTATGTGCCTGTTTTTTTTCTACACAATTAAACATTTGAATGAACATCTTCTGAGAGGGTGATTCCAGAATTTTTGCCAGGGGTTGTATATGAAAATAATATATAATTAATATATTTTCCCCCTATACTACATGTTTTTTTTTTATATAGATTATTTTATAATCAAATTCGTTTGGTGCAATTTGTAAATCATAAACCTATTAATTTATGTTGTAATATAATATTTGATAGAGGTTATGTTGGGGGGGGGGGCAATCCGTGGCAGGGAGGCATTTTAGCGCATAACACCGGTACGCAGCGTTTCTGAAAGATTTAGCTCCAGCAGGCTGTAACAGGAGAAGATCTAAAAATATTTTTATTTGTAAAAACTTCTCTGTCCACTCCGGAGCAAGAAAATATGCGATTTGTCATTTTTGTGTGTTTATTTCTTGATAAACAAATGAGATAATCTCGGTTCACCTCCAGTGCTCAAATATCCCCCTCTTGGTCGGCGAGTGCGAGTGACGTCACTCCCCATACAATCCCGCCCCACAGTATAGACCCGCCCCTGACGCTGATTGACAGGTTTCTATGTAACGTGTTGGAAATGCAATTGCAAATGGATTAGCGGTTGCGTTTGAATTTTGGCCGGCAGAGAAAGTGAAAAAGCAAACGTGGAGATTTATTTTACTATTTAAATATGACAGGTTCATGACGTGTAAGACCTGGGAAATACAAATGGACTTGAAATTTGGCAGTCAGTGTGCGCTCGCAAAGGCGAATCAGCAAACGGTAATGCAAAGTTTGCAATTGCATTTGAATTATTAGTTTTGAGCGTACGCTCTTCATTATCAATAAAGAAAAACATGAATTAGAATAGGTACTTTCCTGTTACTTTCCACTAATTTCCTCCCGTTCATTGCGCCCCACCTGTCATGTCTGCATTCCCCACTAGTGGGGCCCCACACTTTGAGAACCACTGCGTTAATCCGTCTCATTATTGTTCATTTGTGAACATTTCGCATGCGCTCTTAGTACAGAAGGACTCCGTTCATTAACATTACATGCACTCCTGTACTCGTTATCAATTAATTCGATTTATATTGATGTTGAAAAATGAGAATCGATTTTAGCAATGCCACAGGGTATCTCAAGCCTGATGCGGTGGACAGGCTTGTGTTTCTTGCTAAAAACATGTAAAATGCTGTCAGGCACCTGTTTGATTTTAATTAACATGTAAGTTGCATGTGGTTCATAATTGTTTTTCTTTAGTGATAAGAAAAAACTATTTTTCCCCCTATTTGTATTTTATAAAAAGTAATTTAGGTCTGCAGCTTGCACTTTACCAATCCCTCATAATGTATTTTGCTAGAATAACCCATACTGTTTATAAAGTCTGCACTTTATTAATCCCCAAAAGAAGTATGTATGTTGTAACAAGAAAACTTGTTAGTGAAAGAAAGTTTGCAGTTTTAGTCCAAATAAGCAGTTCATGTTTGGTTATATTGTTTTTGTTTAAAAAAAAATAAATTCTTATACCCTCTACTGTTTTATTCATTTTATTTACTTTAAGAAAAATAATAATTTGAATTTGAATTTTTATCTCAAAAACTCATTCAATTTATAGGATATACAGGTGAAACTCGAAAAATTAGAATATTGTGCAAAAGTTCAGTAATGCAACTTAAAAGGCGAAACTAATTAATGAGAGAGAATCATTGCATGCAAAGCAAGATAGTTTAAGCCATGATTTGTCATAATTGAGATGATTATGGTTTACAGCTCATGAAAACCCAAATCCACAATCTCAGAAAATTTGAATATTGTAAAAAGGTTCAATATTCTAGGCTCAAAGTGTCCCACTCTAATCAGCTAATTAAGTCATAATACCTGCAAAGGTCTGCTCAGTCTGATTCAGTAGGAAGCACAATCATTGGAATGACTGCTGACCTGACAGTTGTGCAGAAACCCATCATTGACATCCTCCATAAGGAGGGAAAGCCTCAAAATGTAATTGCAAAAGAAGTTGAATGTTCCCAAAGTGCTTTATTAAAGCACATTTAATAGAAAGTTATGTGGAAGGGATGAAATGTGTGGACGAAAATGGTGCATAAGCAGCAGGGGTGACTGCAGCCAGGAGAGGATTGTCAGGAAAAGGCCATTCAGAAGTGTTGGGGATTTCACAAGGAGTGGACTGAGGCTGGAGTCAGTGCATTAAGAGCCACCACACACAGATGGATCCTGGACATGGGCTTCAAATGTCGTATTCCTCTTGTCAAGCTGCTCCTGAACAAGGAACAACGTCAGAAGCGTCTTACCTGGGCTAAAGAAAAAAAGAACTGGTCTGTTGCTCAGTGGTCCAAAGTCCTCTTTTCTGATGAAAGCAACTTTTGCATATCATTTGGAATTAAAGGACCCAGAGTCTCGGGGAAGAATGGCGAGGCACACACTGCAAGATGCTTGAAGTCCGGTGTGAAGTCTGTGTTTATTTGGGCAGTCTTGTCATCAGCATGGTGTTGGTCCACTGTGCTTCATTAAGTCCAGGGTCAACGCAGCCGTCTACCAGGTGATTTTGGAGCACTTCATGCTTCCTTCCGCAGGCGCAGACGAGCTTTATGGGGATGCTGACTTCATTTCCAGCAGGACTTGGCACCTGCCCACACTGCCAAAAGCACCAAAACCTGGTTCAATGACCGTGAGATTACTGTGCTTGATTGGCCAGCAAACTTGCCTGACCTGAACCCCATAGAGAATCTATGGGGTGTTGCCGAGAGCAAGTTGAGAGACTTGAGACCGAACAATGCATAAGAGCTGAAGGCTGCTATTGAAGCATCCTGGTCTTCCATAACGCCTCAGCAGTGCCACAGGCTGATAGCTTCCATGCCACACCGCGTTGAGGCAGTAATTGCTCAAAAGGAGCCCAAACCAAGAACTTTTGCATGATATTTAAATTTTTCGAGTGTCTCCTGTATCTAAAAGCTCTAACTCTGTCCATGGTGAATGTCCTCATATGCTCATTAAATTGAATATTTAACAAGGCAGTGTTTAATTTAATTTGTTTTCCCATTTTCAAAACCCGTCGAGTACCGTACTAACTAACATGCGTTAGGACTATTCTGTATCTGAAACATCCGATGTAGAGAAGGCAGCGTCAGGACCTTTCCTCACTCGCTGTCCGTCCAAACGCTGCCTTCTCTACATCGGATGTTTCAGATACAGAATCTTGCAGTGAAAGTTCTCAGGTGCGATCATCATTATCAGATAAAGCAGACTCGGTTCATTTACATACATTTTTGTCCATTATGCACATTTCAATCAAACCGCACCAGTTTTTGTTTGAAAGCGGACCGAGAGATTGACACATACCATGAAATATACCTGTGGTGGTAGCCCTCGTTTGTATACATACAACAAACACTACTGTAATATACACTAGTACTATGTGTTTGTGTGTGTATATAGGCCAAAAGTTTGGACACACCTTCACTCATTCAATGTTTCTTTATTTTAGATTAGATTAGATTCAACTTTATTGTCATTACACATGTACAGGTACAAGGCAACGAAATGCAGTTTAGGTCTAACCAGAAGTGCAATTAGCAGAAAGTGCAGGATAATGGTATAAGTTCTAAGTACACTTAAAAAGGGATATGTGCAGGGAGAAGCTATGGGTAACTATTACAGAAAGATATTATGTGAGCATAGTATACAGATTGTAAGTGACTATGATTATAAATTTACAGTGGATGAACAATATATACAAGTTGCTGTTAACTGTAGTTGGGAATTTGCAAATAGATATGAGCATAATGTACAGGTTGCTATTTTCTATAGACAGGAATTTACATATGATATGAACATAATGGACAGGAATTTACAAGTAGACATGTGCGAATATATACTCAATCAGAAGTTTACAAATGGGTTGTGCATGGATATTTGTATTTTCAAGCAGGTGTGTACATTGTAGTGCAGTCCATATTAAATAGTGTAATGTGTAAATAGTGTAATTGGAAGAGTATAGGGGTGTGTGAGGGGTGAGCAGGTGTCAGTGGGGGCAGAGTTCAATAAGGTGACAGCTCTGGGAAAGAAGCTGTTCCTCAGTCTGCTGGTTTTTGACCTGGGACACCTGAAGCGCCGACCAGAAGGCAGAAGAGAAAACAGTTTGTGGGCGGAGTGGGAGTAATACTGTACTTAAGAATACTGCATGCTCGATGCACAGTGTTTCTTTTGAATGTCCTCAATGGCTGAAAGTGGAGTCTCTATAATACGTTGGGCAGTTTTCACCACCCGCTACAGTTCCTCACGCTCAGCAACAGAGCAGCTTCCGTACCAAACTGTGACACAGTTGGTTATGATACTTTCTATTTACCATTTACATGGTAGATTCTCACTGAAGGCATCAAAACTATGAATGAACACATGTGGAGTTATGTACTTGACAAAAAACAAGAATTTAATTGTTTGTTGAAAATATGATTTGTAGAGTTTTCACTATAGTACAAGCTAAAGAGACTTTACAGACTAATTCTTTATTCTTTTATTGCCAAGTTCAATTCAATTCAATTTTATTTATATAGCGCTTTTAACAATGGTCATTGTCTCAAAGCAGCTTCACAAAAATGAAAGAAAATTTACAAAAAATGAAGAAAAAAAAATTTTGGAAAAGAAAATAATTGGAAGTGTGTATGTGTGAGAAAAATGTGCCTAGATAATAATAAGATGAATGAATGATGAATGAAATGTCTCTGATGAGCAAGCCAAGGGTGACGGCGACGGTGGCAAGGAAAAACTCCCTGAGATGGCATTAGGAAGAAACCTTGAGAGGAACCAGACTCAACAGGGAACCCATCCTCATCTGGGTGATAACAGATAGAAATGATATAACATCATGTGTGTTGTGCAGGTGAAAATTCAATATGACAGAAATTATTTAAATTGACATGAAGACCAGTTCAGCATAGGGACGAGTCAGTAGGTGCAGAGGGCAGATGAGGTCTGGATCACTGGAAGCACAGGAGCAGCATGTGTAGCTCCAACCATCATAAAGCTGAATCCAGCTGGAGCTGGTCCTTCTCTGGATGCCTCAGGAACCTCGCAGGGTCGGCCTTTGGGTTGAGAAATAGAAAAATACAGAACAGATGGGGAGAATTAGCGTAGTTGCCATTCGGGATCGGTGTACTGGAGTATGAGATTATGTGAGTTTATTAAGTTCCATCCTGTCCCAACTTTTTTAGAATTAGCGTTGTAGTTTTATATTCAGACTTTTGTCGGTCCAAATGCGGCAGCAGATTGGCAGAAAGATAGAGCACAATATTTATACTTCCTGGTGCACACAGAATAAAAATTTAATTGTAAATTTCTTTTCAGTGCCAAACCTGTTTTCAAAGCACTTTTATCAAACTCTGGAATAGATTCCATTCCAACAATATAAGGGAAATGATGCGGTTTAGGCAGAAAAGACCAAATATGAGGTGATGTTGTGTTCCAAACTGAAAAGTGTATTTGGGTGTTTATTTGTTAACATGATTGCATATTTATTTTTCTGTTACCAATAGGTGGTGTCCTGTTTTCATTCATATTGTGTGTGAATACATCCTTCCACAGGTGCCATAATGAAGTCAGAAAACACGGAATTTGAGATCCTGCAGCCAACCGAGAGCTCCAGTAGACACCAAAGTTCACCTGGTCCTGTTCACACCAAAACCTCTCACAGAGAAGTGCAAAACCAAGTTCATCAGTGTCCTCACTGTGGTAAGAGTTTCAGTAATAGAAGAAATCTCAAGACGCATGAGGTCGTTCACACTGGAGAGAAGCCGTATCACTGCTTAGACTGCGGGAAGAGTTTCACACAGAAGGGTAATCTCCAGCAGCACCAGCGCATTCACACAGGACAGAAGCTGTATCGTTGCTCAGAATGTGGGAGGAGTTTTACCCAGAGGGGTACGCTCCACCAACACCAGCGCATTCACACCGGAGAGAAGCCGTATCAGTGCTCACAGTGTGGGCAAGGTTTTGCTGCGAGTAGTAGTCTCATGAGACATAAGCGTATTCATGCGGGAGAGGAGCGGTATCAGTGCTCAGAGTGTGAGAAGAGTTTCACCATCATCAGTAATCTGATACGACACCAGCGCGTTCACACCGGAGAGAAACCGTATGAATGCTCAGAGTGCGGGAAAGGTTTTACAGACAACAGGAATCTGATGAAACATCAGAGGATTCACACAGCAGAGAAAATGTATCGCTGTGAGGAGTGTGGGAAGACGTGTAAAAGAAAGGACAACCTCCAAGTCCACCAACGCATTCACACTGGAGCCAAACCCTATTACTGCACAGAGTGTGGGAGGAGTTTTGGTAACCTAGGCAACCTCAAACAACACCAGCTTCTTCACACAAGAGAGAAGCCGTATGAGTGCACGAACCAAGAGGGAGAGTTTTACCCGGAGTGATAATCTCCAGCACCATCCACGCATTCACACTGACGGGGAAGAGTGCAAGATCAATACAGATTCATTCACACAGTTAAAAATGAAGTTTCTGAAGTTTCATTCACAGAGACTGTGGATAGTGGCAGTTTAAATGCTTATTACTGGCCACTTTGTGCAATTCTAAAAATAATTATGTGCAATAATTGGAGGAATTATAAATTACATTTATTAATTTTGGTACATTTAAATGTAATGCATTTACATTTGGTTACATTTCCTTATTATTGTATTTTTCTAATAAATAATATATGTTATTTTCCCTGATGTTAGGACATATAGCAACAAATGTAAAGTTGCTTGCATTCTTCTTCTTCTTTGTCTTTCGGCTGTTCCCTTTCAGGTGTCGCCACAGCGAATCATCTGCCTCCATCTAACCCTATCCTCTGCATCCTCTTCTCTCACACCAACTAACTTCATGTCCTCTCTCACTGCATCCATAAATCTCCTCTTTGGTCTTCCTCTAGACCTCCTGCCTGGCAGTTCCAACCTCAGCATCCTTCTACCGATATATTCACCATCTCTCCTCTGAACATGTCCAAACCACCTCAATCTGGCCTCTCTGACTTTATCTCCAAAACATCTCACATGGGTTGTCCCTCTGATGAACTGATTCTTGATCCTATCCATCCTTGTCACTCCCAAAGAGAACCTCAACATCTAGCTCTAGCTCTGCCTCCTGTCTTTTCTTCAGTGCCACTGTCTCTAAGCCGTAGAGCATCGCTGGTCTCACCACTGTGCTGTACACCTTTCCTTTCACTCTCACTGATACTCTTTTATCGCACAACACACCTGACACTTTTCTCCACCCATTCCAACCTGCCTGCACTCACCTCTTCACCTCCTTTGAACACTCTTCGTTACTCTGGCCCTAAGTACTTAAAATCCTGCACCTTCTTTACCTCTGCTCCCTGTAGCCTCACCGTTCCTCTTGGGTTCCTCTCATTCACACACATATGCCTCTTTTCCACTGCATAGTACGGCACAGCACGGTTCAGTACAGCTCACTTCGGTTCGGCTCAGTTTGGCTCGGTTTGCGCTTCCACTGCAGTTTAGTACCGCTTTAGAGTGGGCGGGATTATTCACGTGTCGTTTTAGTTGCGGCGCCTCTACTGCCGTGACGTCATCGTAAACGCGCCACAAACACACAACAATGGAGCATATCGACGGCATGGTGTTCTTCATTCTCGGCATGTGGATGTTTTTAACAGCGAGACGAAGGAGTTTGTTTCAAAAGAGGCTGATGGCAGCCAAAGAAAATTTTTGGTTAATACAAAAAGGTGCGTGCGATCCTTCTCTGGCTGTTTCTAAATATAGCGGTTCTGTTGTGTCTCGTGTCGCAAGTTCAGTGACGCAGTAATGACGTTTTTCTCCGGCCAATCGGTGACCAGCAGAGTTTACACGTCACGTTTTGGTAACGGTTCGGCGCGCTTGCAACCTCGGCTGAGGTGGTACTAAAAAAAGGACCAGGTACTGTTCCCAGTGGAAAACCCCCCAAAAGTGAGTTGAACTGAACCGTGTCGTGCCGTACTATGCAGTGGAAAAGCGCCAATGTATTCCGTCTTGCTGCAGCTAACCTTCATTCCTCTGCTTTTCAGAGCATACCTCCACCTCTCCAAATTTGCTTAAAGTTGCATTAATGATTGAAATTTTGTTGTTTCTCTTCTAACTTTTGACATGTTTAGTATTGCCAGTATTTTGAATAAATTCAAATGTTATTTGTCTCACGCACGCTCGCACACAACCATACACAGTACATGTACATGCAGTGCAATGCTTTTTACAGCTGTCTTGACCAAAGACAAAGTACGAACGTGAATGACGCAAATATTAATTTTCACAAAGTCTGCTGCTTCAGGAGTTTGTTCAGGATTCAGATTAAACTTTTGATATTTGTTTTTAATGCAGTTAATGGCCTGGGACCTTCTTACTTGTGTGAGACAGTGAGTTTCTACCAACAAAATAGAGCTTTACGTTCTGCTGATCAAAACCACTAGTGGTCTCTCGGTCGAGGCCGGTCCTAAACTCTGGACCACCACTCCTCCTGAGTTTACCTTATATTACTGAGCATTACTGCCTCTGTTTAAAGCAAAACTCAAAACTCATTTATTTAGAATGGCTTTTGGTATTTAAAAAATGTATGTGCCACTTTTTTACTTGTTTTACATTTTTGTCATTTACTTTAATGCTATGAAGCACTTTGGTTAAACTTGGATTGCTGTGCATAAATAAATGTTGAGTTCAGTCTGTACCTGATGTTTTTCCTGGAGAGAAGTGGGTTCTTTGCTGCCCTTCTTGAACTGTATGAAGGTGAGCAGTACCATCTGGGTCATGTGTCATGTCCACAATAAAGCACCCTGAGACCAATCATGTGTGGTGTTGCTTCTCAGCCAAGGGAGAGGGCTCACTCACAGTTTTCCCTAAGAACACTCGACTGTGCATGTTCACTCAACACACAAAACAATCCAATCACAGACGTCCACACACTACATCTGATTGGCTGTTTCTTCTCTATCAGCTGGCACTATCCACTGCATAATGAACGCGTTATAATTAAAGGTTTATACAGTAAGTAAAGCTTATTGTCCGACTTGAATTTTAGTCAACATAGTCTGACGATGAGCTATTGGAAAAGTGAATAAAGGCACCCCTTGATAAATAACAGATTTTGGTGATTTTTTTTTTTATTGAAAAGATGTTAACACATCCTCTTTTGGAAAGGGAAGAAATGCACAATATTGTCAGCAAACACTGATGCATAGTTACTTCTTATGCCATAAATTGAACAAAAATAAAAACATTATTATGGCACTGTGCAAACGTTTGGGCACCCTAAGAGTTCAGAGTCTCAGATTCTTTTTACAAGGTTTCAGACCTTAATCAGCTCGTTATATCTGAAGCATATCAACAGCTGTCATTAGTAAATGCCAATTTCAATGCTTTACAAATACTTTGACTCTTCAAACCTTGTGCACACACTTGCAGACACTCAACAACCATGGGTTCCTCTAAGCAGCTGTAAATGAAAGTAATTGATGCCCACAATTCAGGAGAAGGCTACAAGAAGATAGGAAAGCTTTGTCAGCTTGCAGTTTCCACAGTGATAAATGTAATTAAGAGATGGCGATTCAGGGGAACTGTGGAGGTCAATATGAAATCTGGAATACCAAGAAAACTCTCAGAGAGAACCGCTCGTATTCTGGTTAGAAAGACAAATCAAAACCCCTATTTGATTCAATGCAATTTTATTTGTATAGTGCTTTTAACAATTGACATTGTTGCAAAGCAGCTTTATATAATCAAAATAATTATTTATGTTTGTATGAAACTTGAATGTGTGTGAATCAAAATGATAACGATTGTCCCTGATGAACGAGCCGAGGACGATGGCAATAGTGGCAAGGAAAAACTCCCTGAGATGGTAATAGGAAGAAACCTTGAGAGGAACCAGACTCAACAGGGAACCCATCCTCATCTGGGTGAAAATAGAGAGCAGGGATTCATCTGCATCATACTGTGTGAGACTGGAATTTCAGTATAACAGGAGATGTTATACGAGATGAGATACTATTCGGCTTCGCCTTTTTTTCTGCGGTTTTTGGAGAACGTGCGAGTTTCCTCGTCTAAGAACAACAAACGGAATTCATCTCCAAACAACTAAAACTCCGACACAGAGGTACGTTATAATGTCTACCGTTCAGCTTGTTCAGTGTGTAGAGTGCAGGATGTTTAGACATTCTTCCTCCGTCATTAGCGATAATTTTATTTGTGATAGGTGTGTGTTAGTGAGCACTCTGACGGAGAAGATATCAGCGTTAGAGGAGCGCATCCAGACTTTAGAGAGGGTTAGACAGTGTGAGAGCAGCGTTATTCCTGTAGCGGACAGTCTGGGTGCCACAGGCGGAGATAAACAGCCCCCGACTCCGGCATTAGAGCCCTCACAGCGGGGCGAGTGGGTGACGACTCGGCGGCATACTCGTTCAGCCAAAGCTAACGCTAAGGCTAGCCCACCGGAGCACACCTCCTCTGCGCTTCATGTGTCCAACAGGTTTGCTCTCCTCAGTGCTGCACCTGCTGAGAAACCTGAAAGAGCTCTGGTTATAGGAGACTCTATACTGAGGCACGTGACATTAGCTAGACCTTTAGGGGCGCCAGCGGCAGTGGTTAGGTGTATACCGGGAGCCAGAGCACCGGACATAGCAGGTAATCTTAGGGCTCTAGGACAGCATAGGTTCTCTAAGATAGTGGTACATGCTGGAGCTAACGATATACGCCTTCGTCAGTCAGAGGTTAGTAAGAGTAACTTTACAGAGGTGTTTAAATTAGCGAAGGCGATGTCCGATGAAGTAATCTGCTCTGGTCCCATCCCAATGAGACGTGGCGACATAGCTTACAGCAGGTTATGGTCGCTGAACCGCTGGATGTCCAGGTGGTGCTCCAAAAATAATGTGGGCTTCATAGATAATTGGAAGACCTTTGAGGGCAAAGCTGGCCTGTTAGGGCGGGACGGTGTCCATCCCACTCGGGAAGGTGCTGCTCTCATTTCCTGTAGTATAGCTCATAGTCTCAGTAGAGGTCTAGTTAATCGGTGACAATCCAGAGCCCAGGCCAGGGAGCAGACAGACAGGCTAAACCAACCGTCTGCTAGCTGCATAGAGTCGTCACTCAGGGTTCACCATATTGAGAATTGAGAATACTGTGTCTGTTCCCCGATCTAAGCAAAAATATAGAAAGACTCAGAAAGTCTGTTTCAATAATCTAATTAACATAAAGACCACAAACTCCGATCATACTGAATGCGCAGCCGGCACCTCTGATCTGAAGCTAGGATTGTTAAATATTAGATCTCTCGCATCAAAAGCGGTTATTGTTAATGAAATTATAACAGATCAGGCGTTTGATATACTCTGTTTAACTGAAACATGGGTTAAACAGGTCGATTATGTAGCTCTAAATGAAGCTAGTCCTCCTGGGTACAGCTACATACACCAGCCTCGGTTAACTGGTAGAGGAGGAGGCGTCACAGTTATTCATAATGATAATCTGTCTATCGTACAAAAACACGGACACAAATTTAACTCATTTGAAATTCTTTATAGTAACATAAGTGTATTTAAGTATATTAAGTCAGCTCAGTTGATTCCACTAATTATAATTTACAATTTAAAGAGAGCATCCTGAACTATAGGAAAGCTCTTAGTGTAGCTAGATCAACGTATCTCTCCACTCTTATACAAGAAAATAAAAATAATCCTAGATTTTTATTTAATACTGTAGTCAAATTAACCAGAAATAAGACCACTAAAGAAATCTCCACAACAACATCATGCAATAGTGAGGACTTCATGAACTTTTTTAATAATAAAATTGTAAATAGGCTGGCAGAGAGCTTCAGTATTTACCCCAATTGCCAATAATCATAGATTTCCTCAGCCTTTAAATGACCAAGCATTCATAATTTGGCAAGAGAAAGGCATTTTAACATTTAAAGACCTCTTTATTGATGGATGTTTCCTATCTTTCACTCAATTGGAATCCCAGTTTAAGATCCCCAAAACGCACTTTTTCAGGTACTTACAGGTGCGAGACTTCACACGCAAGAATTTTCCCTCTTTTCCAGCATTACCTGAACAAAATCCTATTGACCAGCTCCTTCCTGACGATCCAGACCAAAGAGGAAATATTTCTGGTTTATACATTAAAATTGCGTCAGTACTATCCATTTCTAATAATATACAAAGAGACTCCTGGCAACAGGATCTCAAGGTTAAGCTGACAGATGCGGAATGGGATGAGGCTATATATAGGATCCACGGATCTTCTATTTGCGCTAGACATAGCCTTATTCAATTTAAAGTGGTGCATAGACTTCATCTTTCTAAAGCCAAACTAGAAAAGATGTATGCCTCGGTAGATCCTACCTGTGTGAGATGCAAGCAGTCTCCTGCTACATTGGCTCATATGTTCTGGTTATGTCCCAAACTATCTGTATTTTGGTCAAACATATTTCTATCTTACTCCAACATATTCTGCAAAGATTTGTGTGTGAATCCTTTAACTGCCATCTTTGGCATCGTATATGAAGACAATAACCTGTCAAAAAGTGAATTGGACTGTATTGCTTTTACCTCCCTGTTGGCAAGACGCCTGATTTTGATCAATTGGAAACAATCATCTCCCCCGGCCTTTAAACAATGGGCAAATGATGTCCTATATTTCCTTAGTTTGGAGAAAATAAGACTGAATTTAAGTGGTTCAAGATCCAAGTTCACGGCCAGGTGGCGTCCTTTCTTGGATTACATCAAAAACAAGATATGACTACGAGAGGTCAAAACTATGTGGCTGTTACCAGGTTTTGTTTATGATGTTCTGATGCTATTTCCTGTACACAATAGAAGAACACTTTGTATATATGTTATGGTGTTGGTTATCTTATATACGGTATACATATGCTTTTCTTTTCGTTTTTCTTTTCTTTTATTTGTTGTTGTAAAAAAAATGAGAAAACAATAAAAAAAAATAAAATAAAAAAAAATTGTAAATATCAGGAATAAAATTGAGGCTTTGAAACCGAACAGTGTAATTGATACAGATGTTAACCTAGCCATGTCAGATTCAAACCTAGAATACTTTACTCCCCTTGAAGAGAATGAACTAATTTCACTCATCTCTTCTGCAAATTCATCAACCTGTATATTAGATCCTATACCGACACATTTTCTTAAACAGATAGTACCAGTAATAACAGAACCGCTGTTGAGAATAATTAATTCCTCACTCAGTATTGGTTATGTTCCAAAATCTTTTAAATTAGCAGTTATCAAACCAATAATTAAGAAACCTGACCTCGACCCCTGTCAGCTGTCCAATTACAGGCCAATATCAAACCTCCCCTTTATCTCTAAGATTCTGGAAAAGATAGTAGCGGAGCAGCTATGCTCATATCTACATAGAAATGGCATAAATGAACTGTATCAGTCAGGATTTAGGCCTCATCACAGCACAGAAACAGCACTCGTTAAAGTAGTAAATGACCTCCTATTGGCCTCTGATCAGGGTTGTTATCAGTACGTAGACTTAAATGGTGATTATTCTGCATGTTCTCTAGTGGAGTTTGGCGTTCCGCAGGGTTCAGTTTTAGGCCCACTGCTTTTTTCGCTTTACATGCTTCCTCTGGGCAATAAACCTGATGAGAAAAACCATCTTACTAAAGTTGAGCAATGTGTGCAGGACATAAGAAATTGGATGCTAATTAATTTCCTACTGCTTAATCCGGATAAGACAGAAGTTCTAGTCATAGGACCACATACAGCTAGAAGTAAAATCTTAGATCACACTGTAACTTTAGATGGCCTTTCTGTTCCATCAAGTGCAACAGTAAAAGACCTCGGCGTGATTATAGATTCCAGCCTTTCATTTGAAGCTCATGTAGATAATATCACCAGGATAGCATTCTTTCACCTCAGAAATATTGCCAAGATAAGAAATATATTGTCGCTAAACGATGCAGAAAAACTAGTTCATGCTTTTATCACTTCTAGGTTGGACTATTGTAATGCCTTACTGTCTGGTTGTTCAGTTAGGTGCATAAACAAGCTTCAGCTAGTCCAGAATGCAGCAGCGAGAGTCCTCACTAGAACCAGAAGATATGAGCACATCACCCCTATCCTATCTTCACTACACTGGCTCCCTGTGAAATTTCGCATTGATTTTAAAATACTACTCTTGACATATAAAGCATTAAATGGTCTCGCCCCGCAGTATCTGAGCAAACTGCTAGTGTCTTACGATCCGCCACGCCTACTTCGATCAAAGGATGCAGGCTGCTTATCAGTACCGCGTATTATGAAAACTACAGCTGGGGGCAGAGCTTTTTCTTACAAAGCCCCAAAATTATGGAATAGTCTTCCAAATAGTGTTCGGGACTCAGACACAGTCTCAGTGTTTAAGTCTAGGCTCAAAACCTATTTATTTAGCCAAGCATTTTTATAAATAGATTTGCCTTAGGTAAAGGAGCAGATCTGGGGGACTCATGGACGTAGAGTATTATGGTGAACTGGTATGTTTAGATGCTGTCTTCCTCAGTCCCATTTGATCACTCAGGTTTGTTGACGGTGAGGTGATTGTTTGCTTTACATCTCAGTTCCTCCTCATGTTTGTGTTTCCTTCTGGCTCCTCCCTTTTAGTTATGCTGTCATAGTTAGTCCTGCCGGAGTCCCTGCTTGCACTCTACAGTAAATATACATTCACATTATACATTGTGACTGTGACCATACCTAATTGCAATCTCTCCTCCTCTTCTCTTTCTCCTCCTCTTTCTCTTTCCTCTCTCCCCCTGCCTCCCCCTTTCACTCTTTCTCTCTCTCTCTCTGTCGAGCTACACATGTGGTTCCTGAGCTGCCAGTGATCCAGACTCCCTCTGCCCTCCGGACCTGTCTGATCCATCCTGGTGCCCCGTTTCTGGTTGGAGGTCTCGTCGCATGGATTCTCTGTGTGTCTCTTTGGGATGCGTCTGGTGTCTGGGGATGATTCTCTCTACTTAGAAGATGGTTCTGGCCTTGACTGGTGTTGTCAGCTGTTTCTCTGAGGACTTGACAATTCGATAGTTCAGGACTGGAACTTTCTACAAGTCTATCTGAGTCTCCAATAACTACTGGACTCCATTTTAACATCAATTAACATCAACTATTATAGCTGAACTGCCTGCCACCTAACACACTGTATAAATGCAGATCATTTCCTGCTATCTGTTTCCCCCAGATGAGGATGGGTTCCCTGTTGAGTCTGGTTCCTCTCAACGTTTCTTCCTATTACCATCTCAGGGAGTTTTTCCTTGCCACTGTCGCCCTCGGCTTGCTCACCAGGGACTATCTCACCATTTTGATTCATACACATTCACATTCCATACAAACTCAAATAATTTTTTTGATTGTGTAAAGCTGTTTTGAGACAATGTCAATTGTTAAAAGCGCTATACAAATAAAATTTAATTGAAATGAATTGTTCAAGTTAAAATAGAGTCCAGTTCATTCTTGGAGGCTCAGGTAGTCTGTAGGAAACTCCAGTCCTGAACTATCGATTGACTGAACTCACAAGTTCTCAGCTTTCTGCATCAGCGGAGGACAGGACCGTCTTTATGGAACCGTCTCCAGTCACCACATGGGGCATCCATGCGACGAAATCTCCAACCAGAAGCAGGACACCAGGATTAAAAGAGAGAGAAGAGGGGAGAGCAGAAGGAATCTAAAATCATTTAAATCAAGTTAATTTTTTCCCTCATTAATGTACATACAGCAACCCATATTGTCAGAAAAACACAGAATTGTTGACATTTTTGCAGATTAATTAAAAAGAAAACCTGAAATATCACATGGTCCTATGTATTCATACCCTTTGCTCAGTATTTAGTAGAAGCACCCTTTTAATCTAATACATCCTTTTAATCTAATACAGCCTTAAGTCTTTTTGGGAAAAATGCAACAAGTTTTTCACACCTGTATTTGGGGATCCTCTCCAGTTCTGTCAGGTTGGATGGTAAACATTGATGGACAGCCATTTTTAGGTCTCTCCTGAGAGGCTCAATTGGGTTTAAGTCAGTCTGGGTGATTCAAGAACAGTCACAGAGCTGTTGTGAAGCCACTGCTTCGTTATTTTAGCTGTATGCTTAGGATCATTGCCTTGTTGGAAGGTAAACCTGAGGTCCTGAGCACTCTGGAGAAGGATTTCGTCCAGGATATCCCTGTACTTGGCCGCATTCATCTTTCCCTCGATTGCAGCCAGCCGTCCTGTCCATGCAGCTGAAAAATACCCCCACAGCATGATGCCACCACCACCATGCTTCACTTTTGGGACTGTATTGTACTGGTGATTAGCAGTGCCTGGTTTTCTCCAGACATACCGCTTAGAGTTAAGGCCAAAAAGTTCTATCTTGGTTTCATCAGACCAGAGAATCTTATTTCTCACCATCTTAGCAAACTCCATGCAGGCTTTCATGTGTCTTGCACTGAGGAGAGGCTTCTGTTGGACCACTCTGCCATAAAACCCCGACTGGTAGAGGGCTGCTGTGATGGTTGACTTTCTACAACTTTCTCCCATCTCCTGACTGCATCTCTGGAGCTCAGCCACAGTGATCTTTAGGTTCTTCTTTACCTCTCTCACCAAGGCTCACCCCCCCCCCCCCCAGATACTGTAGCTCAGTTTGGCCGAACGGCCAGCTCTAGGAAGGGTTCTGGTCGTCCCAAACGTCTTCCATTTAAGGATTATGGAGGCCACTGTGCTCTTAGGAACCTTAAGTGCAGCAGAATTTTTTTTGTAGCCTTGGCCAGATCTGTGCCTTGCCACAATTCTGTCTCTGAGCTCTTCAGGCAGTTCCTTTGACCTCATGATTCTCATTTGCTCTGACATGCATTGTGAGCTGTAAAGTCTTATATAGACAGGTGTGTGGTTTTCCTAATCAAGTCCAATCGATATAATCAAATACAGCGGTACTCAAATGAAGGTGTAGAAGCATCTGAAGGATGATCAGAAGAATAGGACAACACCTGAGTTAAATATATGAGGGTCACAGCAAAGGGACTGAATACTTAGGACCATGTGATATTTAAGTTTTTCTTTTTTTAATAAATCTGCAAAAATGTCAACAATTCTGTGTTTTTCTGTCAATATGGGATGCTGTGTGTATATTAATGAGGAAAAAAATTACTTAAATGATTTTAGCAAATGGCTGCAATATAACAGAGTGAAAAATTTAAGGGGGTCTGAATACTTTCCATACCTACTGTTTGTCCTGCACACATTGGTCAACTTTAGTAAACTGTTTTTTCTTGTCTGGTTTTGCTGAGACGTATAATTTTGTGTAATCAGCATAACAATGAAAACTCATATCATGCTTATGAATTATGTTGCCCAGAGGAAGCATGTAAAGGAAAGAAGAACTCCACTTGAGAACATGCAGAAAGGTCACCATTTAAATCTACAAAATGATAACGATCAGTCAAATAGGATCTGAGGCCCATGAGCCATTCCCTTAATTCCTACTACATATTCTAATGTATGAAGGAGAATATTCTGATCAATGGTGTCAAAAGCTGCACTGAGGTTGAGTAACGCAAGTATAGTGACGCAACCCTGATCAGAGGCCAATAGGAGGTCATTTACTACTTTAACGAGTGCTGTTTCTGTGCTGTGATGAGGCCTAAACCCTGACTGATACAGTTCATGTATGCCATTTCTATGTAGATGTGAACATAGTTGCTGTGACACTATCTTTTCCAGAAAAAGATAAAGGGGAGGTTTGATATCGGCCTGGAATTGGAAAGCTGACAGGGGTCGAGGTTATTGCTGGTGCTAGGATCTAATATACAGGTTGATGAATTTGCAGAAGAGATGAGTGAATTTGGTTCATTCTCTTCAAGGGGAGTAAAGTATTCTAAATTCTGACGTGGTGTGGTTAGTTTATCATCTGTATCACATAAATTGTCGGGTTTCAAAGCCTGGATTTTTTGCCTAATATTTATGATTTTGTTATTGAAAAGGTTTGTGAAGTCCTCACTACTGTATGTTGTTGTGGAGATTTCTACATTGGTATTGTTTCTAGTTAATTTAGCTACAGTATTAAATAAAAATCTAGGATTATCTTTGTTATTTTCCATGAGGGTGGAGGGATACAACGATCTAGCAGAGATTTTTTTTAATAGTTCAGGATGCTCTTCTTTCATTCTATTTGAAATACAAAAAATTTAGTTTGACGCCATTTGCGTTTTAATTTCCGAGTGGTTTGTTTTAAAGTGCGTGACTGGTCATTATCCCAGGGAGCGAGTTTCTTATCTCTAATCATTTTTCTTTTAACTGGAGCTACATTATCTAAGGCAGTGTTTCTCAACTGGTGGGTCGCGAGTCGCGACCCAAAAGTGGGTCGTGGGAACATTTTCAGTGGGTCGCGGAGTGTGTGTTCAAAAAAACAACAAAAGTTAAATTTTTTATTTATTTTGAAATGCGCGCGACAAAAAAGGCTTAAAAAACCTTAGTGTGTCATATGTAGTGAAGTGCTCTCACAAATATTTACTTTGTAATATTTCTATAATTTGATACATTTTGTTAAATGACAGCAATAAAATATTTTCTTATGATTTATCTGTCACTACTTGTATATGTTAACAAATAAACATGGCCAAACCAGTTGAGAACCACTGATCTAAGGTATAACGAAATGTTGACTCTAAATATTCAGTCGCCTGATCGAGTTCTGTGGAGTCAGATGGCGATCCAATCAAAGTTCTTAACTCTGGGAGATTATTGATTTAAAGGTTTAATTTTAAAATGATTCAGCTATGTCACACACAGTAACACATAATTACAAAGTCAAAACATGTTAAGGAGATGTGGCAAAATTTCAGGTTAATTTTAAGGTGTAAATTTTCACCAATTGACTTAAAAATTCCAAGACCAAATTTTATGGCAACAACCACATTCTAACCCACAAGGCAAAATCAAAAATGCAAAAATGCTGAAATAAAATTCTGAACTGGTCAGAATGTAGCTCAAAACATGCTAATGCTAATCTTTTTCAGTATGGGTTTTTATGGGTTGATGTTGCCCCTCCTCTTTGCTTTGTCCTATCCAATTTGATCAGTTATTTTTTGCTACATTATAATTTATTCAACCCCAGATGTCATTGTGCTGTGTCCTAACTTTATTATTATAATTTTATATTATTAATAAAACTCCCTTGAATCTCTAAGTTCATAATGATTCATATGTGGGTTGTCTCCTACTTATACCAACTGACACTACTGACCACTGCACCCGCTCACACTCCAAAAAGGAGTATGTTTGGGCATCTTGACACAGAAACTTTAGCTGTAATTGTCCGCTGTCCAGCAGTTCTAGGAGGAAGTCGTTCTCATGCTTTGCAATTAGATTAGAAAGACTTTGCTTTGCTAGCAAAAAAAAAAAATCCATTCTTTATATGTACAGTACATACATTCTTTCTGTTATACTGCACCAAGTCTGGATTAAAATTCCTCTTTTTAGAGACAAAATTAAAGTGTGTGTGTTGAATTTTTGAGGTGTACTCTGGGCAGGGGTCGCCCAGGGGTTATGGTTTTGCACAGGTCATTAGTCCCAGGTTCTTAGGTTCAAACCACAGCACCACTGCTGGGCCTTTGAGCAACATCCTAAACCCTCACATGCTCAGGTGTTTAAAGAGATACTAATGTAAGTCAATCTGGATAAGGGCATCTGCCAAATGATTTAAATGTAAGTGAATGGAGGAACGCCATAATTAACTGATATTTCCTGGACAGGGAGGATGGTTCATGTACACAGCTATAATCTGCTCTTATGGAAGAGAAGGCGTTTATGCTGAAACCTGAGTAGTCAGTCATTTGAGTTTGAAATAAATAGGTTAATAAAAAGTGGAATTAGAGGCATACTTCAAAGTGTAAAAGATCTTTGCTTGCTTACTAGATACCTCCTGCTCAGTGCACTTGACATCTATTTTCACGTTTACTGTTACAGGTATAAATCTTACAGAAAGTTTCACCATATCAACAAGTTTTTTTCAGCAAGGTTTACCAAGTAACATCTGTTTTAAAAAAGCATATGTTTAGGTGAAATATGATGAGCCTTATAATAATCATATAAGCAAATGATAATAATCATATAAGCAAATGATAATAATCATTTATTCTTCAGGCAGACATAGAGGTTTAGTATACATAACACTTGTCATTTAAAATATACTGTATATTAAAATGGATTCAGGATCCAGTTAAGTTTTATGCAGTAATTCAGAATGACAAACTGAATCGTGTTTTAAGAAAAAACAATTAAACCCCCCCAGTCTCTTAATTCACTCTAAATTGAGCTCAGGTGCTTCCTGATTGGTTTTGTTCTTGAACTACCTTGGGATTAATCTAGAACAGTGGTTCATTATGGTTTTTCTCTTTCTTTCACCTCACACTACACCTCATTTACTGTAACTAATCAGCTAATAAACAGTGTTTTTTATTGATGCGTGTATGATAGAGCAGGTAAACCACAAAACTGTCTAAGGCAGAGAAAAAGGCAGAGAGTTCTCCCAACGTTTATTTCTGCAGTTAATTTAAATCTATAATCTATAATCGCTGCTAGACTCTGTACTGGAAGTGTGTATCAGCAGTAAAAACCACATGCTGGGGGGGGGGTACTTCCTGTGCAGTTTATACATGTACAGGTCAGCAGTATCCAGGTAAGATCCAGGTAAACACTGAAGCCAGACTATGTTTGGGATGTGCAATCTTTAGGGTTGGGGTCGTGAAACGTTTAGTATTAATAGAGTTAACAATATATCCTCCATTTTTATCATTATTATTATTATTTATTTTATAAATAATAATATCCGCTCCTTCTGCTTGCGCGAGCTCATAGGCGTCTATGACTGGCTGTAGAGCCTTGAGGGATGTGAAAGAACAGGGTGACTCACCATCTGTTCTCTGTGAGAGAGCTCGCCTAATCAGCTCTCTCCAGGCCTCCGGCTGCAAAGGGCTACTGTACATCATCACCCGATAATCGAACTTGCAATCTTTAGCACTTTACCATTGTGGAGCCCATATTCTCCATTTTAATACAAAACTATGATTGATGTGTAACCCTATGTAGCTGCAACAAGGTGTAGACCACAGGATTGACTACATTTTAGAATATTAGTACCTTTAGAACTTATTTCTTTCAAGTTCAATTTCTTTCAATTACTAATTAAGCTGAATTGTTTATTTAATTTAAAATAAGCTGTTGTCTTTCTGCTGCCATTTAGTTTTAATTTGTGTTTTGTAATAGCAGTAAAGTTTATTAAATTTATATGTAATTTTAAGTGAAGTGTTCATTTTTTTTTATTTTTATTATTAGAATTTAGAATTTAGAATTTAGTCGTATCCAATTCCTCCCTGTCACTAGGGGGCTCCCACATCAAGCTTCTACTATCAATTAGTCGAGTGGGCCGCAGACTATCACGTGTTTCCTCCGACCCACGTGATGTCACCGACCACATATTTTCGAACTACTTGCTCATGCACCATTGGGGGCAGGGTAACACACTCGGAGGTCAGCGCTATCCGCTCCCTCTGCTTGCGCAAGCTCACAGACGCCCCTGATTGGCTGTAATAATAATAATAATAATAATAATAATACATTTTATTTAATGGCGCCTTTAATGGCACTCAAGGACACCTTACAGTCAAAGTATAAGAACAATGGTTTAACAACAAAACAGCCAGAAAACTGCATTACATAAAAGCCTGTCTAAACAAACGACGAGATTTTAGACGAGATTTAAAAACTGGGAGACTTGGACAGGAAGTCAGTTCCATAAAAAAGATGCCGCATAATCAAAGGCTCGAGACCCCATAGAAACTGTCCGTGTATGTGGACGAACGAGTGTAATAGCAGAAGCAGACCTTAAATCATGCGACGGGATATGTACATCAAGAATTCAAATTCAAATTTTATTTGTCACATTCACAGTCATACACAGTACGATATGCAGTGAAATGCTTTTACGACCGCCAGTGACCTTAAAAAGAGAATTAAAGGTTATAATAAGAAATAAATATGTTTAAAAGAAATACGATAGAAAATTTTTATTTAACTAGGATAAAAATAGAAATAAAAATAGAAATATCTGTACAATAGAACGTTTAAGAAATTTAGAAATTTGTTGAAAAGATGGTGTGCAAATATGCATAAAAAAGTGTCTTGTTAAGGTGCTTTATTAAAGTGTCTTTGTGCAATGGTCCAGAATGTAAACTTAAACATGTAAGTGTGTAGATGTGCGTGGATTTGTCCATTGTGTCCATGGATGTTAAAAGATTGTGTTAGTTCTGCATGGTGGTGGTGTGATTGAGAGACCTTATTGCCCCCGCGGGATGAAGCTCCTCCTCAGTCTCTCTGTGTTGGCCTTCAGGGAGCGGAATCGCTTCCCAGACCGCAACAGAGTGAACAGTCCATTGTTGGGATGTCTGAGGTCCTTCACGATCATCCTGGCTTGGTGCAGCACCTCTTGGTGTAGATTGAGTGCAGGTCAGGGAGCTCGGTGCGGATGATGCGCTCAGCTGATCGCATCACCACTGTAGAGCACGTCTGTCCTGTATGGTGCTGTTTCCAAACCAGGTCGTGATGCTTCCAGTCAGGATGCTCTCTATGGTGCAGGAGTACAAATTCCTTAGCACCTTGGAGGGCAGTCTGAAGTCTCTCAAGCGTCTGAGGTGGTACAGACTCTGCCGGGCCTTTTTTACCACGGTGTTGATGTGACAGGACCATGCCATATCCAGCGAGATGTGAACACCGAGGTATCTGAAGCTGTCCACTCTCTCCATTGGTCTCCTGTTGATGATGGGGGTCTGGTAGTTCCTCTCCTGCTTTGTACTGAAGTCCACTATCAGCTCCTTTGTCTTGCTGACGTTCAGGAGGAGATTGTTTCTCTGGCACTAGTTCTCCAGATTTCCAACCTCCTCCAGGTAGGCCGTCTCATCGTTGTTCATGATCAGGCCGACCACGACAGTGTCGTCAGCAAACTTGATGACGGCGGTGGAGTTGGTAGTGGCTATGCAGTCATAGGTGTACAAAGAGTACAGCATGGGGCTCGGAACAGAACCCTGGGGGGCTCCAGTGCTGAGAGTGAGTGAGGCTGAGACATGTCCACCATCCTTACTGCCTGTGGTCTGCCAGTTAGGAAGTTGGAGATCCACTGACACATAGATGAGCTGAGTCCCAGGTGCTCCAGCTTGGTGGTGAGTGTGGAGGGAATTATGGTATTACAAGCAGAGCTGTAATCGATGAAGAGCATTTTAACATAATTCCCCTTCCTAGTGTCCATGTGAGTGAGTGATGTGTGTACTGTAGGAGATGTGAGATTGCATCGTCTGTGGATCGGTTTAGGCGGTATGCAAACTGTAGTGGATCAAGTGTGTCCGGTAGTGAAGAAATGATGAAGTCTCTGACTAGGCGTTCTAAGCACTTCATCACTACTGAGGTGAGGGCTACAGGGCGATAGTCATTGAGAGAAGCAGGATGTGGTTTCTTCGGGACAGGAACAATGATGGACTCTTTGAAGCATGTGGGGATCACAGACTGAGATAAGGAGATGCTGAATATCTCTGTGAACACAGGTGCTAGCTGGTCTGCGCAGGCTCTGAGGATACAATACTGGTCCTGCTGCTTTCCTGATGTTCACTCTCTTGAAGGCTCTCCTCACGTCATGCTCCGTGATGATGAACGCGCTTCCTGTGCTGGCAGTGTCTTCCTGTCTGCAGCCGTTAGCGCCACTAGCATTAGCAATGGTAGCGTCTATCATACCCAATGTACTCAATGGTGATGATTTGACTGGTTTTAGAACACTAAAGGTCCAAAAGATATGAAGGTGCCAAGTTGTTTAGTGCTTTGTAGGTTAAAAGTAGTATTTTAAAATCTACACTGTATTTAACAGGTAGCCAGTGCAGATTTTGCAAAACGGGAGTGATGTGTTGAAAAATAGAAGTTTTGGATATGACCCGAGCAGCAGCATTTTGTACTAACTGTAATTTATGAAGTATTTTTGAAGGAAGCCCATAAAATAAAGCATTGCAATAATCAATTCTCGATGTAACAAGAGCATGCACAAGAATAGCCATACTCTTCGTTGAAAGGGTGGGACGTAAACGGTTGATATTCCTAATATGAAAGAATGCAGAGCGGGTAACACTATTAATATGGGCTTCAAATGACAGTGTTTGATCAAAGATGACTCCCAAGCTTTTGACCTGGTTGGATAAAGGAACATTAAGATTGCTTTCTTAATGTTGATTTTGTGCCCACAAGAAGAATTTCAGTTTTACTATTGTTCAATTTGAGAAAATTGCTTGAAAACCAAACCTTTAACTCTTCAAGGCACTCAACAAGAGCAGAAGGGTGAGACATCATGGAAGGTTTAGAGGAGAGATAGAGTTGGGTATCGTCTGCATAACAGTGAAATTGAATGCCATATTTCCTAAATATGCTCCCTATTGGAAGAAGATAAATAAGAAACAGGAGAGGTCCTAGCACGGAGCCCTGAGGGACACCAGTGACAACTGGAGTAGTGGTTGATTGAAACTGTTTAATTTGTACAAATTGCATGCGATCAGAAAAATAGCAATGAAACCAAGAAAGGGCTATACCAGTAATACCGATAGATTCCAATCTGTTCATTTTAAGTGAAGTGTTCACTTAACACTTAGTTATAGTTAACACAATAGTATGGTGTGTGAGACAGTATCAAAGGCGGCACTAAGATCAAGAGGTATAAGAATCGATAAAAGTCCAGAATCAGCAGCCAAAATCAAGTCTTTCATCTTTAAAAGTGCGGTCTCAACACTATGTTCAGAACGAAACCCAGATTGGAACCTTTTGCAGTGGTTTCCGGGGTGCAATTTCTTTCCTTCAGCATTGTTTTATTTTTTTTTATATTTTTTTCATTTTCATTCATTTATTTTTTTACTCAGTAACAAATATGATTTCAAATATAGCGAAGTACAATAGTTTAAACCAAACATACTTACGTAAAAATAAAATTACAGATTACAAAAAATACTTTAAAGAGTAGAAGTACACAAAAAAACCTACTCAATTACAGTAACGCGAGATTACGCGAGATATACCACAGATTTCAGATATTTATGTAACTTATTTAAAAGTATCTCACACCCTACAACCATTTAAAAAACAATTTGTGTCGTGCTGTTTTGTCTTGTCATTTGTATTATTTTGTTTGTTCTGGAAGCTCTGTCACTAAAACAAATTCCTTGTACGTGCAAGCGTACTTGGCAATAAAACTCTTTCTGATTCTGAGTAAATGTAATTCGTTACTTTCTGCCTCTGCTGGAGGAAACCTACTAAGCACGGGGAGAACATGCAAACTCCATGCACACAGAGACGAGAATCGAGCCTGGCCAGGAATCAAACCCAGTCCCTGGATGTGCAAGGCGACAGTGCTAACCACTACACCATCGTCCAAATAAAACAATAAATATTAATAAATAAATAACCGGGATTCCATCTTCATTGCATTATATACCAAAATAAAATAATAAATAAAAATAACTAAAATGAGGGGGAAAGTGTTAAATGGAGTGTGCTGGGAGCTGAGAAAACAGTAAATTCTGCAGGACAGACAACCACTTCACTACACCCTGACAGGAGTCAACTGATTGGACTTGATTTAGAGTGCACTAAAGCTCCAGTAGGTGTCGCTGTGCGCGTTTCGGTCGCGATCCGCTACACATTCCAAGAAGCAGAAGTAGCCGTGCTGCAGTTTTCCGGGTTGTTTAGCCGAGCTCTCAAAAGAAATTATATAATAATTATTCATAATAATAATTAAAATATTTCTGACAGGTTCCATCTGATCCGTTGTGGGTGTATTTGAGGTGGTTAACTGCGTTCTGCTGTAAAGCTCAAGGTAAGTTACACTCGGCTAACAGTGGCTCAGTCCTAAATGGGCTTCTACTTCCTATGCTAGTGCACTACACAAGCTGGAACATAGTGCTGTTTACCTCACACACACTCTGTAGGGCACTAGAACATAGTGCTGTTTAACTCACACACACTCTGTAGGGCACTAGAACATAGTGCTGTTTACCTCACACACACTCTGTAGGGCACTAGGACATAGTGCTGTTTACCTCACACACACTCTGTAGGGCACTAATTATACAATCAGGGCTGATTTGGGACAGCCCGGGTGAAACCTCATTGTGAGCGTTCTAGTTCAGGTTTTTAAATGCCATTTAATATTTTTATTCAAAACGAAATAAAGTGCAATAAATGAATAAAGATAAATCGCTAGCTTCCTATAACTATTTTGAATAAATAAACCATAAGTGTTAAAGCACTTCAGCACCTGTATCTTAATCAACACCTGATGTCAAGACTATAACCATTATTATTTTAATCACTTTGGATAAAATCTTCATCTAACACTTTAAACATTTCAAAATACAGTAACATTAGCTCCTACACGGCAGGTGCCAGTTGCATCGCCACATAGAGCGCCCCCTGCTGTTCTTACTGCTTTTTTTTTTTTTACTTTTCCCCCCTCCTAATTGACACTTTTTAAGAACCAGAATATTCCAAAAGGAAAGAGCTTCAGAACCATACAAGCTGGAGAGATGCCATTTGCAGCAGTGTGTACATTTCACTCTATCTGTTTGTTAATTTTTTATCCTCCTACAATGTTTACTTGTTAAAAGTCCAGAAGAGTTAGAGAAGTTGTATGTAGTTGTATTTACTACATTCATTTCAATTCATACATTATTAAATGTTACCAGAACTTGTAATCTTTCTTATTTCAGTAGTTCCTGACCCAGGCTGTACAGCATCCTGCTGGTCAAACTACAACATCTGGTAGCCTAAGTACAGAGTAGTAATAATGTCATTCAGCCTTTATGTGAGAATAGGTTGACTAAGAATGTTGACCACCTTTTCACACCAAACATACTGGCAGCTGCAACAGTTATTGCCCCTTCAATCCTTGCCCCAAGTCAGGTTAATTTTGTTGTTCCATGCTCGGGAATTGTGCCCAAGTACTCTGGAAAAGGTCGTCTCGATATCAATACAGCACACTCGGGCACAGATTGAATCAGATGTGTATAATATTGAATAATCAGTAATATTACAATTTCAGGGCATGAACTGGGTCTGGGAGCTTTACTTGGGTAAAGTTTGCATAGTTAGTTTTATGGCTGCATGATAAAAAAACAAAGTAAACATTGCGATTGTTTT
This sequence comes from Channallabes apus, assembly GCA_030522415.1. Taxonomy (NCBI): domain Eukaryota; kingdom Metazoa; phylum Chordata; class Actinopteri; order Siluriformes; family Clariidae; genus Channallabes; species Channallabes apus. Next base: position 1,419,942 of record CM060112.1, read on the forward strand.
TTAACACATATTGCGATTCAAATAAAAAAAATATTCGTCACATAGACAGTCATACACAGTATGATATGAAGTGAAATGCTTATACGACTGCTGATGACCTCAAAATTTCAAAAAGAAAGTTTCAGTATGAAATAAGAGAATTTACAAATTAGAAATACAGAGAAATATGGAAATAAACTTTAGTTGTAAAGGACTTTTAAATTTACATTATTTACAAGCAATAAAATAATGACAATAATATATAAAAAAAAATGTGTGTATATAATAAAATTAAATTTTAGGTAGGTGACGTAGCTTCCTGTTTTTGTATCGGTGCCACGAAAGTTTCGCGTTTGTATCAGCATTTAAATGATATATCTTTTCCGTTTATACAATAATAATATTAATAGCAACTAGTTTTTGTTACGTTTACATACTATTGGACTTCGCCTCTTTTCCGTTTTTTGTGCTTTTTGGAGAACGCACAAGTTTCCTCGTCTAAGAACAACAAACGGAATTCAGCTCAGAACAACTAAACTCCGACTCAGGTACGATAAAATGGATAATATTCAGCTTGTTCAGTGTGTGGAGTACAGGATGTTTAGACATTCTTCCTCCGTGGTTAGTGGTAATTTTACTTGTGATAGGGGTGTGTTAGTGAGCACTCTGACGGAGAAGATATTAGGGTTAGAGTACCGCATCCAGACTTTAGAGAGGGTTAGAGAGTGCAAGAGCAGCTTTATTCTCGTAGCGGACAGTCTGGGTGCCACAGGCGGAGATAACCAGCCCCCGACTCCGGCATTAGAGCCCTCACAGCGGGACGAGTGGGTGACGACTCGACGGCATACTCGTTCAGCCAAAGCTAACGCTAAGGCTAGCCCCCCGGATCACAAACTACAGCTGGGGGCGGAGCTTTTTCTTACAAAGCCCCAAAATTATGGAATAGTCTTCCAATTAATGTTCGGGACTCAGACACAGTCTCTGTGTTTAAGTTTAGGCTAAAAACCTATTTATTTATCCAAACATTTTTATAAATAGATTTGCCTTAGGTAAAGGAGCAGATCTGGGGGACTCATGGATGTAGAGTATTATGGTGAACTGGTATGTTTAGATGCTGTCTTCCTCAGTCTCATTGATCACTCAGGTTTGTTGACGGTGAGGTGATTGTTTGCTTTACATCTCAGTTCCCCCTCATGTTTGTGTTTCCTTCTGGCTCTCCCTTTTAGTTATGCTGTCATAGTTAGTCCTGCCGGAGTCCCTGCTTGCACTCTACACTAAATATTCATTCATATTATACATTATGTGACTGCGACCATACCTAACCGTTATCTCTCCTCTTCTGCTCTCCCCTCTACTGTTCTCTCTCCCCCTCTTTCTCTTCCCTCTCTCTGTCGAGCTACACATGTCGTTCCTGAGCTGCCAGTGATCCAGACTCCCTCTGGCCTCCGGAACTGTCTGACCCATCCTGGTGCCCTTCTGTTTGGAGATCTTGTCGCATGGATGCCCCATATGTTTCTTTGGGATGCGTCTGGTGTCTGGAGATGATTTCACTCTACCATCAAAACGGTTCTGGCCTCAACTGGGGTTGACAGCTGTTTCTCTGAGGACTTGACTTGGCTGCAGTTGTTCGATAGTTCAAGACTAGAATTTACTACAAGTCTACCTGAGTCTGCAATAACTACCTGGACTCCATATTAACCTGAATTAACATCAACTGTTATAGCTGAACTGGCTGCCACCTATCACACAGTATAAATGCAGATCAATTCCTGCTTCCTGTTTCACCCAGATGAGGATGGGTTCCCTGTTGAGTCTGGTTCCTCTCAAGGTTTCTTCCTATTACCATCTCAGGGAGTTTTTCCTTGCCACTGTCGCCCTCGGCTTGCTCACCAGGGACAATTTGATCATTCTGATTCATACACACTCACATTCCATACAAACTTAAATAATTCTTTTGATTGTGTAAAGCAGCTTTGCGACAATGACAATTGTTAAAAGTGCTATACAAATAAAATTGAATTGAATTGAATTATGTAATGTAAAACCATATCCAGTTATAGGCAAGATAATGTGCGTGATGTGCAGAATAGTGTGCAAGGTTTTAGTTCACAGTACTCTGGTGCAAATGTGCCATATGTAATGCGTGAATTTGTGTAATCTGTGTGTCTTTGTTCAAAGTTTGCAGTTCTGTGGTGTGCAAAATTTGCAAGTGTGCCATATGATCAATGCAGTGGGTAGTGAGAAAGCAGCTCCTATGTGCAGCATAAAGTAGCAAGTCCTATGTGCTGTTGTGATTGAGATTCCTTGTAGCCTGTGGGAAGAAGTCTCTCTGTATTGGCTCTCAGGGAGCGGAAACTGTTCATTGTTGGAGTGGCTGAGGTCTTTCACGATCTTCCTGACCTTGGTACAGCACCGCTTGTTGTAGATCGATTGAAGGTCAGGGAGCTCAGTGCTCCTGAAGCGCTCTGATGAAGTGCTCTGATTGCACCACCCTCTGTAGATCTCGTCTGTTCTGCATGGTGCTGTTCCCGAACCAGGTTGAGATGTTTCCTGTCTGGATGCTCTCTATGGTGCAGGAGTAGAAGTTAAACACCCTAGAGTACGGTTGTTCCTCTGCCACCAGTTCACCAGATTCCTAATCTCCTCCCGGTAGGCCATCTTGTCGTTGTCAGAAATCAGGCCCACCAAGTTGTCATCAGCAAACTTAATGATGGTGGTGGAGTTGGTAGTAGCTACACAGTCATAGGTGTACAATGAGTACAGCAGGGGCTCAGAACACAACCCTGGGGACTGTAGTGCTGAGGGTGAGGGAGACTTAGACACGTCTGCCCATTCTTACTGCCTGCCAGACAGGACGTTGTAGATCCACTGACACATAGATGGTCAGAGTCCCAGGTGCTCCGCCTTGATGGTGTGGAGGGGATTATAGTAGTAAATGCTGAGCTGTAGTCGACAAAGAGAATTTTTACATAATTCCTCCTTCTGTTGTACAGATGAGTGAGTGATGTATGGAGGAGATGAGAGATGGCATCATCCATAGAGCGGTTTGGATGGTATGCAAACTGCAGTGGATCCAGTGTGTCAGGTAGTGAAGAAATGAACTGCTTTGAGCGGCAGGTCAAAGACTTCAACACTACTGAAGTCATGGCTACAGGGCGATAATCGTTGAGGGATTTTTTTTAAAGCATGTGGGGATTACTCACTAGGTTAAGGACAGGTTGAATATTTCTGACCCCTTTTCCACTGCTCTGGTTCCCGTGCTGGTTCCCAATTTTGGAACAGGTGCCGCGCTTTTCCACAGACAAAAGTTGGTGCCGGTGCCCTAAAACAAGCACCGGCACCGGCCCCTAAACTCTGCTGGTCTAGTTGCAAGAACCCGTGACGTCACGAGCGGTGGGCGGAGTTATAGAGATGTTATAGAGTTTTATATTTTATAGAGTTATAAAAATGGCGGCGACCCAAACGTAGAGCACGGACGAAATTAAAGCGCTTTTAGCTATTTGGAGTTCAGCAGAGATTCAGGAGAAATTAGAAAGAGCTGTAAGAAAAAAAAAAGTGTATGAGGAAATACGGGAAGAATTAATAGTCGCGGGATTCACTCGAACAACTGACCAAATTGTGAACAAGCTAAAAAAACTGAAGAAAGACTACAGGGACAAAAAGAACGGGCTGTGTAAAAACGGCAGCGGTGGAGGACAAAAAGATTATTTATATGATGTGATGGATTCGGTGCTGGGTCATAGACCATCGAATCAACTTATTGGGGCATTAAATTCAGCAACAGCAATGCTCCAGGAAATTGTCTCCCCTTCCACATCGGATCTTGGTAAGCTAAGTTACTTTATTTACTTTCTTTGCTAGTTTTAAAAAATCTCAGTTGCTACATACATTTACGTGTTTGTGCAGCCATACTGTTATTATTAATATGATGCTTTAACTTGTTGCTCATTTATCCATAATGTTGTATGTGTACAGTATGGATGGGTTTACAACACATTGTGTTGAAAGACAAGCTATGCAAGATGTAAAACCTTGAAAGGAAGGCATTAATGCGTTGTTACTGTGTACAAAATTGAACAAGCCGAAAATATGAAACTGATGGTTTCTGTACTGTTGATATTTAGACTCAAATACATCATGTGTGGAAAGCCCTGAAGAAAGCAGTGCATCTTCACCTTTAGGCGAAGCTTTATCTTCTCCCGAACCACGAAGGAAAGGTAATTATTGTTTTGTCACCAGTCTATCAGTAATGGCATATTGTATGAAAAATTCAATATAACTTTTGTGTATTATATAATAAGCCAATATGCTTACTTTGTGTCATTACACAGCTAAGAGAAAGACCAAAGAACGGGACAATGAGGAACTACTAGCCTATTTGGAGAGGTCGGACGAGCAGTTTCTACAGCACAGTAAAGAATTGAACGAGGCCATTCTTAAAAAAATGGATGAGGCCTCAGGTGCCATGCTGGGCCTTTTGGAACGCATGGTGACGGTGATGGAGAGGAACCAGACATCACACAGTTAAATTAGATTTTTTTTTTTATTATTGTACTTATTGTAATCACTGTTTATTTCTCGAAAAAAAATTACCAATTTTGTACTAGCATATTTGATAATTGTTCTTCAATTGTTTGCACTGTTGAAATTCAATAAAACACTACAGACTTATTGGTCCTGTCTGTTGAAGTAGTCCATTAATGCAGCTCTTACATCAGCTCCTTCGGGATGCCCACGTTCAGGTACTGCCTGAAGAGGAGGCTGTAGATTGACATGCATGGCACGAAGATCCTCACTAAAGTTGTCACCATGCTCTTCACATATATTGTGCAGCACACAGCAGGCCAACACCATCTTCTTTGTAACGTCAAGTTGACAATCATTCCTTTTCATCAGACATCTCCAGCGTCCTTTTAACCTCCCGAAGCTCATTTCCACGACTGACCTTGCACTGCTTATTCTGTAATTATACTTCTGTTGTTGAATTGATAATCTGCCAGTGTCTGAAAATGGCTTCATCAGCCAGTTTTGCAGAGGGTAGGCAGGGTCACCGATTAAGTATGACCAACATCACAGCCACAGATGTTAACTTTGTTTTGCCTTAGCAGGTCACCATCACTCAGCCTTTCCCATACATATGACTGTTTTAACACCCTTGCATCATGAACACTACCAGGAAATCCAACACAAATGTCCCAAAATTGTCCTTTTCCATTCACAACAGCTTGTAAAACAACTGAATGCCATCCTTTGCGGTTGAAGTAATCACCTGGGTACTCTTCCGGTGCAATTATAGGTATGTGACTTCCATCTATTGCCCCAACACACTGTGGCACTCTCCAGCGACTTTCAAAAAAGTTAGCCATTTCCACAAACTTGGCTGGATCTGGAAATTGAATGTGTTGAGGGAGAAGTACTCTAATCACAGCATCACAAAAGTCCTGCACACAATTACACAGGGTGGATATGCCTACTCCAAAAAGGTGGCTCACTGTTCTGTACTCGCCGCCGGTTGCCAGCTTCCAAATGGCAATAGCAACTCGTTTTCTTAGCGGTACACACAGGCGATATGTAGTGTTTCTTTTCCCCATTGTACTCAGCTGACAACAAATATATTCAAATGACTCCTGCGAGACTCTGAAATTTTCAATGAACTGCGCCGGGCTGAAGTCGGGAACAATTGTATCCCACCACTGCTGTGCTCGTGGCAACATCCACATCACGGGCGATTTACGGCGCACACAAAGTTTTGAGGCAATCTGAAAATTTTAATGTTAAATGTGATTTACTGCGTAAATTACGTGTTGTAAATGAACAGCAACAACAGAATAAGCTGCTTTTGGATACTTAAATACATTTTCATAGTTTGGAGAATAACCAGTAAACTGACTTCGGCCATGTTCGTTTCTGTTGAGTGGGCGTGGCCTGTGATGTATTGTCATGCAGCTCCCGCTGAGCTCCTGTCTAGTGTAAACGCGGGCCGGTTCTCGTTCGGTTCCCAGTTCAGCACCGACCGAGCACCGGCACCTGGCACCAGCACCAGTGTAGTGGAAATGAGGTATCTGTGACCACAGGTTTTAGCTGGTCTGCGCAGGCTCTTAACCCTAACACGTTTCTGGTGTTGGCATTGGCATTGAGATTTAAACTGCGATATTTAACTATGAATTGTAGCATTTTACATTTATTGAAGCTAACAGCAAATAACGGCACAAATGATCTCATTAAAAGGATGTTTGACAGTATTTACGTATCATCTTAAGAGTATAAAAACAAAATGCAAAGAAATTATTGACAAACTATTGACATAAATTACCTGTAACATTTAATATAATATGTGTATTACTTGTAATAAATTGCACAGGTCTATATCGTCATTTAAATTTTTATGAGATAATTGTGCAGCATGAGTTAGAAATTTGTCCTGCTCTAGAGCTTTGTTTTGTGGCTTTTCACATTAATCTAAAGAGCAACAACCATTTCACTTTTGCCTGATGATGCCATGTTGGATGCGTTTCTCTCTGGACTGCAGCAGGAGCACACGTGTACAGTTAAACTATACAGTTTGTTTGAAAATATTGAACAATTTCTACTTCTTTTTGATCCAGGTAAGAGTTCTGCTGTCTTTGTTCCTCCATATCTTTAATTTACCTCAGCAAAAACATCAAGAGATCCAGCTATGATGAATCCAGAAGAGATTAAATGTGAGAATTTGGAATACATAGAGATGTCCAGTACTCACCAAATATCATCAGGTACTTCCTACACCAACAACTCTTACTGACAAACGCAACACCAAACTCACCACTGCTCTCCATCTCGGAGGCTTGGACAAGGTCCATCTTAACCACGCAAACAACCAGAACTTTTGTTCAAATGTTTTTTGTTGTATGTAACCAGTTTGAACCAATTTACCAATTATTTCTTTTTTTTTTTTTTTACATCATTACAAGGTGTGTATTTGTACCAAAAACTTTTGTAAAACAGTCATATTGTACTGTTTCAACAATAAGATAAATGGACTTCAATTAAATCAGACCAGAACATCATCTGTACTGTGAAGGCCAAAGAACTATTCAATTAAATTCAATTCAGTTTTATTTGTATAGCTTTTTAACAATTGACATTGTCTCAAAACAGCTTTACACAATCAAAAGAATTATTTAAGTTTGTATGGAATGTGAATGTGTATGAATCAAAATGTTCAGATAGTCCCTGGTGAGCAAGCCCGAGGGCGACAGTGGCAAGGATAAACTCCCTGAGATGGTAATTCGAAGAAACCTTGAAAGGAACCAGACTCAACAGGGAACCCATCCTCATCTGGGTGAAACAGATAGCAGGAAATTATCTGCATTTATACAGTGTTAAGTGTTACAGTAGGTTCAGCTATAATAGTTGATGTTAATTGATGTTATAATAGTTGATGTAAAATGGAGTCCAGTAGTTATTGGAGACTCAGATAGACTTGTAGAAAGTTCCAGTCCTGAACTATCGAATTGTCAAGTCCTCAGAGAAACAGCTGACACCAGTCGAGGCCAGAACCATCTTCTAAGTAGAGAGAATCATCCCCAGACACCAGACGCATCCCAAAGAGACACACGGGGCATCCATGCGACTAGACCTCCAACCAGAAACGGGGCACCAGGATGGATCAGACAGGTCCGGAGGGCAGAGGGAGTCTGGATCACTGGCAGCTCAGGAACCACATGTGTAGCTCGACAGAGAGAGAGAGAGAGAAAGAGTGAAAGGGGGAGACAGGGGGAAAGAGGAAAGAGAAAGAGGAGGAGAAAGAGAAGAGGAGGAGAGATTGCAATTAGGTATGGTCACAGTCACAATGTATAATGTGAATGTATATTTACTGTAGAGTGCAAGCAGGGACTCTGGCAGGACTAACTATGACAGCATAACTAAAAGGGAGAGCCAGAAGGAAACACAAACATGAGGGCTCCCTGAGATGTAAAGCAAACAATGACCTCACCGTCAACAAACCTGAGTGATCAAATGAGACTGAGGAAGACAGCATCTAAACATACCAGTTCACCATAATACTCTACGTCCATGAGTCCCCCAGATCTGCTCCTTTACCTTATGGCAAATCTATTTATAAACATGCTTGGCTAAATAAATAGGTTTTGAGCCTAGACTTAAACACTGATACTGTGTCTGAGTCCCGAACACTATTTGGAAGACTATTCCATAATTTTGGGGCTTTGTAAGAAAAAGCTCCGCCCCCAGCTGTAGTTTTCATAATACGCGGTACTGACAAGCAGCCTGCATCCTTTGACCGAAGTAGGTGTGGCGGATCGTAAGACACTAGCAGTTCGCTCAGATACTGCGGCGCGAGACCATTTAATGCTTTATATGTCAAGAGTAGTATTTTAAAATCAATGCGAAATTTCACAGGGAGCCAATGTAGCAAAGATAGGATAGGTGTGATGTGCTCATATCTTCTGGTTCTAGTGAGGACTCTCGCTGCTGCATTCTGGACTATGCTTGTTTATGCACCTAACTGAACAACCAGACAGTAAGGCATTACAATAGTCCAACCTAGAAGTGATAAAAGCATGAACTAGTTTTTCTGCATCGTTTAGCGACAATATATTTCTTATCTTGGCAATATTTCTGAGGTGAAAGAATGCTATCCTGGTGATATTATCTACATGAGCTTCAAATGAAAGGCTGGAATCTATAATCACGCCGAGGTCTTTTACTGTTGCACTTGATGGAACAGAAAGACCATCTAAAGTTACGGTGTGATCTAAGATTTTACTTCTAGCTGTATGTGGTCCTATGACTAGAACTTCTGTCTTATCCGGATTAAGCAGAAGGAAGTTAATTAGCATCCAATTTCTTATGTCCTGCACACATTGCTCAACTTTAGTAAGATGGTTTTTCTCATCAGGTTTTGTTGAGACGTATAGCTGTGTGTCGTCAGCATAACAATGAAAACTAATACCATGCTTACGGATTATGTTGCCCAGAGGAAGCATGTAAAGGGAAAAAAGCAGTGGGCCTAAAACTGAACCCTGCGGAATGCCAAACTCCACTAGAGAACATGCAGAATAATCACCATTTAAGTCTACATACTGATAACGATCGGTCAAATAGGATCTGAGCCAGGAGAGGGCTGTATCCTTAATTCCTACTACATGTTCTAATCTGTGAAGAAGAATAGCATGATCAATGGTGTCAAAAGCTGCGCTGAGGTCGAGTAATACAAGCATAGTTACACAACCCTGATCAGAGGCCAATAGGAGGTCATTTACTACTTTAACGAGTGCTGTTTCTGTGCTGTGATGAGGCCTAAATCCTAACTGATACAGTTCATGTATGCCATTTCTATGTAGATATGAGCATATCTGCTCTGCTACTATCTTTTCCAGAATCTTAGAGATAAAGGGGAGGTTTGATATTGGCCTGTAATTGGACAGCTGACAGGGGTCGAGGTCAGGTTTCTTAATTATTGGTTTGATAACTGCTAATTTAAAAGATTTTGGAACATAACCAATGCTGAGTGAGGAATTAATTATTCTCAACAGCGGTTCTGTTATTACTGGTACTATCTGTTTAAGAAAATGTGTCGGTATAGGATCTAATATACAGGTTGATGAATTTGCAGAAGAGATGAGTGAAATTAGTTCATTCTCTTCAAGGGGAGTAAAGTATTCTAGGTTTGAATCTGACATGGCTAGGTTAACATCTGTATCAATTACATTGTTCGGTTTCAAAGCCTGAATTTTATGCCTGATATTTACAATTTTATTATTAAAAAAAGTTCATGAAGTCCTCACTATTGCATGATGATGTTGTGGAGATTTCTGTAGTGGTCTTATTTCTGGTTAATTTGGCTACGGTATTAAATAAAAATCTAGGATTATTTTTATTTTCTTCTATAAGAGTGGAGAGATATGTTGATCTAGCTACACTAAGAGCTTTCCTATAGTTCAGGATGCTCTCTTTCCATGCTATTTGAAATACTAACAATTTAGTTTGACGCCATTTACGCTCTATTTTCCGAGCGGTCTGTTTTAAAGTGCGCGTGTGATCGTTATACCAGGGAGTGAGTTTCTTATCTCTAATAATTTTTCTTTTAGCTGGAGCTACATTATGTAAGGTACAACGAAATGTCGACTCTAAATATTCAGTCGCCTGATCGAGTTCTGTGGGGTCAGACGGTGGCCTAATCGAAGTTGATAACTCTGGGAGATTACTGATAAAACTCTGAGTGGTAGTTGATGTGAATGTACGTTTAATACGGTAGCGCGGTGCTGTGCGTACATTATCACTGTGACACACTTGAATGGAGACAAGATAGTGATCTGAGATAATTTCAGACAGTGGAATTGTGAATACATTTCTTATACTTAATCCGAAAAATATTATTAAGTCTAAAGTGTGCCCTGCTTCATGAGTGGGTCCTACTACACCCTGATTTATGCCTACGGAGTCCAGTATGGACATAAATGCTGTTCTCAGAGGGTCTTCTGTATTCTCAAAATGAATGTTAAAATCTCCGGCAATTAAAGCTTTGTCTACAGAAACGACCAGGTCTGAGATGAAATCCGCAAATTCACTAAGAAATTCAGAATACGGCCCTGGAGGTCTGTAAATTATAATTAGTGGAATCGACTGAGCTGACTTAATATACTTAAGTACACTTATGTTACTATAAAGAATTTCAAATGAGTTAAATTTGTGTCCGTGTTTTTGTACGATAGACAGATTATCATTGTGAATAACTGCGACGCCTCCTCCTCTACCAGTTAACCGAGGCTGGTGTATGTAGCTGTACCCAGGAGGACTAGCTTCATTTAGAGCTACATACTCATCCTGTTTAACCCATGTTTCAGTTAAACAGAGTATATCAAACGCCTGATCTGTGATAATTTCATTAACAATAACTGCTTTTGATGCGAGAGATCTAATATTTAACAATCCTAGCTTCAGATCAGAGGTGCCGGCTGCACATTCAGTATGATCGGAGTTTGTGGACTTTATGTTAATTAGATTATTGAAACAGACTTTCCGAGTCTTTCTACATTTTTGCTTAGATCGGGGAACAGACACAGTCTCAATAAGGTGAACCCTGAGTGACGACTCTATGCAGCTAGCAGACGGTTGGTTTAGCCTGTCTGTCTGCTCCCTGGCCTGGGCTCTGGAATGTCACCGATTAACTAGACCTCTACTGAGACTATGAGCTATACTGCAGGAAATGAGAGCAGCACCTTCCCGAGTGGGATGGACACCGTCCCGCCCTAACAGGCCAGTTTTGCCCTCAAAGGTCTTCCAATTATCTATGAAGCCCACATTATTTTTGGAGCACCACCTGGACATCCAGCGGTTCAGCGACCATAACCTGCTGTAAGCTATGTCGCCGCGTCTCATTGGGATGGGACCAGAGCATATTACTTCATCGGACATCGCCTTCGCTAATTTAAACACCTCTGTAAAGTTATTCTTACTAACCTCTGACTGACGAAGGCGTATATCGTTAGCTCCAGCATGTACCACTATTTTAGAGAACCTGTGCTGTCCTAGAGCCCTAAGATTACCTGCTATGTCCGGTGCTCTGGCTCCCGGGATACACCTAACCACTGCCGCTGGCGCCCCTAAAGGTCTAGCTAATTTCACGTGTCTCAGTATAGAGTCTCCTATAACCAGAGCTCTTTCAGGTTTCTCAGCGGGTGCAGCACTGAGGAGAGCAAACCTGTTGGACACGTGAGGCGCAGAGGAGGTGTGCTCCGGTGGGCTAGCCTTAGCGTTAGCTTTGGTTGAACGAGTATGCCGCCGAGTCGTCACCCACTCGCCCCGCTGTGAGGGCTCTAATGCCGGAGTCGGGGGCTGTTTATCTCCGCCTGTGGCACCCAGACTGTCTGCTACAGGAATAACGCTGCTCTCAGACTGTCTAACACTCTCTAAAGTCTGGATGCGCTCCTCTAATTCTGATATCTTCTCCGTCAGAGTGCTCACTAACACACACCTATCACAAATAAAATTATCGCTAATGACGGAGGAAGAATGTCTAAACATCCTGCACTCTACACACTGAACGAGCTGAACGGTAGACATGATAACGTACCTCTGTGTCGGAGTTTTAGTTGTTTGGAGATGAATTCCGTTTGTTGTTCTTAGACGAGGAAACTCGCACGTTCTCCAAAAATTGCAGAAAAAAGGTGAATCCGAATAGTATGGAGATGTAAAAGCTAGTTGCTATTAATATTTTAATTTTAATTTATATTAATATTAATTGTATAAAGCGATGTAATTTAAACGCTGATACAAACGCGAAACTTTCGCGGCAACGATTCGAAAACAGGAAGCTACGTCACCAACTAGGCATTCACACTTAGCCTCTGAATGCTCCATTGTTGGTTCGCATCTTTGGTGGAATGGTTCTTCCTCTGATCACTCATCGAACCGCCCCAGTCACCCTGAGGATATCGGGAAACCACTCAGAAGAAATCTCTTTTCCACAAACCAAGGATCGACTGGAGAAGCAACTCCATTCTCGGATGGAGCCCCCTCTGCTTGGCCTCTTGTATGACGTTGGCTGCCTGCCCTTCACCAGCCAGGAGCATTCCTGAGATCCTGTTCCTTGTCTGGATGAATCACAAGAAACTAAAGTACCTCAGGACAGCCAGACACCTGAACTCCAGACAAACACGATGATATTTATTATTTTCTCTCTTCAATTTCTCCTTGTCCTATTGCCCTGGCTCAAAGAACACCACATTGGATGCTCTCTTGTCAGTTTTTCCCAGCCCTGGATTAAACATCTGAGGCAACCATTTTACCACTTTAATGCCTTATGGGGACAACGCTGCTGGATGTCAATTACGAGTCAAGAATATGCTCAATCAGGAACCTGGCTTTCCAGTCCAGAGACTGAACAATCTCATGTTTTGGTCATGTCCTTAGTCCAGCAATGTTTCTGGTGGCCCACCATGAGGGAGGTTGTTTTGTTGAGTGCATGTGACTCTTGCTTCAGAAGTAAGACCAGCAAAACCCATGTTGATCACCTCAGACCTCTCCTGATCCTTCACAGACCCTGGTTCCACATTACCCATGATTTTCTTACTTGGAATCCTCAATTCTGAGGGTCATACATGCAACTTCAGACATCTCCAACTGTGGACCTCAATTCTCTGCTTAATTCTGGTCAGTCTTCTGCAGACTAATCGCCGTCACACCCAGGCAATATTTAGGGTATCACCCACAGACCAATGGATAGACGGACAGAGCTAATCAGGACCTGGAGACAGCTATTTGGTACATCATCGCAAAGGAGCCTCATTCGGATAATACCCTGGATTGAATAATATATTGAATAATAATTTTTTTTTATATATATATTTATTATTTTTATTAAGTTAAACAAGTTTTATTCAAACTTCTTGATTCATCGGGCAATTCACTATCACCAATCAGTCATCAATCAGTGGTTATTTGTTACAATAATTGAGTCATTGATTTTTCATGACTTGTGAGTGGTGTCTTGTCTTCTGCAGTCTGTTTTCCTTCATATGTTATATTTTCCTTCACAGGAACACCAGCTATGGTGAAGTCAGAGGAGATTGAATTAGAAATTCCTGAACCCAAAGAGAACTCGAGCAGTCCCCAGAGTTCATCTGGTACTTTCTACATTTACACCACCCACAGAGAAGGGCAAAAAAGTCCTTATCAGTATTCCCATTTTAGGAATGTGATTTAATTGAATCAAGAAATCTAAAAAAAAAAACACCAGCAGATTCACACAAAACAAACACCATATCAGTGCCCAAAATATGGGAAGAATTTAATCCAGTTTATAAAGTAGTCATCTCAACAACACCAGCACCTTCACATAGGAGAGAAAACGTGAAGAATCTTCGCCTAAAGAGAGATCTTAAAAAGTACCAGTTTTTAACTTATTTTCAATAATGTTCCTCATAAAATGAATCAATTTGTTGTATTTCTGATGCCTTCATTGAATGATGCATCAAAGCCATGCAAAAAAATCGAGAGGATATTAATTCTATGATAGTTCTTGCACCCTTGATTATCGGCTTTCTTCAAGATTGGGACAATGATGGCTTTCTTCCATGCAGGTGGTACGGCTTTGATTTCTTTGCCGGTGACTTGGTGTGTTCTCCATCAATTAATATATTTTCTGGTAGGTCAATGGATGGAGAATCTGCTGGCAGTCCCTTTGTTGTATCATGGCTATAGAGTTTTTGAAAGAATCCTTACATCATCAAAGCCATTTCAAGGGATTAAATAAAGGTTCGCCCTTCCCCCTTTTCCATGTCTTTTTTTTTTTTTTTTTTTTTTTAGATAATCATACCCCACTGATCTTCTAAAGAATTTGGTAAAAGATTGGGTATTCCAATAAGTCTAGCCCAGGTGACCAAAGCAGGAGCATGACATTTTTGGAATAAAGCTAGACCAGAATGTTAATATTGTCTGGTGTACATATGTGGCAAATTTCTTCTGAACAGTGGAGGATGACATAGTACAGTGACTGATCCAAATCAGTAATTTTAAACAAATAAATGTGAATTGATGTCATGACACTTAGAAAGAAATTCCGTCCAGAAAGCACCAGTCAGTTTCCAGACAAAAGCATTTTGAGTAGCTCTGAATTTCAGTGTTTATTTATTTTTTATTATTTTCCTGTTACCAGTGAGTGGTGTCCTGTCTTCTGTTTTCATTCATATGTTATATTTCTCTCCACAGGAAATCCAGCTTTGATGAAGTCAGAAGAGATTATATTAGAAATTCCGATACCTATAGAGGGCTCCAGCCCCCAAAGTTCATTTGGTACTTTCCACACTAACACCTCTCACAGACTCAGTGGGGAGAGTTTTAGTGAACCAAGAGATCTTAAAAACCAACAGCAAATTCACACAGGACAAAATCCATATCAGTGCCCAGAATGTGGGATGAGTGATGATGTCCAACAACACCAGCACATTCATAGAGGTGAAAAGTCACATCAGTTCTCACAGTGTGGGAAGGATTTTATCTTAAGGGGTAATCTTAAGCACCAGCTTGTTCACACAGATGATTGCTCAGATTGTGGCATGAGTTTTACACAAAGGTTTACTCTCCAAATGCCGTACCAGTGTTCAAGGTGTGGCAAGAATTTTAATAACCAGAGCTATCTCCAAAACCACAAAGGGGAAAAATCGTATCAGTGTTCGGAATGTGAGAAAACTTTAAATCGTCTCCAGTTACACCAATGTGTTCATACTGGAGCGAAACCCTATAACTGCTCAGAGTGTGGGAAGAGTTTTAGTACTCTAACCAAGCTCAAACGACACCAGCTTCTTCACACAGGAGAGAAGCCATATCAGTGCACAGACTGTGGGAGGGGTTTTATGAAAAATGCTAAACTGAAACGACACCAGCTTCTTCACACAGGAGAGAAGCCATATCAGTGCTCACACTGTGGAAAGAGTTTTACGGAGAATGCTAAACTGAAACGACACCAGCTTCTTCACACAGGAGAGAAGCCATATCAGTGCACATTCTGTGGGAAGAGATTTAGGGAGAATGCTAAACTCAAAGAACACCAGCGAATTCACACAGGAGAAAAACCGTATCAGTGCTCAGGTTGTTGCAAGCGTTTCCTTACAAATACTCAACTTAAAGACCACCAGCACATTCACACAGGACACAAGCCATATCAGTGCTTACACTGTGGGAAGAGTTTTGTTACAAGCAGTATTCTCAAAACACATCAGCGCTCTCATACAGGAGAGAAGCCGTATAAGTGCTCACAGTGTGGGAAAGGTTTTGCTATGAAACATAGTCTCTCAATACACCAACGCATTCACACAGGAGAGAAGCCGTACCAGTGCTCGCGGTGTGGGAAAAGTTTTACTACTAGTAGTGTTCTCATAAGACACCAGCGCATTCACACAGGAGAGAAGCCATATCAGTGCTCGCAGTGTAGTATGAGTTTTACTATGAAAAGTGATCTGACAAATCATCAGCGAATTCACACAGGAGAGAGACCGTACCAGTGTACAGAATGTGGAATGACATTTAATCGAAAGACCACACTCCAAACACACCAACGTGTTCACACTGGAGAAAAACCCTATTACTGCTCAGTGTGTGTGAAGTGTTTTAGTAAATTAAGCAGCCTCAAGCAGCACCAGCTTCTTCACACTGGAGAGAAGCCATATCAGTGCTTAGACTGTGGGAAAGGTTTTACCCGAAAGGATAGGTTCCAGAGTCACCAGTGCATTCACATTGGCAGGAGTATATCACCGTGCTGAGTGTGGCAAGGGTTTTAGGACATAAAGATCTTTTTTAGGTCTCATTCACACAATTAAAAATAAAGAAGCACAACCCGTATATACCCTCTGTTCTAATGATAGCAGGGTTTAATCCCAAATGATTATTTTTAGTCACTTATGGTCATGCAATTAATAATAGTAATAATAATAATATTTTTTTTGTCACATGTATCTTAAAGAACAGTGAAATAATTTTTTTCACATATCCCAGTTAGGAAGCTGGGGTCAGAGCTCAGGGTCAGCCAGGATACAGCGCCCCCTGAAGCAGATAGGGTTAATGGCCTTGCTCATGGGCTCTGCAGTGGTAACTGAAACCCCCACCCTTCCAATCAGGAACCTACAGCCTTAACCGTTCATTCACAAAATGCATTATTTTTTTGGTATATTCAATGACACATTTTTTTCCCCTATAAATCCAAATTTTCCAGACTGAATTCCGGCTGTTTCTCCTACACCTGCATACCGCACATATCAGGGAATAACATCATGCTGCCACTGTACACTTTGTAAAATATTCTGGTGCCTTTAGGAAAACTTTAAAAGGGTTAGAAGATGTATGTATTGCTAAAAATAATGATGTTAAATTAACACTTAATTATAGTTAATAGTGTAGTGAGTACTATTTCTTTGATAGGTGATGTTCTATATCATGGTGATGTTTAAATTAGATTTTAGAGTTACATTACTTAGATCAGATCATGGTTAGATTTTATTTGGAGAAATGTTCAATGATTCATTAATTGTGTATGTATGTAAGTATGTGTTTTAAATGTAAAAGTTATAATTGTATTGGGTATGTAAAAATGTCTGAATGCGTGGATGCTTTATAAAATCATGTTAATGCATTAATCAATGTTTGAGATATTTGGTACTTAAGCAAATATGTAAAATACTTTGTAATTAATGATATAATGTTATAATCAACATTAGTAAAGTCAGAAATTCTAACCAATAAGAAGTGTGTGCATATCTGATCCATGGCCATATATAAAAGTGACTCAGATTCGAAAAAAAAAAAAGAAGAAATTATTTTTGCATTCAGACAGCCCTTTTAAAAAATCTTTGAAAAGATCTGGTTTACATTAGGGTAAAAATTTGAGTCTCACTTCAGGAGTGTAATGTGACCGTAGCCTAAGACCAACTGAAAAAAAACTAACTACAGTGAAACCGCAGACTGCGAGGAACACGGTTTGCGAGTGTTCTGCAAGACAAGTTTTTGAACCAAAAAGTCAATCACAACTGAGCCAACGATTTTTCTCTCTCATGCGCTGCGGAATTGTGGGTAATCGTCTCCCCTGCTGGGTCTTAGTGCGCGTCTCTCACTGGTATAATCAACATCCGTGTACACGTGTACTGTTTACTATAACACTGTGACCATGTGTGTGTGTGTAAAACACATTTTATTTTGTGTCTGTATGCATGTGTATACAGCGCGTGTGTAAAGCAAAAGCAAGTCTCATTAGAGAGGTTAAAGATCCATTTTCTCTCTCTGCTCAAGACTCAGCCTGCTCTTTGTGACTGTGTGCGCATGCGTCATTTGGACCCTGTGCCCCACACACACAGACTCCTCCTACTTTTGCCTTCTCTCTGCTTTACACAGAAACACTGCTCTGTCGTGATACTTTTAAAAAGAAAAATGCAGGTAAATTTGTTTTATTTTTACTTTACAGCAGTGATTCCGTTAGTGTGACGCTCATGTTTATTTTTCCGATAAAACATTTTTTTATTTTTCCGTTTTGTGCACGCGGGTGTGTGAAAAGAGTGGAGGAAGGGTAACTGTGTAAGGCGAGAAGTGGGACTTTAGCTTCACACACACACATACACAGCTGTTTCTCTGGGGACTTGACTTGGCTGCAGTTGCTCGATAGTTCAAGACTGGAATTTTCTACAAGTCTACCTGAGTCTCCAATAAACTACCTGGACTCCATCCATATTAACATCAATTAACATCAACTGTTATATTATAAATGCGGATCATTTCCTGTTTCACCCAGATGAGGATGGGTTCCCTGTTGAGTCTGGTTCCACTCAAGGTTTCTTCCTATTACCATCTCAGGGAGTTTTCCTTGCCACTGTCGCCCTCGGCTTGCTCACCAGGGACTATCTGACCATCCTGATTCATGCACATTCACATTCCATACAAACTTAAATTATTCTTTTGATTGTGTGAAGCTGCTTTGCGACAATGACAATTGTTAAAAGCGCTGTACAAATAAAATTGAATTGAATTAAATCATATTCGCTAGTGAGTAAAAAATAAATGAATGAAAATGAAAACGGGAAAAAATGCAAATAACTGCACGGATTGATTGATGGAGAACAAACGCTCTAAATTCACAAGAACGATGGAGATGGACAAAACAGATGCCAGTGATGCAGACACAGCTGAAAGTGAAATGTCAACAAATTCTTATTAAGCAAACCCCTACTCATATTTAAGCGACCACTTTGATTTCAAGCACAAAAAAGGGAACAGCTTTATTATGCGAGTATGTTCCATCCCCCATCCCTCCCCCGCTGTTAAAAAAAAAAAGTAACTTTTACTTTACTTTTACTTGAGTAGATTTTTATAAGAGTAACTTTACTTGTACTTCAGTAAAAGTTCAATAAAGTAAAAGTACTTTTACTTCAGTACAAAATTTTATTACTCTTTCCACCTCTGGTCACAATATTCCGCCGTATTTCTTCATATAATTTATTTACAATAAAAAAAAATCCAAACTGTATTACGTTCATTTGTGTTTGTGTACGCGGGGCGCCAGACAAACGAGTGTCTGTGTTACAGCAGGTAAGTAAATTTTTGAAAAGCATGTGATTTGATCCTGAGCTCTAATTGGATTTTTTCAAATCATCCCTGGGGTGCAGCACTGTGCGCCCGAACCCTTTTGTTCTTAGCGAATCAATATTGTTTTTAAATTTGGGCTCATGTGATTGGACCTTTCTCAACGAGTCTTATTAACGGTCAGCAGATTGTTAGTTAATGTATTGAATAGTGATTGACGTGGAAGCAGCTATATATGGGAGGGAATTCTATAATTTCTTGGCTAAAATACCCCTTCACAAGGCGATCGGACGAAGAAAGAAAAAAAGTTAAAGAGCTTGAGGACCAGATCGACCTGATCTTCTAATTAAGCAGCAGTCACATGATCACGATCGAGCTTATACTCGGTGTTTCTCCAGCACTTCTCATGGCGAGCGGAGCGTCTGACTGCGTGCGATGTGATGCTTTTATTTTATACCATGATGCTTAGTCACCTGATACAGACCATTATTAAAGTTTTTGCACCAGCCGCCACTGCACTTGAAATATATCAATCTCTAATGAATCTATATATAATTAGTTTCACTTTTTGAATTAAATTACTGAAATAAATAAAAATTTCAACTGTTTTTTAACAAAACAACTTATGCCCATGATAGTTTATTTATATTTTATTCATTCATCCATTCATTCACGCATTTATTTGTTTCTTTTCATTACTTTGTATGTTTTAAACTGTGTGTGTTTTTGTAAAAGAATAAAAGCGCTGCCTCATCAGTGGCTTGTTGCTTTCAGGAGCGGCTTCTGTCAGAAATAAGAGGAGACCCGAAACACGAGCATCCTGAGATAATCCTGACTGATAATAAAACCTGACTGAAGATCATGTAGATGATTTAGAAAAGCGCGCATCAAGACTGAGTAAATTCCCATGTGAGTGCACTAGTCTTCCAGTAGGTGTCGCTGTGAGCGTTTCGGTCGCGTTCCTCCACACATTCCCAGAAGCAGAAGAAGCCGTGCTGCAGTGTTGCTGATTGATGAGCTGAGCTTCTCCGACTCTACTAATCATCTTTACATTCCAATATTTCTGACCGGGTTTTACCCCCACAGTTCCATCTGATCCGTTGTGGGTGTATTTGAGGTGGTTAACTGCGTTCTGCTGTAAAGCTCAAGGTAAGTTACACTCGGCTAACAGTGGCTCAGTCCTAAATGGGCTTCTACTTCCTATGCTAGTGCACTACACAGGCTGGAACATAGTGCTGTTTACCTCACACACACTCTGTAGGGCACTAGAACATAGTGCTGTTTACCTCACACACACTCTGTAGGGCAGTAGAACATAATGCTGTTTACCTCACACACACTCTGTAGGGCAGTAGAACATAGTGCTGTTTACCTCACACACACTCTGTAGGGCACTAGAACATAGTGCTGTTTACCTCACACACACTCTGTAGGGCACTAGAACATAGTGCTGTTTACCTCACACACACTCTGTAGAGCACTAGAACATAGTGCTGTTTACCTCACACACACTCTGTAGGGCACTAGAACATTGTGCTGTTTACCTCACACACACTCTGTAGAGCACTAGAACATAGTGCTGTTTACCTCACACACACTCTGTAGAGCACTAGAACATAGTGCTGTTTAACTCACACACTCTGTAGGGCACTAGAACATAGTGCTGTTTACCTCACACACATTCTGTAGGGCACTAGAACATAGTGCTGTTTACCTCACACACATTCTGTAGGGCACTAGAACATAGTGCTGTTTAACTCACACACTCTGTAGGGCACTAGAACATAGTGCTGTTTACCTCCCACTCTGTAGAGCACTAGAACATAGTGCTGTTTAACTCACACACTCTGTAGGGCACTAGAACATAGTGCTGTTTACCTCACACACATTCTGTAGGGCACTAGAACATAGTGCTGTTTACCTCACACTCTGTAGAGCACTAGAACATAGTGCTGTTTAACTCACACACTCTGTAGGGCACTAGAACATAGTGCTGTTTACCTCACACTCTGTAGAGCACTAGAACATAGTGCTGTTTAACTCACACACTCTGTAGGGCACTAGAACATAGTGCTGTTTACCTCACACACACTCTGTAGGGCACTAGAACATAGTGCTGTTTAACTCACACACTCTGTAGGGCACTAGATTAGACACTCGGGACTGATTTGTGATTCATATTGAATGTTTTCAGTCAGTAGATATTTATTGTTTGTTTGGGAATGATGGTGAGTCATTGCTTTAATCTTGTATTTATTGGCAGCATTTGTGGAGAAATTCTGACAGTCAGGAAAACTCAGCAGGAAACTCAGTGTTGTTTCTTGTCACTGTGTGTGTACATACACTGTACCAGCTGTGTGTGTGTGTGTGTGTGTGTACACTGTACCAGCTGCGTGTGTGTGTGAGTGACCTGGGCCTGTAAGTCCCAAAGGGTTAAAAATTCTCAAAGTAATGAGAGAATGTTGGTCCTACTTTTAGGAGTAAGTATAAAACAACTTATCACATCCAAGTGGAAGATATAACACCAACATGTCTGAAACAAACAGTTTGCTTCAGTTGCCCTACCAGGGACTAACATCCTCCAGCTTTTCATGCTTATCACAGGTGAAAGTCAAATGGGTTTGTGTGCCACTGAGAAGGTGATGAGTTTCACCTGATTGAGTTTACAGGTCATTTTAAGAGGGCGTGATGCTTTTCCAAATCCGTGACTGTGTTCCCGAGAAATTATTTATTTTTTTCAAAAATGAAAGAAACCCTTGCAGAAAGCACTCCAAAGACTTTAAGGGATTTGTAGAGGTGGAAGGCTATTTTGCCCGCTACTTCACAGTGTCCCTTGTAATTATCTAATTATTATTATTATTATTTTTGCTGTACAGTATCAGATTCCTTCTGGCTGCCGTACACAGAACCAGCCTCTTTTTCTGAAGCTGTTAGTTTTGGAAGATTTTACATTTATTTCCTTATTTCCAAAGTAAATGTTCCCTCTTCCCCTGCTGTCCTCTTTCCTACAGGTCTTGAATTTACCTTTGCAGGAAGATCAAGAGATTCAGCAATGATTAATCCAGACGAGATTAAATTTGAGAATGTGGAACCCACAGAGATGTCCAGTACTCACCAAACATCATCAGGTACTTCCTACACCAACAACAAATTTGTCACAGACAAAGCAAAAAAAGCATCACTGCTCACAGTCTGGGAAGCTTGAATAGATGGTTTAAAGATGTGTATGGTGATTTTATTAGGGGCCAACACCTTCAGGTGACGACCTCTTGAAGCTCTTCGAGAGAACGCCAAGAGTGTGCAAAGCAGTAATCAGAGCAAAGGGGGGCTATTTTGAAGAAACTAGAATATAAAACATGTTTTCAGTTATTTCACCTTTTTTTGTTAAGTACAAACTCCACATGTGTTCATTAATAGTTTTGATGCCTTCAGTGAGAATCTACCATGTAAATGGTCATGAAAATAAAGAAAACACATTGAATGAGTGATGGTGTGTACAAACTTTTGGCCTGTACTGTACATTCAGGTGTCTCAATGTTATTGTCATGTTGTCAGTCTGGACAGCGATGTCCTTTTTGTCTAACAGCTGCATTGCAAGTGGATAAAATCATTATGGGTGATAACATGGACCAGACTTTTGACTGCGTAGATATTTTGTAAGTCATCATGCTGCAGTGCATGTTGGTACACTCGCACTAATTAAATTTACATATTGAAATTTTTTAACGTGATGCCGAATTTGAAGACACTTTTCAGTATGCGATGGTATCGAAACCGTAAACGTTATCAAAGTTCTGTATCTAGCCATCACTGTATGCATACTGCTTGGCCAATAATTCTCCTGCTGTTGGGTATATATAAGCAAATAAATTTGGGCCTTTAATCGTATAGTTAATGCAATGGTCAATACACTGCCTGGCCAAAAGGTCGCCATTTCAAAAGTCAAATTATTGGACCTGCATTTTGCATAGAAAACAACTACGGAGATTACTGAAATGACTGGAATTAGGTTATGAACTGGATAATGCTGAACCCTCAGCTTCATGGGGGGAAATGAGGTTTAATGTTGGGGATGGGTCCCACATGGTAAACGCTGCCATGAATCAATACTGAATTTCAGTATTTTGTTAAAATAATGGAACCAGTGTTTTCTTGTGTTTCATAATGAGTATTGTCCTGTTTTCTGTTGTCTGCATTCCTTCATAATTTATATATCCTTCCACAGGCGCATTGGTGGTGAAGCTAGATGAGATTACAGTTGAGATTCTGGAGCCGACAGAGAGCTCCAGTACTGATCGATATTCACCTGGTACTTTCTACACTAACACCTCTGACAGTCGAGTACATGAGCAAGTTTATCAGTGTCCACATTGTGGGAAGTGTTTTAGTAAAAAGACTAATCTCCGAAGACACCAGCACGTTCACGCAGGAGAGAAGCCGCATCAGTGCTTGGAGTGCGGTATGAGTTTTAGCCGAAAAGGTAATCTTAAAAAACACCAGCTTGTTCATACAGGCAAGAAGTCGTATCAGTGCTCAGATTGTGCCATGAGTTTTGCACAGAGGTATACTCTGCAAAGACATCAGCGCGTTCACACAGGGGAGAAGCCGTATCAGTGCTCGCATTGCGGGAAGAGTTTTGCTGATAACCATAATCTGATAATACACCAGCATAGTCACACAGGAGAGCGACCGTATCGGTGTATGGAATGTGGGAAGGCTTTCAAGCGCAAGGACGCACTACAAGAGCACAATCGCATTCATAACGGAGAGAAACTGTATAACTGCCCAGAGTGTGGGAAGAGTTTTACTAATCAGAGTACTTTCAAACGACACCAGCGGATGCACAAAGGAGAGAAGCCGCATCAGTGCTCAGAGTGTGGAAAGAGTTTCGTTGAATACAGCAGTCTCAAACAGCACCATCTTATTCACACTGGTGAGAAACCATATCAGTGCTCACACTGTGGGAAGAGTTTTACACAAAGGAGTAAATTCCAGCAACACCAGCGCATTCACACAGGAGAGAAGCCGCATCAGTGTTTACTGTGCGGGAAGAGTTTTACTGAGAGAGGGACTCTCGTAAACCACCAGCGCATTCACACGGGTGAGAAGCCGTATCGGTGCTCAGACTGCGGGAAGAGTTTTAACCAGAGGGGTCACCTCCAACAACACCAGCGCATTCACACAGGAGAGAGGCCTTATTACTGCTCACAGTGTGGGAAGAGTTTTACAGAGAGCGGGCATCTCGTAAACCACCAACGTATTCACACCGGAGAGAAGCCGTATCAATGTGCGCAATGTGGAAAGAGTTTTAATCAGAAAAGTCATCTGAAACAGCACCAGCGCGTTCACCCTAGTGAAACCATACTGACTGTGACAATAGTTTAATGACACACAGAACTTTTCAGGGACACAAAATTATTCAGGAAGTTATAAATAAGGACACGCTGCTGTTACCCTTGGAAAGTGTAGCTAGGTTTATCCTAAATCATTTTTTAACACTAATTGGGTGATCAGAAATGTGTCCCTACATCCAAATATTTTCCGGATGTATATATAGTATGTAATTGTTTTTTATAATCTGCATTAATTTCAAAGATTAGACATGTAATAAATGTACATTTACAGATTGTTTTTATGATTGAAATTTGGGTTTGTTCCTTGCACCTCTTACTGCACATTTGGAGCGGACCGACGATTTCCTGCTGCTGCCATGAACGTTATAGAACTTAATAAACAATAATCATGTCCTTTTTTTTTTCTCAGATAACTTAAAATGGTCATCCATAGCAAAGCTGTTACTGTACGTTTTGTTTTTGTCTTTACGTTTCTTAAATTTGGTTAACTCAGTCCTGTCTTATTTAAAATATATATATTATTTGGCCATTTCTTATTTATATGCAAGTACGTGGGTTACATTTAAAATGTATAACTGTATTGAGCATTTACGGGGGGGGAATTTAAGATTGGATGCCTATTTCTGATGTTTAGCATGTTAATGTATGCAACCATGTTGTAGATCAGACAAAAGAATAATTCAGCATTGACCTTTTGGTAAGTTTGAGAAAAAGGACGTAACATTAATATGACATTTGTATTAGGTTTAGAAACTGACAGTAATTTGATGAGTAAGGACCATTATCTTGTTTTTGCTTACTATATGTTGTGTATTTGTCTTTTGTATAATAAAATATTTTGTTCCTATATACTCAGCCTTCTTCTGCATGAATATGGTGTAGTAGGAGTTTGTGTTTTGTGTGGTTATTAAAATAAAGTTTTCTAGTAAAGACTTGACAAGCCAAAGTAAGAGGTTAATATTTGCAAGTCTGTAAAAGAACTTCTGACAAGTAACTTGCACAGGCTTGAACATTAATAGAAATCTTTGAGCTAACTGAATAATTGTTTAATACACTGCCTGGCAAAAAGAGGATGCCATTTCAGAAGGATCAAACAAAGAAAACAGCTGCACCATCAACTGGAGATTAGAGATCACTTAATTGCTTGGTGAAGCTGCATGGTAAAAAAATCAACAGAAGAAATCAGAGCTATGTTTACTAGTAAAAGTCAGTGTGATGAGAACTCAGGATTGGGACTAAACAGCTGTGCGTCCATAAGAAAACCACTCTTTAGTGAGACTACTCAGAAAAAAGGCTTCAGTTGGTTAAGGAGACTGGACTTTTGAGTGATGGGAAAAGGTCATGTGACCTGATGAGTCCAGATTGATCCTATTCCAGAGTGATGGGCGTGTCAGGGTAAGAAGGGAAGCACATGAAGTGATGCACCCATCATGCATAGTGTCCACTGTACAAGCCTCTGGAGACAGTGGTATGATCTGGGGATTGCTATTTTCTTTAATGAAGACGTACAACAAGCATAGTCATTCCTTTGTGTCATAGATTACTATAAGCTGTCCTATGAACTATGAAATAACTTAAAAAGTGTCTTTTTTTATCAGTAAACTAACACTGACGGCATCAGAAGCACAGCAGCAGCTCAGGATGTCAGTGACATTAAACTAAGTTAGTTTTAATAATTTAATAGTTTAATAATTTGATAGTTCATGTAAGCTGGGCATTATCCCTTACGAAAACAAATATACTATTGTGCTCTGAGAAACACTGGGACTTTCTGCAATATTCTCTTATTCTGGTAAGTGAGTACTTTGTTGTGTAGTTACTGTGTATAGTGTTTTATGTCAGTCTGTACTTTGAGAGCCACAAACAACTGGAATCAAAATCCTTGTGTCTGTCAGCATGCTTAGCGAATAAAACATTCTGAGTTTGTGTAGGAAAAGCATGAATATATATACACACACACACACACATTTAGGCAGACGCTCTTATCCAGAGCGACTTACATTTTTTAAAATCTCATTACACATCTGAGCAGTTGAGGGTTAAGGGCTTTGCTCAAGGGCCCAACAGTGGCAACTTGGTGGTTGTGGGGTTTGAACCTGGGATCTTCTGAACCGTAGTCCAATGCCTTAACCACTGAGCTACCCCTGTTAGTTATATTTATATATATTATGGCAAGCCGTTTAGGAAAATATTCATGAGAGAATTGAATGAAAAGTCTGAATATATTTAATAGATTCCAAATATATTGAACGGCGGCGCGGTGGTGTAGTGGTTAGCACTGTCGCCTTGCACCTCCAGGGTTCGATTCCCGTCTCTGTGTGCATGGAGTTTGCATGTTCCCTGCCTTCTTTTCTTGAGTGTTCAGGCAAGTTTTGATCAGTAAAGATTTTTTTTATTTAACTTTGTTAGATGAAGTTACAGTGGAACATCGGGTTGCGAGTAACCGGTTTGCGAACGTTCCACAAGACGGGCAAAAATTTTATTACGTTTTGATTTGATTTTACAAGAACCATCGAGAAGTATCAAGTATCATGTATCACGCATACGCTTCTTGTTTTGACACTGAACGTGACATGATCACAACTGTGCCAATGGTTCTACAGTAGTCTCTCATGCTGCGGAATTGTGGGTAATCGTCTCCCATGCTTGGTCTCAGTGCGCGTCTCTCAACTGGTATAATCAACATCCGTGCACAGATTTACTGTAACACTCTGAGCACGTGTGCGCACCTAAAGCATCTTTTATTTTGTGTTTGTATGTGTGTGTGTGTGAAAGTCGTCCTTTCAAATGACACTTGCTTTTGCTTTACATTCGCGCACACACGTAAAGCAAAAGCAAGGGTCATTAGAGAGGTTAAAGATCCATTTTCTCTCTCTCTCTGTCAGCCTGCACTGATTCTGGTAGTGTGTGTGTGAGTGTGTGCGCGCGCCCCCACGTCATTAGACGGAGTGCCCCTTCTCTCCTCCTCTCACCTTCTCACACACACACTCTAACGGACACACTGCTTGGTCGAGATTCTTTCCAAGTGCAGGTTACTTTGTTTTATTTTTTCTTTACAGCAGTGATTCCTTTAGTGTGTGTGCGCGCTTGAGTGTCATTAGAGAGGTTCCTTGTTTATTTTCTTGTTAAAAGTGTTTCCATTAGTGTGTGTGTGTGTGTGTGTGTGTGTGTGTGTGTGTGTGTGTGTGTGTGTGAAAGTTGTCCTGCACAATAGCCCTCCTTTCCTCTTCAATAAGAGAGGATGGAGAGGGGAGGGAGTCATTCCTACTCTTATCTTACTTTAGCTACACACACATATACACAGCACATGCGCGCACAAACACTAACGGAAACACTTATCTGTCGGGATTTATTTAAATTTTTTTCAAAGGTAACGTTAAGGTTGCAGGTTAATTAGTTTTATTTTTACTTTATATTTTGTATTAATAATTTTTTTTATATTTATTTTTCGTGGTGGGGAATTAAATAATCTGAGCTTCCATTCAGATTTTCATATTGCCAAACTTACCAAAGTTTCTGATTAGACCATCCTTTATTTACTAGTTCTTTTCTCCTCCATTTCATACTTTTATGTAAATACTTATCGTAAATGACCATTCTAACAGTACTGAGTAAAAAACTAGGAAACTAACAGTGAAGCGCCGTCGTCTGAGACTCTTCTCATAAATGGTTACATAAACAATTTTCACCATATCAATTGTTTAAAGGTTCATGAAAAAAAAGTTAACTATTTTTTTTAAAAATCAGCCACACAATATTGATTTTTATGTGTTTAATAAACAGGGTTCGTCAGATCGAGTTACAAACCCTAGTCACAGGGTTGGACAGTTTCACATCAATCAATTTTTGTTTAAATGTTCATGAAAAAAAATTGTAAAGCAATTAAAATAAAAAAAAAGAAAAGAAATAAAAGGAAATTAATTAAAGATGTATAAATAAAAAAGTAAAATACTGAAGATTTGGGAAGCTCAAGAAGAATTCAAATTGTACTTTTTTTATTTGACTTTTTTTATTTGCATTTTTAAAATTAGCATTTAGGCAAAATACACACAATACACACAATAGTCAAAGACTAAAATCTCTTATTTAGATGATTATTTAGACCGGGTAAAGCAATCTAAGTGGAGTCTTCTCCGGTTATTTATGCGAGTGCACTAATCCTCCAGCAGATGGCGCTGTGCGCATGTACATCACACATTCCCAGGAGCAGAAGAAGCCGTGCTGCAGTGTTGCTGATTGATGAGCTGAGCTTCTCCGACTCTACTAATCATCTTTACATTCCAATATTTCTGACCGGGTTTTACCCCCACAGTTCCATCTGATCCGTTGTGGGTGTATTTGAGGTGGTTAACTGCGTTCTGCTGTAAAGCTCAAGGTAAGTTAGACTCTTATTCTATTTCACAATGTTAAATTTCCCAGTAATTCATTCTTTAAACTTGAATTTCTTTTAACTTGGTTAGTCTTTTCCACTCCTCTTTATAGCAGCTCAGCTTTGTGACTTTAGATCAGTTACTGTAAACACACACACACACACACACACACACACACACAGTGCCTGGTTAAATATAAAGCCCTGACTATACTAGTCACTGTGCTAATTTTTTACCCTCAGGAGGATGTGGAGAGTTGGTTAATAAATAACCTCCAAGCAGATATTATATTAGGATATGTAACCAGGTCTGCATAGTACAGATGAACCTAATCAAGTGCAGATTCATATTCCACCCATTCTCAGATACAGTGGAACCTTAGATTACGAGCATAATTCATTCCGGAAGCAGGCTCGTATTTCATCAAAGCGCATTATCCCATTAGAAATAATGGAAACTCAAATTATTCGTTCCACAGCCCAAAAAAATAAAAACATAAAAAATAATTAATACAAAACCTTCTTCTTTGTCTTTCGGCTGTTCCCTTTCAGGGTCGCCACAGCGAATCATCTGCCTCCATCTAACCCTATCCTCTGCATCCTCTTCTCTCACACCAACTAACTTCATGTCCTCTCTCACTGCATCCATAAATCTCCTCTTTGGTCTTCCTCTAGACCTCCTGCCTGGCAGTTCCAACCTCAGCATCCTTCTACCGATATATTCACCATCTCTCCTCTGAACATGTCCAAACCACCTCAATCTGGCCTCTCTGATTTTATCTCCAAAACATCTCACATGGGTTGTCCCTCTGATGAACTCATTCTTGATCCTATCCATCCTTGTCACTCCCAAAGAGAACCTCAACATCTCCATCTCTGCTAGCTCCAGCTCTGCCTCCTGTCTTTTCTTCAGTGCCACTGTCTCTAAGCCGTAGAGCATCGCTGGTCTCACCACTGTGCTGTACACCTTTCCTTTCATTCTCGCTGATACTCTTTTATCGCACAACACACCTGACACTTTTCTACAATTAGTACAAAATATAAAGTAAAAATAAAACAAATTAACCTGAACTTTACCTTTAAAAAAAGAGTACAAATAAATCCCGACAGATAAGTGTTTCCGTTTTTATACGCGCAGGCGCTGTGTGTGTGTGTGTGTGTGTGTGTGTGTGTGTGTGTGTGTGTGTGTGTGTACAGCTGTGTCCCCATAAGAAACCCACTTGTTAAGTGAGACTAATCGAAAAAAATAATTCTTTAGTTTACTAGAGAGCATGTGACCTGATGAGTCCAGACTGACCCTATTCCAGAGTGATGGGCGTGTCAGGGTAAGAAGGGAAGAACATGAAGCGATGCTCCATCATGTATAGTGTCCACTGTACAAGCCTCTGGAGACAGTGTTATGATCTGGGGTTGATCAGTTGCTCAGGTGTAGACTCAGCAACTTTATGTGGCAATAAAATGAATGTAATGATTCACTGGGTTATCACATCTATGGAGGTTTAATCCCCTCATGCCATGGACATATTCCAGGAGTAAGAGTGAGAGAGCGGATCTGGGACCATGAGGAATCATTTACACACATGAACTGTAAAACAATCGAAATGCTGATCTTATATAATTATATTATCTACCAGCGTTAGTATGCATCGTTGACGGTTAACGAATTTGTAGAAATAGTTAAAAGGTTAAAGCTAAAAATTATCTGATGAGCTTTAATGTAATTAGGGATATTATTATTTCAGGTTGAAGCCCATGTATGTCTGTCTGTCTTTCTGTATCGCAAAACTCTCTCTAACATTAATACAAAGAAATGTCATTTTGTAAGACTGAGTATCTTGCGTCTTGTTTATGCTAAGTTGTACTTCTGTCATCAGCCAAGTACACTCCTGTTTAAAGTAGATTATTAAATATGGCATTCAACTGTAACATAACAATTTTTATTTAACATTTTGGTTTTATCGGATAACGTCACTTTTAGTTTAGGTATTTTACAAGCCCTTACCTTATACTGCGGATATGTTTGCTCTAACGACCCGTGTTTTATCTCATCGTGGCACATTACTGCTTACATTACTGCTTGTTACTAGCCCCACAGTTACGGGAATATACTGTATGAGACAAACTGAATTTAAACCTCCTGCAGGAAGAATAAACATACATTGATCTGTCCATTCATCTCTGAAGATTCGGTTTTCATAGACTACTTGCCTTACTCCAAGTAAGCCATGTTTCTCTATGGTGAGAATTTACAGTAGGTGCTTTGTATATACAGTACATTATGGTCCTTTCTGTGTATTTTGCGCACTCTGTGTATCCACAGTACAGTAGAACCTTGGATTGCGAGTAACCCGGGTTGTGAGCGTTCCGCAAGATGACCAAAAATGTTTAATAAATTTTGCCTTGTTAAACGAGCAAGTCTTGATATACTTGTCAAGTATCAAGTATCATGACACACATTCTTATTTTGACGTCGAACGTCACGTGTCACAACTGAGCCAATGGTTCTTCTCTCTCTAGTGCGGCGGAATTAAGGGTAATCTTCTCCCTGCACAGTCTCAGTATAATCAACATCTGTGCACGCGAGTACTGTTTACTATAACACTGTGACCGTGTGTACAGTATGTGCACGTAAAGCACCTTTTATTTTCTGTTTGTGTGTGTTTGGGACGACATTAAACCGCACACCAGTTTACAGAATAGAGACTCACCCACGCACTTGTGAGGGTTAGTCTCTATTCGGTAAACTGAGTGTGTGTGTGTTTGTGAAAGACGTCCTACACAGCAGCCACCTTCCCCACCCCACCCCTTCTCTGCAGGCTAGTTCCTCCTCCTCTTCTCTCTCTGGTTTCAATCACTTCACCCACGATTCTTTTCAAAGCTAAAGTGCAGGTTAATTATTTTAACTTTTTTATTATTTAGTTCTGTTACAATTATATTATCTACCAGCGTTAGTATGCATCGTTGACGGTATGAATATTCTTGGGTTGTGGAATGAATCATCGGAGGTTCCATTATTTCTTATGGTGGAAATCCACTTTGATATACGAGTGTTTTGATATATAAGTACGCTTCCGGAATAAATTATGCTCACAATCCAAGTTTTCACTGTAAACTATCGCATTGATTGGTTCTGTTGAGTGCTTGTATAGCCACATTTACCTAGAGGGAAAAAGCGGTGTATACATCCAAAAAAGCATTGGATGCTGTGACTTAATCTGGCACAAAACTGCTCATAATGTCCCCTCTACTCAACACTTAGATTTATTTTATGGTGCAGGTTTAACTTCAGACAAATACAGAAGGACTGACAGACTGTTGAGCTAGTTTTGCATGATGCTGTGACAATCAGTTTTAAATCAGACATACAGACAGAAATTTTTCTGAGGCTGGTTTTGGGTCTGCAGCACAGTGGTGTAGTGATTAGCACTGTCGCCTTGCACCTCCAGAGTCCGGGTTCAATTCCCGTCCAGACTCGATTCTCGTCTCTGTGTGCATGAGTTTCCTCTGGGTACTCCGGTTTCCTCCCACAGTCCAAAGACCTGCAGATTAGGTTAATTGGTGCTTCAAATTAGCTGAGTGTGAATGAGTGTGTATACTGTGTGTCCTGTGATGGATTGGCACCCAGTCCAGGGTGAACCATGCCATGTGCACTAAGTCACCTGGGATAGGCTCCTAGGCTCCGGTGGTTTCGGTTCCTTCAATGTATGAATTTTTCCGACCAATGTTCAGACAAAACCTCTCTTTTATTAATATATATATCATTATTTATCAAATTTTCTGGCTTTAAGTTCTTAAGTTTTAAGTTTCAATTTTTACCTGATATTTTTTACTTTATTACTGAAAAAAATTAAGTCTGATGTTATTTGTACAGCTGGACAATTGTCCATTTATTCTTCTTTCTAATGCAGGTATGAGTTGTCCAGTCTCTTCATGCTGTCCTCTTTCCTACATGTCCTAAATTAATTTAAAATCATTCAGAGATTCAGCTGGGATGAATCTTGAGATTAAATGTGAGAGTTTGGAACCTACAGAGATCTCCAGTACTCACCAAATATCATCAGGTACTTCCAACACCAACAACTCTCACAGAAACCCTTGAGGAGAACCAGATTTAAATGGGAACATCAAATAGTGGGTTATAATTCAATACTGTTCCACAAATGTGTGCTATAATTTAACAAATGTGTGCTATGATATAAAAAATCAGCAGAATCCGGGTGTGATAAAACACTAAAGCAAGAGTCTGTTGACCATAAACTGTTTTTGGGATGTACAATTTTGAGGCACTTATTTTCAACCAGAAATTGGAATCCATAGTCTGCTTTCTTTCATATTTTATACCTGTATTTCTCCATAGGAGTTCCAGCCACGATGAGGTCACATGAGGCTAAATTTGAGATTCTGGAACCCACAGAGAGCTCCAGTAGTCACCAACCTTTATCTGGTCCTCTCCATGCTAATACCTCTTTCAGAAAAGTGCACAAACATCATCATCATAATCAGTGTCCATGTTGTGGGAAGAGATACAGTAAAATGGGGAACCTTAAAAAGCACCAGTGTGTTCAGACACGACGAAAGCTGTATCAGTGCCCGAACTGTGACAAGAGCTTCAAACAGAACCACTCTCTTAAAGTACACCAACGCATTCACACCGGAGAGAAACCGTATCACTGTGCAGAGTGTGGGCGGAGTTTCACCATCCTGAGCAGTCTCCAACACCATCATCGCATTCACACAGGAGAAAAGCCTCATCAGTGCTCAGAGTGCGGCAAGAGTTTCACACAAAGGAGCTCTTTAATAAAACACCAGCGCATTCACACAGGAGACCGGCCGTATCCGTGCTCAGAATGTGGCATGAGTTTTACACAAAGAGGTAATCTACTAATACACAAACTAATCCACACGGGACAGAAGCCGTATCAGTGTGTGGACTGCGGTAAGAGTTTTACCCAAAGGGGAATTTTCCAAGAACACCGGATGATTCACACAGGAGAGAAGCCGCATCAGTGCTCAGAGTGTGGGAAGGGTTTCACTAAGAGGAATAATCTCATTAAACACCAGAGAATTCACACAGGAGAGAAGCCGTATGTCTGCTCACAGTGCTGGAAGAGTTTTACAGAGAGCAGTCATCTCATAAAACACCAGCGTGTTCACACAGGAGAGAAACCATATCAGTGCTTAGACTGTGGGAGGAGCTTCACCGACAGGGGGAATCTGCTGCAACATCAGCGCGTTCACACTGAAGAAAAGCTGTACTGTGCAGAGTGCGGCAAGAGTTTTAAGAACCAAAGAAGTTTTCAGCGACACAAACGCATTCACGCAGTTACAAATAAAGACATTCTGCAGTCCTCCTCAGAAAGAGCAGGGGTTACTTAGGTTTATTCTAGCTAATATTATTTTTTGACAATTTCATAGACTCAAAATTAATGATTTGGGTCATTACATTTATATCCAAATGTATTTTTATGTGTTTATTATGTTTTTGTTTTCCAGTTAAGATAAATTGGACATGTAATTAGAGAGTAAAGTTGCAGGCATTGATGATTGAAATGTGAGTTTGTTCCCTGCACCTGCCTCCATCTCAGCAGTGACCAAGGTGACATCATGCTGTTACTTTGAACTTTCTATAACTTCCTG
Organism: Channallabes apus; assembly: GCA_030522415.1. Lineage (NCBI taxonomy): Eukaryota > Metazoa > Chordata > Actinopteri > Siluriformes > Clariidae > Channallabes > Channallabes apus. The sequence goes on from CM060112.1 coordinate 1,454,346, forward strand.
AAGTCTTCAGATTCAGATCTTTTGATATTAAAGTATATTTAAGAGGTGGTGTAGTGGTTAGCACTGTTGCCCTGCACCTCCAGGGTCCGGGTTCGATTCCCGGCCAGCCTTGATTCCCGTCTTTGTGGGCATGGAATTTGCATGTTCTCCCCGTGCTTGGTGGGTTTCCTCCGGGTACTCCGGTTTCCTCCCACAGTCCAAAGATGCAGGTTAGGCTAATTGGCGTTCCCAATTTGCGTGTAGTGAGTGAATGAGTGTCTGTCTGTGTGTATGTGTGTGTGCCCTGCGATGGATTGGCACCTTGTACAGGGTGTACCATGCCTATTGCCCTAAGTCTCCTGGGTTAGGCTCCAGGTCCCTGCGTCCCTGAAGACAGGATAAAGCGGTATAGAGGATGTGAGTGTATTTAAGAATTAACAATAACATGAATTAAAAAAATAAAAAGATTTTTACCAAGGTACAATATACTCAGTTGTTTTCAACTTCGAAAGGTAAAGGTGTGTTTTATGTCATTATCGGTCATTAGAAAGAGAGTATTAAGATTATTTGAGTCATATTAGGACTTATTTGGGGGGGGGGGGGTCTTTGGCCATTCCATACTCAAATGTAAGTTGCATGTACAGTGGTGTGAAAAACTATTTGCCCCCTTCCTGATTTCTTATTCTTTTGCATGTTTGTCACACTTAAATGTTTCTGCTCATCAAAAACCGTTAACTATTAGTCAAAGATAACATAATTGAACACAAAATGTAGTTTTTAAATGAAGGTTTACGTTATTAAGGGAGAAGGAAAAACTCCAAACCTACATGGCCTTGTGTGGAAAAAGTAATTGCCCCCCTTGTTAAAAAATAACTTAACTGTGGTTTATCACACCTGAGTTCAATTTCTGTAGTCACCCCCAGGCCTGATTACTGCCACACCTGTTTCAATCAAGAAATCACTTAAATAGGAGCTACCTGACACAGAGAAGTAGACCAAAAGGACCTCAAAAGCTAGACAGTATGCCAAGATCCAAAGAAATTCAGGAACAAATGAGAACAAAAGTAACTGAGATCTATCAGTCTGGTAAAGGTTATAAAGCCATTTCTAAAGCTTTGGGACTCCAGCGAACCACAGTGAGAGCCATTATCCACAAATGGCAAAAACATGGAACAGTGGTGAACCTTCCCAGGAGTGGCCGCCGACCAAAATTACCCCAAGAGCGCAGAGACGACTCATCCGAGAGGCCACAAAAGACCCCAGGACAACATCTAAAGAACTGCAGGCCTCACTTGCCTCAATTAAGGTCAGTGTTCACGACTCCACCATAAGAAAGAGACTGGGCAAAAACGGCCTGCATGGCAGATTTCCAAGGCGCAAACCACTTTTAAGCAAAAAGAACATTAAGGCTCGTCTCAATTTTGCTAAAAAACATCTCAATGATTGCCAAGACTTTTGGGAAAATACCTTGTGGACCGACAAGACAAAAGTTGAACTTTTTGGAAGGTGCGACACCCGTTACATCTGGCGTAAAAGTAACAGCATTTCAGAAAAAGAACATCATACCAACAGTAAAATATGGTGGTGGTAGTGTGATGGTCTGGGGTTGTTTTGCTGCTTCAGGACCTGGAAGGCTTGCTGTGATAGATGGAACCATGAATTCTACTGTCTACCAAAAAATCCTGAAGGAGAATGTCTGGCCATCTGTTCGTCAACTCAAGCTGAAGCGATCTTGGGTGCTGCAGCAGGACAATGACCCAAAACACACCAGCAAATCCACCTCTGAATGGCTGAAGAAAAACAAAATGAAGACTTTGGAGTGGCCTAGTCAAAGTCCTGACCTGAATCCTATTGAGATGTTGTGGCATGACCTTAAAAAGGCGGTTCATGCTAGAAAACCCTCAAATAAAGCTGAATTACAACAATTCTGCAAAGATGAGTGGGCCAAAATTCCTCCAGAGCGCTGTAAAAGACTCGTTGCAAGTTATCGCAAACGCTTGATTGCAGTTATTGCTGCTAAGGTTATTGCTGCTAAGGGTGGCCCAACCAGTTATTAGGTTTAGGGGGCAATTACTTTTTCACAGAAGGCCATGTAGGTTTGGATTTTTTTTCTCCCTAAATAATAAAACCCCTCATTTAAAAACTGCATTTTGTGTTTACTTGTGTTATCTTTGACTAATAGTTAAATGTGTTTGATGATCAGAAACATTTTGTGTTACAAACATGCAAAAGAATAAGAAATCAGGAGGGGGCAAATAGTTTTTCACACCACTGTAAATGTTGAGACAATAAGTAACATTATTTTCTTGAAAGCTTTGGAAACACAGACTGAATAAATAATAATAAAAAAAACCGTTGACCCAAAAATTTACCTTTATTGCAATTGCATGATTTTATGAAAGCCCCACCGAACTAACGATATCAAACTGCACCAAAAAGAGGTGAAGATGGCTGTTTTGTGGACTCTTTATTCTGGGTAAGTTTTAATGATTTTTTAAAAATGAAATGTGTTTCAGTTAGACAGTGTTCAGGGAGCAGACACGGTTTCCCAGTTCAAAAGTAGACTCAAGACGCATCTCTTTAATCTGGCATACACATAACTCATCCCATAATCTCATACTCCAGTACACCTATACCGAATGGCAACTACGCTAATTCTCCCCATCTGTTCTGTATTTCTCTACCCATCCCGAGGCATCTGGAGATTTTGCCAGCTTCAGTAGACAAAGGCCGACCCTGCGAGGTTCCTGAGGCATCCAGAGAAGGACCAGCTCCAGCTGGATTCAGCTTTATGATGGTTGGAGCTACACATGCTGCTCCTGTGCTTCCAGTGATCCAGACCTCATCTGCCCTCTGCACCTACTGACTCGTCCCTATGCTGAACTGGTCTTCATGTCAATTTAAATAATTTCTGTCATATTGAATTTTCACCTGCACAACACACAAGATGTTATATCATTTCTATCTGTTATCACCCAAATGAGGATGGGTTCCCTGTTGAGTCTGGTTCCTCTCAAGGTTTCTTCCTAATGCCATCTCAGGGAGTTTTTCCTTGCCACCGTCGCCGTCACCCTTGGCTTGCTCATCAGAGACATTTCATTCATTCGTCTCATTATTATTATCTAGACACATTTTTCTCACACATACACACTTCCAATTATTTTCCTTTCAGATCAAACAGGTCAGTGGATGATGCAGTTAACATGGGGTTGCACTCCATCCTCCAACATCTAGACTGCACAGGGTCCTATAAAAGCATTCTGTGTGTCGGCTTTTAATTTGATAATCCCGGACATTCTTTCCTCTACAATGAGGAAATGTCCTCAGCTGAGCCTCCGTTGTAGTCTTAGAGCCGCCGCCACTGTTTTCCACCTCCATGTATTTATTTCTCTTACTCAACATACTTTGTATGTTTTCAGCTGTGTATGGTTGTGTAAAAGAATTAATGCGCTGCCTGAATTTGGAGGAAACACGAGCATCCTGATAATAAAACCTGACTGAAGATCATGTAGATGATTTAGAAAAGCGCGCATCAAGACTGAGTAAATTCCCATGTGAGTGCACTAATCCTCCAGTAGGTGTCGCTGTGAGCGTTTCGGTCGCGTTCCTCCACACATTCCCAGAAGCAGAAGAAGCCGTGCTGCAGTGTTGCTGATTGATGAGCTGAGCTTCTCCGACTCTACTAATCATCTTTACATTCCAATATTTCTGACCGGGTTTTACCCCCACAGTTCCATCTGATCCGTTGTGGGTGTATTTGAGGTGGTTAACTGCGTTCTGCTGTAAAGCTCAAGGTAAGTTACACTCGGCTAACAGTGGCTCAGTCCTAAATGGGCTTCTACTTCCTATCTGTTGAGTTTGTTATTGTTTGGTTGATGAATTTGAGGTGGTTAATAATTAAGGCAGCTGAGGTTTTGTTACAAGCCATTTGAGCCACCGCTTGTCCGGTGAGTTACACAGTGCAGGACTCGGCGTCCCGGGTTTGGTGTCTTCCAGTCAGGTCGCATCTGATTGTCTAAAGAGTTACAAGTGCCGTATGTTTGAGACTTTCTTTTGGCATGTTGGAGTCAGGAAAGTCTCAAAACACACACACACACACACACACACACACACACACACACACACACACACACACACATATCCAGCGATGTCCACACACGTAAGTCGATGTCCACATGCACAGCCCACGATGCACAACATTTTTTACACAGTTGTAAATATGTGAATTGTATATTATGAATATGTGTGTATATATATATATTTTATGCACGTGAACATCGTGTGTTTTGTGCGGATTATTTATGACTGCCTCCATATCGATGAGCCGCAGTCACTATGTGATGCTGAAATCGCGCTTGTTTTTTTACTTTCACTTTGTGAACTGTAGAGACTGTGTGTGTGTGTGAGTGTGTGTGTGTGTGTGTGTGAGAGAGAGAGGAAGAGAGAATTCAGACTGCTGTTGAATTCTAGCTTTGTTTCCTTAATTCCTCTATATGCTTTTGTGTTTAACCTTTTCTGGTTCCGAGCAGGGCCGTGCAATTAGTCGAATTTCAGTTACGATTACAATCATTGGTCAATTATTGGCTGGATGGGAGGGAGCGGCTCTTGATAACGCAGCCACCATCCTGCCCAACCCCAGAGGCATAAAGAAATAACAGATGTTGTCAGATATTTCATTGTAATAGGCATTTCACTAATCAGCACTGTTAGCGATCAGGGATTTAGGACTCAGTGGATCTTCTGTTTTGGTGGTGTAATGTTGACCTACACAAAATTAGGCATGTGATTTTAGTATTATGGCTAAGTGCGATGTGTGTGTGTGTGCATGAGGTAAATATTCTATTTCTATTTTAAAGATATTCGTTTGCCTACAAGTAAATCATGATGTAATCCACATAAATTCTCCAAGTTGGATATGTAACTGGATCCTTATGATGTTTTTTCAGTCACTGTTTCTTTTTTTGCTGGGGTTCTGTAAATTAATAATAAGCAAAATGTGTTTTCTTGAAAATATGTATTGGTTAACCATTTTTTTTTTGTTGGGATCTAGGCTTCAAGGCTTCTATTTTACCTCCACATCACAAGACAAAACAAGGATGAAGTCAGACGAGATTAAACCTGAGGATCTGGAACCCTCAGAAACCACCAGTATTCACCAAAACTCATCTTGTATGGTTCACACTAACAGTTTTCACAAACCAGGTGAAATTGAAATTCACCAATGTTCACAATGTGGGGAGATTTTCAGTCAGAAGTGTAATCTCAGAAGACACCTACAAACTCACGCAGGAGGGAAGAGGTATCAGTGTTCACAATGTGGGAAGGGTTTCAGTCAAAAGGGTCATCTCGAAGAGCATCTGCACATTCACACAGGAGAAAAGCCTTACACTTGTTTGGAGTGCGGAAAAAGTTTCCGTCAGAAGAGTAACTTCCAAAAACACCAAAGGATTCATGCAGGAGAAAAATCTTATCTCTGCTCACAGTGTGGTAAAAGTTACAATGAAAAGCATCTGTTGAAAGAGCACCAGCAAACCCACACAGGAGAAAAACCATACACTTGTTCCCAGTGTGGAAAATGTTTTAGTCTAAAGAGTTATTTCCAAAGGCATAAGCGTATCCACGTCGGAGAGAAGCCTTATTACTGCTCAGTGTGTTGGAAGAACTTCACGAGCCAGCATAATCTTCGAACACACCAACTCATTCACACTGGAGAGAAACCACATCAGTGTTCAGTGTGTGGGAAGAGTTTTGCACATAAAAGTACTCTCCAACAACACGAGCACCTTCACACTGGAGAGACACCGTATCGCTGCTCGCAGTGCGGGAAGAGTTTTTCACATAGGAACGGTCTCCGACACCACCAGCACATCCACACAGGGGAGAAGCCATACCAGTGCTCACATTGTGGAAAGAGTTTTACCCAAAGAATAACTCTAAGACAGCACCAGTACACTCACACTGGAGAGAAGCCGTATCAGTGCTCAGAGTGTGGAAAGGGTTTTGCACAAAGCGGAAATCTCCGGCAACATCAGCGCATTCACACTGGAGAGAAGAAAACTAAATAATTGAAGTGCAAAAGGAAAAAGAGAAATAAAATAAACACCACCTAGACATTATTACAAATAAAAAGTTTGTTTTTTTAAATGCATTTTAAATAATATGAGAAGTACAAGTGAACTTCATTATGAAGTGCAAAAAGAAAAAAATTGGTTCCACCATTATCATCTACAAACTGATACCATTCTAACCAGCTTGTTATTCAACCCAGTTTATAACATGGTGATACTGTATGTACTGTAGTGTCAAACGGAAGACCTTAAACTCTGCAGTGAGGTGAAGTACTTGAAATGAGGCCAGAGATCGGGGCATTTTCTTCTTTAACTAGTGCTCCTGTATTTTTGCCGGTATGACCAAAAAAAAAACTAACATGTTAAAGTCTTTGGTTAGCCTGGCGGACAATTTGACCATTTCATGTACAACGGTGAGATCTATGTTTGTTTAGTTCACTTTATATGATAGAGAAATAATAATCTCAATAAATAATCTACAACAACTCAGTTCACAACAAGTAATTTGTTTCACATTCATACTCAAATCCAGGGGCAGAAGAAAACCTTAACTTTTACAACAGTATAATAATATTTCATACTTCTATAAGTCACATCACCATTGTTTAATCTTTTGTAGAATAGCACCCCCTGCTGTTCTTCCTGGGCTGTGCTTAAATAAAGCATGGTCTGTGTGAATGTAAGTTAAGTTAAGCCAGTGGTTCTCAAACTTTTTCTGTCATTCCCCACTTAAGGGGGTGAGCAAATTTTCAAGCCCCACTTGTCAACAAAATAATAACGAAATCGGGCAAGTTTACTGTTTATTGAAATATCAATTTCTAAACCAATAAGATCAAACAACACCAAGTTCAAAACAGATAAAATACACGTGCAATTGTTATAAAAGGCTTACGTTGTCACTTATCTTTGCATAATTGACCCCATGTTTATTAGCTGCTCAGCAATCGTTTGTAGTTTTTTTGCACTGGCCAACTTTGAATGAAGCCATTTGTGCTTTGCTGTCCACTGATTCTGATGTTACCATGCGATTCTCCTGCTGTCTGTATTCTGCCAGCTTTCTTTGAAAGAAGTCGAGTGGCTTATTAACGTGACTGGAGTGTGTTGTCTCTAAGTGTCTTCCTAATTTGTTGAGTCTCGTGCGGTCTGCTGCCAGCGGTTTAAGACACAAAACACACACGACCCTCTCTTCTGCCCCCACCATCACCACCATGAACCCAAGCTCAACATAGGCTTCATTAGAGGTGAGCGATATAACCAAAATCTTCTAACACAGGAGAAGCTATTTCCGACCTCGATAACAATATATATCACAATATAGCAATTTGTATCTGAAAATGCATAAATAAAAATTTAAACACAAAGAAACTGTTTTACATAATTTAATTTTATTTAAACTGTGAATTGCTGAAGTTTGCTGCATTTTTTTTTTTTTTACTTTGGCCATATTCGTTTGGATGTTTGGATTTCAGATGATAGAAAAGGTTTGACGTGTTTCCACCACTTGTTAAAACAGTGCACTTGCGTACCTTCCAAATCACTCAAAAATCTCATTCGTATCACTTTTCTTCTACCCAAACCAATTCCACACCACAGACGAGGCACCTTTTTTCTTTACAATCTCCTCGTTGTTGGTTTCGTCACATGTAAGTAAACTCACTGCTGCTGCAGCGTCTTCTTCCATTGTCGAAGTGGATGTGAAGCCAAACACATCAAAGGTGGGACGAAACCGTGGCACCTGATTGAACCGAATATCTGCGCAAATACAGCGCAGCGCGACTATCTGGACAGCGCAGTGATGATCTGGTTTATTTGCGCAGCCCGGTGGATCGCGCATCGCCGCTCGAATCTCAAACCTGCGCGACCCACTGTGTTTTTATTTAAAAACAATTTAAAATGTCAGGACTGTTTAATATTGTTTCCGCCTTGCCATGCCTGGATTGTACGTGCGCATCCCAGCGGGGTAAAATGTATTTTGATGGTCGGCGCGGTCTATTTCTGTCAGAGTCGCTGCCCAGTGGGTCGCGCAGGTTTGTGATTCGAGCAGCGCTGCTCAAGTTGGTCCAACGTTAAACCGTTATTGTTGCACTATGGTTCCACTTTTTCTCCCGGCCCACAACTGATGTTATTTTAAATTTACTTGTATTAATGATCCATTTATTTGTGTGTGATTGTTTAGTTTTCTCCTATTATTTTCCACTAATTTCCTCCCGTTCATTGCGCCCCACCTGTCATGTCTGTATTCCCCACTAGTGTTATAAGTTATAAACTTTCAATTCAATTCAGTTTTATTTGTATAGCGCTTTTAACAATTGACATTGTCTCAAAACAGCTTTACACAATCAAAAGAATTATTTAAGTTTGTGTGGAATGTGAATGTGTATGAATCAAAATGGTCAGATAGTCCCTGGTGAGCAAGCCGAGGGCGACAGTGGCAAGGAAAAACTCCCTGAGATGGTAATAGGAAGAAACCTTGATGGGTTCCCTGTCGAGTCTGGTTCCTCTCCTCATCTGGGTGAAACAGATAGCAGGAAATGATCTGCATTTATACAGTGTTACAGTAAGTGTTAGGTTCAGCTATAATAGTTGATGTTAATTGATGTTAATTGATGTTAAAATGGAGTCCAGTAGTTATTGGAGACTCAGATAGACTTGTAGAAAGTTCCAGTCCTGAACTATCGAATTGTCAAGTCCTCAGAGAAACAGCTGACAACACCAGTCGAGGCCAGAACCATCTTCTAAGTAGATAGAATCATCCCCAGACACCAGGCACATCCTAAAGAGACACACGGGGCATCCATGCGATGAGACCTCCAACCAGAAACCGGGCACCAGGATGGATCAGACAGGTCCGGAGGGCAGAGGGAGTCTGGATCACTGGCAGCTCAGGAACCACATGTGTAGCTCGACAGAGAGAGAGAGAAAGATTGAAAGGGGGAGACAGGGGGAGAGAGGAAAGAGAAAGAGGAGGAGGAAGAGAAGAGGAGGAGAGATGGCAATTAGGTATGGTCACAGTCACAATGTCTAATTCTCATACTTGTTCTTTATGCCACATTCTTTTACTTAAAACCATATTAAGTTTATAATATTGCATATTTTAGATTTATAGCAAGTACACACATTGAGCTTTTACATTTTATTAGGTATAAAAATATATAATTTTTTTGTTTCTAAACAAGGCGGCTTTGGTCTTCTTTACAAATCTGTGCACTAATCCTCCAGTAGGTGTCGCTGTGAGCGTTTCGGTCGCGTTCCTCCACACATTCCCAGAAGCAGAAGAAGCCGTGCTGCAGTGTTGCTGATTGATGAGCTGAGCTTCTCCGACTCTACTAATCATCTTTACATTCCAATATTTCTGACCGGGTTTTACCCCCACAGTTCCATCTGATCCGTTGTGGGTGTATTTGAGGTGGTTAACTGCGTTCTGCTGTAAAGCTCAAGGTAAGTTGATTAAAGTGACATTAGATAGGAGGTTTATATTTACTTAAAGATTGGAATCTTGATCTTTTTTTATTTTTGATCTGTCCTGCTCAGGTCAAACGGATGGAGCCATTATGGTTTCCTGGAGCCCTTTTTTTTATTAAAAAAAAAAAAATCTAATTAAGCTAATTTAACAGATATGGAGAAGAAAAGGGGGGAAATACAGTATATTGTATATAATTTTTGGTTTTAGTTAAAAATATAGTTTCTTGATGTGTGTAACCAAGTGGTTCAATTTACTTTCAATTGAAAAAGTCAAATTTTTCCATTATTCCTACAGAGCAGCTTTACAGAAGTATAAATTCAGGACATAAAGCATTTTTGTGAGTTTTTTTTTTAAGTGCATAAATCAGCGATTTTTAATTTTCTCCAGAAAAGGCCAGTGTATGTCCAGGCTTTCATTCCAACCAAGCCACATCTACACCTGATCGCACCTGTTTTAGGGGTGGCATCTCCTGTAAACCTGCCCCCACACACAGTCCCCTTTTGGAGAGCATTGGACACCCATGGCATAAACATATACATATAGATGTCTGCCTGTGGAGCGATACCAGATAGCGATACCAGATAGCGATACCAGATAGCGATACCAGAGAGTACATCCATATATAAATCCATTGTAGAACCGTATGCTACAGTACAAGGCCAAAAGTGCAGTTTTGATTAACATTAAGTTCACTTTGTTCAGGTTACAGTCTGTACCCTGATGGAGAACTGTGGCTGAATTCTACATGGCCTTCTACCTCCTATGCTAGTGCTGTTTACACTCTCTGTAGTGCCCCAGGAGTTGGAGGTACCTGTACGCTATAAAAATGCCCTCACATTGTGAAGGGTGGGGTGTATTTACAGTCCTGGTGCTATGGATTGAATATTAGCCTGTTAAAATGTACTTTGTCTTGAAGCAGAAAATGAGTTCACATTGCTTATTATTTAATAATTTTAATTAATTATTTGATTATTTGATCAATTAGGTGAAGCAGAATGACCTTTTAAAGCTGGTCGATATTTTAGCCTCTAACAAACTACTTGAATCTGATGACATTAGGGTGCACTTTTACTTCCTCCCAGAATGCACTAGTTGAGGCCCAGACAGTTTTTTTTTTTTTTTTTTTTTTTGTTAAAAACTTTTGTTACCCCTTTTGCTATCTTGTCGTGTTTTTATCTGATTCAGATTTGAGTGGTTTTCATGGCTAGGATGAAGTCAGAAGAGACACAACCTGAGGATCCAGAAACCACAGGAAGCATGAACCTTCAGCAGAGGTTATCTGGTACCTTCTGCACTAAAGCTTCTCATAGACAAGTTAAAAAAGAACTTCACCAGTGCTCACAGTGTGGGAAGCATTTCAGTCAGGTGAGCACTCTCCAAACACACCAGCGCATTCACACAGGAGAGAAGCCGTATCGCTGCTCACAGTGTGGGTACAGCTTCCGTTACTTCTGTAATCTCAGGCGTCATCAGCGAATCCACACTGGAGAGAGACCGTATCAGTGTTCGGTTTGTGCAAAGAGATTTGCTACCCAGAGCACTCTCGAGAGACATCAACGCATTCACACCGGAGAGAAGCCTTATCGGTGTTCTCATTGTGCAAAGAGTTTTATTGAGAGCGGCAGTCTCGTTAACCACCAGCGCATTCACACAGGGGAGAAGCCGTATCAGTGCTCAGACTGTGGGAAGAGTTTCACGCAGAGAAGTACTCTCCGACAACACGTGCGCATTCACACAGGAGATAAACCGCATTACTGCTTAGACTGCGGAAAGAGCTTTACCCGACAGAATGTTCTTCAGGTACACCAACGAGTTCACACAGGGGAGAAGCCGTATTACTGTTTAGAGTGCGGAAAGTGGTTTACTTTCAAGAGCAATTTCCGACGACACCAAGGTATTCATAGAGCTACGAGTGAGGACAGGTGATTCCTTGCACAGAATGTGGAGAGTTGTCCATGTTCCTGATGATCCATGTTCCTGGTGTTATTCTTCTACAGCCTAATTTTTATATATATTTTTTGGTAATTACTAAAACTGTATTCCATAGTATTTAGTAGGGATGTAACGGTATTGTAAATACCGTCGTACCACAATAACAATTTATTTCGATAATACCGTGGTCGCATGACAATAAAATGATAGGTCTTCTGAGAAAAGTTTGCTCAGGCGAATGGAGCGAACGGGAGGCCATTTCCGCATTTTCCTTTTTTCGGTCTGTTGTCGCTACAGATCCAGTAATGCGGAAATAGCGGGTGCTGCTATTAGCGGCGAAGGAAAAGAGATGGAAAGAGTAATTAATAATTACGGAGTAAGCGGGTTTTAAATCGGATGTGCGCATTACTGGATCTGTAGCGACAACAGACCGCAAAAAGGATGATGGTCACGCCTGGGCTGATGGGAATTGTAGTTCCCGCTACCTCCCGTTCGCTACATTCGCCTCAGCAAACTTTTCTCAGAAGACCTATAGTTTTATCGAGTCATTTCGGTTTCTCTCTGAAAAGAAACGAGGAAGGAAACAAAAATCCTGTCTCTGTCTGAATAAGTGAGGGAATGAGGTAAGTCTCTCAAATACTCATTCAGCACATGGACCAGCTGCAATAAGTAGGTAAGGGTTTTGCAATAAGAGTTTTCAAGAATACTAAATTGAAATAATTTTTTGTTATTAAAATTTAAAAATTGAAGTTTGTTTCGAACTTTACAGATAGATGGCTAATTTGTATGCCATTGATGTGTTCAGTGTTCATGTATACTGTTTAATAAACACTTCTGGCACTTTTTTCATTAGTTTTGTTTTTCCTGTAAATGATTCGATAAATACCGTACCGTGCCATTCATACCGCGGTGTTACCGTGAAGTTTTGATACCATTACATCCCTAGTATTTAGCTTTTTATAACCATGAATGTTTAACTATATTAGACTTAATGCCTGCCAAGGTTTGATATTTCACAATGTACAATATAAGACATCATTATGACCTCATCTTCTTTTTTATTTTATATTGTTTATGGAATGGTCTTATATTTTGGCTAGTTTTCGTGGATAATTTTCTTCAAATTGGACCTCAAGCACCTGTTATTACCATAACAGATGCTACTGTATGTAATATCCTCTAATGGCTGCAGGTAGAAATGTAAGAAACCTTCAGAAATTTGGCAAACATTAATAAGTTCTAGGAAGAACATTGTTTTATGTCCAGATAAATATTGAAATAAAAATAAAATGTATTATAATGCACAATAAACTGTCATATTTTTAATAAAAGAAAAAAGAACAGGTGTCTTACATGTTGTTTCTGAACATCTTGAGGTGGTAGAGTCTATTGTCTGTCCACCTGTTATTGATTTCTCCTTGCCTTTTAACTGTATCCATTGCTGTGTTTTAGCAGACAGACTGAAGAGTACAGACTATTGATACTGGCTTGATTTGCTGGCTGATGGACTTTTTAATAGGGATGCGACATGGTCTGAGGGTAAATGCTGTTTTATCAGATGTTCTTTTTTCCTCCACTTGATCCCCTCCTCTCTCCTTTATTGGTTTTCTTAGCAGTATTAAATTTGTAGCTGATAGTTCATCCCTCATCAATAGTGATGACCCTGAACAGGATTGATGTAAATCTACTGCAGAAAAACAAAAGAGATGCATATTTATTTTAGCAAAAAAAAAGAAATTAGAAATTATTTAAAAAATGTTGTTTCCTCTGTCATAATGGACAATCAGGCTGTGGAACTGGTGCAGCAGTATACTGTAAGCATTTGGATTTTCATATGTTGATCTATGGCTCACACAACCTCTGTGCATACAGCTAGTTTCTTCTAATTAGTAATTAGCAATTACTAATACAGTGCAATTTTACTTGTATAGTACTTTTAACAATGGTCATTGGCCCCAATGATTGTCCCTGAAGAGCAAGCCGAGGGTGACGCTGCCGAGGAAAAAACTCCCTGAGATGGCAGAAGGAAGAAACCTTGAGAGGAACCAGACTCAACAGGGAACACATCCTCATCTGGGTAATAACAGATAGCAGGGATTGTTTAGATTAGATTAGATTAGATTCAACTTTATTGTCATTACACATGTACAAGTACAAGGCAACGAAATGCAGTTTAGGTCTAACCAGGAGTGCAATAAGCAGTAAGTGCAGGATAAAGGTATAAGTTATAAATGGACTTGAAGGGAGAAGCTGTGGGTAATATTTACAGATGGAAATACTGTGAGCCTAATATACAGATTGCTAGTAACTATATAATCAGAAATTTACTAATTGATGTACAATGTATACAAGTTGCTATTAAGTTGCAGAAAGATATGAACATAATGTACAGGTTGCTATTTTCTATAAACAGGAATTTACAAATAGACATGTACAGATACAGTGGTGTGAAAAACTATTTGCCCCCCTCCTGATTTCTTATTCTTTTGCATGTTTGTCACACAAAATGTTTCTGATCATCAAACACATTTAACTATTAGTCAAAGATAACACAAGTAAACACAAAATGCAGTTTTTAAATGAGGGGTTTTATTATTTAGGGAGAAAAAAAATCCAAACCTACATGGCCCTGTGTGAAAAAGTAATTGCCCCCTGAACCTAATAACTGGTTGGGCCACCGTTAGCAGCAATAACTGCAATCAAGCGTTTGCGATAACTTGCAACAAGTCTTTTACAGCGCTCTGGAGGAATTTTGGCCCACTCATCTTTGCAGAATTGTCGTAATTCAGCTTTATTTGAGGGTTTTCTAGCATGAACCGCCTTTTTAAGGTCATGCCACAACATCTCAATAGGATTCAGGTCAGGACTTTGACTAGGCCACTCCAAAGTCTTCATTTTGTTTTTCTTCAGCCATTCAGAGGTGGATTTGCTGGTGTGTTTTGGGTCATTGTCCTGCTGCAGCACCGAAGATCGCTTCAGCTTGAGTTGACGAACAGATGGCCGGACATTCTCCTTCAGGATTTTTTGGTAGACAGTAGAATTCATGGTTCCATCTATCACAGCAAGCCTTCCAGGTCATGAAGCAGCAAAACAACCCCAGACCATCACACTACCACCACCATAATTTACTGTTGGTATGATGTTCTTTTTCTGAAATGTTGTGTTACTTTTACGCCAGATGTAACGGGACACGCACCTTCCAAAAAGTTCAACTTTTGTCTCGTCGGTCCACAAGGTATTTTCCCAAAAGTCTTGGCAATCATTGAGATGTTTTTTTAGCAAAATTGAGACGAGCCTTAATGTTCTTTTCGCTTAAAAGTGGTTTGCGCCTTGGAAATCCGCCATGCAGGCCGTTTTTGCCCAGTCTCTTTCTTATGGTGGAGTCGTGAACATTGACCTTAATTGAGGCAAGTGAGGCCTGCAGTTCTTTAGATGTTGTCCTGGGGTCTTTTGTGGCCTCTCGGATGAGTCGTCTCTGCACTCTTGGGGTAATTTTGGTCGGCCGGCCACTCCTGGGAAGGTTCACCACTGTTCCATGTTTTTGCCATTTGTGGATAATGGCTCTCACTGTGGTTCGCTGGAGTCCCAAAGCTTTAGAAATGGCTTTATAACCTTTACCAGACTGATAGATCTCAATTACTTTTGTTCTCATTTGTTCCTGAATTTCTTTGGATCTTGGCATGATGTCTAGCTTTTGAGGTGCTTTTGGTCTACTTCTCTGTGTCAGGTAGCTCCTATTTAAGTGATTTCTTGATTGAAACAGGTGTGGCAGTAATCAGGCCTGGGGGTGACTACAGAAATTGAACTTAGGTGTGATAAACCACAGTTAAGTTATTTTTTAACAACGGGGGCAATCACTTTTTCACACAGGGCCATGTAGATTTGGAGTTTTTTTTCTCCCTTAATAACGTAAACCTTCATTTAAAAACTGCATTTTGTGTTCAATTATGTTATCTTTGACTAATAGTTAACAGTTTTTGATGAGCAGAAACATTTAAGTGTGACAAACATGCAAAAGAATAAGAAATCAGGAAGGGGGCAAATATTTTTTCACACCACTGTATATATATGTAATCAGAAATTTACAAATGTATTGTGCATGGATATTTGCTTTTACGTACAGTGTAGTGCAAAAAAACATTAAATAGTGCAATGATAAATGGAGAGAATATAGGGGTGTGTGACGGGGGTGGGGGTTGGGGGGGGGCAGGTGTCAGTAGGTGGCAGAGTTCAATAAGGAGACAGCTCTGGGAAAGCTGCTGTTCCCAAGTCTGCCATACCGGAAGGCAGGAGAGAAAACAGTTTGTGGGCGGGTGAGAGTAATCCTTAAGAATACTGCTTGCTCAACGCATGCAGTGTTTCTTCTGGTTGTCCTCAGTGGCTGGAAGCGGAGTCCCTATAATGCGCTCACCAGTTTTCACCACCCGTTGCACACTGTAAAAAATGAATCATGAGGCTTGTAATTTTCATTAAAAAAATTTATGTAATAATTAAAAATAATGTGCATATTTCATTTAAAAAAAATTTCTGTGTTTTTTATAATATATTGAGAACATTTCACTAATAAAATTAAGAAATAAATTTTACCTATTTTTTTAAGGAAATGAGTTCAATTTTTAGGCTTAATTTGAGGAACCGTTTAGTCAAAAAATTTGAGGAAAAAAGGCTTCATATTTATTTTAAGAGAATTGGCTAAATTATCCGGGTTTTATTAAGTCACCTTCATTTGAATCTCAACAACAACAGCAGCAGAGATCAGACGCCATGTTGAAGGAGCAGATGAACAGTGAAAAATGTTAAGAAGTAAGTTAAGCCCCTTACAAATTTTTATACTTTATTTAGATTTCTTAAATAAGCTCCTTTGTTGCATTAGTGTCAGCAATATAAATTAAATAAATTAAACATTGTGAACATTTCTGAAAGCATCCTGTCCGCCACAGTTGACTGGAACAGGTTTTGGGGAGTGCACCTACAGTATGCGGTTTCGCGCGGTGGCCGTAAGTACGGTTCATTATGATTCACTGCGAGTTTTTGGGGCTGTGAGTACGTTTCCATCTTTCCGCGCCGGTCCTCGCGAAAGCTTCCGGACCTTACAGAACTTCGTGGAGCGCCAGCGGAACGTCAGCGGGCAATCGTGCTGACACACGGTGCCTGACACCGCATCTGAGTCAAACCGCATAGGGGAAATAGGGTTTTATTAAGTCACTCTGGATAAGACCGTCTGCCAAATGCCTAAATGTAAATAGAGTAATGTTACAAAGATATGAACCTAGAAATGGTTTACTGTACAAGTTCTCTCAGGCTTTAGTACAGAATGTGACTATTCCCACAAGAAAAGATGCTAGCATATAATGCTAAACAGTTGATTTCAATAGAAATTGTCAGTTACAAACTGTTTTACAAATTGTTTTACAGATCTGCTGTAAATGTTATACACTATTTTACACAGTGTTTAATTTTTTAATACCAGTGAAACATGAAATGAAAGCATGTTTAACACCAAAATGCATTATGTATTCATTTCATTATACATTTTTTTTACATTATTAAGTAATTTTCCTTAATACATATGAGTACATTTTGTTTTTTCTGCTTAAAGTAAAAAAGATTATTCCACTAATGTTAAAATCATCATGTATCTGGCGAACTAATTTAGGATGTTTTACATGATTGATTTAAGTAGATTCTGCTAGGGGATAAAATCAAGCAGTAAATACTTAAAAATAATATGTGTCTGGCTAAATAATTTAGGATTTTTTACATGATTTATTCAAGTAAATTCCACTAAAAAAAATCAAGACTTAAAAACTGCTTAAAAATAATATGTGCAATTTTGTTACCATATTTTTTTCAAGTAGATAGCACATAAGATTTTTTACAGTGCAGTGCCTTACGCTCAGAAACAGAGCAGCGTCCGTACCAGATTGTGACACAGTTGGTTATGGTGCTTTCAATTGTGCAGCGATAGAAGTTCACCAGAGTGGCTGAGGACAGCTGGTTCTTCTTAAGTGTTCTCAAGAAGAAGAGGCGTTGGTGAGCCTTCTTGATCAGCCAAGAGGTGTTGGTGGTCCACGATAAGTCCTGTGAAATGTGGGTCCCCAGGAACTTAAAGGATGAGACAGGCTTAACAGCCATCCCGTTGATGTGAATGGGTTCACGTGAACCTCTTCTTCCTTTCCTGAAGTCTACAATGAGCTCCTTGGTCTATTGGTGTTAAGGAGCAGATTATTGTCCGTGCACCAAGTGGCCAGGTGCTTGATCTCATCCCTGTAGGCAGTCTCATCATTGTTGCTGATGAGACCGATCACCGTAGTCTCGTCTGCATATTTAGAGTTAGATCCATGCACTGGCCTGCAGTCGTGGGTGAAGAGGGAGTAAAGGAAGGGGCTCAGCACACAGCCCTGTGGAACGCCAGTAGTGGTAGTGGAGCAGATGTGGCCTGACCTAACATGCTGAGGTCTGTTGGTCAGAAAGTCCATAATCCAGTTGCAAAGTGAGGTGTTAACGTCCATATCTCTGAGTTTGGTGATTAACTTAGAGGGTACAACAGTATTGAATGCTGAGCTAAAGTCAACAAACAGCATTCGTGCATAGATCTACATCATACTATGTGTTAGGAGGCTGGAAGCATAACAGGAGATGTGTTTAATTTAATATGGAGTCCAGTTCGTTATTGGAGGCTCAGTTAGACTGTAGGAAGCTCCAGTCCTGAACTATCGAGCGACTGTAAACACAGATCCTCAGACAACAGCTGTCTGCAACAGCCGAGGACAGGACCATCTTCATGTTAAAGTGGAATCATCCCCAGTCACCACACGTATCCCAGGCAGACCACACGGGACATCCATGTGCCGAGATCTCCAACCAGAAGCATGACACCAGGACGAGTCAGACAGGCCCAGAGGACAGAGGGGGTCTGGATCACTGGCAGTGTGTAGAGAGAGAGAAAAGAGAAGAGATAACAGTTAGGTATGGTCACAGTCACATAATGTATAAGGTGAATGTTAACAATTTAATTTAACCTGATTGCACTAAATATACAATCAGCCATGCTAAAAAAATGAGAGAGAGATAAAATGAGTGAGTAAACATACTGAGTGTAACATTATTTATTCATTACACTGTGTTCCAAATTATTATTCAAATTGATGTAAGTGTCATAAACATTAAATGTTTAGTGTTTAAATTAAACTTATGGATGGTGTTGTGTCTCAGGGCTCTTTGGATCACTGAAATGAATCTCAGACATGTGTGATAATTAGTTTGCCAGATGAGCCCAATTAAAGGAAAAGTACTGAAGAAGGTTGTTTCACATTATTAAGCAGGTCACAGGTTTCAAGCAATATGGGAAAGAAAAAGGATTTTATAACATATGAGTGGACATATAAGAGTGGAGGCAGAAGCACTCAGGTGGACTACATCTTGTGTCAACAGTGTAATCTGAAAGAGATTAGTGACTGCAAAGTGTTGGTAGGGGAGAGTGTAGCCAGACAACACAGAATGGTGGTGTGTAAAATAACCCTGGTGGTGAAGAGGACAAAGGCAGAGCAGAGGACAAAGTGGTGGAAGCTGAGAAAGGAAGAATGTTGTGTAGTCTTTAGGGAGGAGTTGAGACAAGCTATGGGTGGTCAGGAGGTGCTTTCAGTTGATTGGACAAATACAGCCAATGTGATCAGGGAGACAGGTAAGAGGGTACTTGCTGTATTATCAGGTAAGGGAAAAGGAGACAAGGAGACTTGGTGGTGGAATGAGGAAGTCCAGGAGTGTATACAGGGAAAGAGGTTAGCTAAGAAGAAGTGGGACTCTGAGAGGACTGAAGAGAGTAGACAGGAGTACAGGGAGATGCAGCGTAAGGTGAAGGTAGAAGTGGCAAAGGCCAAACAAAGAGCATATGAGGACTTGTATGTTAGGCTGGACAGTAAGGAGGGAGAGGTGGATCTGTACAGGTTGGTGAGGCAGAGAGATAGAGATGGGAAGGATGTGCAGCAGGTTAGAGTGATTAAAGATAGAGATGGACATGTACTGACAGATGCCACGAGGGTGATGGGAAGATAGAAGGAGAAGTTAATAAAGAGTTACATTGTGTCTTTGTAGATTTAGAGAAAACGTACGACAGAGTGCCGAGAGAGGAGCTGTGGTGTTGTATGAGGAAGTATGGAGTGGCAGAGAAATATGTTAGAGTGGTACAGGACATGTATGAGAGCTGTAAGACAGTGGTGAGATGTGCTGTAGGTGTGACAGAAGAGTTGAAGGTGGATGTGGGTCTGCATCAAGGATCTAAGCCCCTTTTTGTTTGCTCTGGTGATGGACAGGATGACGGATGAGGTTAGATTTATTGAAGACATAGCACCATGGTTCCCTAGAACCATGTTATAAAAAAATGTCCTGTTTTCACCCAAATGAGGATGGGTTCCCTGTTGAGTCTGCTTCCTCCCAAGATATATTTACATTTATATTTTGGCAGAAGCTCTTATCCAGAGCGACTTACAAAATAGCTTGGAATGGATTAAATTCAGATGCCGAGGTTCCACTGTAATAGAGTAACATACAGTATTTCAGTGGAATGTATATAACTGAATAATTAGGTGTTTAAAATGCAGAACTTTGCATACCTTGTAGTCCTGAATGTTAATTAGAGATTAAAATGATGTAGTCGTTATTATCAGTAGCTTTTCTGGATAAAACTTTCCCTGAGTATGTTTGTGTGAGCTCTGATGCTGGAGTAGTATTCATCTAAAAGTAGAGCTGAAAAGTGGGTTGGAATGAGAGCTGTTTTTTATCATCCTCAAAACCCTCCTTATGCATCTAGATGTTTTGGAGAGAGGGAAGCTCATGTATGATAATACCCCGAGCTGTCCGTACAACCCTCTGCAGAGGTCTTTGCTTCAAACCAGTGCAAGTCCCAAACCTACAGGCCAGTTTCTTGTTATTTTAAGACACAAAGGTCAGTTGTCCTGGAACAGTCCGTGCAAATGCAGTATTGAACTGAACAGTATTGAGAAACTGGCTCTCATGAAGACCTTCCCAGGAAAGCAAGACCAAAACTTACCTCTGCTGCAGAGGAGAAGTTCATTTACTCACCAGCCTCGGAAATCACCAATTAAAAAACAGCCGTTATGAAGCTTTACAGAGCAGAAGTAGCAGATACATCAACTGTTCAAAGGAGATTATTGTGTCTTTTGGATAAATGCCTTCAGTATTGTTTTACAGTGTAGAAAGAAATAAAAATCAGGAAGGACGGATAGAGATAGAAGCGGAATAATAAGCACTAGATCATCTAAAATTGATTTGCAATAGGACAACAAAATCATGATATTGTAGTATGTGTAAACTTGTGATTTTTTTTTTTTTTTTTAATTGGATATGGTAATTGATTGATGTGGCTACACTAACTACTGTGTACTGTGTTTTTAGTAAGAGTCTCTGGATGATGCAGATGCTGAAATGCTTTCAGTAAGAATTTACTTTGATAATAAACATGAATAAATGTTAGGATTCTTAATAAAAAAGTTTGTTACTTATCCCCAGAACAGTGATTATACATGTGTTGTACATGGTTTACATATCATGATAACCACTTGCCTAATCCTGAATAGGTCCTTCCTTTGCTACCAAAACAGTGATGCGCTGTGTTTCTCTCTAAACCTTTTTAGCAGTCTGATCTACAGAAGTGCTTCTACTGTATCGAATTACCTGGCCCAGCCTTCACTCTTCATGTGCATCATTGACCCCTGGCTACTCCTAACCCTTTTGCTGGTTCACCAGTTTTTCTTTCATTGGAGCACTTTTGGTTTGTCCTGAAAACTGCAGACCATGAACATCCCACAAGAGCTGCAGTTTTGGAGACCCAGACGTCTAGACATCTCAGTTTAGCCCTTCTTAAAGTCGATTAAATACTTGCCGATTTTTTTCTGCTTCCAACACATTGACTTCAAGGACAAAATGTTCACTTACTAACTGCCTAATATATCTCCCACCCACAACCAAAAGAATCTTGGGAGAAATAGTACAGCACCTCAAATTGTCAACCTGCGACCTTGACACACTTCCCACATCTTTTTTCAAAAGTGTGTTTAACTGTTTAGAAGCAGATCTTTTAAAAGTGGTGAACACCTCACTTCTCTCTGGGACTTTTCCAAACTCTCTGAAAACCACAGTTGTAAAGCCACTCCTGAAAAAGAGCAACCTTGATAATACAATAAGTTTGTTCATATAATACCACTCAAAAGTTTGGCAACGCTTTCTATCTCCTTGGTTGTTTTGTGGATGTGAAAGGACTGGTCTTTATCACCACCTCTTCCTACAGTATGAGACTAGAGGAACTCAAGCAGAGAATCATTAAGGCACAGGAGCTGAACTACTGATTTTAACGTGTGTCCCAGGCGGTGCACCCATTTAAAATGTTTCTGAAGCTTTCTGAAATCTGTTATAAAATCTATATCTGTTTGAATATGTTGTTGAAATTTTGATAGATGAATGACGTCTATTTAATTTCATTTGCCTGCGACATGCAGTTAAGCAGACATCCATATTTCAAATAATGTAAAAATTTTTGTGACACCCCCATATATACACGTACATACATACAGGTGTAAAAACTCGATACATTAGAATATCAGCAAAATGTTGATTTGTTTCAGTAATTCAATTCAAAAAGTGAAACTCATTTTATATCAATTCATCCCACACAGACTGATATAGATATACTGTAGACATGATCACCATGCTGTCGGGAGCTATATTAACAAAACTACACTATATTGTTATCATGATAAGATCTACTGCATGGGGAAGAGACAGGTCCATGCTTTATTCTACACAGTTTTTTTGTGATATTGTTTAATTTAGATTTAATTCCTCTGCGTTAACTCAGGTTCATGTGAGTGCACTAATCCTCCAGTAGGTGTCGCTGTGAGCGTTTCGGTCGCGTTCCTCCACACATTCCCAGAAGCAGAAGAAGCCGTGCTGCAGTGTTGCTGATTGATGAGCTGAGCTTCTCCGACTCTACTAATCATCTTTACATTCCAATATTTCTGACCGGGTTTTACCCCCACAGTTCCATCTGATCCGTTGTGGGTGTATTTGAGGTGGTTAACTGCGTTCTGCTGTAAAGCTCAAGGTAAGTTACACTCGGCTAACAGTGGCTCAGTCCTAAATGGGCTTCTACTTCCTATGCTAGTGCACTACACAGGCTGGAACATAGTAGTGATGGTGAGACCACGCCTCTTTTGGGTGTCGAGGCTTTCCAGCCTATAGTTTCACCAAAAGGTTAATTTTATGAAGATCCATTTACGGGCTCGTTATACTGACATCTAGCAAGCAGCACAATTAATATGGACCTGCAGCCACACATCATTTAATTAAATAAAATTTTATTTATATAAGTCATTGTCTCAAAGCAGCTTCACAAAATGGCTCTACCTCAGGATAAATTCAACCTCCTCGTCTACTCTGCCATCAACCAATTTGACTATCTGTTTGGAGGAGATAAAGTCATGGATGAAGCAAAATTTCCTTCAGCTGAACAGCTTTAAGACTGAAGCTATTTTAGTAGGCACCCCACACCAGGTTAGGACATCTAAGGACATCACCAGTATTACCTTTTCTGGTCAGGATATCCCAGATATGAGGCTCATGTCAAACATCTGTGTAAACACGAATATAGCAAAACTGCGTCCAGCACTTACATTTGCTGATGCAGAAAAGTTAGTCCATGCGTTTGTCTCCTCCAGGCTGGACTTCTGCAATGCACTCCTCATTGGGGCTACTGGAAAAACCCTTCAAAAGCTGCAGTATATTCAGAACAGTGCTGCTAGGAACATGATGAGAGGGGGTAAATACGACCATATTACGCCCATCCTTAAATATCTTCAATGGCTCCCAATATCATTTAGAATTGATTACAAGTTTGCCCTTCTTACCCACCAGTGTATTTATGGGGATACCCCTCCCTACCTCAAAAAACTTATTACCTCACATACGTCCACACTCAACCTCCGTTCTGCAACAGTACATCTTTTGAAACCTCCTAAGACTGAGCTTTATACTTTGGGAGATCGGGCTTTTTGCTCAGCTGCACGTAGACTGTGGAACGCTCTCACTGAGTATCTGAGGACGCCACAGACTAGAGACCTGCACTCCCGCGGGAGTACCGCCGGACCCAGCGCACGGAGTGCGGCGCGGGACAAGATTTGATGGGTGAATGTGGGTGCGGGCGGGAAGGTCCTCATGTATGTGCGGGTTGCGGGAAAATAAAATGAATTGCGGGACTCCCGCAAAATGGAATTATCTTAAAATGTATTCATTGGAAACAAATACTACATTGTTTATCTATTGCACAACAGCAACAAGAACAACTAAATTAAAATAAAAACAATTTACAGGCGTAAGGTCAGAACTTATTTATTGAGAAATAAGGATAATTTATGTTCAATGTTTGGATGTTGCTGAAGGCAAAAAAGCCTAAAGTTCTGAAGCAGTATTCAGCCAAATGCTTTTCTGTTTGACCACTTGAGAAATCAACGTTTATTATTATTTTGTTTCATTGCAAAATCATTAGCCTATTTCTAACAGTTCTGAGTGTTCTATGTTCTGAAAATCTCCTCGTTCATGTCCCTGTTCATCATTTCATTTAATCAAACTCAAATAAAACTAAATATATATTTATTTTCCGTTTCTTTTTTTATATATACTCAAAAGGGAAGCAATTGAAACAAATAACAGAGTAGCGGGAAGAAGCAGTAAAAATAAAACTACTTATATGTTTACCTGCGGGATTTTGCGGGCGCGAGCAGGACAAAACTTGAATACTGCGGGCGGGAGCGGGAGAAAAAATATATATTTTTGCAGGAGCGGGGCAGAATCTTGCGGGAGCGGGACTGAAAAATCTGTCCCGCGCAGGTCTCTACTACAGACTGTTGATGCTTTTTAATCTGGTCTTAAAACTTATCTTTTTATCAGAGCTTTCGGGTCGAATTAATTTGTAGCACTTTGAGATTTGCATTATATTATTATAATTATTATTATTTCAAAATTAAAAGACAATTATGGAAATGTGAGAATCCGAATAAATCATAATGTTTAGATAGTCCCTGATGATCAAGCCAAGAGCAACGGTGGCAAGGAATAACTTCCTGAGATGGCAGTTGGAAGAAACCTTGACAGGAACCAGACTCAACAGGGAACCCATCCTCATTTGGGTGATAACAGATAGCAGGAATTGTTTTTCAGACATACTGTGTGTTAGGCAGCTAGAAGTTTAATATAACGGAAAATGTTTTTAAGTTAATATGGAGTCCAGGTTGTTATTGAGTGAATATAATCACCATCTCTGAATCTTTGAATGAAAAACTACAACAGAAAGAAAAAAGTGAAGAACAAATATGGAAGTCCTTATCTTTATCTTTATTTTTTTATTATGAAAATGAATACCACGAACACACCCCCTGCTTAGAATCGTTGAACAGGATATATAAATTTCGTCATTCAGCGTTAAGGGTTCAAAATCAAGTGATTAAAACACAAAGAAAATGAATTGAAGCGGGAGAGATGCTAGATAGAATAACACTAGAGTTTATGAGAGAGAACCTTTGCTTTAATATACAGCAGATGTTGTGTGCATTTCCTTCATTCATATATTAGATAATAAGTAAATATAAAGTTCATTGTGAAATGCAAAAAACAAAAAAGTTCAAGTTTACTGAATCTTGAATCGGTTTCTTGATTTATATGTTCCTAATCTGGATTTATACATTTATTATTTTTGTTATCGGGGATGACATATTAATAGTAGTGATGGTGAGATAAAGCCTCAAGGTTTTACCAATGGGTTCATATCATGAAACTTCATTTAAGAGTATCCGACAGGTATCTGAGGTGCTCATGTTAACATGGTAATGACATCTGTGCTGGTGACTGTGCAGGGTGTTCCGAATGGAGGGGTTTTCTCCCTGCAAACGGACTAAGGAGCACCCTCTGACGTAAGAGAGCTCCAGTCAGAGAGTGCTCTCCAACCCCAGTTTTCAGTAAATACAAATGTTCTGGTGATAATTTAAATTGTCCTGTTGGATGGCCAGTTATAAATTAACTGAGTTTTACTTTTGCATTACGCAGGGCAAAATAATGATATTATTGTCATGACATCATGACATTGCAACAGGTTAGGGGTGGGCGATATAACCAAAATCTTCTATTACGGTAGAAGCAATTTTCTACCTCGATAACGATATATATCACAATATAGCAATTTGTATCTGAAAATGCATAAATAAAAATTCTAACACAAAGAAACTGTTTTACATAATGTAATTTTATTTAAACTGGGAATTCCTGAGGTTTGTCGCATTTTTTTTACTTTGGCCATATTCGATTGGATGTGTAACAGACTTAATTTGATTTTGTTATATTGTGCTAATGTTAGATGCACAGGCGCTCGTGAGGTGCATATGTGTGTGTGAGGTTTTTATCCCCTCGGGGCTTGCCATAGGAGGGCTCAAGGCGCATGCGAACTTCCTCCTCTAGAGTGTCGCCTGTGTTGGAGTTTCAGTTTGTTTTTGTGAATAAAGGAGAATAAACAGTTGATAAGGATTTTGTGTGCTCTCGTTTTTATTGTTTTTACACCCAATTGAACCAAATATCTGCGTGGCCCAGTGGACTGGACAGCGCAGAGATGATCTGGTTTATTTGCGCTGCCCGGTGGATCGCGCAGCACGGATTAACTTGAGCAGCGCCGCTCGAATCACAAACCTGCGCGACCCACTGTTTTTTATTTAAAAACAATTTATTTAAAATGTCAGGACTGTTTAATATTGTTTCCGCCTTGCCATGCCTGGTTTGTACGTGCGCATCCCAGCGGGGTAAAATTAATTTTGATGGTCGGCGCGGTCTATTTCTATCAGCGTCGCGCAGGTTTGTGATTCGAACAGCGCTGATCAAGTTGGTCCGTGCTGCACGATCCACCGGGTCTGGATATTTGGTCTGCCCACGCCGGCTCAATCAGGTGCCACGTAGGGTTGTGTACCGAAACCCGGTGCCAATACAGCACCGGTACCTATAGAACCGGTATGTACCGGACCGAAACAGAACGTGAATTTCGGTGCCTCATTTCGGTGCCACTTAAATGCCTGAACTGTCGATTGAAATATTTGTTCTCTAGATTCATATATTTTAGATTAATCGTTTATTAGATTAAATAAAAAAATTAAAAGCACAAATCATCCGGAAATGAGAGATCATCCGACATGCGCGTGAATGCAGTAACTAACGTTACACTCGCTCTGACGGCAGCAGGCAGTCTACCGATAGCTTAGCATGCTAAATTAAACAACTCTCGTTAAAATGCCTAAAACGAAACAGTCGAAAGTGTGGCTGTATTTCACAAGAAAGGATTCCGACACCGCGACGTACAGCAAATGTTTTACAGCAGTTGCGTGTAAAGGCGGAAACACGTCAAAGCTAATGAAACATTCGAGGGCAGACGGAATAAAGTTAAAAGCAGAATAAATACACGGAATAAAGTTAAAAGCAGAGGGAGGCACCGTGTTTAACAGCTTGTGGACAACAGCTGGCACTATCAGTGTGGACGACCCTCAGTCCCAGTCACACCAACCGTAGCAAAAAGGAGTCACTGATTATGATGCCGTCAGCAGACTTTCCGCAGGTCAGTAGTAGGATAATGTAATGTTAATAGCAAAATGCAAATCATTCATGCTAACAAATAGTCGAACTATTTGTAAAAAACTAATGTAACATGGATTCTGTTTATAATTATGGCTTTTCAGCCTGTACTAGTAGCACTACAACAGTGACCCCATTTACCATTGTAAAGAAGGTTATGCATGTCCTGTGCAGGGCAATAAGTCAGGAAAGGTGTCATATTTTGACAGAAAAGGCAAATAGGTGAAATTTCTGCAAAAGAATTGCTAAAATTTGAAGCTTACATGTTCATATATACTTTAAACTTTTAATATATTGTTAAATTTTAACTTAAAAGTATCGGTTCAGGCACCGTTTTGGCACCGGTACCGTTTTCAAAGTATCGATTTGGCACCGGTATCGAAAAAAACCCAATCGATACCCAACCCTAGTGCCACGGTTTCATCCCACTTTAGATGTGTTTGGCTTCCCATCGAAGTGGATGTGTATTGCGTGGTTACATAACGTGCAACGTCACGTAATCTCAACCGCGATTAAGACGATGGACCAAAACCTCTACCGGTTGACAAATTTCTACCGGTTAACCATGTATACCGGTATATCGCCTACCCCTACACCAGGTGTGACTATAAAGTGTGATTTAGTAATTGATGATAAAGTTAAATATCGCAATAGAGACAGTAAGCGACTTCTGATCCTCCATCTCCACCAGCTCGGTCTTGGAACCTATTCAGTTGACAGGAGGAAGAGTAACCTTGCTCTCTCACAAACCACCTCCATGCATATTGCCACTTGCTGTATTAGAGAGTGTAAATACAGTAAATCCACAACATAGAAACAAGTTCCGTTCTAGAGAGCTTGTTCATTCAATTCAATTCAGTTTTATTTGTATAGCGCTTTTAACAATTCTCATTGTCGCAGTGATTGATCTGCAGACATACTATATGTTAGGTGGATAGCAGTTTAATATAACAGGAGATGTCTTTAAGTTAAAATGGAGTCCAGTTCGTTGTTGTAGGCTCAGGTAGACGGTAGTAGACAGTCCTGTACTATCGAGCAACTACAGTCGTAAGTCCTCCGAGAACAGCAGTCAGCATCAGCCGAGGCAGGATTGTCTTCGTAGTAAAGTGGAACCATCCCGTCACCACACGCGTCCCAGTCAGACCACACAGGGCTTCCATGCAACCAGAAGCAAACTGGTTCAGAGGCCAGAGTGGGGTCTGGATTAGGGCTGAAACTATTCCTCGAGTAACTCGAAAACATTATTGAGGAAAAATCTTCTGCCTCGAAGCTTCTTTTAATTAATTTTAAAAGCTTGCATTATGTTTTTGCACAATTATTTGTTGACTGCGTGCTTTTGACGAAGTGTGCTTTTGGATGCAAGCCGCCACTAAACACCAACGAAGAAGAAGCGTTTACGTCACCCAAAAAGTGGAAGGAGATGCAAACAGTTAGCTGTGTATTGATTTGAGGGAGCGTTCTGTTGCGAGCTGCAAAATCACATCAAATTCAAATTTTATTTGTCACATACACAGTCATACACAGTATAATATGCAGTGAAATGCTTATTGTAAGGGAATGATAAAATTATCAGTGAGCAAAAAGATGAAACCAGGAAGAGAAAATGACAGAAATTGTCAGTAAAGGCTTATATGTTATGTCTGAGCTGTAGATTTTGAAACTTTTAGTTCTGAAAGTTTAGTTGCACACCTTAGTGTTTTTGTATAATTATTTATTTCAATGTGTGCCTTAGTTTTTTTGATACTTAGTCATTTGACTTCCGGTTAGCAGCCACATGGAGTAGGACGTGTTGGTTAGGTGCTCCGACAGTTTCGAATTTCTTCACTCCCTTATTCGTCTCTAAATGTTAAATTTAAATCTTAGTTGACAATAACTTTGTACTCTACCCCACGGTTATATGTTTTTTCATTTGCGATGGCTACCAGGAGTGTTAAAGCCGTGAAAAAGGACGACACTGCGACCCCTCTAACAGTCGAGGCTATCTCTGCGCTGTTAGAGCAACACCGTGATGCGTTAGCGGCGGAGTTTAAATCATCGTTTAGTTTATTAGAAATTAAACTGGATCAGATTCAGGCCCAAGTAGCGGACCATGGACAGCGCTTACCGTCATTAGAACTCGCTACAGACGACCTGAGTCAGCGTGTGACGGAGCTGGAGAACATCTGCTCCGGACTTCGG
Source organism: Channallabes apus (assembly GCA_030522415.1). Classification (NCBI taxonomy): domain Eukaryota; kingdom Metazoa; phylum Chordata; class Actinopteri; order Siluriformes; family Clariidae; genus Channallabes; species Channallabes apus. The sequence continues at coordinate 1,483,641 of CM060112.1, forward strand.
GAAAACAACTTAAAGTTAACGTCCAAGGTTGTAGACTTAGAAGGCCGGAGCAGGAGACAAAACCTGCGTGTTCTGGGTCTCCCGGAAGGTACTGAAGGTGGACTCCCTACCGAGTTCTTCTCCAAGTTTCTGTGCGAGGTGTTTGGGACTGAAACACTGCCATCCCCGCCGGAGATTGACCGAGCCCACCGAATACCTGCATCCAAACCCGCTTCAGGACAGAGACCTCGGCCCGTCATTCTCCGCGTGCACCGGTACCAGGTGAAGGACCTTCTGATTCGGGAGGCTCGGCGGAGAGGGAAGCTGGAATACCGCGGTCAGCAGCTCCGCATAGTGGAAGACTACGCTCCCGAAGTTTTAAACCAGCGAGCCGAGTATAGAGGAGTGATGAGTGAGTTATACAGCCGTGGTCTCCGGCCTTCTCTGCTGTATCCAGCGCGGCTCCGGATCACTCTCTCTACCGGACAGAAGAAGTGGCTCCGCTCGGTAGAAGAGGCGCAGAAACACATAGACAGTCTGCCGAAAACTGCGTAGTGCACTGTATTATTATTATTATTATTTTAATACGTGATACTACGGTTCTCAGGAAAGTACCATTTTTAACCTAAAATCTGGCCACGTTTACGTCTTTCCCGGTAAGAGTGTTGTGTTAAACTTGTGAAGGGGTTATTATTATTATTTTTATATTACTATTTTTTCTATTTTTAATCACGTGTGATTTACGTTTGTATATTTAGAGTTACAATGTGACGTGGGGGGAGGGGTGGTGGTGGTGTGTTTTTCTCTCATTGAGAGATTTCAGTATTGGAGTGTGGAAATGTTTTATTTATATATTTAATTATTAGTTTCTGTAAGTTGTGTCGGAGCAGAAGATGGGGTGGTTAGCGGCAGGAGGATTTGTTGGGTGGAAGATGGAGGAATGGAAGAGCTTGCTGCTCTGTTTGTTAGCAGCTATCTTTGTTTGTTGGGGTGTGGGGGGCAGGGGTGTGGGGGGCAGGGGTGTGGGGGGCAGGGGTGTGGGGGGCAGGGGTGTGTGGGGGAGGGGTGGGGGATCTCCAAAGCCAGTATTGTGTTAGTTCTTTGTATACTGTGTATTTTTAACACGTTGTTCTGTGTTTTACACTTTAAGGCTGACGTTAGGCATCTTATTCATGTTTATCTACCTGCATTTTCTCTCAGGGAGAATGAATAGTTCTTTAAACTTTGTGAGCTGGAATGTTAAGGGTTTAAACCATCCGGTGAAGAGAAGGAAGGTGCTCTCACACCTTAAACAACTTAACACTGCAATCGCATTTTTACAAGAAACTCACATTCGCAGTTCTGATAATTCTCGCCTTATGTCACGTTGGGGTGGGCAGCACTACCACTCAACCTTTCAGGCCAAAGCTAGGGGTGTCTCAATTCTCATTAACCCAAACATCTCTTTTGAGCATCATAATGTTATTACGGATATACAAGGTCGTTATATCATTGTTTCAGGGAAGTTATTTAATACTAATGTAGTGTTGGCTAATTTATATGCCCCTAATTATGACGATGTCTCCTTCTTTGAACATTTTTTCTCTCTTCTGCCTGATCTGAGCTCATACTCTCTCATATTAGGGGGAGACTTTAACTGCTGTTTAGATCCATCACTTGACAGGTCATCTCCCAATCCTATTCCTCTGAGTAAATCCGCCACGCTACTTCAGTCCTATCTCTGCAGCTTTGGTATCTCTGACATATGGCGCTTCCTTAATCCAAAAAAGAAAGAATACTCCTTTTTCTCACATGTTCACCATACTTTCTCCAGAATTGATTATTTCTTTATAGATAATCAATTGATCCCAATGGTTACTTCTTGTGCTTATCAGAGCATTGTGATATCAGATCATGCTCCAGTTGTTATGTCTATAAAACTTCCAGATCTCCCTCAAGTTACTAAACATTGGCGCTTTAATTCATCGTTGCTGATGGAGGACGATTTTGTAAAATTTATGGAAGACCAGATCGTTTTTTTCTTCACCACAAATGAAACACCTGAAGTGTCACGTTTGGTTGTTTGGGATGCTCTGAAAGCCTACCTCAGGGGACAGATAATTTCATACACTGCAAATATGAAAAGGAAGGCATATAAAGAACGAAAAGATTTGACCAACCAAATTAAAGAAATTGACCAGCAGTATGCTCTATTTAAAAACCCTGATCTCTATAAAAAACGCGTAGAAGTGCAAACTAAGTTTGAACTTATTTCAACGCATGTAATTGAACGGCAATTATTAAAGAGTAGGAGCCAATTTTACATTCATGGTGACAAATCTGGGAAACTTTTAGCTAATCAGTTAAAAGGATTTAGAGCACAGCAACAAATTACGAAAATTCGGATGGAGGATGGTACCATCACTACGGACCATTCTAAAATTAATGATGCATTCAGGAACTTTTATTCTCGATTATATACTTCTGAGTTCCCAAAGGACCATAGTGCAGTTGAGAATTTCTTGACTCAACTAAATATCCCAACACTGTCCCCTGATTCTAGATTAAGATTAGAAGAGCCCATATCACAAGAGGAAATCAGTTCAGCTATCTCCTCATTGCAATCTGGTAAGTCCCCGGGTCCTGACGGGTTCCCTGCAGAGTTTTTTAAATCATTCTCCTCATACCTTGCACCACAACTAGCTTTGGTTCTATCTGAATCTTTCAAGCAAGGTAAGATGCCTGCGTCATTTAATGAGGCTCGCATCACCCTCATAGCAAAGAAGGATAAGGACCCAACAGAGTGCTCCTCATATAGACCAATCTCTCTTCTTAATGTGGATGTTAAAATCCTTGCTAAAGTCTTGGCTCGTAGATTAGAGAATGTTCTACCCTCTATTATATCTGAGGACCAGACCGGTTTTGTTAAAAATCGTTACTCTTACTTTAACATTCGACGCCTTATGGTTATCTTGTACACACCATCAGAGGAGACCCCTGAGTGTGTCCTTTCTTTGGATGCTGAAAAGGCTTTTGATCGTGTGGAATGGGAGTATTTATTCAGGGCTTTAGAAAAATTTAATTTTGGTCCAAGTTTTATCACTTGGGTTAAATTATTATATTCAAGCCCCACTGCCTCAGTTCTGACAAATGCTCAGCAGTCTCAACCATTCAGTCTTCAGCGGGGAACTCGTCAGGGATGTCCCCTTAGCCCATTGCTCTTTAACCTCGCCATTGAGCCACTAGCAGTTGCATTCCGAAGCTGTAGAGATATATCTGGGATTTGGAGGCAGGGAGAAGAACATAAAGTTTCCCTTTATGCAGATGATCTTCTACTTTTTTTATCGAATCCAGTCTCCTCTCTGCCACCTGTGCTGTCAGTGCTCAGGGAATTTAGCTATTTTTCAGGATATAAATTAAATTTGCACAAAAGTGAACTTTTTCTGCTAGATAATACAGCAGTAACAACTGGTATGCACAATTTTCCATTCAACATTGTGAAAAATCAGTTTACCTATCTTGGTATTACAATCACAAGGAAACATAAACACCTCTTTAAAGAAAATTTTATTAGGTTGTTGAACCAAACAAGAAAGGACTTGGGACGATGGTCACCACTGTCCATGTCCCTGGTGGGCCGCATTAATGCCATTAAAATGAGTATTCTCCCTAAATTTTTATATCTCTTTCAGTCTGTACCTGTTTTTATTCCCAAATCTTACTTTGGCGCTTTAGACTCAATTATATCTTCTTACCTTTGGAAAGGTAAACATCCACGATTGAATAAGTCCCTACTTCAAAGATCTAAAAGAGACGGTGGCATGGCTCTACCTAATTTTCGTTTCTACTACTGGGCAGCAAACATTCGATCTGTCATCTTTTGGTCATATTTTCATAACCAACCTAATCGGCCTGCCTGGGTGGAAATGGAGATAAAGTCTGTCAAAAATCTCTCTGTCTCTGCACTCCTTGGATCTGCTCTCCCCATCCCCTCAATTAAATTAATCAATAACTCAGTAGTGGTGCATACCTTGAGAGTATGGGCTCAGTTCAGAAAGCACAGCGGTCTTCTAGGCTTCTCTCTGTCCAGTCCTATCGTCTCTAACCATCTCTTCCAGCCTTCTTTACATGACTCAGTGTTTCAGGAATGGTACAATAAGGGCATCAAGCTTTGCAAAGACCTGTTCGTTGACCATAAGTTTGCATCATTTGAACAGCTTTCCGAGAGGTTTAACTTACCCAATTCTCATTTTTTCAGATATCTGCAAGTAAGACACTTCATTCGCTCTTTAATACCAAATTTCCCTGAGGCTCCTGCTGCAAACATTCTAGATAACCTCCTCTGTTTGTCTCCGCTGCGTAAAGGCCTAATATCCACTATTTATGGTGGATTGATGGCTTCGAGTCACACCCCTCTGTGTAAAATTAAAACTGCTTGGGAGAAGGATTTAAATTTGTCACTATCAGATGATACTTGGAATTCAATTCTTAAACTTATCAACTCAACCTCCTTATGTGCCCGCCACTCTTTATTACAGTTTAAGGTTGTACACAGGGCTCATTTCTCCAAACTTAAACTCTCCCGTTTCTACCCAGACATTGATCCTTGCTGTAATAAATGTAAAAGTGGAGAGGCGTCTCTTATTCATATGTACTGGACATGCCCGAATTTGGAAAAATTCTGGAGGGATGTTTTTAAGACCCTGTCCTTCATATTGAATTGCAATCTTGAACCAGACCCTCTGATTGCTCTTTTTGGTGTCACTGGAGAAGAGGGTAAGAGTCTAAGTCCAGCCAAAAAGAGATTGTTATCTTTTGCGACACTCCTGGCCAGGCGTTCTCTTTTATTCAAGTGGAAGGATGCCACGTCACCCACTCACGCCCAGTGGCTCAGAGATATCATGTCCTGTCTGTCCCTGGAGAAGATTCACTATTCAATTCATTACCCAGACTTTAAATTTCAACAGGTGTGGGGGCCCTTCCTTCACTTTTTTCATATACATTTATAGTTTGATTCCTGTCTTATTTAATTACTTGTTTGTTTGCTTTCTTTCCCCTTTTTATTCCTCTTTATTTATTTATTTTTTGCACGTAGAACCAAAAAACTTCCAGCTCCATATTCTTTTTTCTTTTTTGGTTTCTCTCAATGCCTGGCGTTTAGCCTTTCATATGCTTGTAAAACTGGCTTGGAGTCGGGGAGGGACGGGGTGGGAGCTATAGGGTTTATAAGGGGATTATAAAACCTGCATTAAAATATTACATGTTTACCCTGTTTTATCCCTGTTAAAATCAATAAAAATATTGTTGAAAGATACTTAGTCATTTGAAAACTTTTTTTTTTAGTTTTTGCATCTGAGAAAAGGCTTTAAAATAAGAATGTATGGCTCTGTAATGCACTTAAATAATCTCCGTCAACTTTAATAACCCTATTTAAATTTTTTTTTAACATGTTAGAAAAATTTAACGTTTAATTCTTTTGGTGTTCCTCATGGAAGCTTGCGGACCTTGCAGAACTTTGCGTAACGTCGGCGGGCAATCGTGGCGGCTCACGGTGTCTAACACCGCATCTCACTGTGAGTCAAACCACATAGGTGAGATAGGGGTATAATATATTCCTTGTATTGTGAATAATGTTTATTTTTGATAAAATGCTGTATGCATTTTAAAAATAAAAGTTGATTTTTCTAAAAAGAAAACCAATTAATCTTTGATTCTCTTATACATTTTAAATTGCTGTTTAATTAAGCAATTTTATTACTGGATTAATCAACATTTTTGGTAGAATACTTGATTACTAATATATTCGATAGCTACAGCCCTAGTCTGGATTAGGGCTGCATGATTCTTGATAAAAATGTGAATCACGAGTTTGTTACATATCATGGGACTGACAGTGGAACGCCATAAATGAGGAAGAGAGTTGAGAAGTGATTGAGTTGTAAAGTATAACTAAACAATTTGCTAATCTCTGGCCTGATTGATAATTTAATAGTGTTTGAGTGCAACCATTGACCTTGACTGATACAGCAATCGGGGATTGTTGTTAAGTAAATAAGTGAACTCGTGAATGCAGCATGATCTGAATACAGGGGAAGTAAATCAGCTAGTTTTTCTGCAACATTTAGTGACAATATATTCCCGATCTTGCCAATATTTCTGAGGTGAATTAATGCTATCCTGGTAATATTATCTATATGTGCTTCAAATGAAAGATTGGAATCTATAATCACACCGAAGTCTTTTACTATTGCACTTGATGGAACAGAAAGACCATCTAAAGTTACAGTGTGATCAAAAAGCTTGCTTCTAGCTGCATGTGTTCCTATGACTAGAATTTATGTCTTATCAGGATTAAGCAGAAGGAAGTTAATTAACATCCAGGCTCTTATGTCCTTTACACATTGCTCAACTTTAGTAAGGCGATTTTACATTTACATTTACATTTAGGCATTTGGCAGACGCTCTTATCCAGAGCGACTTACATTTTTATCTCATTATACATCTGAGCAGTTGAGGGTTAAGGGCCTTGCTCAAGGGCCCAACAGTGGCAACTTGGTGGTTGTGGGGTTTGAACCTGGGATCTTCCGAACCGTAGATTTTCTCATCTGGTTTTGCTGAGACATATAACTGTGTGTCATCAGCATAACAATGAAAACTAATACCATGCTTACAAATTAAGTTGCCCAGAGGAAGCATGTAAAGTGAGTGGGCCTAAAACTGAACCCTGTGGAACACCAAACTCCACTTGAGAACATTAAAATTTACAAACCGATAACGATCACTCAAATAAAATCTTTGCCAGGAGAGGGCTATTCCCTTAATTCCTACTACATTTTTCAATCTGTGATAGGGAACACTATGATTAATGGTGTCAAAAGCTGCACTGAGGTCAATTGACACAAGCATAGTGACGCAGCTCTGATCAGGGGCCAACAAGTGCTGTCTCTGTACTATGATTGTTGTGGAGATTTCTGTAGTGGTCTTATTTCTAGTTATTTTTGCTTTACATTACATTTTTTTTATTAGTTTTGTTAAGTTCTATAAGTTCATTAGTCCAATTGGTTTGGAAATCTAACAAACTTTTTCCAGTTAATAGGATACACAGTTGACTTCCATGATCTTGTCCTTGTTCTTTAGAACGGCGATGATGGTTGAATGGTTCATGTTAAAAGAATGAGCAATGTCTGCCTTATCTCTTCACCACTCTATTCTCTCAATTATTTTCACTTTTGCCTTCATCTTTATTGCTTGCCACTTCTTAGCAGTACCAGCTTCATCGCCACTGCTTTTAATTCAATTAAATTTTACAATTGTCATTGTTGCAAAGCAGTTTTACACAATCAAAAGAATTATTTAAGTTTGTATGGAATGTTAAGGTATATAAGTCAAAATAGTGAGATAGCCCCTGATGAGTAAGCCGAGGGCGACAGTGGCAAGGAAAAACTCCCTGAGGTGGCAATAGAAAGAAACCTTTAGAGAAACCGGACTCAACAGGGAACCCATCCTCATTTGGGTGAACAGAGAGCAGGAATTGATCTGCATTCATACAGTGTGTTAGGTGGCATCCAGTTCAGCTAAAACAGTTGATGTTAATTGATGTTAATATGTAGTCCAGGTTGTTTATTGGCGACTCCGGTAGACTCGTATGAAATTCCAGTCCTGAACTATTTAGCAACTGCAGCCCAGTCAAGTCCTCAGAGAAACAGCTGTCAACATCAGTCGAGGCCAGAACCGTCTTCATGGTAGAGTGAAACCGTCCCCAGACACCAGATGCATCCCAAAGAGACACACGGGGCATCCATGTGACGAGATCTCCAACCAGAAGCGGGGCACCAGGATGGGTCAGGCAGATCCAGAGGGCAGAGGGAGTCTGGATCACTGTCAGCTCAGGAACAATATGTGTAGCTCAACAGAGAGAGGGAAAGAGCGAGAGGGAAGAGAGAATGGGAGAGGGCAGAGCAGAAGAGGAGAGAGAACAGTTGGGTATGGTCGCAGTCACATAATGACATAAAACATCACGACCTGGTTCGGGAACAGCACCATGCAGGACAGACGAGCTCTACAGAGGGTGGTGCGATCAGCCGAGTGCATCATCCGCACTGAGCTCCCTGACCTGCACTCGATCTACAGCAAGCGGTGCTGGACTAAGGCCAGGAAGATCATGAAGGACCTCAGTCACCCCAGTAATGGACTGTTCTCTTTGTTGCGGTCTGGGAAGCGATTCCGCTCCCTAAAGGCCAACACAGAGAGGCTGAGGAGGAGCTTCTTCCCGCAGGCGATAAGGTCTCTCAATCACACCTCCACACAGGACTAATAACATCTTTGTAAGCTCACAACACTGACTGGACAATCATGGACACATTCATACACACTTGCACTAAATATTTATACATCTGGACAGTTGCACATGTCACTTTCATTAGTCACCTTTCATGCATATTTGCACAACCACTGACACTTTAAATTCTATATACATATACCCTATATTTCTATATTTTGCAATATTTTATTATGCCCTTATTGTACAGTTAATTTTACTAGTTAAATTTATTTCTTTAGTATTTCCTTTTTATTGATTATTTATTTTACGTACAAGCTTTTATTTTCTTTTTAAGGTCACTGGCGGTCGTGTAAGCATTTCACTGCATATTATACTGTGTATGACTGTGTATGTGACAAATAAAATTTGAATTTGAATTTATTTAATGTATAATGTGAATGTTTATTTAGTGTAGAGTGCAAGCAGGGACTCCCGCAGGAATAACTATAACAGCATAACCAAAAGGGAGAGCCAGAAGGAAACTCGGACATGAGGGCTCCCTGAGATGTAAAGCAAATGATCACCTCACCGTCAACAAACCTGAGTGATCAATACACTTGCTTCTGGCCATCATGGGATTCGTGCTGCATGCATGTAACAATGTTTCCCGGACATGTTATTTTCCACGATTGAATTTTTTAATCCGCGATTGAGCTTTGAATTTTTTTCTGTCCTAATTCACGTAACACCACACTGACTCTAAATTCCATTCAATTGTTATTTAAATTTTTTTAACATGTATAATAAAGATGAACCGGCTGATCAGCCAGTGACTAGAATTGGCTGATTTTCAGCTTTATTGATATAAAGGAGCGCAAAAATGCTCAGCAGAAATGCTTTTTTAAGATAAAATGTACAGTGGAACATCGGATTGCGAGTAACGTGGTTTGTGAGTGTTCCGCAAGACGAGAAAAGATTTTAAATGAAATTTGAACGAACAAGTCTTGGTTTACGAGTACCGAGTATCATGTATCACGCATGCGCTTCTTGTTTTGACGCCGAGCGTCGCGTGATCATAACTGAGCCAACGGTTGTTCTGTGTCTTGCACTGCGGAATTGTGGGTAATCGTCTCCCCTGCTGGGTCTTAGTGCGCGTCTCTTATTGGTTTAATGAACATCCGTGCACGCGTGTACTGTTTACTATAACACTGTGACCACGTGCGTGTGTGTGTAAAACAAAATATTTTATTTTGTGTTTGAAAGCGCGTGTGTACAGCGCAAGTATACTGTTTCTTATAACACACGTGAAGCAAAAGAGAGTCTCATTATAGGTTAAAAATCCATGTTCTCCCTCTCTGTCACAAACACACATACACACTAAAGGCAAGAAAGAGAGAGATTGTGTGTGAACCGGCACGGTGTCAAATTACGCACGCGCGCACACAACGCACACACACTGCAACGAAAGAGAGAAAAAACACACACACACACACACACACACACAGAGCGCCTGCATGCATAAAAACACTTATCTGTCTGGATTTATTTTTACATTTTTTTTTAAAGGTAAAGTGCAGGTTAATTTGTTTGTTTAATTATGCTCGTAATCCAAGGTACCACTGTACCTTTAATCGATCCACAGTGGGGAAATTTCTTTGTTACAGCAGCAAAGAATGATATGCAAATATAAATTAGTTACCGTATAAATACAAAAAAATTTTAATATATCTATTTATACTAGGACTGGGCCGATAAACGATATCATATCGAATCGCAATTTATTTGATTTTAAAAACGATGAAAGCTCTAGACATTTTTTGCTAAACATTTAATCTAAGAGCCAATCACACAGCAGAACAATACGACAACAGCCAATCAGCGTGCAGCTTGCGCGTGCCGTGCAGGTCAAAGTTAATTTCCTACCGCACTTTGTGAAACAAACTTGAGGATGACAAAAAAAATGAGTGGAAGCAGCGATGAACGTGAATCTAACCTCGAGTTATTATCCAAAGATGTTGAAATTGTCGACAAAAAAGGTAGCACGAACTCCGTTATATGAACGCATCACCCAAATGACCACACTGAGCATGAAAATGCGGACCGATGCTACTCCGTCAACTAGCAGGGCAAGCAGTGGGGCTGTACCAAAGCAGATATCGCTCGTGCCGTCTTTCGTGGCCATTACACCTCATGAAAGGTGTCCAAAAGGAGCAAGGATATAACCACGGCCGTTTCTAACTTTCTAGCGAAAGATATGATGCCCCTAAGCACACGAGGCTGAAGTTAGCTCCTTATTCGCAGCTTCCGATTCGTTTGGCTCCTTATTGCGCAGCGTCTCATTCTGCGGCTGAAGTTTAGCTCCTTATTCGCCTCGTTACTAACGGGTGTGTTCACGCTGGCCAAAGCTGCACAGTTTATCAATAAAACATTATTTTGGTGGCTTAAAACATTCTGGCCAAGCAAATATGAACTATACAACACACAGCAGGTACCCAACTATATAGTAAAAGTTAAATTGTTCTGGCCCAGATTGATAGCTGCAAAATTCAATCCATTTTTGTTGCCATTGCATGTTTAAGCCATTATGTCAGTTTATTGGGGCCGTGTGAAATAGCCTTCATTTAACTCTGAATTGTGGGATAAAAATACAGCCCTCGTGTGTGTGGTCTAAATGTTGTTTATCATTATTTTTTAAAAATCTCAAAACATTAATATATCACAAGATACTTTTTATCATCACAAACAAGTATTTTTTTTTAAAATAAAAATCTTTGCCTTGTAAAGATTCAGAGCATGTGCCTATAGTATCTTAATTTTTAAGGCCAAATGTGTCATCTGTTTTTGTTAATAAAATATACTTTAAAATTTAATGAACCCTTAATTTTTGTGGCTTCAGTCATTGTTGGGATTCTCTTTTAAAGCTGGCAGCATTAACAGCTTATATCGAAAATATATATCATTATCGTTCAATATGGGCCAAAAATTATCGAGATTACTTTTTTGCCATATCGCCCAGCCCTAATTTATACCCAATCCCCCCAGCCACTGGATGGAGAGCCGGTCCCAAGCCCGGATAAAATGGGAGGGTTGCGCCAGGAAGGACATCCGGCGTAAAACCGGTTCGGGAGCAGCCGAAAGACCAACAACAACAACACAGTACAGTGTATAAATACAAAAGAAAGGGAAAAACAATACAATAGTAACACTTTCAATCAAATCAAATTGCACTAAAAAGATGTTATTACACAATTAAGGTATTGTAACTACATTGTGAGATTATGTAGCTATATTTAAGATATTGTAACTATTGTAATAATATTGTAAAAATTTAAGGTATTGTATCAACAGTATATTGCACTCACAGTTTATCACAGTAATGACAATGTTCATGGTTCACTGGGAGCAGCTCTTATTGTACAATCTAATATTTTCAATTCAATTCAGTTTTATTTGTATAGCGCTTTTAACAATTGACATTGTCTCAAAACAGCTTTACACAATCAAAAGAACTATTTAAGTTTGTGTGGAATGTGAATGTGTATGAATCAAAATGTTCAGATAGTCCCTGGTGAGCAAGCCCGAGGGCGACAGTGGCAAGGAAAAACTCCCTGAGATGGTAATAGGAAGAAACCTTGAGAGGAACCAGACTCAACAGGGAACCCATCCTCATCTGGGTGAAACAGATAGCAGGAAATGATCTGCATTTATACAGTGTTAAGTGTTAGGTTCAGCTATAATAGTTGATGTTAATTGATGTTATAATAGTTGATGTAAAATGGAGTCCAGTAGTTATTGGAGACTCAGATAGACTTGTAGAAAGTTCCAGTCCTAAAAAACTATTGAATTGTCAAGTCCTCAGAGAAACAGCTGACAACACCAGTCGAGGCCAGAACCATCTTCTAAGTAGATAGAATCATCCCCAGATACCAGACACATCCTAAAGAGACACACGGGGCATCCATGCGACGAGACCTCCAACCAGAAACGGGGCACCAGGATGGATCAGACAGGTCCGGAGGGCAGAGGGAGTCTGGATCACTGGCAGCTCAGGAACCACATGTGTAGCTCGACAGAGAGAGAGAGTGAAAGGGGGAGACAGGGGGAGAGAGGAAAGAGGGGGAGGAAGAGAAGAGGAGGAGAGATTGCAATTAGGTATGGTCACAGTCACAATGTCTAATGTGAATGTATATTTACTGTAGAGTGCAAGCAGGGACTCCGGCAGGACTAACTATGACAGCATAACTAAAAGGGAGAGCCAGAAGGAAACACAAACATGAGGGCTCCCTGAGATGTAAAGCAAACAATCACCTCACCGTCAACAAACCTGAGTGATCAAATGAGACTGAGGAAGACAGCATCTAAACATACCAGTTCACCATAATACTCTACGTCCCCCAGATCTGCTCCTTTACCTTATGGCAAATCTATTTATAAAAATGCTTGGCTAAATAAATAGGTTTTTAGCCTAGACTTAAACACTGAGACTGTGTCTGAGTCCCGAACACTATTTGGAAGACTATTCCATAATTTTGGGGCTTTGTAAGAAAAAGCTCTGCCCCCAGCTGTAGTTTTCATAATACGCGGTACTGACAAGCAGCCTGCATCCTTTGACCGAAGTAGGCGTGGCGGATCGTAAGACACTAGCAGTTCGCTCAGATACTGCGGCGCGAGACCATTTAATGCTTTATATGTCAAGAGTAGTATTTTAAAATCAATGCGAAATTTCACAGGGAGCCAATGCAGTGAAGATAGGATAGGGGTGATGTGCTCATATCTTCTGGTTCTAGTGAGGACTCTCGCTGCTGCATTCTGGACTAGCTGAAGCTTGTTTATGCACCTAACTGAACAACCAGACAGTAAAGCATTACAATAGTCCAACCTAGAAGTGATAAAAGCATGATGTAGTTTTTCTGCATCGTTTAGCGACAATATATTTCATATCTTGGCAATATTTCTGAGGTGAAAGAATGCTATCCTGGTGATATTATCTACATGAGCTTCAAATGAAAGGCTGGAATCTATAATCACACCGAGGTCTTTTACTGTTGCACTTGATGGAACAGAAAGGCCATCTAAAGTTACAGTGTGATCTAAGATTCTACTCCTAGCTGTATGCTAATAGAAGCAGGGAGAAAAGACCTTCAATATCACTTCAGTCTGTCACTGAAGGAGCAATGAAAATGTTTCATACAGGTGAGAGTCATTCTCCAGCAAAGATGATCGCTTAGCCACCATCCTCCTTTCTCCCACCTCCTGAGTGACTGGACTGAGGACTGAGATGACCTTTATCAGCTTGTCCTGTCTCTTCCTTTCTGCAGTGGAGACACTGCTGCACCAGCAAACCATTTTATAAATGATGACTGAGGCCACTACAGAGTCAAAGAAGGTTTTAAGTTGTGACCTTCCAAAAGACCTTTGTCCACTCAGCAGAGCCTGCTCTGTCCTTATATATAAATTGCACCCATGTTGTCTTTCCAATGAAGCTTGCTGTTTAGATCAACATTCGGGTATTTATGAGTCTATTTCTTGAATGTTCATTGGTGATAGTGAAGTATGTTTGTCCCTGCGAAAGTCCACCACCAGTTCTTTGGTCTTCCCCGCATTTATCTGGAGGCAGTTCTGTTGACATCAGTCCACAAAGTTCTGAATCTGTCCCCTATACTACCTGTTGTCATCCTCCGTGATCACGCAGACGATGGCAGAGATCTTCTCTGATGAAGACCTGCAGGTCATAGATAGCTGAGCTGAACATGAGGTCAACAGTGTAGACGGTGAAAAGGAATGGAGCCAGGACTGTTCCCTGTGGAGCGCCAGTGTTGTAGACAATTATGTCAGACTCTCAATATCTAATCGTCACATACTGTGGTCAATTTGTGAGGTAATATAGTATCCATGTAGATAGATGATAGTCCATTCCCATGTACTCTAGCTTATCCTTCAGAAGCGCAGGTTGGATGCTGTTAAAAGCACTAGAGAAGTCAAAGAATATGACTCTCACAGCACTCCCGACCTTTTCCAGGTGCGAAAAAGCCATATTAAGGAGAAGGATGAGTGTCTTCCACTTCAGTGCCAGGCTGGTAGGCAAGGTGAAGTGGGTCCATTGATGGGCTTACCAGAGGTTGGACATGGGTAAGCACCAGTCTCTTAAACGAGGTGTGAGGTCAGTGCTACTGGTCTATTATCCTCAAAGTCTTTTGGGTGTGTCGTCTTTGGTACCATGCAAGATGTCTTTCAAAACTTTGACACCTTGCCCAGCTTCAGGCTCAGATCAAGGTGCATGCACGTTACACACACACACACACACAGCGCCTGCGTGCACAAAGGGAAACATTTATTTGTCTGGATTTATTTTTACGTTTTCTTAAAGGTAAAGTCTTCTTCTTTGTCTTTCGGCTGTTCCCTTTCAGGGGTCGCCACAGCAAATCATCTGCCTCCATCCTCTTCTCTCAACTAACTTCATGTCCTCTCTCACTGCATCCATAAATCTCCTCTTTGGTCTTCCTCTAGACCTCCTGCCTGGCAGTTCCAACCTCAGCATCCTTCTACCGATATATTCACAATCTCTCCACATAACATGTACAAACCTCCTCAATCTGGCTTCTCTGACTTTATCTCCAAAACATCTAACATGGGTTGTCCCTCTGATGAACTCATTCTTGATCCTATCCATCCTTGTCACTCCCAAAGATAAGCTCAACATCTTCAGCTCTGCTACCTCTAGCTCTGCCTCCTGTCTTTCCTTCAGTGCCACCTACAGCACATCTTACCACTGTCTTAGCGCTCTCATACATGTCCTTCAACACTCTAACATACTTCTCTGCCACTCCAGACTTCCTCATACAACACCACAGCTTAGTTTTTTTAAAGGTAAAGTGCAGGTTCCTTTGTTTTATTTTTACTTTATATTTTGTGTTAATTATTATGATGTATTTATTTTTTTGGGCTGTAGAACGAATAATTTGAGTTGCCATTATTTCGTATTGGAAAATAAAATTTGGTTTACGAGTGTTTTGGAATACAAGCCCACTTCCGGAACGAATTGTGCTCGTAATCCGAGGTTCCACTGTATATTCTAATTTGAGGTTAAATGCTAAACTCTCGTATTTAAAGTTAGTTTGTATAGTTAAAATGCTGTGCTTGGATTTATATTATAATAACGATGTGAATGCTGGCCAGTGGGGGGGTGGGGAGGAGTTGGTAGTTTGTAATCCAGGACACCAGGTAGGCTTCAGCTTCTGTCTCTATCAAATTCAAATTCAAATTTTATTTGTCACATACACAGTCATACACAGTACGAAATGCAGTGAAATGCTTATACGACCGCCAGTGACCTTAAAAATAAAATAAAAAACTTGTACATAAGGAATAAATATGAATAAAAAGAGATACTAAAGAAAATAAACTTAACTAGTAAGATAAACTGTACAAGTAAGGGCATGATAGATATTACAAAATATAGAAATATATATATAAAAAAAAATAATAATAAAATGTAATAAATGAAATTTGAAGTGGCAGTGGTTGTGCAAATATGCATAAAAAGTGACTTATTAAACTGTCTTGTGCAATCGTTCAGATATATAAATATGTAGTGCAAGTGTGCATGAATGTGTCCATGATTGTCCAGTCAATGTTTAAAGATGTTATCAGGGGGGTGGGATGGTGCTACAGATCCTGAAAAAGTCCAAAGGCAAAAAATGTCATCTTATGCTCCTTAGGTAGAGATACAGGTTCTATAAATGTCAACTTATCAAATGAAATACTAACTTTATTTATTTGCTATACATTATTGAACTGTTTTTCTCTTTTTGGTCCAGATACATTTTGCCCTGTCTTCTCCTGCAGTCATTTCTCCTATGCATCATAAATTTCTCTCTTCAAGAAGATCAAGAGTAAGATGAAGCCAGACAGGATTAAATTTGAGAGTCCCGAGACCATAGAGAGTTCCATCAGTCATCAACGCTCATCTTTCAAACGAAAGCAAAAAGCTTTTAAACTCTGCTTACATTGTGGAAAGGGTTTCGCTCAGATGAGCACACTTCGAGAGCACCAGCGCACACACACTGGAGAGAAACCTTATCCATGCTCGGACTGCGGGAAAAGTTTCAGACAGAGGAGCACTCTCATTAAACACCAGTACATTCACACTGGAAAGAAGCCGTACCAGTGCTCAGAGTGCGGAACCGGTTTCGTTCAAAAGAGTCATCTAATAAAACACCAGCGCATTCATACAGGAGAAAAGCCGTACCAGTGCCCAGAGTGCAAGATGCGTTTTATCGAGAGTGGTAATCTCATGAAACACCTGCGAGTCCATACAGGAGAAAGGCCGTATCCATGCTCAGACTGTGGGAAGGATTTCCCCAGGCTAAGCAATCTCCGGCGACACCAGCGCATCCACATGGGAGAGAAGCCGTATCTGTGTTCATATTGCGGAAAGAGTTTTATTGAGAAGAGTAAGCTGTTAAAACACCAGCGAGTTCACACGGGAGAAAAACCATACCCCTGCTTAAACTGTGGGAGGAGTTTTACAGAAAGGAGAACTCTACAGCACCACCTGCTGATTCACAGCGGACACAAACCCCACCAGTGCTCAGAGTGCGGGAAGTGTTTCAGAGAAAAGAACGCTCTCCGAGTGCACCAACACATCCATACGGGGCAAAAGCCTTATTTCTGCCCTCAGTGCGGGAAAAGTTTTACCACTCACAGAAGTTTCCAGCAACATGAGCGCATTCACACGGGAGAGAAGCCATACATGTGCTCGCAGTGCGGGAAGAGTTTTAATAGTCCGAGTACTTTAAGAGAACACAAGCGCATTCACACAGGAGAGAAGCCGTATCAGTGCTCCGAGTGTGGGAAGAGGTTTATAAGACGAAGTTACTTGCAGAGACACAAACACATTCACATGGCTGAGATGGTGAACAGTTCTCAGCAGGAAGTCTAAGAATGAACTCGGACTAGTCGCAATTATTGTTTATTCCTTGATTCATACTTGACGGGCAGTGAGGGTACAAAAGAAATAATATAGTAGCAAGCAATGATGATCGGGCCCAAGCAACTGCGCCATTGCTGCCCAATCACACCATACAGATTGGTGCCCAGTGGGCACATGAATATAAAAGGGGAAATACCAAAAGGACAAAAGTGAAAGTTAGGGTGAATATGTACATATTTGTGTATTATTACTGTATATATTTAAATTGTGACCATGAAGCGATATTTAAAGTAAAAGTGGGAAACCTTCATTTAGTTGACATTGTTTAGTACTGCATTAGTCAGGCGAAAACCATGTCCAGTCAATGGGCTGATAAATGTCAAAAATTATTTTGAGTATCACAAAATCATGAAACTAAGCAACCTTTCTCACAACCAGTTGTTCTTTTTATGTAAAATGTTTTGGAACATTGTGACTTTCCACTCTTAAGATATAAGAACATTATTTTTCATTCATTACAGTGGTGTGAAAATGTGTTTGCCCCCTTACTGGTTTCTTCTTCTTTTTTTTGCCACACTTGCAATGTTTCAGATCATCGAACTAATTTAAATATTAGTCAAAGATAATACAAGTAAACACATCATGCAGTTTTTAAATGAAGGTTTTTATTATTAAGGGAAACTACATAGACCTGTGTGAAAAAGTGTTTGTCCTTAATTTAAATCCTCGCCATAGCAACAATATTCAACACATCACTAAATCCTTTACGATTTCACATCAGCCATGTCTTGAAATTATTTCGACTGATTTTTAATCAAATTAGCTGAAAATAAAAGTAAACACTTTCTGCTGCCAGTTAGTGTTGCTATGCCTGAGACTCACCGTGCTCGTGTAATTGTGAGCAGCTTTCTTCTCTTAACATGAAACTGCAGGTTGATGTACATCACTCAATTTACACGTTATGAGCCACTTCCTGTTTCCTTTTGATCGCAATAGGTTTAAGGGCATACTGTACATTTAACATATAAAAAAATACCCTCCTAATTTTAGATCCCCAGGGGCTTGAGATTATATTGGACCCTGATTGGTCAAACTTTTTCAAGTCAAGTCTTTCAAGCAATGCAAAATAACTCACTTCTTGTTTAGCAAATCATAAACTTTGTTCAGCTCGATGAGAGCTTGACATTATTGTTACATTATATTATGTGACATTACATTATTGTCTTGACAATATTCTGACTGATTTTGAACCAAATCAGGTGAGAGTAAAGGCAAAACATTTTAGATTTCAAAAAGTGACACACTGCCAGTTGGTAGCGCTATGATTGAGGCTCACGTCCATGGGATCAGTTTTCTTCACAGAATCTTTAGGTACATCACTTAATGTACACAGAAGTTATTAGCCACTTCCTGTTTCTTTTTATACCTGTTTCTTACCATAAGGTGAACCATTTGAGATATCAAAAATCCCATTGCAATTTTGCGATCATATTGGCCTGGTTTGGTGGTGATTGTAAGAGTTCCCTAGGAGGAGTATTTAAAATTCTATTGTGTGCATTTAGCAAACACCGCAAAATAACTGACTTCCTTTGGATTAAATCCAATTTATAAGCATATATACCAGGGTTTGACATTAACTTTTTTGCTGACTGCCCAGTGTGACTAGTGGATTTCCGGAGCCATTCAGCCTTTTTACTCGCCACAATTTTGTTACCAGAAAATCGCAGTTTTTTCTTCCCCATGATACATTAATGTTTGTTAGATCTAGATTTACTTATAAATGACAGCATACACTGTATCACTATAGTAGTAGTCAAGTATTCAGTACTGTTAAGATCCCAATATAAAAACATGTAAACATGAACAGTATATTCTGCTTATTGAACTTAAATTCAAGCCTCTTACCACATGACATTGAAAAATAACAAATTCAGTCCAACTGAACTCATTCTGATATTAAAAATACAGCAACTCAAAACATTTATCATTTTAGTGTGTTGTGTACTATTATTAGGTATTATTATTCATTATGTATTATATCAGAATTCTGAGTTAGGACAATGGACTCTGGTCTATCTTGTAGTGTTGACTCTTTATAGTGAAGGTAATTCAATCAATTGATGAATTTTCTATCATTCAACATGAAATCTAAATAGATTTTAATAGTGATTACTTTTTTATATATAATCAGTAAACAACCTGCGAAAGGGACAAACATTCTCATCCTGTTGATAAGCAATAGCCCTTTAAGGAAATGATGCCACACACACCAAACAGGAAGTAAAAGTGTGTGCGTGCGCAATGCATGTGTGAACATGTGTAGAGAGAGATATTAAATGTCCTAATTACATTCATGCGCGTTTTATGCGCGTAATATTACATATTATTGGATGACTTTAGAGAAAACTACAACAAAAATATATTGCCATACCTGTAGTATTTGCATGTAGTTCTATTCCAAGTTTTCTGTTCAGCATCCTGACTCTGACGAGTCTGACGAGAAAGCATCCTGTGCTTGAGGTCTGCTGTAAATGTCAGATTTATGCCTTTGTTCACCAGAAATTTCACCACAAGTTCTGTTTTTGACTTAAACGCCTCTTGGATTTGCTCAGTGCTTAGCATACTGGAATTTACTAACAGCTATGAGTTTAATAACCTTGCAAAGAAGCACCTTCATTACTTTTGGCTTGTTCAAAGTACAAGGGGTGTTCAAGTGAAACCGGGACTTAAGATGAAATTTCTGGTGAACAAAAATGTACACTACCGTTCAAAAGTTTTAGATCACTTTCTAACTCCATGATGGTTCCTGATTTTTATTTCTTTCTACATTGTAAAGTTTTGCTGAAGGCGTCCAAAAACTGCATGAATCTCCTTTGAACAGTTGATATTGAGATGTTTCTGCTACTTCTGCTCTGTAAAGACTTCATAACGCCTCTAATCTGAGCTGCTGTTAATTGGTCATTTTTCAGGCTGATAACTCTAAATGAACTTCTGGTCTGCAGCAGAGGTAGGTTTTGGTCTCGTCCTCCTGGGACGGCCTTCATGAGAGACAGTTTCATTATGGTGCTGGACGGATTTTGCAAATGCACTTGACGATACTGTTCTTGCAAGAACTATTACAGAAAGGCTTACAATAACAACTAACTGCTGTTTTTCTTGTTGTTACGTAATTACCTAATTTCATATGTGTTATTTTATAGTTTTGAAATCCACAGTATTGTTGTAGAATGTAGAAAATAAATCACTAAACAAAAACAAAGAAATTTGCAAATGATCTAAAACTTTTGAACGATAGTGTACATCTGATTAACATTTACAGCAGACTTCAACCTCAGGACGGTGATGAGACTTTTAGCTGCAGTAAAACATTTCAATAGTGCGAACCAACCAGCCAGGTTTTAGAATGTTAATGAGGGTGTTTCTAAACAAGGCGGCTTTGGTCTTCTTTCCAAATCTGTGCACTAATTCTCCAGTAGGTGTCGCTGTGAGCGTTTCGGTCGCGTTCCTCCACACATTCCCAGGAGCAGAAGAAGCCGTGCTGCAGTGTTGCTGATTGATGAGCTGAGCTTCTCCGACTCTACTAATCATCTTTACATTCCAATATTTCTGACCGGGTTTTACCCCCACAGTTCCATCTGATCCGTTGTGGGTGTATTTGAGGTGGTTAACTGCGTTCTGCTGTAAAGCTCAAGGTAAGTTACACTCGGCTAACAGTGGCTCAGTCCTAAATGGGCTTCTACTTCCTATGCTAGTGCACTACACAGGCTGGAACATAGTGCTGTTTACCTCACACACACTCTATAGGGCACTAGAACATAGTGCTGTTTAACTCACACACACTCTATAGGGCACTAGAACATAGTGCTGTTTAACTCACACACACTCTGTAGGGCACTAGAACATTGTGCTGGTTACCTCACACACACACTCTGTAGGGCACTAGAACATAGTGCTGTTTACTTCACACACACTCTGTAGGGCACTAGAACATAGTGCTGTTTAACTCACACTCTGTAGGGCACTAGAACATAGTGCTGTTTAACTCACACTCTGTAGGGCACTAGAACATAGTGCTGTTTAACTCACACTCTGTAGGGCACTAGAACATAGTGCTGTTTACCTCAAACACACTGTAGGGCACTAGAACATAGTGCTGTTTACCTCAAACACACTGTAGGGCACTAGAACATAGTGCTGTTTACCTCAAACACACTGTAGGCCACTAGAACATAGTGCTGTTTACCTCAAACACACTGTAGGCCACTAGAACATAGTGCTGTTTACTTCACACACACTCTGTAGGGCACTAGAACATAGTGCTGTTTAACTCAAACACACTGTAGGGCACTAGAACATAGTGCTGTTTACCTCACACACTCTAGGGTGCTAGATAAATATCCAGTCAGATAGTGTCGTGGCAAATTTCGTGGACTTCAAACATTTTCAAACAAAAATTATTGAGCTAAATTTGAGTAGAGAAAAAGCTAATATTATATCCCGGTATTATATCAAAGTATAACCCGGGGCCCTCGTGTGATTTAGACATCACCCTGTCGCGCGCGAGAAGCGAAGCCTGCGGTTTTACATGATATTTCCTGATTTATCTCCCGGATATACAGTATATATCCTGAAGTGTGAGTGTAATTGTAGAAAACTTTCTTGGGGGATGGTGTGGTGAAGTATTTTTTTTTTGGCGATGTGTGTGTGGTGGGGGGCCATCAAAGCAAAACCTGCATTTAAATATGCAATTGTCAAAACTATCACTTGATCCTTTCTATGGCTTTTATCTGGGGAGGATTATAAGAGTACAATAAAAATCTACATATCAGCATTAGTGATGAAAATATTTAATAGTACTGTAGTTTTGTATGACTACGCACGAGTCTCTCTCTCACACATACACATACAGCATCAAATTACTATTATGGCATTTAAAAATCGATTTTTGAACCTTTTGTACCCCATCATTCAGAGGAGAGATGTTCAATATATCGGTAGAAGGATGCTGAGGTTGGAACTGCCAGGCAGGAGGTCTAGAGGAAGACCAAAGAGGAGATTTATGGATGCAGTGAGAGAGGACATGAAGTTAGTTGGTGTGAGAGAAGAGGATGCAGAGGATAGGGTTAGATGGAGGCAGATGATTCGCTGTGGCGACCCCTGAAAGGGAACAGCCGAAAGACAAAGAAGAAGAAGATGTACAATGGCTTGCAAAAGTATACGGCCCCCTTGAACTTTTCCACATTTTGTCACATTACAGCCACAAACATGAATCAATTTTATTGGAATTCCATGTGAAAGACCAATACGAAGTGCTGTACACGTGAGAAGTGGAACGAAAATCATACATGATTCCAAACATTTTTTACAAATAAATAACTGAAAAGTTGGTTGTGCGTAATTATTCAGCCCCCTGAGTCAATACTTTGTAGAACTAATGTTTTGCTGCAATTACAGCTGCCAGTCTTTTAGGGTATGTCTCTACCAGCTTTGCACATCTAGAGACTGAAATCCTTGCCCATTCTTCTTCGCAAAACAGCTCCAGCTCAGTCAGATTAGATGGACAGCGTTTGTGAACAGCAGTTTTTGCCACAGATCTTGCCACAGATTCTCGATTGGATTTAGATCTGGACTTTGACTGGGCCATTCTAACACATGGATATGTTTTGTTTTAAACCATTCCATTGTTGCCCTGGCTTTATGTTTAGGCTCGTTGTCCTGCTGGAAGGTGAACCTCCGCCCCAGTCTCAAGTCTTTTGCAGAATCCAAGAGGTTTTCTTCCAAGATTGCCCTGTATTTGGCTCCATCCATCTTCCCATCAACTCTGACCAGCTTCCCTGTCCCTGCTGAAGAGAAGCACCCCCAGAGCATGATGCTGCCACCACCATATTTGACAGTGGGGATGGTGTGTTCAGAGTGATGTGCAGTGTTAGTTTTCCGCCACACAGCATTTTGCATTTTGGCCAAAAAGTTCCATTTTGGTCTCATCTGACCAGAGCACCTACTTCCACATGTTTGCTGTGCAAACGGGACTTCTTATGGTTTTCTGTTAACAATGGCTTTCTTCTTGCCACTCTTCAATTCAATTCAGTTTTATTTGTATAGAGCTTTTAACAATTGACATTGTCTCAAAACAGCTTTACACAATCAAAAGAATTATTTAAGTTTGTATGGAATGTGAATGTGTATGAATAAAATGTTCAGATATTCCCTGGCGAGCAAGCCCGAGGGCGACAGTGGCAAGGAAAAACTCCCTGAGATGGTAATAGGAAGAAACCTTGAGAGGAACCAGACTCGACAGGGAACCCATCCTCATCTGGGTGAAACAGATAGCAGGAAATGATCTGCATTAATACAGTGTTAGGTTCAGCTATAATAGTTGATGTTAATTGATGTTATAATAGTTGATGTAAAATGGAGTCCAGTAGTTATTCGAGACTCAGATAGACTTGTAGAAAGTTCCAGTCCTGAACTATCGAATTGTCAAGTCCTCAGAGAAACAGCTGACAACACCAGTCGAGGCCAGAACCATCTTCTAAGTAGATAGAATCATCCCCAGACACCAGGCGCAACCTAAAGAGACACACGGGGCATCCATGCGATGAGACCTCCAACCAGAAACCGGGCACCAGGATGGATCAGACAGGTCCGGAGGGCAGAGGGAGTCTGGATCACTGGCAGCTCAGGAACCACATGTGTAGCTCGACAAAGAGAGAGAGAGAAAGAGTGAAAGGGGGAGACAGGGGGAGAGAGGAAAGAGAAAGAGGGGGAGGAAGAGAAGAGGAGGAGAGATTGCAATTAGGTATGGTCACAGTCACAATGTATAATGTGAATGCACTCTACAGTAAATATACAAGCAGGGACTCCGGCAGGACTAACTATGACAGCATAACTAAAAGGGAGAGCCAGAAGGAAACACAAACATGAGGGCTCCCTGAGATGTAAAGCAAACAATCACCTCACCGTCAACAAACCTGAGTGATCAAATGAGACTGAGGAAGACAGCATCTAAACATACCAGTTCACCATAATACTCTACGTCCATGAGTCCCCCAGATCTGCTCCTTTACCTTATGGCAAATCTATTTATAAAAATGCTTGGCTAAATAAATAGGTTTTGAGCCTAGACTTAAACACTGAGACTGTGTCTGAGTCCCGAACACTATTTGGAAGACTATTCCATAATTTTGGGGCTTTGTAAGAAAAAGCTCTGCCCCCAGCTGTAGTTTTCATAATACGCGGTACTGATAAGCAGCCTGCATCCTTTGACCGAAGTAGGCGTGGCGGATCGTAAGACACTAGCAGTTCGCTCAGATACTGCGGGGCGAGACCATTTAATGCCTTATATGTCAAGAGTAGTATTTTAAAATCAATGCGAAATTTCACAGGGAGCCAATGCAGTGAAGATAGGATAGGGGTGATGTGCTCATATCTTCTGGTTCTAGTGAGGACTCTCGCTGCTGCATTCTGGACTAGCTGAAATTTGTTTATGCACCTAACTGAACAACCAGACAGTAAGGCATTACAATAGTCCAACCTAGAAGTGATAAAAGCATGAAATAGTTTTCCTGCATCGTTTAGCGACAATATATTTCTTATTTTGGCGATATTTCTGAGGTGAAAGAATGCTATCCTGGTGATATTATCTACATGAGCTTCAAATGAAAGGCTGGAATCTATAATCACGCCGAGGTCTTTTACTGTTGCACTTGACGGAACAGAAAGGCCATCTAAAGTTACGGTGTGATCTAAGATTTTACTTCTAGCTGTATGCGGTCCTATGACTTGAACTTCTGTCTTATCCGGATTAAGCAGAAGGAAGTTAATTAACATCCCTTTTCTTATGTCCTGCACACATTGCTCAACTTTAGTAAGATGGTTTTTCTCATCAGGTTTTGCTGAGACGTATAGCTGTGTGTCGTCAGCATAACAATGAAAACTAATACCATGCTTACGGATTATGTTGCCCAGAGAAAGCATGTAAAGGGAAAAAAGCAGTGGGCCTAAAACTGAACCCTGCGGAACGCCAAACTCCACTAGAGAACATGCAGAATAATCACCATTTAAGTCTACATACTGATAACGATCGGTCAAATAGGATCTGAGCCAGGAGAGGGCTGTGACCTTAATTCCTACAACATATTCTAATCTGTGAAGAAGAATAGCATGATCAATAGTGTCAAAAGCTGCACTGAGGTCGAGTAATACAAGCATAGTTACACAACCCTGATCAGAGGCCAATAGGAGGTCATTTACTACTTTAACGAGTGCTGTTTCTGTGCTGTGATGAGGCCTAAATCCTGACTGATACAGTTCATGTATGCCATTTCTATGTAGATATGAGCATAGCTGCTCCGCTACTATCTTTTCCAGAATCTTAGAGATAAAGGGGAGGTTTGATATTGGCCTGTAATTGAACAGCTGACAGGGGTCGAGGTCAGGTTTCTTAATTATTTGTTTAATAACTGCTACTTTAAAAGATTTTGGAACATAATCAATGCTGAGTGAGGAATTAATTATTCTCAACAGCGGTTCTGTTATTACTGGTACTATCTGTTTAAGAAAATGTGTCGGTATAGGATCTAATATACAGGTTGATGAATTTGCAGAAGAGATGAGTGAAATTAGTTCATTCTCTTCAAGGGGAGTAAAGTACTCTTCCATAAAGGCCAACTTTGTGCAGTGCACGACTAATAGTTGTCCTATGGACAGATTCCCCCACCTGAGCTATAGATCTCTGCAGCTCGTCCAGAGTCACCATGGACGTCTTGGCTGCATTTCTGATCTTTTTGATGTGACAGGACCATGATGGGTCCTGCGTGATGTGAACACCGAGGTATTTGAAGCTGTCCACTCTCTCCTGTTGATGAGGGGGTTCTGGTAGTTCCTCTCCTGCTTAGTGCTGAAGTCCACTATCAACTCCTTTGTCTTACTGACATTGAGAAGGAAGTTGTTCCTCTGGCACCAGTTCTCCAGAATCCTAATCTCCTTCAGGTAGGCCATCTCGTTGTTATCAGAGATCAGGCCCACGACGACGGTGTCGTCAGCAAACTTGATGGTGCTGGAGCTGGTAGTGGCCACACAGTCATATGTGTACAAAGAGTACAGGAGGGGGCTCAGAACACACCCCTGGGGGGCTCCAGTGCTGAGAGTTGTGGAGGCTGAGACATGTCTGCCTATCCTTACTGCCTGTGGTCTGCCCGTTAGGAAGTTGGAGATCCACTGACACATAGATGAGCTGAGTCCCAGGTGCTCCAGCTTGGTGGTGAGTGTGGAGGGAATTATGTTATTAAATGCAGAGCTGTAGTCGATGAAGAGCATTTTAACCTAATTCCCCCTTCTAGAGTCCAAGTGAGTAAGTGATGTGTGGAGGAGATGAGAGATGGCATCGTCAGTAGAGCGATTTGGACGGTAAGCAAACTGTAGAGGGTCCAGTGTGTCTGGTAGAGATGAAATGATGAAGTCCTTGACCAGGCGTTCAATGCACTTCATCACTACTGAGGTGAGGGCTACAGGGCGATAGTCATTGAGAGAAGCAGGATGTGGTTTCCTCGGGACAGGAACAATGATGGACTCTTTGAAGCATGTGGGGATCACCGACTGAGATAAGGAGATGCTGAATATCTCAGTGAACACAGGTGCTAGCTGGTCTGCACAGGCTCTGAGAATACGGCCTGAGATGCCGTCTGGTCCTGCTGCTTTCCTGGTTTTCACTCTCTTGAAGGCTCTCCTCACGTCGTGCTCGGTGATGATGAGCGCGTTCCCGGTGCTGGCAGTGTCTTCCTGTCTGCAGCCGTTAGCGCAGCTAGCATTAGCGCCGTTAGCATTAGCGCCGCTAGCGTCTTTAGCTGCAGCCTCGAAGCGAGCATAGAAGGTGTTCAGCTCGTCTGCCAGAGGCGCATCCGCGTTCATCATACCGGATGTTGGTGCTTTATAATCCGTGATTGTTCTTAGTCCCTGCCACAGGCTCCTAGAGTCACTCTGTTGAAGCTGTGACTCTAGCTTTCTCCTGTAGCGCTGCTTCGCCTCTTTCACCGCCTTCCGGACGATATATGACGCAGCCTTGTATGGTTCCATGTCCTCCGACGCAAGTCCCGTGTTGTAGGCAGCGGTGCGAGATCTCAGAGCGTCTCAGAAGAGCGGCTTCTGGTTGGGAAATGTTCTGATAGTCTTTTTCTCCACGGTATCATCCGCTAGCTTCCCGATAAATCCCACAACCGCTTCCGTAAACACGCTGACGTCATCGGAGCTGTTTCTGAACATGTCCCAGTCTGCGTCATCGAGTGCGTCCTGTAACGCGGCCACGGATTGGTCCGTCCAGCGCGCGACTTCCCTCTGAACCGGAACTTCCTGTTTCAGCCTTTGTTTGTATTTTTGCATGAGGAAGATGGTGGCGTGGTCTGATTTTCCAAACGCTGGACGAGATTGTCCCTTGTAGCCGTCCTTGACCGTTGTATAACATTGATCTAGTGTTCTTTTACCCCTGGTGGGGCAGGTGATATGCTGATGAAAGTTTGGCACTGCACATCTGAGGTTGGCACTATTAAAGTCCCCCGCCACAATGAGCGCAGCGTCCCGGTGTTGTGTCTGGTGCTGTGTGAGCGCCTCATGCAGCTCGCATAAGGCAGTGTCCGCTTGTGGTGGAATATAAACGGCGCTGATTATGACTGATGTGAACTCCCGGGGAAGATAAAAAGAATGACACATGATGGACAGTAGTTCCAGGTTTGGTGTGCAGGAGCGTGTTAAGAGGAACAACGCTCGCGCTGTTGCACCAGCTGTTGTTCACCATTAAACACACGCCGCCTCCCCTTGACTTTCCTGAGTCCCGCGTTCTGTCCATGTATTGAACCGAGAAGAACTTGGCTGGTAGTATGGCGTGGTCTGGCACCGCTGGGTTCAGCCATGTCTCAGGGTGAAGCAGAGAAGTTTGCAGTCCTGAATGTCTCTTTGGAACTTTATCCTGGCCCTGAGGTCATCGATTTTGTTCTCCACTGACTGGACGTTGGCGAGCAGGATGCTAGGCAGAGGTGTGCGGTGTGCACGGGCTCTCAGCCTGTTCCTGACGCTGGCTCGTTTCCCTCGGGGCCTCCGCTTCGCGTCGCGTCCTTTGTTCTCCCTCAGGATCTCACTCGGCCAGCTCGGATCCGGAGTTAAAAACGTCGAATTCTGAATACATTGTATACCAATAGAAACAAGAGTGTCTCTATCATACCTAATGTACTCAATGGTGGTGATTTTGCCGATTTTAAAACACTGAAAACTAACTTAAAAAACAAAAACAAAGAAAAGGTGGTCGGAGCAGTCGTGACGGCAGCCGACCTCACCGGCGCCATCTTGGTTATAATTTGCTATGATCAGCATTATCTTTTGTGTGCTGATTCAGCTACCGCCAACTCAATTTTTTTTAATTTTATTATTTTTAGCATTTATGATCGAGATGAACCAGTCCATAGGCCAATGACCAGAATTGGCTGGTTTTCAGTTTGAGCGATATAAACGGTTCTGTACTGAGAGCAGAAACACATTATGTCGCTACATTATCAAAAATCGCATGCGTTAAAAGCCGATCTGCCATTTTCTCCAAACTCTGTGAATGAAAGGACATCAGTACAAGGACCAGGGGTAGCTCAGTGGTTAAGGTATTGGACTACGGTTCGGAAGATCCCAGGTTCAAACCCCACAACCACCAAGTTGCCACTGTTGGGCCCTTGAGCAAGGCCCTTAACCCTCAACTGCTCAGATGTATAATGAGATAAAAATGTAAGTCGCTCTGGATAAGAGCGTCTGCCAAATGTCTAAATGTAAATGTAAATCTCAATCGCACTCATTACACAAGTTTACACCAGCCTCACACCATGAGTGCTGATTAGTCAAAGGTCGTGTGTATTAGCTGCCCTGCATGCTCATGTGCGCTCACTATGTTGACTTTTGAGACATTGGAGGAGTTGGAGGAGGTAAAATGTCAGTTTCTTTATAATCCTACAGGTGGCTCACTCTAAACCATTCACACATTTTCATTCCATGTGGTAAAAGTGAATTAGTTGCTAGGTAATAATTATGGCAGGTGACCGAGATATGCGTTGCTCACTAACAATGTAGCTTTGTGTTTAATTTAACGTATTTGAAGTTAGTTTGTATTATTTAAATGCTTGGCTTCGATTTTAAGTGAGAAGTCTAATGTTTAAACCAATAATTGAGGTTTAAAATTGTAACAAAATCAGGGAAAATGTAATATCTAATTTGGATACTTAAAAAAGCGATTTTCTTACTTGAAATCGCTATTTTAATCAAATTAGCCCGAGGTATCATGATAATCGAGAACCGAGAACTGACTGGTGGTTCGCATCCCTAGTAAATATGCAAGTGTACAGCAAATAATAAGAACGATGTGAACGCTGGCCAGTGGGAGAGTGGTGAGGAGTTGGTAGTCTTTAATCCAGGACACCAGATACACTACTTTTTTTTTGTCTCTTTCGAGTGAGTGGGATGCTGCTACAGGTCCTGAAAAAGTCCAAAGGCATGCTAAGTCACCAGGATGGAGCGAGTGCATGATGTCATCATATGCTCCTGCTTGCTGCTGGTGAGCATAGTTTAGTGGGTGAAGAGCTTAGATAGAGCTACAGGTTCTATAAATGTCACCTTATCAAATGAAATAATGATTATTCGTTATACATTACTGAACTCCTAGGGGATTTATACGATTGCCAACAAACCTGGCCTATATGATCTCAATACATTGAGGATGCAAAATTGCAGAGGGATTTTTGATTTCTTAAACAGGTCAGCAGTGATGACGCCTTAAACTTGTGCTGAAAAGTGGTTAATAACTTTTTCTCTTTTTAATCCAGATAACTTTTGCCCAGTCTTCTCCTGCAGTCCTCTCTCCTACGCATCAT
Organism: Channallabes apus; assembly: GCA_030522415.1. Taxonomy (NCBI): domain Eukaryota; kingdom Metazoa; phylum Chordata; class Actinopteri; order Siluriformes; family Clariidae; genus Channallabes; species Channallabes apus. Next base: position 1,513,687 of record CM060112.1, read on the forward strand.
CAATTTATCTCTGCAAGAACATCAAAAGTAGGATGAAGTCAGACGGGATTGAATGTGAGAGTCCAGAGTCCACGGAGAGTTCCAGGAGTCAGCAACGCTCAACTTTCAAACGAAAGCAAAAAGCAGTTAAACTCTGCTCACATTGTGGAAAGAGGTTTACTAATATGAGCAGTTTCAAGCAGCACCAGCGCACGCACACCGGAGAGAAGCCATATCAGTGCTCGCACTGCGGGAAAAGTTTCAGTAACAAGGGAACACTCAATAAACACCAGTACATTCACACTGGAGAGAAGCCATACAAGTGCTCACACTGCGGGAAAGGTTTCAGACAGAGTAGCACGCTCAATAAACACCAGCGCATTCACACTGGAGAGGAGCCTTACAACTGCTCAGAGTGCGAGATGAGTTTCAAACGAAAAGATCAACTAATACAACACAAGCGCATTCACACAGGAGAGAAGCCTTACCAGTGCTCAGAGTGTAAGATGCATTTTATCGAGAGCCGTAATCTCATACAACACATGCGAGTCCACACAGGAGAAAGACCGTATCACTGTTCAGAGTGCGGGAAGGCCTTCTCCAGGCCAAGATGTCTCAAGCAACACCAGCGCATCCACTTGGGAGAGAAGCCGTATCTGTGTTCATGGTGTGGAAAGAGTTTTAGTGAGAAGGGTATGCTGTTAAAACACCAGCGTGTTCACACTGGTGAGAAGCCATACACCTGCTTAAACTGTGGGAGGAGTTTTGCAGCCAGGGGGACTCTACTGCAACACCAGCTGGTTCACAGCGGAGACAAACCCCACCAGTGCTCAGAGTGCGGGAAGTGTTTCAGAGATAAGAAAGCTCTCCGAGTGCACCAACACATCCACACGGGGCAAAAGCCTTATTACTGCCATCAGTGTGGGAAAAGTTTTACCACTCACAAAAGTTTCAAGCAACATGAGCGCATTCACACAGGAGAGAAGCCATACGAGTGCTCGCAGTGCGGGAAGAGTTTTAATAATCAGAGTAATCTCAGAAACCACAAGCGCATTCACACAGGAGAGAAGCCGTATCAGTGCTCCGAGTGCGGGAAGAGTTTTGTAAGACGAAGTACCTTGCTGAGACACAAACACATTCACGTGGCTAAGATAATGGACAGTTCTCAGCAGGAAGTCTAGGAATGAACTCTGGCTAATTGCAATTCATGTATATTCCTTGATATGTCCTTGACCGGCAGTGAGGGTTTTATCGTGATCAAACTGTGAACTTGGAAACGTATTAAAGGAGCAGATGCCTTTAATATATTATTTTTAACATGACAAGTATTAAAGATTCATTTAGGTTTACATTTTTTTGATTCTCATCTACAGAAAACATGATTCATTTTAGAATTGTAAAAGTACAAAATAAATAATTTTTTGCCTAATTTGGCAACTATTATATAAACAATTATAGTGTAACAATCTAAAAAAATTCTGTAAGACAAATATATCATTGTAAGAGAAAATCATTTAAATTTGCAATGGCAATTAGTTGATTGATGACTAATCATTAACATTACTGATGTACGTAGATGTTTGAGTTAAATTGTTGTCCAGCATTTGCATAAATCCACAAGTGTTCCTCGGACATATTCCTCGGACTTCTCACCCTCCGTCATCGGCCTCCCGGACTTCATTAACCCTGGTGAGACCAAACCATACTTGGTATACTCGGATAACACACATACAATAAGCACGGACTTTTTCTATTTACTCGCGTTCATGCACACATATAGTTTATTATATGTAGTTTGTAAATATTGTTTATATCTTTGGGTGTATTGCACCTTTTTCGTTTATTTTGTATGATATACGTTTGCTTTGTCTACTTGTTTGTGGTTGACCTTTTTGCTCACCGGCCTTTTAACACTGACACAAAAATAAAAGACCTCTCGATTTTTGTAGCCACAGTTAATATAAAATTAGCTGGTCGTTACACGGTAAAATCGACGGCACCTTTTCTATGTATTGACGGGTCTCCAGAGCCGTCATTCAGTTATGGTAATGGGCGTTTCGTTTTCCGACACACGCTGTAGCGGTAGACCAATCATAAAGGACCACGCCCTCTGACCAATCACAGCAGTGAGGGCTCACGAGTCGTTTACGAATCATTTCGTAATCTATTAAGGAAGTTAGTGGAATCTATTTTTGGAGAAAACTAACGTGTTTTTTGACCTTGCATACATGTAAACCTGTTTTAAGAGACTCATTAAGCAATATTAGCAACCTTTAAAATGGCATAATAGGGGCACTTTAATGCCAGAATACTTATTAAAGGTAAATGCAATGTTTATTTCTATATGAAATGAATGAATGAAGTAAGAAAACAGTGTAAGCTCTGTTCCCCTCATTAGCGTTTTATTTATTGTGGATGTGTGAAGATAAGTTCCTGCAGGTGGTGTGTTCCAACCAATGCTTGTGGTAACGCCAAAATAAGAGTAAACTGTGTGGATGGACCGAGAAGGAAAATGCATTGTGTGGGTGATGGATAGCACTATGATTCAGAAGTAGTGCCTTGTACAGGGGCGGGGCATTTTCATATTTAGCTCCAAAGCTTTGGAATAGCCTTCCAGAGAGTGTTCGGGGAGCAGACACAGTTTCCCAGTTTAAAAGTAGACTCGACGCATTTCTTTAATCTGGCATAAGTCAAATCAAGTCAAATTTATTTATAGCACATTTTAAAAACAACCGAAGTTGACCAAAGTGCTGTACAATGATAGAAATAAAAAGACCAGAATTAAACAGCATAAAATTAAAGCAAATAAAATTAAATATAACAATAAAAATCAGTTAGTGACAGTTAATAAAAGAGTAATCAAATGAAATCATGCATAAACAATTTAATAAAAAACAATTAAACTTTAATAAAAAGTAAAATTTAAAAGAATAAAAGAGGGTCAAATGTCTCAGCCAGGTGTAAAAGCCAAGGAAAAGAAGTGAGCTGTCAGTCTGGATTTAAAATGTAGGTGCTGCTCTAATATTATACGGTAAACCATTCCATAATTTAGGCGCAGCAACAGCAAACGCTCCGTCACCTCTGAGCTTTAATCTAGACCAGTGGTTCTCAAACTTTTTCTGTCATTCCCCACTTAAAGGGGTGAGCGAATTTTCAAGCCCCACTTGTCAACAAAATAATAACGAAATCGGCCAAGTTTACTGTTTATTGAAATATCAATTTCTAAACCAATAAGATCAAACAACACCAAGTTAAAAACAGATAAAATACACGTGCAATTGTTACAAGGCTTACGTTATCACTTATCATTGCATAATTGACCCCATGTTTATTAGCTGCTCAACAATCGTTTGTAGTTTTTTTGCACTGGTCAATTCTGTATGTAACTTTGAATGAAGCCATTTGTGCTTTGCTGTCCCCTGATTCAGATGTTACCATGCGATTCTCCTGCTGTCTGTATTCTGCCAGCTTTCTTTAAAAGAAGTCTAGTGGCTTATTAACGTGACTGGAGTGTGTTGTCTCTAAGTGTCTTCCTAATTTGTTGGGTCTCATGCGGTCTGCTGCCAGCGGTTTAAGACACAAAACACACACGGGTCTCTCTTCTGCCCCCACCATCCCCACCATGAATCCAAGCTCAAGATAGGTTTCATTAGCGGTGGGCGATATAACCAAAATCTTCTATCACAGTAGAGGCAATTTTCTACCTCGATAACGATATACATCACAATATAGCAATTTGTATCTGAAAATGCATAAATAAAAATTCAAACACACAAACTGTTTTACATAATGTAATTTTATTTAAACTGTGAATTGCTGAGGTTTGCCGCATTTTTTTTACTTTGGCCATATTCGTTTGGATGCTTGGATTTCAGATGATAGAAAATGTTTGACGTGTTTCCACCACTTGTTAAAACAGTGCACTTGCGTACCTTGCAAATCATGTTTGTCTCATTCGTATCACTTTTCTTATACCCAAACCAATTCCACAACACAGACGATGCACCTTTTTCTTTACAATCTCCTCGTTGTTGGTTTTGTCACATGTAAGTAAACTCACTGCAGCTGCATCGTCTTCTTCCATTGTCGAAGTGTATGTGAAGCCAAACACGTCAAAAGTGGGACGAAACCGTGGCACCCGATTGAACCAAATATCTGCGCAAATACAGCGCAGCGCGACTATCTGAATAGCGCAGTGATGATCTGGTTTATTTGCGCAGCCTGGTGGATCGCGCAGCCACTCGAATCACAAACCTGCATGACCCACTGTTTTTTATTTAAAAACAATTTATTTAAAATGTCAGGACTGTTATTGTTTCCGCCTTGTCATGCCTGGTTTGTACGCGCGCATCCAAATGTATTTTGATCAGCGCGGTCTATTTCTGTCAGATCAGCGCAGTCTATTTCTGTCAGAGTCGCGCAGCTCTGCCCAGTGGGTCGCGCAGGTTTCAATTCAATTTACTAATGATCCATTTATTTGTGTGATTGTTTAGTTTTGAGCGTACGCTCTTCTTTATCAATAAAGAAAAGCAGGAATTAGAATAGGTGCTTTCCTATTATTTTCCACTAATTTCCTCCAGTTCATTGCGCCCCACCTGTCATGTCTGTATTCCCCACTAGTGGGGCGCCACACACTTTGAGAACCACTGATCTAGACCTTGAGACAGAAGGGAGTAACTGGTCTGTGGATCTAAGATTTCTGATATTGTATGCGGTTGTAAAAGCTCAGAGATGTACAGAGGTGTAAAACGTGTACCGGTTAAAAGTCTAGCAGCAGAATTTTGGAGCAGCTGTAGGCGAGAAAGAGATGACTGGCTGATTCCTGTATATAACGCATTAAAGGAATCAAGTCGAGATGAAATAAAAGCGTGAATTACTTTCTCGAAATTTGTGAATGATAAAAAAGGCTTAATCTTAGCTAAGATTCTCAGTTGGAAGAAACTAGGTTTAACCACTGAGTTTATTTGTTTATCAAATTTAAAATCATTATCAAATATTACGCCAAAATTCCTTACTAATGGAGCAAAGTCGCTGCCAGGAGCACACAAGGAATCCATTTTTCCAAAGGCCACAATCTCAGTTTTATTTTCATTTAATTTGAGAAAATTTAGAGACATCCATGCTGTAATGTCATCTAAACAAGCTATAAGGGACTTGATGGCATTTTTTGTGTTTTTGCTTTAAAGGCAAATAGATCTGGGTGTCATCAGCGTAACAGTGAAAAGAGATTCAGTACTTGTTTATGACGGAAGCCAGAAGTAGCATAAATAAAGAAAAGAGAATAGGACCCAGGATAGAACTCTGTGGTACCCCACAAGTTAGTGGAGTCTCTGAAGAAGAAAAACCACCTAGGCTCACTGAAATGGTTTTGTCGTCTTTCCCTTGCTGTTCACATGTGAGATTTCGGTCAACAACTTGCACAACTGCAAATGCAGTCCTCATTGTCCTGTTGTCTAGGGAATGAAGCTTATTGAACGTGGTCGTTTTTAAACATCTTTACTGTATGTAAATAAATAAATGAATAAATAAATAGCTTGAATGTAGAAACAAAATTTCTTAACAACCATGATTGTAACATATATGTACATATCAGAAATAAACATTTAATCCAATGAGCACAAAAATATGACAAAATGGTAATCTCTAAGCTTTTATTTTTTATTGATCATATGATTTGTTTTCTTTTTGTGGCATTAGATTTCAGTCTGTCCACGCTGTAAGGTGTAAATGTGTACATTTAACTAAGATAAAGGAAGTATGTCTTGAAACATAATCCAATAATGCAGATCAAACATAATACAGGAATATTTAGACCTTTATTCAAACTATATTTCAATTAAATACACAGATTAAAACGAGGAAAGAATGGTGATGTGGACAAGTGGAAGGAAATCTGGAGACATCAGTTTTCGTTATTTTACAAAATCTGAATATATTCAGTAAATGTATGAATTATACTACAGTAAAAGTATCAAATCCAACTATGAAGCCTGATTTAATTGGTACCATCTAACATTTAATTTTCTATTTATTTTATGTTTTGCTGGCGAAATACATTTTAGGCAGAGACGTCTGCTCGGTCTTATTTGGTTTTAAAACCCCCAATACAGCGAATTCCCCTATCAGCATAACCGGTTTGATAACTTCACACCAGACCTGGACTGACCATAGGGCATACAGGGCAATGCCCGGTGGGCCGGCGCACATTTTTGGGCCGGAGGTGTCAGTCATAATTTAATATTTTTAAAAAAAGTTTATTAGGCCAATTTATTTATTACCGCAACGGTAGAGTATCAGAGACACGAATCGCGGCCCATTGGTTGACTGTCTTAAAGGACATTGAGCTAGTCCGATGAAATCTCAGGCCACGCCCTGCCTCCCTCCTGGCCAGCCCTCATCTCCCCTTGACAAAGTCTGCTATTTAGAGTTCGACCGGAGTTTCAGATGAGTCCGTCTATAACAATGGATAAACCAGAAAAAGAGAGAAAAGAGCAAGGGGGTGCAGAGAAGCTGCGGGAAAAAAGACGCAAAAGCCTACAAGTGGAAGCAGCAAAATGTGCGAAAATCACATTTAGGGCCATCAACATCTAACAACAGTGCAGAGGCAGTCCAGAGTGCTCAGGCTGCCGGAGCGGCACAAGGGAGTGTAGAACAGAGTAACATCAATGTTAGTTACACAGATGAGGAGGAGGAGGTGGTGAGAGACGTGACCCAGCAGGGACAGATTGAGGAAGGCTTCAGAATAGCTACGAGTCCGGTAAGAAGTAGCCGAAAAGTTGGCAGAGTGAAGGGAGGGACATTTATGTAGGGAAGACTTTGCGCTTTTTTGTGGTGTGTGTGTGTCACTTGTGCATTTGAGTGTTTGTCGACAACCTGCACCACTAGCATACCCAATTGAACCGTCTGTCAATTAGGTACACTGCCATCCACATCAAATTAACGTGTGGTCTTACGCCTGTCACGATTGATTGAAATTGTTGTCAATTTTCACGCAGTACAACAAAAAACCCCAGAGTTATATAAATGACATGGCTGACTATCGGATTTCTAGGTAGACACACGTAGGTCTACTGTACACACACGCAGAATGATGATATGAAATATGTTAAGTGTAGCCTATATCTTCACTAAATAGTGAGCTATCTGGAGGATTTGTAGGCTAACACTGTGCAAATGCTCAAATTATTGCAGTCAGACTTAAAAACATTTAATAGTAGAATGAATTTTGTGCAGAACTTCATCCTTGCTACAGTAGGTTGGAGGTCAATCACGTGTGTGTGTGGGGGGGGGGGGGGGGGAGAGAGAGAGAATTGCTAATAAAAGACTGTATAATAGCAATAATAATTAAGAATAATTTTTTACCAAGGTTATTCGCTTTCATGCAGGTTACTGTGGTTTAATGTTTGAAACAAAACAGTGAGCATATATCCTTTGATGTGTCATATGCCTCAGCATATTCAGCATTTAAATAATCATGGTGGGCCACTATGGCCAAAATTGCCAGGGCCGTTTTTTGGTCCCAGTCCAGCCCTGCTTCACACCTATTGTGAATGAAAGGTGAGAAGAGGCATTACAGTAACTGGGGGGTCTGCGGGTGTTCGACTCGGCGTCGTGTCGCGTATAATCTATTCAGCGAATAGATTATAGATGTGTTTGTTGCATTTCAGGGGGAGTATGTCTGCAGTTTTATCAATAAATCTGCTCATACAGTATCTGTGCGTGCGTTTATCAGCCTTTTGATCAACGGCACTCACTTTCACTTTGCAAGAGGCAGTGTTTATTGTTTACTGTATATTTAAAGTGCATACACACTCATCATGAAAGATCTTTTTTTTCCCTAAAATTTACCTGAAACTCTATGAGGCGCCGTATAGGGCTTAAATTAAACTTCACTCATGCACACACACATGAAACACTTGCATACACATATATGAAACAGTCACACCTACATATACTGTATACTACTAATTGCTCAAACAACTACATATGAATTGCGCACACATACACACCCACCTCTCCGTGCACACACATCTATACAAATATACATAAACTCTCCGTACACACACACCTATACACATATACACAAACACTCCGTACACACACTCCTATGGGATGCGCGCACATATATACACAAACTCTCCGTACACACAACACACACAACTGCACAGAGTAGCGAACTGTAGTGCTGTAGGGAACTAGTGAAGAACCGATCTTCACTTTAGCGGAAAAGGGAATAAAAAATGATCAGTCATTACATATCGCTGGAGCGTGAAAAAATTTTACTTGGAAAAGTATTTATATATTTATTATAATCATTATCGAGGATGACATCATATAAATAGGACACAATAATTTACATTTCAACTTAATTTAGAAACCCTTAGTATTACAGTGGTGTGAAAAACTATTTGCCCCCCTCCTGATTTCTTTATTCTTTTGCATGTTTGTAACACAAAATGTTTCTGATCATCAAACACATTTAACTATTAGTCAAAGATAACACAAGTAAACACAAACTGCAGTTTTTAAATGAGGGGTTTTATTATTTAGGGAGAAAAAAAATCCAATCCTACATGGCCCTGTGTGAAAAAGTAATTGCCCCCTGAACCTAATAACTGGTTGGGCCACCCTTAGCAGCAATAACTGCAATCAAGCGTTTGCGATAACTTGCAACGAGTCTTTTACAGCGCTCTGGAGGAATTTTGGCCCACTCATCTTTGCAGAATTGTTGTAATTCAGCTTTATTTGAGGGTTTTCTGGCATGAACCGCCTTTTTAAGGTCATGCCACAACATCTCAATAGGATTCAGTTCAGGACTTTGACTAGGCCACTCCAAAGTCTTCATTTTGTTTTTCCTCAGCCATTCAGAGGTGGATTTGCTGGTGTGTTTTGGGTCATTGTCCTGCTGCAGCACCCAAGATCGCTTCAGCTTGAGTTGACTAACAGATGGCCGGACATTCTCCTTCAGGACTTTTTGGAAGACGGTAGAATTCATGGTTCCATCTATCACAGCAAGCCTTCCATGTCCTGAAGCAGCAAAACAACCCCAGACCATCACACTACCACCACCATATTTTACTGTTGGTATGATGTTCTTTTTCTGAAATGCTGTGTTACTCTTACGCCAGATATAAAGGGACACGCACCTTCCAAAAAGTTCAACTTTTGTCTCGTCGGTCCACAAGGTATTTTCCCAAAAGTCTTGGCAATCATAGATTTGGACTTTTTTTTTCTCTCTTAATAACGTAAACCTTCATTTAAAAACTGCATTTTGTGTTCAATTGTTATCTTTGACTAATAGATAATGGTTTTTGATGAGCAGAAACATTTAAGTGTGACAAACATGCAAAAGAATAAGAAATCAGGAAGGGGGCAAATAGTTTTTCACACCACTGTATATAGGCTTGTAATCTGTAAAAAATAAATAAAATAAACACATCTTGTAAATTAATCAAATCATTTTTGATAAGTTATAAACTTTCAATTCAGTTTTATTTGTATAGCGCTTTTAACAATTGACATTGTCTCAAAACAGCTTTACACAATCAAAAGAATTATTTAAGTTTGTATGGAATGTGAATGTGTATGAATCAAAACGTTCAGATAGTCCCTGGGGAGCAAGCCGAGGGCGACAGTGGCAAGGAAAAACTCCCTGAGATGGTAATGGGAAGAAACCTTGAGAGGAACCAGACTCAACAGGGAACCCATCCTCATCTGGGTGAAACAGATAGCAGGAAATGATCTGCATTTATACAGTGTTAAGTGTTAGGTTCAGCTATAATAGTTGATGTTAATTGATGTTAAAATGGAGTCCAGTAGTTATTGGAGACTCAGATAGACTTGTAGAAAGTTCCAATCGAATTGTCAAGTCCTCAGAGAAACAGCTGACAACACCAGTCGAGGCCAGAACAATCTTCTAAGTAGATAGAACCATCCCCAGACTCCAGACGCATCCCAAAGAGACACACGGGGCATCCATGCGACGAGACCTCCAACCAGAAACGGGGCACCAGGAAGGATCAGACAGGTCCGGAGGGCAGAGGGAGTCTGGAATACTGGCAGCTCAGGAATGACGTGTAGCTCGACAGAGAGAGAGAAAGAGTGAAAGGGGGAGACGGGGAGAGAGGAAAGAGAAAGAGGGGGAGAAAGAGAAGAGGAGGAGAGATTGCAATTAGGTATGGTCACAGTCACAATGTATAATGTGAATGCATATTTACTGTAGAGTGCAAGCAGGGACTCCGGCAGGACTAACTATGACATCATAACTAAAAGGGAGAGCCAGAAGGAAACACAAACATGAGGGCTCCCTGAGATGTAAAGCAAACAATCACCTCACCGTCAACAAACCTGAGTGATCAAATGAGACTGAGGAAGACAGCATCTAAACATACCAGTTCACCATAATACTCTACGTCCATGAGTCCCCCAGATCTGCTCCTTTACCTTATGGCAAATCTATTTATAAAAATGCTTGGCTAAATAAATAGGTTTTGAGCCTAGACTTAAACACTGAGACTGTGTCTGAGTCCCGAACACTATTTGGAAGACTATTCCATAATTTTGGGGCTTTGTAAGAAAAAGCTCTGCCCCCAGCTGTAGTTTTCATAATACGCGGTACTGACAAGCAGCCTGCATCCTTTGACCGAAGTAGGCGTGGCGGATCGTAAGACACTAGCAGTTCGCTCAGATACTGCGGCGCGAGACCATTTAATGCTTTATATGTCAAGAGTAGTATTTTAAAATCAATTGCGAAATTTCACAGGGAGCCAATGTAGTGAAGATAGGATAGGGGTGATGTGCTCATATCTTCTGGTTCTAGTGAGGACACTCGCTGCTGCATTCTGGACTAGCTGAAGCTTGTTTATGCACCTAACTCAGTGGTTCTCAAACTGTGGGGCGCGCCCCACTAGTGGGGAATACAGACATGACAGGTGGGGCGCAATGAACGGGAGGAAAAACAGGAAAGTACCTATTCTAATTCATGCTTTTCTGTATTGATAATGAAGAGCGTACGCTCAAAACAATCACACACAAATAAATGGATCATTAATACAAGTACATTTAAAATAACATCAGTTGTGGGCCGGGAGAAAAAGTGGAACCATAGTGGAACAAACTTGAGCTGCGCTGCTCGAATCACAAACCTGCGCGAGCCACTGGGCAGCGCTGCGCGACTCTGACAGAAATAAACCGCGCCAACCATCAAAATACATTTTACCCCGCTGGGATGCGCACGTACAATCCAGGCATGGAAAGGCGGAAACAATATTAAACAGTCCTGACATTTTAAATGAATTGTTTTTAAATAAAACACAGTGGGTCGCGCAGGTTTGTGATTCGAGCGGCGCTGCGCGATCCACCGGGCTGCGCAAATAAACCAGATCATCACTGCGGTATCCAGATAGTCGTGCTGCGCTGCATTTGCGCAAATATTTGGTTCAATCGGGTGCCGCGGTTTCGTCCCACTTTTGATGTGTTTGGCTTCACATACACTTCGACAATGGAAGAAAACGCTGCAGCAGCAGTGAGTTTGCTTACATGTGACGAGGAGACTGTAAAGAAAAAATATGCCTCGTCTGTGGTGTGGAATTGGTTTGGGTAAAAGAAAAGTGATACGAATGAGATGAACGTGATTTGCAAGGTACACAAGTGCACTGTTTTAACAAGTGGTGGAAACACATCAAACCTTTTCTATAATCTGAAATACAAACATCCAAACGAATATGGCCAAAGTAAAAAAAATGCGGCAAACCTCAGCAATTCACAGTTTAAATAAAATTACATTATGTAAAACAGTTTCTTTGTGTTTGAATTTTTATTTATGCATTTTCAGATACAAATTGCTATATTGTGTTATATATCATTATTGAGTTAGAAAATTGCTTCTACCGTGATAGAAGATTTTGGTTATATCGCCCACCCCTAATGTAGCCTATCTTGAGCTTGGATTCATGGTGGGGGCAGAAGAGTTTTGTGTGTGTTTTGTGTCTTAAACCGCTGGCAGCAGACCGCATGAGACCCAACAAATTAGGAAGACACTTAGAGACAACACACTCCAGTCACGTTAATAAACCACTGGACGTCTTTGAAAGAAAGCTGGCAGAATACAGACAGCAGGATAATCGTATGGTAAAATCTGAATCAGTGGACAGCAAAGCACAAATGGCTTCATTCAAAGTTGCATACAGAATTGGCCAGTGCAAAAAAACTACAAACGATTGCTGAGCAGCTAATAAACATGGGGTCAATTATGCAAAGATAAGTGACAACGTAAGCCTTTTATAACAATTGCGCATGTATTTTATCTTTTTTTAACTTGGTGGTGTTTGATCGTATTGGTTTAGGAATTGATATTTCAATAAACAGTAAACTTGGTCGATTTCGTTATTATTTTGTTGACAAGTGGGGCTTGAAAATTCGCTCACCCCCTTAAGTGGGGAATGACAGAAAAAGTTTGAGAACCACTGACCTAACTGAACAACCAGACAGTAAAGCATTACAATAGTCCAACCTAGAAGTGATAAAAGCATGAACTAGTTTTTCTGCATCGTTTACCGACAATATATTTCTTATCTTGGCAATATTTCTGAGGTGAAAGAATGCTATCCTGGTGATATTATCTACATGAGCTTCAAATGAAAGGCTGGAATCTATAATCAAGCCGAGGTCTTTTACTGTTGCACTTGATTGAACAGAAAGGCCGTCTAAAGTTACGGTGTGATCTAAGATTTTACTTCTAGCTGTATGCGGTCCTATGACTAGAACTTCTGTTTTATCCGGATTAAGCAGAAGGAAGTTAATTAGCATCCAATTTCTTATGTCTTGAACACATTGCTCAACTTTAGTAAGATGGTTTTTCTCATCAGGTTTTGTTGAGACGTATAGCTGTGTGTCGTCAGCATAACAATGAAAACTAATACCATGCTTACGGATTATGTTGCCCAGAGGAAGCATGTAAAGGGAAAAAAGCAAGGGCCTAAAACTGAACCCTGCAGACCGCCAAACTCCACTAGAGAACATGCAGAATAATCACCATTTAAGTCTACATACTGATAACGATCGGTCAAATAGGATCTGAGCCAGGAGAGGGCTGTACCCTTAATTCCTACTACATTTTCTAATCTGTGAAGAAGAATAGCATGATCAATGGTGTCAAAAGCTGCACTGAGGTCGAGTAATACAAGCATAGTTACACAACCCTGATCAGAGGCCAATAGGAGGTCATTTACTACTTTAACGAGTGATGTTTCTGTGCTGTGATGAGGCCTAAATCCTGACTGATACAGTTCATGTATGCCATTTCTATGTAGATATGAGCATAGCTGCTCTGCTACTATCTTTTCCAGAATCTCAGAGATAAAGGGGAGGTTTGATATTGGCCTGTAATTGGACAGCTGACAGGGGTCGAGGTCAGGTTTCTTAATTATTGGTTTAATATCTGCTAATTTAAAAGATTTTGGAACATAACCAATGCTGAGTGAGGAATTAATTATTCTCAACAGCGGTTCTGTTATTACTGGGACTATCTGTTTAAGAAAATGTGTCGGTATAGGATCTAATATACAGGTTGATGAATTTGCAGAAGAGATGAGTGAAATTAGTTCATTCTCTTCAAGGGGAGTAAAGTATTCTAGGTTTGAATCTGACATGGCTACTGTAGGTTAACATCTGTATCAATTACACTGTTCGGTTTCAAAGCCTCAATTTTATACCTGATATTTACAATTTTATTATTAAAAAAGTTCATGAAGTCCTCACTATTGCATGATGTTGTTGTGGAGATTTCTGTAGTGGTCTTATTTCTGGTTAATTTGGCTACGGTATTAAATAAAAATCTAGAATTATTTTTATTTTCTTCTATAAGAGTGGAGAGATACGTTGATCTAGCTACACTAAGAGCTTTCCTATAGTTCAGGATGCTCTCTTTCCATGTGTAAGGATTTCTTGTTTTTGCTAGACCCCGTCTAGTCAGTGCTCAGCCTGTACTTTGCTTCCCGCCTGGTACCAGGGAACCCCTCAATAATACACAAGTCCGTGATCAGTGAGACGTTCCAAGTTTATTGTGGAAGACACCAGTATATATACCCACACACACACAAAGAACCAAAGAAGAGGGTGCAGAAGTGTTTACATTTGAGCAGGAATGTTTAGAAAAGATAAGGAAAAGAAGAACATAAAATTTAGGAGTAGCTCTGCATTTACGAGCGTTTAACAGTTTTACGACCTTTAACATAAACTACTATAGGATGTGTTTATTGAAAGTGCAGCTTGTGTCGAGGTAAGAGAAAGAAGTAACATTCTGTTCTCACGCACACAGAATATCATGAAACATACTAAAAATCAAATATTCCCTACAGTTCCCCCCTTTTATTCATAAGAAACATCGTTGAATAAAACTCAGAACTTTCAAGAAGTCGCCGGCGGATAATAGGTCATCGGACACGGCGCAGGAACATAACCTGAAACATACTTATACAAAAAATTTTGCACACAGCGAAGAATGCATGGACCTAAAATACACAACAGGTCTGAATCATTGGTATATCGCTTAGCGGTCCAATTAGCGAATCGCCAAAAAACATTATCATGTGGATGAGGTTGCACTATGTACAACAATCTCTCATTCAAGATTAAGAGGACAAAGAGAAACTTCATTCTAAGGCGGGAGAGGTTACCACCTTACTCCAAGTGCTGTTCTATAAACTCTACAGAATTCTACAGAGATATAACAGGTTGAGTGTAAACTCGTGTGTGTGAAAAATCTTGTTCGCAATGTCAAACATATAAATAACTACTAGTGGTGAACTATTGCCTTTCTTGACGCTACAGTGCTCAGAGTGCGGGCACGCCCAATCTGCACTCGTCCCACCTTACGAGGCGCTAAGACACCACCAGGAATGGTAAACTAATAGCAATAGTGAAGTCGTCCCGTGGCAACCCAAGACAATCCCTCTGTGTCACGTCACGGGTTGGTCATCACTGCAGCACGTCTTCAGTCTAGGAAACAACAAAAATCACAGAGAAAGAAAGATAATAATACACAAACATTTATTCATCCTTTGATCTCACGCCGACAGGACATCTCTTCAGCCTAGTAGCATGGATCCACTGTGGAAAAAGATCAGTTAGGACAGCAGTACGAGTAATTGCGATTATTTCTGCTGGTCCGTCATATTTACAATCTCCCAGTTTTCTGGGGGTCAAAGATCTTACCAGAACAGTATCTCCCACATTAAAAGGATGTGTGGGTTTCGTTGAGGGTACTGGAGTCACATTAGCAATTCGTTCATAATGTTTGTTCAGAGTATCTATTAGGGCAGCAGAATATTCAGCAATATGTACATCAAGATCAGTTGTTCCTATCGCGGGTTTACCTTTCCTCCATGGCACGGGAAAAGGTCTGCCAAATATAATTTCATGTGGTGACATGTGCACATCTTTTCTTGGTGTCATTCTCATTTCAGCTAGAACAGCAGGTAACAGATCAACCCAGTTTTTACTCCCCATAGTTTGCATTGCTTTAGACAGTTTTTCTTTCAGTGTCCTATTTGTTCTTTCGACTATACCTGATGACTGTGGATGATAAGGAATGTGAAAATGCCAGGACAGTGAAAGATATTTACACAAATTCTGTGTTACCTGTGATGTAAAAGGTGTTCCTTTTTCCGAGTCAATAGCATGAGGAACGCCATAACGAGGTATTATTTCTTTCGCTAAGACTCGGGTCACCACCTTTGCATTCTCTCGAGCACACGGGAAAGCTTCCACCCACCTTGAAAACTTGTCTACCAAAACCAGAAGATATTTGAATGGGCCACATGCAGGCATATGTGTAAAATCAATTTGCCACTCTGCAAACGGAGCAGTAGGTAAAGGAAGACTTTCGTGTTTACCTAAACCCTTTGTCACATTATTCTGAGCACACACCAAACATCTAGATATTAATAAATCTATTGTTCCAAGCATGTTAGCTATGCAAAAGAGTTTTTTCATATCTTCCTTAACCCCCCTTCGTGCACGATGTGTAACACCGTGGAACTCGCGCACGAGGAACGGAAGACAATGAGACGGCAGGCACAAACGGCCATCAGCACAGTACCATAAACCATCAGAAGCAACGTAGGCGCCCTGAGCTTGCCAAAAAGAGGAATCATTCGGCGTGGCTGAAGCTTGCAAAGACAATAAATCTACATCGGGAATCAAAGAGCTAGCAAGAAAAGATGTATTGATCAACTCAGAACCAGAATCAGGAAAGAAAATCTGTTTTTGAGCTGCTTTTTTAGCAATACGATCAGCTAGCGAATTCCCTCGCACTTCTGTAGAATCACCAGAAGAATGAGCCTTAGTTTTTACAATAGCAAGAGTACCAGGTAGATGGCATGCGTCTATTAAATCCTGAACAAGAGAAGAATGAGAAATTAGCTTACCCTCTGCAGAACGAAAACCCCTGGATTGCCAGATGCGGCCAAAGTCGTGAGCGATACCAAAAGCGTAACGAGAATCAGTGTATATAGTGACATCTTTTCCTTCAGAAAGAACACACGCACGAGTTAGAGCAAAAAGTTCAGCTGCCTGAGCAGATGAGAAAGGGAGAGAGTAAGCTTCAATGGTTATATCTGGCAGTGCACACACAGAATAACCACAGAGAAATTTCCCATCATATGGTTTTGAACAGGAACCATCTACAAACAAAATGTCACCAGTTGTTAATGGAGTAGAAGATAGATCAGGACGTATACTAGTGGAGTGAATAATCTCTGAACAACAGTCATGATCTGTGTCTATTAGCGTGTCATCCTGTGCATTGATCAAGCGTGCCAGAGCATATCCGAGGGTGTCAAAAGAAGAGGTGGTTTTTATCTCTAAGTTACTTGTAGAACACAGGATAATCTCATACCCAGACCGTCTCTGAGCCGTCATGTGTTGTGTTTGAATGTTCTGCAGCACTTGTTTAACCTGATGTGGAGAATACAAAATTAAAGGATTAGAGAGAACAATCTTTTCAGCATCTTGTACCATCACCGCACAGGCCGGCCACAGCCCTGAGACAGGCAGGCAAACCTTGTGCCACAGCATCTAAAGTTTTAGATAAGAAAGCACATGGTCTCATCCCCCCCCCATGCTCCTGTGCCAATACAGCAGAAGCGGTGCCCCCGTGCTCACACGCATATAGATGGAATGGTTTTTGATAGTTAGGCAGGCCCAGTGCTGGAGCAGAACATAGGGCCTTTTTCAGTTCCTTGTATGCCTCAATCATGTCAGCAGTCCATGTCAGAGGCTGTTGGAGCGGATCATTGTGTGAGATGGCTGTCCTGATGCGTTTATCGTAGAATGAGCAGTCAGGAATCCACTGACGACAGTAGTTGATCAGTCCCAGGAAAGCCATGAGAGCATGTTTAGTGCTGGGACGTTTAGTGTCGAGAATAACCTGGATTCGTTCCTTTGAGAGCCCTCTTTGGCCTTGGGAGAGTTCAAAACCCAGGTATTTTACAGTGTCTCTGCAAAACTGTAATTTAGTCTTTGATACCTTGAAACCCTTCTGTGCCAGGTGTTTCAGGAGACAAATGGTGGCTTCTTCGCAGATGGCAGGCGAAGCGGCAGACACCAGTAGATCATCCGCGTAAGATAGGACAACAGAATCAATGGGGAGAGTTAGATCACCAAGTGCATCTCTTACTACAGCCGAAAAAACAGCCGGTGAGTCAACACAACCCTGTGGAAGACGAGACCAGGTGAACTGCCGCCCCCTGTGGGTGAAGGCGAACAAGGGCTGTGTCTGCTCTTCCACAGGAACACTGAAGAAGGCAGAGCAAAGGTCGATAACAGAGAAATGCGAATGATGACAAGGTATAGAGGAGATGATGGACAGCACATCAGGCACAACAGGTGCTACAGGGACAATTATGTCGTTTATTTTTCTCAAATCTTGTGTAAATCTCCACGTACCATCAGGTTTCAGTACTGGATTAACAGGTGTGTTATAAGAACTTACACATGGTTTAATAACACCCTGCTTGAGCAATGAGCTTAAAATTTCATCTATTCCTGAGGCCTTGGCCTCGGAGAGTGGATATTGTTTGATGTACACAGGTTGCAAATGTTTTAATTTAGCTTCATAAGGAACACAGTGTACTAACCCCACCTCATCCTTATGTTCAGCCCACAGACTGCTCGGCACACATTGAAGGGCAGCAGGAATAGAGCTGTTCTGTGAAGAAAGGAAACAATTATTTACACGCATATTTGTGAGGTGGGAAAAAGGAACTGAATCAGGCACTTCAACAGTGAGTTTTGCGCCAGAAAAAGTCAAGGACATGTGTAATCTGCTCATTAAATCGCGTCCTAGCAGATTAAAAGGACAATCAGGCATACAGACAAAACGATGAGAGAGATGAATTCCCTTATCTAAAGGACATGTTACAGTTACCTGAGGAGTGAAATAATTTCGTTGAGCAACCCCTTCAATTCCCACAGAGCTGATACTTTTATTCGAAAGCGGTCCCTCATAATCACGACCTAAAGACGACATTGTAGCTCCTGTATCCACCAAAAACGAGAATACAGAACCATCTATACACAATTCTATAAAGGGCAACTCATTAACCTGAGGTGACTCGAAAGTACAAAGTAACATCGCGGGGCTGGAACTCTGCGGGCATCCCTATGCATCATATGCTCCTACCTGCATCCCTGAGAAGGGATTGGGTCTATATTGCTGCTGCTGTTGTTGTGGTTGTACTCGCTGTGGTGGCTGCTGTGAAGGATTAGGAGAAAACACCTTATTAGCATCATGCCACTGATCATCATTCAATCGATTGTACACATTTTGTCCACTACGTCCCTCATCAAGGGCCTTCGTGCGACATTCACGAGCCCAATGACCTTCTTTATAACAATAATAACAATAACCAGATCTACGGGGTGCACTCTGACCCTGCAGACCTCCTCTACCTCTTCCACAGCCTCCTCGGCCTCCTCTACCCCCCTTTTTTCCACCTCTGTGTCCTTCACTCTCCACAAACAAACATGCCACTTGTCTGTTTTCTAAAATACCGTCTCCTTCCAGTGTTCTTACACGCTCACCTAATTTTTTAATAGTCGTTGTAGAACGGTCTGACAATTGAAACTTTAAAATCTTCATGATTTCTGGTCGACAATTATTCAAGAAGGTGGTAAGGAAAAGTGGGTTAGGGTTTTCTTCAGGGAGGGGCATACCACCCAAAAGGGTCCAGGTCTCTCGAAACCTCTCCAGAAACCTGGATGTGGTCTCACTCTTTTCTTGTTTACAATTAGTTACCTGTGACAGATCCTGACTAGCTTGTTGACGTGCAAGAAGATAAGTAGTTAGCTCATCTTTTAAAAGTTTCATAGCCTCATTAGAATTACCCCAAAGAAAATCATATTCCTTCTTTTTTCGTCTCCCCCCTCCCTCTACGTCTTCATGTTTCACCACTACAGTCCATCTGTCTTTTTCAGGATCTAAACATTTTACCGTCTTTATCAAATCAGCCTCATCGTACCCATCTCCCAAAACCGACTGCAAAATAAAGCGATAATCCGCACCCACGAGCTGACAGTGCCTGGAAGCCTTTATCAGCATATCAACAAAATGCAAAGGTTTGTTGGGAGAAGGGAGCATCTTAATAATGTCCTTCAGCGTGCTTACGGATGGTGGAAGGATTTTTGGACCCTTTGGTCCCATAGAGAAAACAAACGCAGTGTTTTCTTGTCGAGGTTTGGGGCGAGACCTCTCATCCGGACCTTCATCGTCCGAGTTATCAAAATCCTCACCATCAGTATCCTCGGGATCATCCGAAAGAGGGCTCTCAGGAGTTCGTCCTGACACCCTCTTGGGAGTCTTTCCCTTTCCTGAGGCACACACTTCCGACGAAGGTGAGCACGGTTTTGTGGGTACGGGAGAGACAGGCACAGATGGGCAGCTCACAAAAGGATTAGTGGGATTCAAATTAGGATAAATTTTCTCAATTATTTGTTGGTTAGATGCTGATGTTTCTATGTCAACATGATATGGAGGAGGGATCGGAAAGGTTGAATGAACGGGCGGCTTGAATTTAGTTTCGGATGTGACCTTTGGAATCTTTTTCTTCTGTATTTTAGTTTCTTTTATGTCTAAGTATTTATCCCAAAGAGCTTTCATTTCTACCCATTTTTGATAACATGAACCCATGTAAGGATAATCCCATCCTGGGTCACCCATACCCTCATATATCTGAGAGTAAGCAGAGGCTAGATATTCAGGCTTAAAAGTACCTCCGCGTGGATAGGTTAAAAATTGAAATTGTGGTTCAGTCCACCCTGATAAATTATCAAGCCAAGGTGTGGTAAAATAAGTGAGTCCACACCTATTCATCCAGTCGCGCGGAACCTCTTCTGGGTCCGGCTTTGGATAAGTAGTTGTGTTCTTATTACCCATTTTATAAATGTGAATTAACCCGCGACAGAAAGAACCAATATCCTCAACAAAAAACACACAATACAACAACAAAAGACAACAAAAAAGAGCTCAACAAAGACAAAAAACAAAAAAGAGCGGGCAACAGAATACAGCTTCCACACTATGCTTCAGTTCAAGGAACCTTTCAGAAGCGAGCGCGCGCTATACTGGCGTAAAAGCCACAAGACAATCCTCCCCCGTACTATATATGGTCCAGATACCAAAAACCAGGGAGCGTGCTTGCTCTATCCTTATAGAGAAAAATAAAAAAGCAGCACTCACCTGATTAGAGGTATCCCGGACGAGCCCCCAAATTGTAAGGATTTCTTGTTTTTGCTAGACCCCGTCTAGTCAGTGCTCAGCCTGTACTTTGCTTCCCGCCTGGTACCAGGGAACCCCTCAATAATACACAAGTCCGTGATCAGTGAGACGTTCCAAGTTTATTGTGGAAGACACCAGTATATATACCCACACACACACAAAGAACCAAAGAAGAGGGTGCAGAAGTGTTTACATTTGAGCAGGAATGTTTAGAAAAGATAAGGAAAAGAAGAACATAAAATTTAGGAGTAGCTCTGCATTTACGAGCGTTTAACAGTTTTACGACCTTTAACATAAACTACTATAGGATGTGTTTATTGAAAGTGCAGCTTGTGTCGAGGTAAGAGAAAGAAGTAACATTCTGTTCTCACGCACACAGAATATCATGAAACATACTAAAAATCAAATATTCCCTACACCATGCTATTTGAAATACTAACAATTTAGTTTGACGCCATTTACGCTCTAATTTCCGAGCGGTCTGTTTTAAAGTGCGCGTGTGATCGTTATACCAGGGAGCGAGTTTCTTATCTCTAATAATTTTTCTTTTAGCAGGAGCTACATTATCTAAGGTACAACGAAATGTCGACTCTAAATATTCAGTCGCCTGATTGAGTTCTGTGGGGTCAGACGGTGACCTAATCGAAGTTGGTAACTCTGGGAGATTACTGATAAAACTCTGTGTGGTAGTTGATGTGAAAGTACGTTTAATACGGTAGCGCGGTGCTGTGCGTACATTATCACTGTGACACACTTGAATGGAGACAAGATAGTGATCTGAGATAATTTCAGACAGTGGAATTTTGAATACATTTCTTATACTTAATCCGAAAAATATTATTAAGTCTAAAGTGTGACCTGCTTTATGAGTGGGTCCTACTATACACTGATTTACGCCTACGGAGTTCAGTATGGACATAAATGCTGTTCTCAGAGGGTCTTCTGGATTCTCAAAATGAATGTTAAAATCTCCGGCAATTAACGCTTTGTCTACAGAAACGACCAGGCCCTGGAGGTCTGTAAATTATAATTAGTGGAATCGACTGAGCTGACTTAATATACTTAAGTACACTTATGTTACTATATAAGTACACTTATGTTACTATAAATTAGTTAAATTTGTGTCCATGTTTTTGTACGATAGACAGATTATCATTATGAATAACTAAATAAAATAAACGTTTCAATACGTTATATATTTTATGATGGTCTTCGTTTTTGTTTCAATAAATACTCTATATTTAATATCCGTAGCGTAATATTTCCATAGCAGCAGCGACAGGTATTCGAGGTGCTTATGGTACCATAACCGAAAAGTGAAGTTGGTCAGCTGTTTAGTGTCACCATGCAGATATTACACCACGTGTATTTACCGAAATCTTTGGTTTAGTTCTCATTGAGTGGCCATACATCACTTAGGCCAGTGGTTCTCAAACTGTGGGGCGCGCCCCACTAGTGGGGAATACAGACATGACAGGTGGGGCGCAATGAACGGGAGGAAAAACAGGAAAGTACCTATTCTAATTCATGCTTTTCTGTATTGATAATGAAGAGCGTACGCTCAAAACAATCACACACAAATAAATGGATCATTAATACAAGTACATTTAAAATAACATCAGTTGTGGGCCGGGAGAAAAAGTGGAACCATAGTGGAACAAACTTGAGCTGCGCTGCTCGAATCACAAACCTGCGCGAGCCACTGGGCAGCGCTGCGCGACTCTGACAGAAATAAACCGCGCCAACCATCAAAATACATTTTACCCCGCTGGGATGCGCACGTACAATCCAGGCATGGAAAGGCGGAAACAATATTAAACAGTCCTGACATTTTAAATGAATTGTTTTTAAATAAAACACAGTGGGTCGCGCAGGTTTGTGATTCGAGCGGCGCTGCGCGATCCACCGGGCTGCGCAAATAAACCAGATCATCACTGCGGTATCCAGATAGTCGTGCTGCGCTGCATTTGCGCAAATATTTGGTTCAATCGGGTGCCGCGGTTTCGTCCCACTTTTGATGTGTTTGGCTTCACATACACTTCGACAATGGAAGAAAACGCTGCAGCAGCAGTGAGTTTGCTTACATGTGACGAGGAGACTGTAAAGAAAAAATATGCCTCGTCTGTGGTGTGGAATTGGTTTGGGTAAAAGAAAAGTGATACGAATGAGATGAACGTGATTTGCAAGGTACACAAGTGCACTGTTTTAACAAGTGGTGGAAACACATCAAACCTTTTCTATAATCTGAAATACAAACATCCAAACGAATATGGCCAAAGTAAAAAAAATGCGGCAAACCTCAGCAATTCACAGTTTAAATAAAATTACATTATGTAAAACAGTTTCTTTGTGTTTGAATTTTTATTTATGCATTTTCAGATACAAATTGCTATATTGTGTTATATATCATTATTGAGTTAGAAAATTGCTTCTACCGTGATAGAAGATTTTGGTTATATCGCCCACCCCTAATGTAGCCTATCTTGAGCTTGGATTCATGGTGGGGGCAGAAGAGTTTTGTGTGTGTTTTGTGTCTTAAACCGCTGGCAGCAGACCGCATGAGACCCAACAAATTAGGAAGACACTTAGAGACAACACACTCCAGTCACGTTAATAAACCACTGGACGTCTTTGAAAGAAAGCTGGCAGAATACAGACAGCAGGATAATCGTATGGTAAAATCTGAATCAGTGGACAGCAAAGCACAAATGGCTTCATTCAAAGTTGCATACAGAATTGGCCAGTGCAAAAAAACTACAAACGATTGCTGAGCAGCTAATAAACATGGGGTCAATTATGCAAAGATAAGTGACAACGTAAGCCTTTTATAACAATTGCGCATGTATTTTATCTTTTTTTAACTTGGTGGTGTTTGATCGTATTGGTTTAGGAATTGATATTTCAATAAACAGTAAACTTGGTCGATTTCGTTATTATTTTGTTGACAAGTGGGGCTTGAAAATTCGCTCACCCCCTTAAGTGGGGAATGACAGAAAAAGTTTGAGAACCACTGACTTAGGCGAATAGGCGCCTGGTCCGTTGCTTAGCAAAACCAAACGAAACGAGTCATAATCGTTCAAGTTCAAGTAGGCTTTATTGTCACTTCAACCATATACAGTTAGTACACAGTGAAACGAAACAACTTTCCCCCAGGACCAAGGTGCTACATGCAACATACATTTACAACATAGATTACCAGAAAACACTAAACTAGCTAACTAAGAGGCCTAGTTAGCTGGCTAGCAGAGACAAGACAGACTGACCTAACATAAATTACAACATAAATTAACAAAAACTAACTATCTAACTAAGACTTTTTATCTACAGGTTTTTTTTTTTTAACAGACAGCAGACAAAGGGCACGTGCAAATGTGCAAACAAAAGCAACAAAGTAACAGTGCGACAAAAACACAACGTAACATAATAATAAGGTTATTGTGGTGATGAGTTGAGGTAGTGGAGAAACAGTAAACATTCCTTAGTGTAGCAGCAAAAATTAGGAAGTACAGAAGTTAGTGCAAAAAGTCCAGTAATAATATTGTGCAAAAGAGCATTTATAGGTTGGTGTGTACGATAGCTTGGTGGTGTAGATCAGTGTGTCTGCGCTTGTGTTGATTAGTCCGTCCAGTCTCTTTTGAGGTAGTTGAGTTAAGCTGAGTGATAATATTTGTGTGTGCGTGCGTGCGTGCGTTTTTATCAGTCCAGTTCCTTTTTGTTGAGAAGACGGATGGCTTGTGGAAAAAAGCTGTTGGACAGTCTGGAAGTGTGTGCCCGAATGCTTCGGTACCTTTTACCAGATGGCAGGAGGGTGAAGTGTGTGTGAGAGGGGTGTTTCCAATCAGCTACAATGCTGGTGGCTTTGCGGATGCAGTGTGTGGTGTAGATGTCCTCAATAGAGGGGAGAGAGACCCCGATGATCTTCTCTGCTGTTCTCACTATCCGCTGTAGGGTCTTGCGGTCCGATATGGCACAGTTCCCAAACCAGACAGTGATGCAGCCGCTCAGGATGCTCTCGATAGTTCCTCTATAGAAGGTGGTCAGGATCGGTGGTGGAAGCTGGGCCTTTATCAGTCTTCTCAGAAAGAAGAGATGCTGTTGGGCTTTCTTGTGCAGGGAGCTGGTGTTGAGGGACCAGCTGAGGTCCTTCTCCAGGTGGACGCCCAGGAATTTGGTGCTGTCGACGATCTCCACAGAGGAGCCGTCGATGCTCAGCGGAGAATGGTCGCCTCGTGTCCTCCTAAAGTCAACAACCATCTCCTTTGTTTTGTCAACATTCAGAGACAGGTTGTTGTCTTTACACCAGTCCGTTAGCCTCTGCACTTCCTCTCTGTACGCTAACTCGTCGTTCTTACTAATGAGACCCACCACGGTCGTGTCATCAGCGAACTTAATGATGTGATTTGAACTGTGTGTTGCTACACAGTCGTGAGTCAGCAGTGTGAACAGCAGGGGACTGAGCACACAGCCTTGTGGGGCCCCAGTGCTCAGTGTGGTGGTGCTGGAGGTGCAGTTCCCGATCCGTACTGACTGAGGCCTTCCGGTCAGAAAGTCCAGGATCCAGTTGCATTGGGAGGTGTTCAGGCCCAACAGGCTCAGCTTTCCGATCAGTTGTTGGAGGATGATGGTGTTGAATGCTGAGCTGAAAATCTATGTACAGCATTCGCACGTATATGTTCTTCTTGTCCAAGTGTGTGAGGGCAAGATGGAGTGCAGTGGAGATCCGTCGTCCGTTGAGCGGTTAGGACGGTACGCAAATTGCAGTGGGTCCAGTGAGGGGGGCAGCAGGGTCTTGATGTGTCTCATGATGGTGTTTGCTTCGGTTATGACATAGCATAGGTGATTATGTGCTGTGATGGATCTGATTTATTCAAACACAATAATAACGCTTTATATCCTCAGGAGGCGTCATTACATTGTTTTAGCAATAATTTCACGGAAGAGTTCAGAACTAATCTAAAGCACTGTCACACTAAAAAAACATCCGAGAAGTTCAGAAGCTTCAAATAGAATGAACGAACTCATGATGCTTGATAAAATGATAAAACGTTATAAAATTAATTGGAGCTAAATCCCTAAATCTCCTTATAAAATATTGCTGATTATCAATGCGGGAATGAATGGCGAATCGTTGATATTTCACGGAAGCATATACAGTATAATGTGTGTGTGTGTGTGTGTATGTATATATATATATACAGTATATATATATATATACAATATATATATATACAGTATATATATATACAGTGTATATATATATATACAGTATATATATATACAGTATATATATATATATATATATATATATATATATATATATATATATAAAACTACCAACTCCACCACCGTCATCAACTTTGCTGACGACACCATCGTGGTCGGCCTGATCACGAACAACAACGAGACAGCCTACCTAGAGGAGATTGGAAATCTGGAGAACTAGTCCCAGAGGAACAATCTACTCCTGAATGTCAGCAAGACAAAGGAGTACAAAGCAGGAGAGGAACTACCAGACCCCGGCGGGGTTGGCTGAGGTCCTTCATGATTTGCCTGACCTTGGTGCAGCACCGCTTGCTGTAGATTGAGTGCAGGTCAGGAAGTTCAGTGTGTATGATGCGCTCAGCTGATCACACCACCCTCTGTAGAGCTCGTCTGTCCTGCATGGTGCTGTTTCCGAACCAGGTCCTGATGTTTGCCATCAGCATGCTCTCTAATGTGCAGGAGTAGAAATTCCTGAGCACCCTGGAGGGCAGTCTGAAGTCTCTCGCGTTTGAGGTGGAAGAGATGCTGCCGGGTCTTTTTCACCACCGTGTTGATGTGACAGGATCATGTCCTGCATGATTTAAACAGAGGTATCTGAAGCTGTCCACTGTCTCCACTGAGCTCTTATTGATGACAGGGGTCTGGTAGTTCCTTTCCTGCTTTGTACTAAAGTCCACTATCAACTCCTTTGTGCTATGATATGAGCACATCACCCCTATCCTATCTTCACTACATTGGCTCCCTGTGAAATTTCGCATTGATTTTAAAATACTACTCTTGACATATAAAGCATTAAATGGTCTTGCGCCGCAGTATCTGAGCGAACTGCTAGTGTCTTACGATCCGCCATGCCTACTTCGGTCAAAGGATGCAGGCTGCTTGTCAGTGCCGCGTATTATGAAAACTACAGCTGGGGGCACAGTTTTTTTTCTTACAAAGCCCCAAAATTATGGAATAGTCTTCCAAATAGTGTTCGGGACTCAGACACAGTCTCAGTGTTTAAGTCTAGGCTCAAAACCTATGTATTTAGCCAAGCATTTTTATAAATAGATTTGCCTTAGGTAAAGGAGCAGATCTGGGGGACTCATGGACGTAGAGTATTATGGTGAGCTGGTATGTTTAGATGCTGTGTTTCTCAGTCTCATTTGATCACTCAGGTTTGTTGACGGTGAGGTGATTGTTTGCTTTACATCTCAGGGAGCCCTCATGTTTGTGTTTCCTTCTGGCTCTCCCTTTTAGTTATGCTGTCATAGTTAGTCCTGCCGGAGTCCCTGCTTGCACTCTACAGTAAATATACATTCACATTATACATTGTGACTGTGACCATACCCAATTGCCATCTCTCCTCCTCTTCTCTTTCTCCCCCTCTTTCTCTATCCTCTCTCCCCCTGTCTCCCCCTTTCACTCTTTCTCTCTCTCTCTGTCGAGCTACACGTCATTCCTGAGCGGCCAGTGATCCAGACTCCCTCTGCCCTCCGGACCTGTCTGACCCATCCTGGTGCCCCGTTTCTGGTTGGAGGTCTTGTCACATGGATGCCCCGTGTGTCTCTTTGGGATGCGTCTGGTGTCTGGGGATGATTCTATCTACTTAGTAGATTGTTCTGGCCTCGACTGGTGTTGCCAGCTGTTTCTCTGAGGACTTGACAATTCGATAGTTCAGGACTGGAACTTTCTACGAGTCTATCTGAGTCTCCAATAAATACTGGACTCCATTTTAACATCAACTATTATAGCAACACTGTATAAATGCAGATCATTTCCTGCTATCTGTTTCACCCAGATGAGGATGGGTTCCCTGTTGAGTCTGGTTCCTCTCAAGGTTTCTTCCTATTACCATCTCAGGGAATTTTTCCTTGCCACTGTCGCCCTCGGCTTGCTCACCAGGGACTATCTGAACATTTTGATTCATACACATTCACATTCCATACAAACATAATTCTTTTGATTGTATAAAGCTGTTTTGAGACAATGTCAATTGTTAAAAGCGCTATAGAAATAAAATTTAATTGAATTGAATTTGTCTTGATGTTTGGAATTCCAATTCCAGTGATCAGGCCAACCATGACGGTGTTGTCAGGAAACTTGATGATGGTGGTCAAGTTGGTAGAGGCTACGCAGTCGTGCGTGTACAATGAGTACAGCAGGGGGCTCAGAACACAACCCTGGGGAGCTCCAGTGCTGAGATTGAGGGAGGATGAAACATGTTCACCCATCTTTACTGCCTGTGGTCTGCCAGTCAGGAAATTGGAGATTCACTGACACAGAGATGAGCTGAGTCCCAGGTGCTCCAGCTTGGTGGCGAGTGTGGACGGAATTATGGTACCGAATGCTGTAGTCGATGAAAAGCATTTTAACATAATTCCCCCGTCTAGTATTCAGGTGAGTGAGAGATGTATGGAGGAGATGAGAGATAGGGACATCTATAGAGCGGTTTGAACGTTAAGCAAACTGTAATAGGTCCAGTGTGTCGGATAGTGAAGACATGATGAAGTCTCTGACCAGCCATTCAAAGCACTTCATTGGGGTTTCTTTGGGACAGGAACAATGATGGACTCTTTGAAGTATGTGGGGATCACCGACTGAGATAAGGAGAGGTTGAATATCTCTGTGAACACAGGCTCTGAGGACTCGACCTGAGATGCCATCTGGTCCTGCTGCTTTCCTGTTGTTCACTCTCCTGAAGGCTCTCCTCACGTCATGCTCGGAGATGATGAACATGCTTCCGGTGCTGGCAGTGTCTTCCTGTCTGCAGCCATTAGCGCCGCTAGCATTAGCATCGATAGCGTCTTTAGCTGCAGCCTCGAAGCGAATGTAGAAAGTGTTCAGCTTGTCTGCCAGAGAACCGTCTGCGTTCATTATACCAGATGTTGGTGCTTTATAGTCCGTTATTGTCCTTAGTCCCTGCCACAGGCTCCTAGAGTCACTCTGTTGGACTATAGGACAGGACTATAGACAGCAGTGCGAGAACTCAGAGCATCGCGTATGGTCTTATCCACCCACGGCTTCTGGTTGGGAAATGTTTTGATGTTCGTTTTCTGCACGGTATCATCCGTTAGTTACCTGATGAATCCCACAACCGCTTCCGTAAACACGCTGATGTCATCGGAGCTATTTCGGAACATGTCCCAGTCTGCGTCATCGAGTTCGTCCTCTAAAGTGGCCATCGATTGGTCCGTCCAGCGCGCGACCTCCCTCTGAACTGGAACTTCCTGTTTGAGCCTTTGTTTGTATTTTGGCATGAGGAAGATGTCGGTATGGTCAAATTTCCCAAACGGAGGACGAGATTGTGCCTTGTAGCCGTCCTTGACTGCTGTATAACAATGATCCAGTGTCCTTTCGCTTCTGGTGGGGCAGGTGATGTGTTGATAGAAGTTCAGTGCTAAGCATTTGAGGTTGGCGTTGTTAAAGTCCCCCGCCACAATAAGCAGCATCCCGGTGCTGTGTCTGGTGCTGTGTGAGTGCCTCATGCAGCTCGCGCTGTTCTATCAGCTGTTGTTTATCATTAAACACACATCACCTCCCCTTGACTTCCCCAAGTCCTGTGTCCTGTCCATACGGTGAACCGAGAAGAACTCGGCCGGCTGGATGGCGTTCAGTCATATCTTGTTGAAGCAGAGGAGATTGCAGTCCTGAATGTCTCTCTGGAACTTTACCCTGGCCCTGAGGTCATTGAGCTTGTTCTCCAGTGACTGGACGTTGGCGAGCAGGATGCTAGGCAGAGGTGTGCGGTTTGCACGAGCTCTCAGCTTGTTCCTGACGCCGGCTCTTTTTCTTCGGGGCCGCTGCATCACGGCGCCTCCTTTGTTCTCCCTCAGGATCTCACTTGGCCAGCTTGGATCCGGAGTTAAAACTGTCGAATTGTGAGTACATTGTACACCAATAGAAATAATGTAATCTCTATCGTATTTAATGTACTCAATGGTGATGAATTAGCCGGTTAAAGCTACTGAAAATTAACTTAAAAGACGAAAACAAAGTAAAATAATTCGGAGAAGGTGTGACAGCAGCCGACCTCACCGGCGCCATCTTGGATCATTTTGGAGCTTAATACTTCAAAGCTGTCAAGCAGAGTCTAGTCACTCAGGTCTAAACTACTGTCTTTAAATTAGTTCGTTCCATGTTGCTAAACAAAGACTTTTTTAAAGTAATTATTTTGAACATTTTGAGCCTAGAAACTTGAACCGTTCTCATCCTGTGTTAATTGGCATACCATCCACTGAGTGGCGAAAAATATATGAAATATGAGTTTGTGGATAGAGTGTTCAGTTTGATGTTCATTCATTCATTCATTCATTTTCTATACCGCTTAATCCTGTGTTCAGGGTCGCGGGGGACCTGGAGCCTATCCCAGGAGACTTAGGGCACTAGGCGGGGTACACCCTTGACAGGGTGCCAATCCATCGCAGCTGTTTGACGTTAGGTTAACTAATTCCAGTTTTAAAATGATGTTTCATATTGGACCGTTGAATTATTCAATTCAATTCAATTCAATTCAATTCAATTTTATTTATATAGCGCTTTTAACAATGGTCATTGTCTCAAAGCAGCTTCACAAAAATTAAAGAAATTTAACAAAAAAATTATAATAATAATAAAATAAAATAAAAATATAATAATAATAATAATAATAATTATAGAAAAGAAAATAATTGGAAGTGTGTATGTGTGAGAAAAATGTGTAGATAATAATGAGACGAATGAATGAAATCTCTCTGATGAGCAAGCCAAGGGTGACGGCGACGGTGGCAAGGAAAAACTCCCTGAGATGGCATTAGGAAGAAACCTTGAGAGGAACCAGACTCAACAGGGAACCCATCCTCATTTGGGCGATAACAGATAGAAATGATATAACATCTTGTGTGTTGTGCAGGTGAAAATTCAATATGACAGAAATTATTTAAATTGTCATGAAGACCAGTTCAGCATAGGGACGAGTCAGTAGGTGCAGAGGGCAGATGAGGTCTGGATCACTGGAAGCACAGGAGCAGCATGTGTAGCTCCAACCATCATAAAGCTGAATCCAGCTGGAGCTGGTCCTTCTCTGGACGCCTCAGGAACCTCGCAGGGTCGGCCTTTGTCTACTGAAGCTGGCACAATCTCCCAATGCCTCGGGATGGGTAGAGAAATACAGAACAGATGGGGAGAATTAGCGTAGTTGCCATTCGGTATAGGTGTACTGGAGTATGAGATTATGGGATGAGTTATGTGTATGCCAGATTAAAAAGATGCGTCTTGAGTCTACTTTTGAACTGAGAAACCGTGTCTGCTCCCCGAACACTGTCTGGAAGGCTATTCCAAAGCTTTGGAGCTAAATATGAAAAAGCCCCGCCCCCTTTTGTAGATTTTGAAATTCTGGGAACTACCAGAAGTCCGGAGTTTTGTGATCTTAAGGCGCGTGGTGGATTGTAGCGTATCAGAAGACTGGTTAGGTATGTGGGAGCTAAACCATTTAAGGCCTTGTATGTAAGTAATACTATTTAGTAATTTATTCTAAACTGAACAGGTAGCCAGTGCAGGGATGATAATATTGGGGTTATATGATCATATTTTCTGGATCTAGTGATAACCCTGGCAGCTGCATTTTGGATTAACTGAAGCTTGTTTATTGAGGATGCAGGACAACCACCTAGTAATGCATTACAATAGTCCAGTCTGGAGGTCATGAATGCATGAACTAGCTTTTCTGCATCAGATACGGATAAGATATTCCTAAGAGTTATATAGTTTCATTTGTGTGGTCTGAATACCACGGAAACCATGTTTGTTACATGTATTTTATTTTAAACAACCTAACTGCATTATGTATTTTGAACAGTTTGTGTCTAGAACGTTACACAAAGCGTGACCGGTTTCGCAAACTTTACTGTTTGTGTCCTGTGTAAATTGATATGCCGTAAAAAGAAATTGGACCAAAATAATGATGCAGTGATGTTAACAAAAAGTAGTGAATATTCACACTGTTAATGATTTTTAATTGATAATATTGCTTGTAATCTGTTGCCACAATTATATTGAGTAGATATAGGGTATTATTTATAATTACATCCCGTGTAGGGACGGTAGAAGGGAAAGCAAATTTTTAGAGCACCAACTCTTCAAATATGTAAGGAGTCTGGCTGTTAAGGAGAACTTTGATAAAGTTAGTATGCAGTGTATAGACGTTAATTAATATCAACTGCTCATGCAAGTGGTCAAGGTTATTGTTTTTTTGTGTGTGTAATTTTTCACACCCCATATTTGCTTCCTCAACCTTTTTTTTAAGAGACCATCTGAGTTAGAGGTAAAAGCAAAACGACATTATTGATTCAAAGACATTATCAAGATTGTGTCAATCCTTACTGGAAATTTAATAAAGAATGGTCAAATACTTGTGTAATTGCTAGATTAGCCAGTGTGAATGCTATGTCAATAAAATATAATAATTATTTGAGCAGATATGTAAATATTGGTTCAGGGTGGCCTAAATGAAGACATTCTCATGCTTGTTCTTTAAACCACATTAAGTCTATAATACTGCATATTTTAGATTTACAGCAAGTACACACATTGAGCTTTTAAATTTTAATAGGTATAAAAAAAATTAAAAAATTTAGTGTCTGAACAATGCGGCTTTGCTCTTCTTTACAAATCTGTGCACTAATCCTCCAGTAGGTGTCGCTGTGAGCGTTTCGGTCGCGTTCCTCCACACATTCCCAGAAGCAGAAGAAGCCGTGCTGCAGTGTTGCTGATTGATGAGCTGAGCTTCTCCGACTCTACTAATCATCTTTACATTCCAATATTTCTGACCGGGTTTTACCCCCACAGTTCCATCTGATCCGTTGTGGGTGTATTTGAGGTGGTTAACTGCGTTCTGCTGTAAAGCTCAAGGTAAGTTCTTATGCTAGTGCGCCACACACACACTCACACTCTCCTGGATAAAATCTAGGCTTAGGCACTGCAAAAGCCTTAAAAATATATTTCAAATTAGTCTTTTAAATTAGTGCACAGGATGGGAAAATCCCCAGACTGAACCCAGGACCTTATCTGTGCAATCATGGAAAACATTTATGACATCACTTGGGTAAAAGTTACCCAAATCAGTAATCCTCAATCAGCTTTCTCGGTCCTAACCATTGTGCTGAACGTGTGAAATGATATTTAATCTCATGTACGCTAGGAATTTAGGAAATCTCTATTGTTCTTACATATGCCATTTTCCATTTATTTGTGAAAATATTGAACAATGTTTTATTTTGTGCCTCCAGTTGAGTACTGTCCTGACTTGTTCAGTTGGCATATTTCCTCCACATGCCTCTGACTATCATGGAGTCAAATGAGATTAAATGTGAGGATCCAGAACCCACTGAGATCTCCAGTTCATCCGCTGCTTTCCACACGAACTCCTTTGACGGATTATCCCAAAGAAGAATCCACTCCTGCTCAGTGTGTGGCAGAATGTTTAAACAGAAGAGGACTCTCAGACAGCACCAGCATATCCACACGGGACATAAGCCGTATCGCTGCTCGGAGTGCGGGAAAAGTTTCAATCGTGCCGAGACTCTATACATACACCGGCGCGTTCACACTGGAGAGAAGCCGTACTCATGCCCGGAGTGCGGGAAGAGTTTTGCTGCGCAGAATAACTTCCGAAAACACCAGCGGATTCACTCTGGAGAGAAGCCGTATCAGTGCTCGGAGTGTGACAAGTGTTTCAACCGAGTAGACAGCCTGCGCATACATCGGAGCATTCACACTGGAGAGAAACCATATTCCTGCTCGGTGTGCGGGAAGAGCTTCCGTAACCAGAAGTGTCTGTTAAATCACCAGCGAATCCACACAGGAGAAAAGCCGTACCTGTGCTCGGAATGTGGGAAGAGTTTTAATGTCAACTCCGCTCTCCACGTGCACCAGCGCGTTCACACTGGGGAGAAGCCATATTTCTGCTCTCAGTGCGGGAAGAGCTTTCATACCCACTGCAATCTCCGAAAACACCAGCGGACTCACTCAGGAGAGAAGCCGTATCACTGCTCCGAGTGCGGGAAGAGTTTCGGTCTGAAGTGTTCTCTAAAAACTCACCAGTTGGTTCACACAGGAGAGAAGCCGTATTGCTGCCTTGTCTGTAATTACCGCACTGCTTATCGTAGGAGCCTCCAGCAGCACCAGCGCAATCACACAGGACAGAAACTGTATCAGTGTTCACACTGTGGGAAGAGATACAACACACTCAAGTGCTTTCAGCGACACCAGAGCATTCACACAGCTCAGAGTGAAGACATGCGGCAGGTCAAGACGGATCAAGCGCTTTAGTTAGTGTTCACATCAATACTAGAACAGGTGAAATACAGGGCATATAAAATGTTTGAAATCTAATAAAATCGTTCTGATTTGAGATTCCAGCTCAAGGTGTACATGCACAAAAGTGTTAATCAGAAAATATTATATAGACAAAAGCAAAGTATGAAGTGTTTAATCAGCTGGAAATTTATCAGGAGAAGAACTTTGAGAACAGCTTTTCCACTTTTTATTATCTTTGGCCAGATCATGGCCGTTTCTTAAGCATGTAATAAAAGATTAGGTTAATTTAAATGAAATTGTATATTTTCTTTTAATATATTATGGTGTGTATGTGTGTATATATATCAGGGTTTGACATTGGCACCCGCCAAATGTGGGTAAAATTCGGCTGTGGCGGGTAATAACTTTAGTCTCACTAGCCACTTTGGCGGATAGTTTATTCTTTGGTATGACAATATATTTTTGTTGTAGTTTTCTCTAAAGGCATCTGATATAATAAACGCATTGCAACTTAATATTACGCGCATAAAATGCGCATGAAGGTAATGAGGACATTTAATGCCTCTCTCTACACATGCACACACGGGTCGTTTATGAACAATTCGTTATTTTTGAACGACTCTTTAACATGACTCAGATGAACGAGTATTTCGGAGAGTTTTTGGTGGGCCTGGGCGATATGGCTGAAAACTGTATCACGATATCAGTGTTTCATTTCGGTTGATATCGATAATTATTTACATTTTTTATGACCCATTTAAAATAAGGATCAGGAGAAGAATATATTAACATATATAAACATTTTTATTTTAAACTTAACCTTCCTATGATCATAGTCCCATCAGTTATTAAGACAGAAATGTCAACAACCATGGAAAAATCTAATAATTAAAATGTACACATAAGTCTAAAGTCACAATGAACACAACAATTATCTCTTAACATTTAAGGTGCAAAATTAAAAGAAAATGTAAGAAATGCTTAATAAAGTGTAATAAAATAGTGCAATGCGTTTATTATATCCAATGCCTTTAGGGAAAACTACAACAAAAATATATTGTTGTAATATACAGTGGTGTGAAAAACTATTTGCCCCCCTCCTGATTTCTTATTCTTTTGCTTGTTTGTCACACAAAATGTTTCTGATCATCAAACACATTTAACTATTAGTCAAAGATTACACAAGTAAACACAAAATGCATTTTTTAAATGAGGGATTTTATTTTTTAGGGAGAAAAAAAATCCAAACCTACATGGCCCAGTGTGAAAAAGTAATTGCCCCCTGAACCTAATAACTGGTTGGGCCACCCTTAGCAGCAATAACTGCAATCAAGCGTTTGCGATAACTTGCAACGAGTCTTTTACAGCGCTCTGGAGGAATTTTGGCCCACTCATCTTTGCAGAATTGTTGTAATTCAGCTTTATTTGAGGGTTTTCTAGCATGAACCGCCTTTTTAAGGTCATGCCACAACATCTCAATAGGATTCAGGTCAGGACTTTGACTAGGCCACTCCAAATTCTTCATTTTGTTTTTCTTCAGCCATTCAGAGGTGGATTTGCTGGTGTGTTTTGGGTCATTGTCCTGCTGCAGCACCCAAGATCGCTTCAGCTTGAGTTGACGAACAGATGGCCGGACATTCTCCTTCAGGATTTTTTGGTAGACAGTAGAATTCATGGTTCCATCTATCACAGCAAGCCTTCCAGGTCCTGAAGCAGCAAAACAACCCCAGACCATCACACTACCACCACCATATTTTACTGTTGGTATGATACTTTTACGCCAGATGTAATGGGACACGCACCTTCCAAAAAGTTCAACTTTTGTCTCGTCGGTCCACAAGGTATTTTCCCAAAAGTCTTGGCAATCAGTGAGATGTTTTTTAGCAAAATTGAGACGAGCCTTAATGTTCTTTTTGCTTAAAAGTGGTTTGCGCCTTGGAAATCTGCCATGCAGGCCGTTTTTGCCCAGTCTCTTTCTTATGGTGGAGCCGTGAACACTGACCTTAATTGAGGCAAGTGAGGCCTGCAGTTCTTTAGATGTTGTCCTGGGGTCTTTTGTGGCCTCTCGGATGAGTCGTCTCTGCGCTCTTGGGGTAATTTTGGTCGGCCGGCCACTCCTGGGAAGGTTCACCACTGTTCCATGTTTTTGCCATTTGTGGATAATGGCTCTCACTGTGGTTCGCTGGAGTCCCAAAGCTTTAGAAATGGCTTTATAACCTTTACCAGACTGATAGATCTCAATTACTTTTGTTCTCATTTGTTCCTGAATTTCTTTGGATCTTGGCATGATGTCTAGCTTTTGAGGTGCTTTTGGTCTACTTCTCTGTGTCAGGTACCTCCTATTTAAGTGATTTCTTGATTGAAACAGGTGTGGCAGTAATCAGGCCTGGGGGCAGAAATTATCACACCTGAGTTCAATACAGAAATTGAACTCAGGTGTGATAAACCACAGTTAAGTTATTTTTTAACAAGGGGGGGCAATCACTTTTTCACACAGGGCCATGTAGATTTGGAGTTTTTTTTCTCCCTTAATAACGTAAACCTTTATTTAAAAACTGCATTTTGTGTTCAATTATGTTATCTTTGACTAATAGTTCACGGTTTTTGATGAGCAGAAACATTTAAGTGTGACAAACATGCAAAAGAATAAGAAATCAGGAAGGGGGCAAATAGTTTTTCACACCAGTGTATTTCAGTTTTATGTTAATTCACTGGCGGGCCACCAGGGGGCAATACCCCGCTGTATACTATATGTGTCGTGTGCACTGAATGCAGTAAAAGAAGAATACCGTTTTTCTCCATTGCCTCGCGGAGCGAGTGCGCATGACGGCAACCAAACTAGCTTCGCGACCTCTGTTTTCTTCCGACAAAGAATAAAAAATATCGAACATTCTATCGAACACATTTTTCATTGATATCGATCATGTGTCTATCGCGAAACATATCGTTATCGTTTTATCGCCCAGGCCTAAGTGATACGTTCATTTTCTATTGGGTGCGCATGCACAAAACATCGCAAAACCTCGAGTCGTTCGTTCTTTTGTCACGTGACTCCCATAGACGCTATGCGGTCCAATAGATTCAAAAGAATGAACGACTGGAAGATATGATGGTGAGTTACACATTCTGTTTATTATAATATGTCCTTAGTTGCATTGTAATATTTTCACAACTGGGACTATAGCCAAAATTTGTGTATGTA
Source organism: Channallabes apus (assembly GCA_030522415.1). NCBI lineage: Eukaryota > Metazoa > Chordata > Actinopteri > Siluriformes > Clariidae > Channallabes > Channallabes apus. The sequence goes on from CM060112.1 coordinate 1,551,180, forward strand.
GACGTATTGGGGTATTTTTTATTGAAAATGCAATATTTTAATTTATTTCTGATCAAATGAACAAAATGACTCAAAAAAGATTCGTTCATTTTGATGAACGAGATTCAAAGAACCGAGTCACTAAAATTATTTGAACTTCCCATCACTAAGTCTCACACACACACACTTTTACTTCCTGTTTGGTGTGTGTGCATCATTTCCTTAAAGGGCTATTGCTCAACAGTGTTTGCCCCTTTTGCATAGGTTATTTACTAGGGTTGTGTACAGAACACTGGTGCCAATACGGCACCGGTACCTATAGAACCGGTATGTACCGGACCGAAACAGAATGCGAATTTCGGTGCCTCATTTCGGTGCCACTTAAACGCCTGAACTGTCGATTGAAATATTTGTTCTCTAGATTCATATATTTTTGTAGATTAATAGTTTATTAGATTAAATTAAAGAAACAAATCATCCGGAAATGAGAGACCATCCGAGATGCGCGTGAATGCAGTAACTAACGTTACACTCGCTCTGACGGCAGCAGGTGGTCTACCGATAGCTTAGCATGCTAAAGTAAACAACTTTCGTTAAAATGCCTAAAACTAAACGGTCGAAAGTGTGGCTGTATTTCACAAGAAAGGATTCCGACACCGCGACGTGCAGCAAATGTTTGACAGTAGTTGCGTGTAAAGGCGGAAACACGTTAAATCTAATGAAACATTCGAGGGCAGATGGAATAAAGTTAAAAGCAGAGGGAGGCACCGTGTTTAACAGCTTGTGGACAACAGCTGGCTCTATCAGTGTGGACGACCCTCAGTCCCAGTCATACCAACTGTAGCAAAAAGGAGTCACTGATTATGATGACGTCAGCAGCCTTTCCGCAGGTTAGTAGTAGGATAATGTAATGTTAATAGCAAAATGCAAATCTTGCATTCATGCTAACAAATAGTCAAACGATTTGTAAAAAACTAATGTAACATGGATTCTGTTTATAATTATGGCTTTCCAGCTAGTACTAGTAGCACTACAACAGTGACCCCATTTACCATTGTAAAGAGGCTATACATGTCCTGTGCAGGGCAATAAGTCAGGAAAGGTGTCGTATTTTGCCAGAAAAGGCAAATATGGTGACATTTCTGCAAAAGAATTGCTAAAATTTGAAGCTTACATATTCATATATACATATAATTTTAATATATTGTTCAATTTTAAGCATAACATTTTTTGTTCGATAAAAATTAATTCTTGAGTCATCCACTATAATTTTGTGGCTTAAAAGTATCGGTTCAGGCACCGTTTTGGCACCGGTACCGTTTTCAAAGTATCGATTTGGCACCGGTATCGAAAAAACCCAAACGATACCCAACCCTATTATTTACTGATTATATATATAAAAAAGTAATCACTATTAAAATCTATTTAGATTTCATGTTGAATGATAGAAAATTCATCAATTGATTGAATTACCTTCACTATAAAGAGTCAACACTACAAGATAGACCAGAGTCCATTGTCCTAACTCAGAATTCTGATATAATACATAATGAATAATAATACCTGATAATAGTACACATAATAACACACTAAAATGATAAATGATCTGAGTTGCTGTATTTTTAATATCAGAATGAGTTCAGTTGGACTGAATCTGTTATTTTTCAATGTCATGTGGTAAGAGGCTTGAATTTAAATTCAATAAGCAGAATATACTGTTCATGTTTGCATGTTTTTATATTGGGATCTTAACAGTACTGAATACTTGACTACTACTATAGTGATACAGTGTATGCTGTCATTTATAAGTAAATCTAGATCTAACAAACATTAACGTATCATGGGGAAGAAAAAACTGTGATTTTCTGGTAACAAAATTGTGGTGAGTAAAAAGGCTGAATGGCTCCGGAAATCCACTAGTCACACTGGGCAGTCAGCAAAAAAGTTAATGTCAAAGCCTGATATATATGAGCACTGCTTTTATCATGCATTTATTACCTATAGAACTCTTAATTTAAAGAAATTTTGTCCATTGTTTAAATAAGTTCAATAAAATCTTAATGTTTAAGATGCATTTTTAAAATTTAAAGTACAATATAAGGCATGATTAATTTTGTTTCTTTTTTTGTTCTAATTATTTTGTAAATTCTTTTTCACCGTTCTTTCTTCACAGAAACGGTAGAAGCTGTGCTGCAGTTTTGATTGAATATAAATAATATTAAATAAAATGTTTCAGTGTATATGAAAATTATGTTCAGTATATCAGCAGAGAGAAGAATTGCTGAGGTATGAGCACACCCCCAGATCTTTCACCACTGCCTGTATAATTTTGTAGAAAAATATTAAATACAAGAAAAATTTAATTACAACGTACAAAAATTAAACAAGCTGGCAGGTCATCACCCCACCAGCAAGAACAAAGGACACCATCCTGCTCAAATGTTGCTTTAAGTTTTTATTAATTTGTTTGGAACAACACAAATAGTAAATCTAACACTGATAAGCATGACCAAGCAGTAATTTGGCAGAACCATACACAGTATGATATAATGGACTATATAAGCGTATGGACTGGGGATGGTGAGTTGAAGCCTCATTTAGGTGTCGAGGTTTTCCAGCCCAAAGTTTCACCAGAAGGTTCATTTCATGAAGCTTTATTTAAGAGCTCATTGTAGTGCCCTCTAGTGGACAAATATTCTGTAATTAACAGCCGCTCACATTGCAAAGCAGCACAACTAAAGAATAATGGACATGTAGCTGCAAGTGATATACTGTAGCGTTCAGTATCGACAACTGTCGGTTATTTAATATACATGCGCCGCATTGCGCGCGCACACTATATAAAATGCCGTGTGTAATTAATTAGTTTAGGCGGTTTCTCCTGAAAATTTTCTTTTTTTTTTACTAATAACTATTCTATTATATTTATTTTAAATTCTGCCTTAATACAAAAATCGTATTAGTTTTGTTTTCACTGTGCCTAGTTCTGTGCCCATATTAACATCTCTGGACGTTTAAATGAAAGAACAAAATACACATCCACCCTCTAAAAACGACTCTGACTAAATTCTAGCAATTTATTAAAGTAACTACCTTATTTGGTGAAATGTATTAAAATGCTTCCCACATAAGGGAAGTGTCCCGCGCGCTCAGGCTGCACGCGAACGAGCCGTTATTCAAACCAGCTGAAGCAACTAATGAATCGGTCACGTGACTCCGGGAAACCGAGGCTTCGTTTGGAAACGCTACTTTTGCACAAGCTGCGCTCGGCCAGTGTCATACGTAACATCACTGTCCAGTAGGTGTCGCTGTGAGCGTGTCGGTCGCGTTCCGCTGCACATTCATAGAAAGAGAAGAAGCCGTGGGGCAGTTCGTGCTGGTGGTGAATTAAAATATTTCTGACCGGGTTTTACCCCCACAGTTCCATCTGATCCGTTGTGGGTGTATTTGAGGTGGTTAACTGCGTTCTGCTGTAAAGCTCAAGGTAAGTTACACTCGGCTAACAGTGGCTCAGTCCTAAATGGGCTTCTACTTCCTATGCTAGTGCACTACACAGGCTGGAACACAGACTCTGTGTAGGGCACTAGATGTACACTCGGGACTGATTTGGCGCTAATTGGTTGGACCCGGGCAGTAGATTGATGCGGGCTGTAATAAAGAGGATTTTGTTGTTTTATTGTTACAGGACAGAGAGGGTGGCGCTGAGCGGTGAGTCTGTAAAGGTAAGTTTATCTCCACAGAACTGGGCCTCATCAGTTTGCTCACCTGCACATTGATTATAACATTGTGTGTCTTTATTAAGACGGTTTTCACAATAAAACACTGTGATTTCAGGAGGGAACGTTTGCACCCTAGTTGTGCACATGAGTGTGTTTAGATCCACACACAAGGTAGGTACAGGTAGGTAGAAGTTTGTCACTGCAGGTCCAGGCACTCAGCAACAGAATGCAGTTTAGCAGAAGTGCAACAATTGGTGTATATACATCAGTGCAAATATAGGCATTGTGTAAATAATGAGGTTCTGGTTAAATAAGTAGAATTTTATATACAAGTGTATGTAGTAGATATTATGCAGCATGACTATAGAATACATTATGCTATGAAGTGGAAAGGGGAATGTAAGCAGGTAATGTCAGTAACAATGATCTGTATGTATGTGTGTGTGGAGTTTGCATGTTCTTGGTGGGTTTCCTCCGGGTACTCCAGTTTACTCCCACAGTCCAAAGACATGCAGATTAGGCTAATTGGCATTCCCACATTGCCTGTAGTATGTGTGTCTGCCCTGCGATGAATTGGCATGCCTGTATACAGGATAAAGCATGTAGACAATGAGTGAGTCCAATTAAATTTTATTTGTATAGCGATTTTAATAGCATGCGAGATACAGCATTGGTAGCTCAGTGATGGGTTTGTGTATATACATACTGTACATGTATGTGGATCATAAGGATAAAAGTACAGAGTAAAACAGTTGTGAGATGTTTTATAGGTAAAAGGTATAAGTGGTTTAATGTTGTAGTGGAGAGTTTAGCAGTGTTATAATTGTGGGAAAGAAGCTGGACCTGGTTCTGGTAGAAAAAATGAATGTTCCTGTACCTTCTCTTGGATGGAAGCAGGTCAAAAAGTTTGAGACTTGGGTTTGAGGGGTCAGTTCAGTACCTCTGCGCAGAGTACAGTTCACCTCTCCCAAATGAAGCGGACAAGAAGGGGGCTAAATTATGTCTACCTGACTTTCTTACAAATATTCAAAACATTATAAACACACACCAGTAATTTGCACTTTTTTTCATTTATTTAATTTGTGTGAGATGGCAAATAAAAATAGATAATAAAGCGATGATGCTGTGGAGGTGAAATGGTTTAGTCTTGACTTCTGGTCGTGAGTGACAGCGTTGGGGGAAATCTGTTGATTGTCGAATCATCGATTATAAAGTAAACACAGCGATGGAGAGAAAAAGGCCAAAGCTGTCAGATGCTCAATTTAGAAAAAAAAGAAAAGAAGATGAGGAGAAACGGGGAAAAGATAAAAGGTATATAACAATGTTCTCTCTGTATGATTAAGTTATTCATGTCATCATGTTAATTAGTGGTAGAACATTAACTCTTAGATTTGTTAGCCTTCTTGCTTATGATGCTTGCTATGCTTACCTTGTTAAAAAACACACACACAAAATAAAAGCCTAATTTACAAACCGTCACAGAAATTCTAATGGTTTCTATTAAATACCATAAAATGTAACCTCTCAATGGAAGTCTCTCAAGCATCTGAGGCGGGCCTTTTTCACCTTTGATGTGATGGGACCATGACAGGTCCTGCGTGATGTGAACACCGAGGTACTTGAAGCTCTCCACTGGGCTCTCGTGGATGACGGTGGTCTGGTAGTTCCTCTCCTGCTTAGTGCTGAAGTCCACTATCAACTCCTTTGTCTTACTGACGTTGAGAAGGAGGTTGTTCCTCTGGCACCAGTTCTCCAGATTGCTAATCTCCTTCAGGTAGGCTGACTCGTTGTTGTCAGAGATCAGGCCCACCACGACGGTGTCATCAGCAAACTTAATGATGGTGGTGGAGCTGGTAGTGGCCACACAGTCATGTGTGTACAACGAGTACAGCAGGGGGCTCAGAACACAACCCTGAGGGGCTCCAGTGCTGAGAATGAGGGAGGCTGAGACATGTCCACCCATTCTTACTGCCTGTGGTCTGCCAGTTAGAAAGTTGGAGATCCACTGGCACAGAGATGAGCTGAGTCCCAGGTGCTCCAGCTTGATGTTGAGTGTGGAGGGGAATTATGGTATTAAATGCAGAGCTGTAGTCGATGAAGAGCATGTTAACATAATTCCCTTTCCGAGTGTCCAGGTGAGTGAGTGATGTGTGGAAGAGATGGGAGATTGCATCGTCAGTTGAACGGTAAGCGAACTGTAGTGGGTCCAGTATGTCAGGTAGTGAAGAAAATCACCAGCCGCTCAAAGCACTTCATCACTACTGAGGTGAGGGCGATAATCGTTGAGGGAAGCAGGATGAGGTTTATTCAGGACCGGAACAATGATGGACTCTTTGAAGCATGTGGGGATCACCGACTGAGAAAAAAAGAAATTGACTATCTCTGTGAACACAGGTGCTAGCTGGTCTGCGCAGGCTCTGAGGATACGGCCTGAGATGCCGTCAGGTCCTGCTGCTTTCATGGTGTTCACTCTCTTGAGGACTCTCCTCACGACATGCTTGGAGATGATGAACGTGTTTCCAGTGCTGGCAGTGTCACCGCCTTCCGCACGTTGTTTGAAGTCCCGCGTTGTAGGCAGCTGTGCGAGATCTCAGAGCGTCGCGGATGGTTTTATCCACCCACGGCTTCTGGTTGGGAAACGTTCTGATAGTCTTTTTTTTCCACGGTGTCATCCGCTAGTTTCCCGATGAATCCCGCGGACGCGACTCTGGCAGACGAGCTGAACACATTCTATGCTCGCTTCGAGGCTGCAGCTAAAGACGCTAGCGATGCTAATTCTGGCAGCGCTAACGGCTGCAGACAGGAAGACACTGCCAGCACCGGAAACGCGTTCATCTCCAAGCATGCCGTGAACAATGAATACAGGAGTTATGCAAGGTATGTAATGCCAAAGGCAGGACAAGGCACAACCTCATACTGTCCACCGCACCACTTGCATATTTACAGGAACTCAGCTTTATTGGCACATGCCCTGTGCAGTCCTGACCTCGCTCCAAGCCATTTCCATATGTTTGGAGAAGCCGTTAAAGGAGTTCCTGGAAGGCCGGCATTTCTGACGTGAACCAGGCAGAAAACTATCTACCTTGATGGTATCCAAGCACTAGTGAAACACTGGGATAAACGCGTTAGTGTATATACAGATAAAATAGCGTTTTTACTCTTGGAGCTGTTTTCTCTTATTGTGCACTGTTCCTCTTTGTCTTGACCGCAATCACTCTTTCTTAACAAATCTGCCATGTTATTTACTTTAACGCGTGGATTAGATTGTGAAAGTACCATTGTGCTTACACAGCAAGCTGCAACGGCAAGATTTAGATTAATTCAACATTTTAGCTTATACACTGTCTCCTTTTTTTTTTTTTTTATAGTTAAACCAATTTTTCCTTTTCTGTTCTAGATGAGCAGCTCCCGGTCTTCTCCTTCTCCTTCTGTCCGCTTTCCTATCAACTACAAACTCACCACCACATAATTGTCAAGAGCTCCAAACACGATGAAAGCAGAAGAGATTAAATGCGAGAGCATGGAACCGACCGAGAGCTCCAGTGGACAGCAGTGGACCTTTGATACATTCCTCACTGACACATCTCTCAGATTTATGCAGAAGGAGATTCACCAGTGTACACAGTGTGGGAAAAGTTTCAGTCAGAAGAGTAACCTCAACCAACACCAGCGTATCCACTCAGGTGAGAAGCCGTACCAGTGTTCACACTGCGGGAAGAGTTTCAGTCAGAAGAGTAACCTCAAGCAGCATGAACGAATCCATTCGGGAGAGAAGCCGTATCGCTGCTCCGACTGCGGGATGAGCTTCACGCAGAGAAGTCATCTCCAGCAGCACCAGCGCATCCACACGGGAGAGAAGCCGTATCACTGCTTGGAGTGCGGGAAGAGTTTTGGTGATCAGAGTAATCTGCAGCAGCACCAGCGCATCCACACGGGAGAGAAGCCGTTTCAGTGCTCAGCCTGTGGCATAAGTTTTACACAGAAAGGGAATCTCCAGAAGCACCTGCTCTTTCACACGGGAGAGAAACCCTTTCGCTGCTCAGAGTGCGGGAGGAGTTTTACACAAGGACATGAGCTTCAAGCGCACCAACATGTTCACACCGGGGAAAAGCCTTATTACTGTTCGGCGTGTGGGAAAAGTTTTACTCGGCATAGTAGCTTCCAGCGACACCAACATGTTCACACAGGAGAGAAGCCGCATCACTGCACAGTCTGCGGAAAGCGCTTTACCCGGCATACGAATTTGCAGCGACACAAACTTCTTCACACAGCTGAGATCGAGGACATACTGTGTGTGCAAATTAATTAAGGCTTTTTTTTATATATATATATATATATATATAATGTGTGTGTGTGTGTGTGTGTGTACACAAATATAAATTATAGTTTGAGAAGTAACTATTTACTAAATGTGAACATTCATCACTCAATGAAGGACAGCGGAAGATTTTAGTATATGAGTACTAATCAGTGTGAAGTTTAAATACACAGATCAGTCATAACATTATGACCACCCTTGTGGTGTTGAGCTGGTCCTGCATTTCTAACAGAATCTATCAGTGGTAACCTTTTCAGCAAAAAAAAAAAAAAAAGGGCTACATTATGATGTCTAGAGGTTTGGATCAGAGCATCTCCAAAATTACGGCTCTTGTAAGATGTTCCCAGTCTGCAGTCAGTATTCCGGTGGTCATAATGTCATGGCTGATCATTAATAATGTAATATGATATCCAAATATCAGTATACAGTAATGTGTGAAGTTCCACTTCGCATTGTACTTTTTGTACTTCCTTCTTGCTTTTATTTCCACACATCCTGACATTTTTATACATTTCTATTTAAAGTTGTAAAACACTATATAAATAGAATCAGTACCTAGGTATTATCGTATCAGGCAACCCCTGATGGTTCCTGTCCGGGTTTTCGCTTATTATGATATTAACGGAAAATGCTGTTGACTGTGTAGTGCTCTTCTCCATTTTGATGATATGACCGCACCTCTAATCACAGTGTGAACTGATTTAATTTTATGACATGCCACGCTCCAAACTCATGATCAAATCATAAAAAGTCCTGCTTGAGCAAATCAAACACGACTGTCAAGGTGCCCCAATGTCAATGGATAGTCGGCTGTTTGTACCTCTGCGTTTGTTAAACCTTTTACCAGATATTTGAGGAAGATGATTAGATGTTTCTACTTTGTTTTATTAAAATATAATTGTGAGAGTATAATATAATACAATATGCATTTCTGAATTCTTTACTGCAGGAGTGGATTATCCTTTTCTTTTGTCCAGCTAAATATGTTCGAGTCTACATGTGAAGTATTAAAAGTATATTTCAGGTGTATGTTGAGATTTCTGTTCCATGCAGCACTGGAATGATCATGGCTTTGAGTTACATTTTTCTGTTGGACCTTTTTTGTAGGTCTGAGTTGTCTGAGAGAGAACATGAGGTCTGAATGTGTGTGTCCCAGAATGATGAATGAGATTCTCGGACCACATTTGAGCATCAGAGAGAGTGAGGATGTGCAGGAAGATTATATGAGGTCTGTGTATGTGAGAAATGGGCTGTACTAGCAAAATGTGTGCAACAACTTCTACGTTGCCAGTATAATGAATGCTCTTTGTTTCATGTAACTGGCCAAAGTTATTACTATGTTTAAAAAAAAAAAAAAAAAAAAAAAAAACCCAGGACGATGATGTCAGAACGCTGGATAATTTTGGATTTGCTTCCCTGCCCGCAAATGGAGAAGAAACATCAGATTTTGTCTTCTGCTCTTTTGCTTATTTATGAATGCCATAAAAAAATTAGTTATATGAGATTTTTTTTTTCTTAGTTCAAGCAAGAACCAAGAGGCCCAACCCTGTTCCAGCATGATGGTGCTATCCACCATATTTTCCTTCTCCATATTCTTTTTTTTAATGTCATTCTGGTACTCAAGTTAATCTTGGTTTCATTTTCATTCAAAAATCTTATTAGGACTGTGCAAGCATACTCTGATCTGTCTCAGAACAAGTGGTTGAGGACATGTGGGCAACCCACTGAGGATGTTCCCCAAAGGCCGCAGTAAAGTTGGTTTGACGTTGGATATTCGAGCTCCGGCATCTTTGTAGCTGAGATTCGCTAACAGAGTTCGGCGAAAACACCTCGCCTCCTGCGCAAGTTAGGGACTGTCTGCAAATTACTGTCTGAAAAGTGCTAATATTGAGGTGAGGCTTGGTCCGCCGACCATCTGATCAGATTCCTCAGTTTTGTATGCCTGCAATTTCCATAACAAGAACTAGCCTGGTTGCTGCTGAAGAGGTTGTGCAGGAAGTGATTGTCAATTGCTATAGGCTAAAGAGTGGGCATTCTTTAAGGTTAATCTACTGAAAAAAGAAGACAGATTGTTTATGAGCAATTCATACCCTGAGTGTATGCCATAGGGCGGTCCAAATTACTGCATTCATAATAATTTTTCCTTATTTGAAATGTTATATATAAATCTACATACATGTATATCTACAGTATGTTTAATTTATTTCATACTCCGCTACAAATCGGAATTGTGCTGCGACAATGAAATTATCGTAAATTAATTTCAATGTTCAGGCCATGTTTCATGATATGTTGTTTCCATGTGTTAATGAGTCGTGGCTACAACATAGTATTTTGTTTCCACGCCTTAGTAAGTTGTCGCCATGAAAGTTTTTTTTTTTTTTTGCTGAATGTCTCCAGAGGGCCCTCGGTAGCAACAAGAAAACAATGGTTATATCTTTTAGTTGAGTTATTTAGGAAAGTTTTAATACGAAAGATTGGAGTTTGTCCTTTAATTTAAGGGAGAAGTTACCTCGCTCAAATTTGTATCCTTGTTTTAAACAAGTTGGTTTCCCTTTGCTAACTAGTTCATGTGAGTGCACTAATCCTCCAGTAGGTGTCGCTGTGAGCGTTTCAGTCGCGTTCCTCCACACATTCCCAGGAGCAGAAGAAGCCGTGCTGCAGTGTTGCTGATTGATGAGCTGAGCTTCTCCGACTCTACTAATCATCTTTACATTCCAATATTTCTGACCGGGTTTTACCCCCACAGTTCCATCTGATCCGTTGTGGGTGTATTTGAGGTGGTTAACTGCGTTCTGCTGTAAAGCTCAAGGTAAGTTACACTCGGCTAACAGAGGCTAAAAGTGAAATGCTAACGTGTGTGTAGCTAATTATTAAGTGATTTGATTAATTATTGAATTTCTGCTAACTCTGTTTCAGGCTTTGTTAATTAAATGTTCTACATTAGATTATATTAAAATACTATAGAGGTAAAGTATTTTATCAGAAGCACTAGAAAAATATAAACTTTCCTGCATATTTCATAGATATTTATTGTCTTTATAACTAACTAATACTTTAATATCTAACTAATACTACTTTAATCTAACTAATACTTTCTTCATTTCCTTTAAGTGAAACATTTGTCCTCATTGTGGAGCAAGATGGTAATTTTTCACATGGAGCATAGAGAAGGGCAGTGGTGGCTCAGAGGGCTAATGCACTGAGTTACTGATACTAGCGGTTCGATCCCCAGCTCCACCAGGTTGCCACTGTTGGGCACGTGAGTAAGGCTCTTAACCCTAACTGCTCCAGGGGCGCTGTATCATAGCTGACCCTGCGCTCTGACCCCAGTTACGCTGGGATATGCTGTGCTGTAATGTACATGTGACAAACAAAGGCTTGACTTAACTTAGAAGTCCTTCAGAAAGCCCAAGTTAAAGAGTTATACATAACAAGGTTGGGCGAAAAGTTTAGAGAAAGACACTCATGAATGATGAATGACAGATGTTACTATGGAAGACTGAAGTACAATTACAAGCATTTCCTAAGTGCCAAAGTCTTTTACCAGGACTGATGGTAGTGTTCACATGCACACATTTTAAGAAGGGTAGCAAAGAAGCCACTTCTCAGGAAAAACATCAGGGACAGACTGATATTTAGCAAAAATTACAGAGATTTGACTGCTGAGGACTGGAGTTAAGTCATTTTCTCTGATTAAACCCCTTTCCGAATGTTTGGGGCATCCGGGGAAAAAAAAGTGTTGTATGAGGCTACCATCAGTCCTGTGTCACGCCAACAGTAAAGCATCCTGAGATCATTCATGTGTTTGGTCACTTAGCAGCCAAGGAAGTGGACTTACTCATAATTTTGCCTAACAACACAGACATGAATAAACAATGGTACAAAAACATCCTCTGAGAGCAACTTCCCCTAAGAACAATTTGGTGACGAATAATGCTTTTTCCAGCATGATGGAGCTCCTCACCATGAAGTAAAAGTGATAACTAAGTGGCTTGAGGAACAAAACATAGAAATTTTGGTCCCATGCCCAGAAAACTCCCCAGACCTTAATTCCATTGAGAACTTGTAGTCAATCCTAAAGCGGCGGGTGAACAAACAAAAAGCCACAAACTCTACATTGATTATGTACGAATGGGCTGCGCCATCAGTCAGAGAATTGCAGAAGTTTAAAAAAAAAATGAAGGGTTTAACACTGCAAATATTGACACTTAACTTGATATAAACTTAAAGGTTTTTATTGACAATTACATTAACACTTATGAAATGCTTGTAATCATACTTCAGTATACCAGAGTAACACCGGACAAAAAGATTTAAAACACTGAAGCAGGAGACTTTGTGAAAATTAATATTTTTGTAATTCTCAAAGCTTTTGGCCCAAAGCTGTATTTGTCTGAATTACTTCCTTCTTGCGTGGATGATGAACCTGGTGATGTTTCGCTCCTCCTGACCACAAGAGTCAGCGAGGATCACCAGGACACCCTCTCGTGTGCACTCCCACCAAACTCTGGTAATCACCGCAAAGCTCTTGTTTTTCCATCAGGGCGGGTTCTCTCATCATTGTAAATCTCTGAAGTGTGTGAACATTTTACTCTGATCTCGAGCAAAACAATCGCTAGAATCAGAGATAAAAACTTTGTGCTGGCAGGGGCATGGCCAAGCAGCACTTGTGAAGGACGCGTGAGTCCCATTAGTGGGATAGGATTCATGCCTGAAGAGAATGTGGATAATTACTGACTGTGTTGCGGTGCATTTCCAGTTCACGCTTTTACAAGTAAAAATTCATATATTGCTGGCTTTTGAGCTCTGCAAACTCTCTCGTGCTCACACCCTGTTGCATTCTACACTTTTTTTCAGCTCACTGCAACACACACATTAATTAGCCATACTCTCTTCAGGTGTGTGTCCTTTTCTCACTTACAATACCTCACTCTTGGGCTCTTCACACTTCACTTGACTCCGCCCACACAATTTCACCACAAACTAAGTTTCCTTAACATTTTAGCTTAACTTCTACTAATTGCCAGCTTTAAGTTTTATTTCATAGTTATATTTTATTGATGCTTCTTTGAATTTCATTGGTTTTAGATTTTGTATAATCAGGAAAGTTCTTTAAATGACATCTTTTTAAAGTAAGTTTTCGTCTTTATTATCCTAATCGTTAGTTACCACATGAACATTTATGGTTGAAATGATAAAAATCTTACTTGACTTGAAATGTTTGAAACGTAAAACTGTAGGAGATGAGGTATCCTCATCAGAGGAGCTGATGGTTTTGGTATTTTATGCTTGTATGTAAGATGTCATGCAAATCGTATTCAACACTTTACAGGACAGTGTGTTCACATCATTGGTGAGTTGCTCTGCGTTTGCACGGCCATGAACTGAAGGAGTGAATGCTTTGATAATTCCGAAATTTGCAAAATAAAAAAAAAAGTGTAAATTCCTTAACCATGCCCTTACGATTAACAAAACAGCTGTAACACTTGATTTGTTACATTAATAAAAATTAAAGTATTTGATATTTTGTGTACATTTTGTCCTGTTAACCCACAGCACCTTGCAAAAGTATTCATAACTTTTCCACATTTTGTCATGTTACAACCACAAATATAAATGTACAGTGAAATCTTAGATTACAAGCATAATTCGTTCTGGAATCGGTCTTGTATTCCACTTTTTTACTCACAATTCCACAGCGCAAGAGAGAAAAACATTAGAGAACAGCGTCATGAAGACCAAGGAACACACCAGACAGGTCAGGGATAAAGTTGTGGATAAGTTTAAAGCAGGGTTCGGTTATAAAAAATGTATATATATATCTCAAGCTTTGAACACCTCATGGGGCGCTGTTCAAACCATCATCCTTGGAAAGACAACAGCACGACTGCAAATCCAACCAAGACATGGACTTCCACCTAAACTGACAGGCCGGGTAAGGAAAGCAATAATCAATTAAATTTTATTTGTATAGTGCTTTTAACAATTGTCACAAAGCAGCTTTAAATGATCAAAAGAATTATTTAAGTGTGTATGATATGTGAATATGTATGAATCAAAATGTTCAGATAGTCCCTGATGAGCAAGCCGAGGCGACAGGGGAAAGGAAAAACTCCCTGAGATGGTAATAGGAAGAAACCTTGAGAGGAACCAAACTCAATTACTCTGACACACTTTAATTGAGACAAGATAGTGATCCGAGATAACTTTAGATGTGAATAAATTTATTATACTTAATCCAAAGAATATTATTAAATCTAAAGTGTGACCTGCTTTATGAGTGGGTCCTACTACACACTGGTTTACTCCTACTGAGTCCAGTATGGACATAAATGCTGTTGTCATGAATGTCTTCTGGATTCTAAAAATGTATATTAAAGTCTTCAGCAATTAACGCTTTGTCTGCAGAAACGACTAGGTTTGAGAGGAAATCTGCAAATTCACAAAGAAATTCAGAGTACCGCCCTGGAGGTTTGTAAATGATGATTAGCGGGATCGACTGAGCTGACTTCATATTTGTAGCTACACTTATGTTACTATAGAGAACTTCAAATGCATTAAATTTGTGTCCGGTAAATAACTGGTAAATAGTTAATGGTTATTAACTGCGACGCCTCCTCCTCTACCAGTTAGCCGAGGCTGGTGTATATAGTTGTATCCAGGAGGACTAGTTTCATTTAGAGCTACATACTCGTCCTGTTTAATCAAGGTTTCTGTTAAACAGAGTATATCATAACTCCTGATCTGTGATAATTTCATTAACAATAACTGCTTTTGATGCGAGAGAACAGTCCTAGGTGCCAGCTATGCATTCAGTGTGATCCAAGTTTGTGGTATCTGTTAATTAAATTTCTAAAACTGACTCATATTTTTGCTTAGCTCGGGAAACAGACACAGTCTCAATATAGTGAACCCTGAGTGACTGTCCCGCCCAAACAGGCCAGCTTTGCCCTCAAAGGTCTTCCAATTGTCTATAAAGCCCACACTATAGGCTCAGTGACCATAACATGCTGTAAGCTACACTACCATAAAAAAGATTGGGGTCACTTGCAAATTTCTTTGTTTAGTGATTTATTTTCTACATTCTACAACAATGCTGGGGATTTCAAAACTATAAACTAACACATGGAATTAGGTTATTATGTAACAACAACAAAAACAACAGTTGTTATTTTAAGACACAGAGGTCGGCCTTTCTGTAATAGTTCTTGCAAGAACAGTATTGTGTCAAGTGCATTTGCAAAATCCGTCAAGCACCATAATGAAACTCTCTCATGAAGGCCGTTCCAGGAGGGCGAGACCAAAACCTACCTCTGCTGCAGACGAGAAGTTAATTTAGAGTTATCAGCCTGAAAAATGACCAACTGACAGCACCTCAGATTAGAGGCAGTCTTTACAGAGCAGAAGTAGCAGACACATCTCAATATCAACTGTTCAAAGGAGATTAATGCATTTTTTGGACGACTTCAGCATTCCTATACAATGTAGAAAGAAATAAAAATCAGGAACCATCATGGAGTTAGAAAGTGACCCCAAACTTTTGAACAGTAGTGTATGTCGCCACGTCTCATTGGGATGCGACCAGAGCATACTACTTCATCAGATATCGCCTTCACTAATTTAAACATTTGTAAAGTTACCCTAACTAGCCTCTGACTGACGAAAGGCATATATCATCACCTCCAGCATGTACCACCATCTTCGAGAACCTGTGCTGTCCTAGAGCCCTAAGATTACCTGCTACTGTATGTCTGGTGCTCTGGCTCCCCAGATGCACCTAACCACTGCCGCTGGCACCCCTAAAGGCCTGGCTAATTTCACGTGCCTCAGAGTCTCCTATAACCAGAGCTCTTTCAGGTTTCTCAGCGGGACCATCACTGAGGAGAGCAAACCTGTTGGACACGTGAAGCGCACAAGAGGTGTGCTCCGGTGGGCTAGCCTTAGCGTTAGCTTTGGCTAAGCGAGTATGCCCCAGAGTCGTCACCCACTCGCCCCACTGTGAGGGCTCTAATGCCGGAGTCGGGGGCTGGTTATCTTTCCGCTACGGGAATAACGCTGCTCTCGCGCTCTCTAACCCTCTCTACAGTCTGGATGCACTCCTCTAACGCTGATATCTTCTCCATAAGACTGCTCACTAACACACACCTATCACAAGTAAAATTCTCACTAACGACGGAGGAATTATGTCTAAACATCCTACGCTCCACACACTGAACAAGCTGAATATTATCCATTATATCGTACCTGAGTCAGAGTTTAGTTGATTGGAGCTGAATTCCGTTTGTTGTTCTTAGACGAAGAATCTCGCACCTTCTCCAAAAAGCGCAAAAAAATGGAAAAAAGGAGAAGCCCAATGGTATGAAAACTTAAAAATGACGTCAGTGTGTTTACAGAAGCGGTTGTGGGATTCATTGGGAAACTAGCGGATGATACTGTGGAGAAAAAGACTATCAGAACGTTTCCCAACCAGAAGCCGTAGGTGGATAAAACCATCCGCGACGCTGCCTACAACACGGGACGTGCGTCGGGGGACATGAAACCATACAAGGCTGCGTCTTATAACGTTCGGAAGGCGGTGAAGGAGGCGAAGCAGCGCTATGGGAGAAAACTAGTCACAACTAGTTTGGCAGGGACTAAGTGTGGCAGGGACTAAGAACAATTACGGACTATAAAACACCAACATCCAGTATGATTAACTCGGACGCGACTCTGGCAGACGAGCTGAACACTTTTTATGCTCGCTGCGAGGCTGCAGCTAAAGATGCTAGCGATGCTAATGCTAGCGGCGCTAACGGCTGCAGACAGGGAGACACTGCCAGCACCGGAAGCATGTTCATCATCTCCGAGCATGACGTGAGGAGAGCCTTCAAGAGAGTGAACACCAGGAAAACAGCAGGACCAGACGGCATCTCAGGCCATATTCTCAGGGCCTGCGCAGACCAGCTAGCACCTGTGTTCAATGAGATATTCAACATCTCTTTATCTCAGTCGGTTCCTGTTCCAAAGAAACCTCATCCCGCTTCCCTCAACGACTGTCGCCCTGTAGCCCTCACCTCAGTAGTGATGAAGTGCTTTGAACACCTGGTCAGAGACTTCATCATTTCTTCACTACCAGACACACTGGACCCACTACAGTTCGCTTACCGTCCGTTCTTATCATGCGACCGGGGGGTTGCGCATTCTGATGATAAAAATAGAGTAACGAGGCTATTTTTAAAATGTAAGGAGTAGAAAGTACAGATAATTGCTTAAAAATTTAAGGAGTAGAAGTAAAAAGTCGGCTGAAAAATAATTACTCCAGTAAAGTATAGATACCCAAAATTTCTACTTAAGGTATTTATACTTCGTTGCTTGGACACAATGCTCTTCATCGACTACAGCTCTTTAATACCATATTTAATACCATAATTCCCTCCACACTCACCATCAAGCTGGAGCACCTGGGCCTCAGCTCATCTCTGTGTCAGTGGATCTCCAACTTCCTAACTGGCAGACTACAGGCAGTAAGGATGGGCGGACATGTCTCAGCCTCCCTCACTCTCAGCACTGGAGCCCCCAGGGGTGTGTTCTGAGCCCCCTGCTGTACTCTTTGTACACATATAACTGTGTGGCCACTACCAGCTTCACCACCATCATTACGTTTGCTGACGACACCGTCGTGGTGGGCCTGATCTCTGATAACAACGAGACGGCCGACCTGAAGGAGATTAGGAATCCGGAGAACTGGTGCCAGAGGAACAACCTCCTTTTAAATGTCAGTTAGACAAAGGAGTTGATGGTGGACTTCAGCACTAAGCAGGAGAGGAACTACCAGACCCCCATCATCAATCACAGCCTAGTGGAGAGAGTGGACAGCTTCAAATACCTTGGTGTTCACATCACGCAGGACCTGTCATGGTCCTGTCACATCAACACCGTGGTGAAAAAGGCCCGACAGCGTCTCTACCACGTCAGACGCTTGGAGAGACTTCCGACTGCCCTCCAAGGTGCTCAGGAAATTTTACTCCTGCACCATAGAGAGCATCCTGACCGGAAACATCTCAACCTGGTTCGGGAACAGCTCCATGTAGGACAGACGAGCTCGACAGAGGGTGGTGAGATCAGCAGCGTACCATCCGCACCAAGTTCTCTGACCTGCACTCGATCTACAGCAGGCGGTGCTGGACCAAGGCTAGGAAGATCGTGAAGGACCTCAGCCATCCCAACAATGGATTTTTCACTCTGTTGAGGTCAGGAAAGCGATTCCACTCCCTGAAGGCCAACACAGAGAGACTGAGGAGGTATCTCGATCTCTCAATCACACCACCACACAGTACTGACCCACACATATGTTTTTTACACACACACACTGGACATTCGTTTACACTAGTGGCCACTGCACAACTACACTTCGTGGTCATCAAATCACTATCACAAGTCACTTTAAATAATCACTTTTAAGCATATTTGCACTGCACAAGACACTTTAAATATGTGGATTGCTCAACTCTGGACATTACCATTCTTTTATTACCATTTATTCTAATTCCATTCCACATAAATTTCATAAATATACACCTACTCATACAGCTGCTCTTATTGTTCTATATTTCTTCATATATTCATATATTTTCTATATTGTGTATTTTTGTTTTCACTTATTTTATTTTAACTTAAATTTTTATATTTTATCTTGTTCTTTCCTAGTTAAATTTACCCTTTATTTTATTTTTCATATTTATTTCCTATTCCTATTCATAGTCTTTTTATTTTAAGGTCACGAGCAGTTGTCTAAGCATTTCACTGCATATCGTACTGTTATGACTGTGTATGTGACAAATAAAAAAATAGAATTTGAATTACTTTATTAATCTTGGAAGTTCCAGCTATCCAGATAAAGATCTTTTCAGAAGTGCATCTACACCAGCGTTTCTCAACCTCATTCCTGGAGGACCACTGCCTTGAACAATTTAGTGTTTTCTTAGAACACTCCCTGAACTAACTACTCAACTAATTAACAGCCTTTTCTTAATTGAAGTGTATGTGGGAGAGAAGGGGAAACACTAAAAAAAAATAAAATAAAAAATCTCCTTTAGGAATAGAATTGAGAACCACTTTGCTAATTCTATATTCTACCTGAGCCTTCAATAACGAACTGGACTCTATATTAACTTACACACTTCCAGCCTCCTAAAACACAACGGATAGCAGGAATTGATCTGCAATCATACTATCACCCAAATTAGGATCAGTTCCCTGTTGAGTCTGGTTCCTCTTAAGGTTTCTTCCTATTGCCATCTCAGTGAGTTTTTCCTTCCTTGTTACCACCGTCCTGTGTGCTCATTAGGGACAATTTTATCATTTTGATTCATACACATTCACATTTAATACAAACTTTATTCTTTTGATTGTGTAAAGCTGTTTTGCGACAGTGTCAATAGTTATAAAATTGAATTGAATTTGCTAATTGGCTCCTAATTTCCAGTCATCCTACTGGGTCCAGCATGCAGCATGTCCTCATGCACAGCGGTGGACAGAAACTGCTATAAGGTATGGCTTCTCCTTCTGTGGGTCATGTTGTCCTTGGAGATCAGCTCCTCGCGTAAAACTCAAAGCAGTGATACAGTTCATCTCCTGTGTGAATGCGCTGGTGTTGCTGAAGATGACGTGTGTGAAACTCCTCCCACACTGCGAGCACTGGAAAGGTTCATCTCCCATGTGAATGCACAGATGTTGCTGAAGGTCACACTTCTGTGTAAAACTCCTTGGCTCCTCTCCTGTATGAAGCTGCGAGTGCTCTACGAGATTCGGTCTCTCGCTGAACCTTTGGTCGCACTGTGAACAGCGATACGACTTCTCTCCCATGTGGACGTATTGGTGTCTCTGGACGCTGGTATACCTAATAAAACTCTTCCCACACACTGAGCAGTAGTATGGCTTCTCCCCGGTGTGGACGTGCTTGTGTTCCTGGAGAGCGTTCTCCTGGTTAAAAACTCTTCCTGCACTTTGAGCATCAATACGGTTTATCTCCTGTGTGAACGCGGTTGTGTTTTATAAGATTTTCACTCACGGTAAAACACTTTCCACACTCTGGGCAGCGGTACGGCTTTTCTCCCATAAGAATGCGTTGGTGCTTTATAAGGTTACCTCTTTCTGCAAAAGTCTTTGCGCACCCTGACCACTGATGTGCTGTTGTTGGTTAAGATGACACTTCTGACTAAAATGCCTCCCGCACTGGGAGCACTGGTGAATTTCTTTTTGCGTTTGTATGTCAGAGGTGTTTATGTGGGAGGAACCAGGTGAGCTTTGGCTCTCTGTGAGTTCCAGATTCTCACATTTAATCTCTTCTGACTTCATGCTTGTTGCTTCTGATTTGACTGCTTGATGTTCTTGGCGGTAAAATTAAGACGTCTAAGACAGAGAACAAGCTAGGGATGATGGGACGCAGCTCATATCTGAATTATAAAAAAGCTAAAAATGGTCAGTGTTTCAAAATTGATAGAAAAATAAACTATTTCTACTTCAGCTTCTACTGTGGCTAGTTTGTCAATGACTAAAATCTCAGTGTGTGTGTGCTGTGGAGGCACAGGCATCACCAGAAACTCATTTTGATGAAATGACGAATCATATAAAATGAAATCTTCACGAAATAAAATTATGAAACTGATAATTGTTCAGATAGGAAATTCCATAGAGCATTAAAACAGACAATCTCTCCTAAAGGCTGATTTATGCTATAGGACTACATCACCTCCCGAGAAATGGACTGTACCTACAGGTCACGGCGGAGCAGGTCGCAACAACTGTGATTGGTCGACCAGGTAGCATCACAAATATGCAAAGGAGGTTCTAATTGACTTAAAGGTACCATTAAATATTTATAATATTCAATTCAATTTTATTCATATAGCGCTTTTAACAATGGTCATTGTCTCAAAGCAGCTTCACAAAAATGAAAGAAAATTTACAAAAAAAAATTTTTTTTTAGAAAAGAAAATAATTGGAAGTGTGTACAGTGGTGTGAAAAACTATTTGCCCCCTTCCTGATTTCTTATTCTTTTGCATGTTTGTCACATTTAAATGTTTCTGCTCATCAAAAACCGTTAACTATTAGTCAAAGATAACATAATTGAAGACACAATGCAGTTTTTAAATGAAGGTTTACTTTATTAAGGGAGAAAAAAAACTCCAAATCTACATGGCCCTGTGTGAAAAAGTGATTGCCCCCCTTGTTAAAAAATAACTTAACTGTGGTTTATCACACCTGAGTTCAATTTCTGTAGTCACCCCCAGGCCTGATTACTGCCACACCTGTTTCAATCAAGAAATCACTTAAATAGGAGCTACCTGACACAGAGAAGTAGACCAAAAGCACCTCAAAAGCTAGACATCATGCAAAGATCCAAAGAAATTCAGGAACAAATGAGAACAAAAGTAATTGAGATCTATCAGTCTGGTAAAGGTTATAAAGCCATTTCTAAAGCTTTGGGACTCCAGCGAACCACAGTGAGAGCCATTATCCACAAATGGCAAAAACATGGAACAGTGGTGAACTTTCCCAGGAGTGGCCGGCCGACCAAAATTACCCCAAGAGCGCAGAGACGACTCATCCGAGAGGCCACAAAAGACCCCAGGACAACATCTAAAGAACTGCAGGCCTCACTTGCCTCAATTAAGGTCAGTGTTCACGACTCCACCATAAGAAAGAGACTGGGCAAAAACGGCCTGCATGGCAGATTTCCAAGGCGCAAACCACTTTTAAGCAAAAAGAACATTAAGGCTTGCCTCAATTTTGATAAAAAACATCTCAATGATTGCCAAGACTTTTGGGAAAATACCTTGTGGACCGACTTTTGAACTTTTTGGAAGGTGCGTGTCCCGTTACATGCGTATAAAGACAGTATGTGCAGCTATAGACAGGCTCTAAAAACTGCTAGGACCGAGCATCTTAGCCAACTGATAGCAAGAAACCAAAATAATCCCAGGTTCTTATTTAGTACAGTGGCTCGCCTAACAAAACCTAAGATGCCCGCAGAGAGTATCCCATCACAGTTTAGAAGTGAAGACTTTATGGACTTCTTTAATGAAAAAAATCAATAATATCAGGAAGAAAATAATGGAGGTTCAACCTCTAATAGTATCTCACGATCCAGTTCAGCCTATAGCTTCACATTTAGATTTTCACTGCTTTACAGGTATAGGACAGGAAGAGCTGTATAAACTCATCACCTCGGCTAAATCAACAACGTGCCTGTTAGACCCAATCCCAACCAGATTTTTAAAAGAAGTGATGCTTACGGTTGGAGAGCCACTTCTAAACATTATTAATTCTTCATTACATCTAGGTCACGTCCCTAAACCTTTCAAGTTAGCAGTTATTAAGCCGCTTCTTAAAAAATCTAATTTGGACGCGAATGAAATAAATTACAGACCGATTTCAAACCTTCCGTTCATATCAAAAATACTAGAAAAAGTAGTATCAGCTCAAATATGCACATTCTTGCAGGATAACATCCTTGAAGAATTTCAGTCAGGTTTCAGGCCCCATCATAGCACAGAAACTGCACTAGTTAAGATTACAAACGACTTGTTTTTAGCTTCAGACCAAGGCTGCATCTCATTGCTAGTCCTGCTCGATCTTAGTGCTGCATTCGACACTATAGATCATAATATTCTCATAGATCGCTTACAAAATTATATAGGTATTCAGGGACAGGCATTAAAATGGTTTCGATCTTACCTGTCTGATCGCTACCATTTTGTAGATCTAAATGGAGAACCGTCTGGTGTAATGCCAGTGAAATATGGGGTCCCACAAGGGTCAGTTTTAGGACCTCTGTTCTCAATATACATGCTTCCCTTGGGTAACATCATTAGAAGACATGGGATTAGTTTCCATTGTCATGCTGATGATACCCAATTATATATCTCAACTAAACCAGACGAAATACCTAAGTTGTCTAGATTAACTGAGTGTGTCCAGGACATAAAAGATTGGATGACCAATAACTTTCTTTTATTAAATTCAGATAAGACAGAGATATTACTTATTGGCCCAAAAACCAGCACACAACAGCTTTCACAATTCAGCCTGCGCTTAGAAGGATGTACCTGTTACTACCAGCTCAGCAGTAAAAGACCTGGGCGTAATATTAGACAGTAACTTGTCTTTTGAAAATCAAATTTCAAATATCACAAAAAACAGCCTTTTTCCATCTTCGAAATAAACTTAGGAACATCTTATCCGTATCTGATGCAGAAAAGCTAGTTCATGCATTCATGACCTCCAGACTGGACTATTGTAATGCATTACTAGGTGGTTGTCCTGCATCCTCAATAAACAAGCTTCAGTTAATCCAAAATGCAGCTGCCAGGGTTCTCACTAGATCCAGAAAATATGATCATATAACCCCAATATTATCATCCCTGCACTGGCTACCTGTTCAGTTTAGAATAAATTACAAAATAGTATTACTTACATACAAGGCCTTAAATGGTTTAGCTCCCACATACCTAACCAGTCTTCTGATACGCTACAATCCACCACGCGCCTTAAGATCACAAAGCTCCAGACTTCTGGTAGTTCCCAGAATTTCAAAATCTACAAAAGGGGGTAGGGCTTTTTCATATTTAGCTCCAAAGCTTTGGAATAGCCTTCCAGACAGTGTTCGGGGCTCAGACACGGTTTCTCAGTTCAAAAGTAGACTCAAGACGCATCTTTTTAATCTGGCATACACATAACTCATCCCATAATCTCATACTCCAGTACACCTATACCGAATGCCAACTACGCTAATTCTCCCCATCTGTTCTGTATTTCTCTACCCATCCCGAGGCATCGGGAGATTTTGCCAGCTTCAGTAGACAAAGGCCGACCCTGCGAGGTTCCTGAGGCATCCAGAGAAGGACCAGCTCCAGCTGGATTCAGCTTTATGATGGTTGGAGCTACACATGCTGCTCCTGTGCTTCCAGTGATCCAGACCTCATCTGCCCTCTGCACCTACTGACTCGTCCCTATGCTGAACTGGTCTTCATGTCAATTTAAATAATTTCTGTCATATTGAATTTTCACCTGCACAACACACAAGATGTTATATCATTTCTATCTGTTATCACCCAAATGAGGATGGGTTCCCTGTTGAGTCTGGTTCCTCTCAAGGTTTCTTCCTAATGCCATCTCAGGGAGTTTTTCCTTGCCACCGTCGCCGTCACCCTTGGCTTGCTCATCAGAGACATTTCATTCATTCGTCTCATTATTATTATCTGCACATTTTTCTCACACATCCACACTTCCAATTATTTTATTTTCTATAATTATTATTATTATTTATTTTAATTAATTAATTTATTATTATTATTATAATTATTTTTTATTATTATAGTTTTATTATTATTATTTATTTATTTATTTTTTGGTTAAATTTCTTAAATTTTTGTGAAGCTGCTTTGAGACAATAAGCATTGTTAAAAGCGCTATATAAATAAAATTGAATTGAATTTGTCTTAGGTAAAGGAGCAGATTTGGGGGACTCATGGACGTAAAGTATTATGGTGAACTGGTATGTTTAGATGCTGTCTTCCTCACTCTCATTTGATCACTCAGGTTTGTTGACGGTGAGGTGATTGTTTGCTTTACATCTCAGTTCCCCCTCATGTTTATGTTTCCTTCTGGCTCTCCCTTTTAGTTATGATGTCATAGTTAGTCCTGCCGGAGTCCCTGCTTGCACTCTACAGTAAATATACATTCACATTATACATTATGTGACTGTGACCATACCTAACTGCCATCTCTGCTCTTCTTCTTTCTCCCCCTGTCTCCCCCTTTCACTCTCTCTCTCTCTCCCTGTCGAGCTACACATGTGATTCCTGAGCTGCCAGTGATCCAGATAGTGATAGTGATTCAGGACTGGAACTTTCTACAAGTCTATCTGAGTCTCCAATAACACAGTTCACCTTTCACAGTTCACTTCTTGCTTATGATGCTTGCTATGCTTACCTTGCTAAAACACACACACACACACACACACACACACACACACACACACACACAAACAATAAAAGCCTAATTTACAAACCATCACAGTAATTCTAATGGTTTCTATTAAATACCACAAAATGTAACCACAAAATTATGCTTTGCAGCAAGACTGTTGCAAGTACAGTTATTTATTTCCATTGCTTATTTATGTTAATGTTGGCTATAGCCAAAATATTTACGGTATATTTACAGTATACTGTAAATAGCCAGTTTAATTTACATATGTGTAGATAGTTTAAAAGACATTTTCCATTTGCTACAACTCTGTTACAGATTTTAGTTTCAGTTCTGCAGTGAAGTAAAACACTAAATTTTCTTTAGTGTGATTTGTTCTATATTAATTCTATATTTATATAATATTTATTTGTTTCTTTTTCTGGTTTTATGGTTATCAGATTGTTTCGGGTAAATTTAACAAATTTATTCTTTTTTCCTCACTATTCGGGCAACAGACACAATTTCTATAGGACAAGCTATGTGTGTGCGTCTATCACTATGGTGAGTTGTGATGTTTGGAATCTACGGTATGACTTACCGCCAGTCAGATGGTTCGTAGTGTCCTGGAGATGTTGTCAGAGAGGACCGCTGCTCCAGCTCTGCTAGGGTGCAGACCATCAGTGTGGTAGAGCCTAGGACGCTCCCAGAAAACATTACAGTTATCAACAAAGCGTAATTTCTGTTGTCGACACCCAGATTGTAACCATTCATTAAAGTAAAATAATCTACTGAACTTCTCGTTCGTACATTCTTAATTTTTAATTAATACATAATAATTAAATATCTAAATTAAAGAAATAAGAACTAATAAAACAAAGCCATGTGATTTGGTTAATTTATCTCCATCCACCCAATTTAATAATCAACCAGTCAACCATCTCAAATACACCCACAACAGATCAGATGGAACTGTGGGGGTAAAACCCTGCCAGAAATATTGGAATGTAAAGACGATTAGTAGAGTCAGAGAAAGAAATCTTTCTGGATTAAAAAAAATAATAATAATAAATCAGTTTTATCACTTTTTCGTTATGGATTTGTAAAAAGCGGAGTGAATCCTTTGGAAATTATGAAAATATTTAACTCTAAATGCTTCCCAAACCTACTGTATTTTACTTTTTTATTTCTAAATCTCTATAAACCTAGCACAGGACAACAGCAGCTTGGGGTGGGATATAAATTATGACTGTATGGCTGACCTTGACATACCTTAATAATAAAGAGTTTATTAGAAATAACTGTTCTAGTGATGCATTCTTTTTAGCAGTTTGCAAATTTCCTGACTCAGGAGGAATTCTCTGTTACAAGCCATTACTGTCTCATTAACCTGAAGAAAGAGACAGACGAGACTGCTAAGAGAACACAATTACATCATCAGACATAAACACAACTGAATCCTTTAGACATTTTATAACACCACATGTAACTATAAACACCTACCAGGAGTATTCACTTCTTGCATGTGATGACGGCAGGCGCAGACGTCTCATGATCCCACCTACTCCAGGATGTCAAAAGGGACGTTTCTTATTGGATGCCAGTACCAAAACCCACATTCACAACCAGTCCCAGAAGCACTTTCAACAGGAACACGCATCTGATAACGTTATGTCTTCTTAAACAACACGCTGTCTCTGCAGTAATCGCTTCTAAGTCATTCTGAATTATTCGTGTTGTGTTTCACAGCTAACTAGCTCCTAACACAAGTCTGAATCCCAAATCCCTCCCTAACCCCTGATCAAGGGCACTACTTCATGAGTGGAACAAGGGATTGTACATCCTACCTAGCACACTAGCTTTCCATTTAGTATTCAACCCCAGAAGTTCGGTAGCTATTAATTAGAGAGATTGAAACATCAGTATTTGTTAATGTTAACTGAACATCAGGGTTATCCAGGGTCAGATATTTTTACAGCATCTGAGAAAATCATATTATGATAAATGAAACTTCTGCAAATAAACATCCTTATTACATTCTTCATTCATTTTTTAATACATTATAAAGTGAATCACAATATACTACTGTGCATATAAAATGAATCAGCAGAACAGAAGCCATCAGTCGCAGCTGCAGAATGAACGGTTTAGTCTAAGAACTTGTCCATTTAGAATAAATCTAGTGCTCTCCTACACTCTCTGATGTGAACTGCACCGTGTCTGAGTTTGTAACCATGTGAACGAGTTTGTGTTGCTGAAAACTTCTTTGTGTCCTAAAATTCTTGCCACATTTTGAGCAGTAATAGGGTTTCTCGCCAGTGTGAAGGCGCCGATGGTGCTGGAGAGCACCTCTTTGGTTAAAACTCTTCACGCACTCTGTGCACTGATACGGCTTCTCTCCGGTGTGAACGCGCTGGTGTTTAATGAGGTTGCCTCTCTCGGTGAAACTCTTCCCGCATTGAAGGCACTGATATGGCTTCTCTCCCGTGTGAAGTCGCCGGTGCTGTTGGAGAGTGCTCTTCTGAGTAAAACACTTCCCACAGTCGGAGCAGTGGTATGGCTTCTCTCCTTGGTGAATGCGCTGGTGTCGTGTGAGATTGCCACTAACGGTAAAACCCTTCCCACACTGCGAGCACTGGTATGGCTTCTCTCCCGTGTGAATGCGCTGATGTTTATTGAGATCACCGCTCTCTGCAAAAGTCTTGCCACATTGCGAGCACTGATAGTGCTTCTCTCCGGTGTGAATGCGCTGGTGTTTTTGGAGAGTACTCTTCTGGGTAAAACTCTTCCCACAGCTTGGACAGTGATAGGGTTTCTCTCCGGTGTGAATGCGCAGGTGTATGTGGAGAACGTCCTCTCGACTGAAGCTCCTCTCACACTGCGGGCACTGATACAGCTTTTCTTCTGTGTGAGTCTGCTGGTGTTTTTTGAAATAACTCATTTTACTGTAACTCTTCCCACAGTGTGGACACTGATGAGAAGTTTGTCCGTGAGAGGTGTCAGTGTGGACAGAACCAGATAAACTTCTTTGCTGACTCGAGCTCTCTGTGCTTTCCAGAACTTCAAACTGGATTTTATCTAATGTCGTCACAGTTGGAATTTCTGTGGAGAGAAATATAGAATGCAGACAGCAGAATAAAGACAGGACATTACTTATAAGCAACACATAGTTCAATCGATTAAACAAATGTACATTGCTAAATTCACAAACAGGAATTCAGAAGTCACATGATATCCACCCATACTGGTGAGTTAAAACCACTGTACCTAGTGTGTCGAGTGGAAAAGTGCTACTAGGAAATAAAAAGCTGCTAGTGAGTTACAGCAAATTACAATCCACCTGAACCTGCATTATGCATTATAATATATTATACCAGTCGACAGTATACACTTTAATAACATCTTAATCATTAATAAAGCCTCGTCTTCATAAAGTGACCTTAGTTTTGGTCAAGCCTCTTTAAAAAGGTTTTTAGGCTCAAGAAAGAATCTACAATTAAATGTGATTATTCTGTGCACCAGACACTTACTGTATTAACATTCTGATATCCTCCTGAGACTCTACTGTTTGTGCAAATTCTACTGACCCCTTCTCTTTATTCATAGCTAATAACTATGAACCACCACCGATCCTGACCACCTTCTATTGAGGAACTATCAAGAGCATCCATCACTGTCTGGTTTGGGAAAAAAGTACCTGATGATATTTGCTGAGTACTGGAGATCACTTTGGGTCCCAAGGTGTCACATTCAATCTCGTCGGAATTCATCTTGTATGATCCTCTCGAAGATTTTTCCATGGTAAATTTAAAATTTGTTGTAAATAGCACGGCAGGAGGAGACAGGACAACTCATACCTTCATCAGAAAGAAGCATAAATGGCCAATGGTTCAATATTTACAAAAAAATTAAACAAAACAAGAACATGGTTTCATTTTATCATTTAGACCTACGCAGCAGCAGTATCCTATCTGATCCCCATCTGATAACCACCAATTAATGATGCCTTGCACCACTCCCAATCAGACTCCTTTAACTGGAGCATCTACCCTTTCAGTGGCACAAGGACACACACACACATCTATCTGAGAGTTTCTGTAGGAATCAGTGGTGTAGAGCGTTTATGAGGTTTATCTGGAATTGATGTGGGACGAGAAGGCCTGGCTCGCAATCTCCATTCCAGTTCCTCCCAAAGGTGCTCGATGGTGTTGAGATCAAGACTCCGTGTTCAATCTGGGCAAGTATTTAAAGTTATATTGCAATTCACATTGCAAAGTACAACGAAGTACTACAAACCGGATTCCAAAAAAGTTGGGACACTAAACAAATTGTGAATAAAAACTGAATGTAATGATGTGGAGATGGCAAATGTCAATATTTTATTCAGAATAGAACATAAATCACGGAACAAAAGTTTAAACTGAGAAAATGTATCATTTTAAGGGAAAAATATGGTGAATCAAAATGTCATGGTGTCAACAAATCCCAAAAAAGTTGGGACAAGGCCATTTTCACCACTGTGTGGCATCTCCCCTTCTTCTTACAACACTCAACAGACGTCTGGGGACCGAGGAGACCAGTTTCTCAAGTTTAGAAATAGGAATGCTCTCCCATTCTTGTCTAATACAGGCCTCTAACTGTTCCATCGTCTTGGGCCTTCTTTGTCGTACCTTCCTCTTTATGATGCGCCAAATGTTCTCTATAGGGGAAAGATCTGGACTGTAGACTGGCCATTTCAGTACCCGGATCCTTCTCCTACGCAGCCATGATGTTGTGATTGATGCAGAATGTGGTCTGGCATTATCTTGTTGAAAAATGCAGGGTCTTCCCTGAAAGAGATGACTAGATGTTGTTCTAGAACCTGAATATATTTCTCTGCATTGATGGTGCCTTTCCAGACATGCAAGCTGCCCATGCCACACGCACTCATGCAACCCCATACCATCAGAGATGCAGGCTTCTGAACTGAGCGTTGATAACAACTTGGGTTGTCCTTGTCCTCTTTGGTCCGGAGGACATGGCGTCCCACATTTCCAATAAGAACTTCGAATCGTGACTCGTCTGACCACAGAACAGTCTTCCATTTTGCCACACTCCATTTTAAATGATCCCTGGCCCAATGAAAACGCCTGTGCTTGTGGATCTTGCTTAGAAATGGCTTCTTTGCACTGTAGAGTTTCAGCTGGCAACGGCGGATGGCACGGTGAATTGTGTTCACTGACAATGGTTTCTGGAAGTATTCCTGAGCCCATTCTGTGATTTCCTTTACAGTAGCATTCCTGTTTGTGGTGCAGTGTCGTTTAAGGGCCCGGAGATCACGGGCATCCAGTATGGTTTTACGCCCTTGACCCTTACGCACAGAGACTGTTCCAGATTCTCTGAATCTTCGGATGATATTATGCACAGTTGATGATGATAACTGCAAAGTCTTTGCAATTTGTCGCTGGGTAACACCTTTCTGATATTGCTCCACTATCTTTCTGCGCAACATTGTGGGAATTGATGATCCTCTACCCATCTTGGCTTCTGAGAGACACTGCCACTCTGAGAAGCTCTTTTTATACCCAATCATGTTGCCAATTAACCTAATTACTGTTAATTGGTCTTCCAGCTCTTCGTTATGCTCAAATTTACTTTTTCCAGCCTCTTATTGCTACTTGTCCCAACTTTTTTGGGATTTGTTGACACCGTGAAATTTGGAATCAACATATTTTTCCTTTAAAATGATACATTTTCTCGGATTAAACTTTTGATCTGTCATCTATGTTCTATTCTGAATAAAATATTGACATTTGCCATCTCCACATCATTGCATTCAGTTTTTATTCACAATTTGTTTAGTGTCCCAACTTTTTTGGAATCCGGTTTGTATTCATTCAGTACTAATTCAGTTAAATGCGGTTGTATTAAAATATGATTCTGTAACTTTGAAGTTATTTCATTATTTTGCAGGATTACTGCAGTATCACTACAATAAAAGATACAAAATGCAGTGTTTTTCATGTCCAAATCAGAGTGTGTGAGTTAAACAGCACTATGTTCTAGTGTCCTACAGAGTGTGTGTGAGTTAAACAGCACTATGTCCTAGTGCCCTACAAAGTGTGTGTGAGTTAAACAGCACTGTTCTAGTGCCCTACAGAGTGTGTGTGAGGTAAACAGTACTACGTCCTAGTGCCCTACAGAGTGTGTGTGAGGTAAACAGCACTATGTTCTAGTGCCCTACAGAGTGTGTGTGAGGTAAACAGCACGATGTTCTAGGCACTAAAATGGTTTAGATCCTACCTGTCTGATCGCTACCATTTTGTAGATCTAAATGGAGAACCGTCTGGTGTAATGCCAGTGAAATATGGGGTCCCACAAGGGTCAGTTTTAGGACCTCTGTTGTTCTCAATATACATGCTTCCCTTGGGTAACATCGTTAAAAGACACGGGATTAGTTTCCATTGCTATGCTGATGATACCCAATTATATATCTCAACAAAACCAGACGAAATACCTAAGTTGTCTAGATTAACTGAGTGTGTCCAGGACATAAAAGATTGGATGACCAATAACTTTCTTTTATTAAATTCAGATAAGACAGAGATATTACTTATTGGCCCAAAAACCAGCACACAACAGCTTTCACAATTCAGCCTGCGCTTAGAAGGATGTACTGTTACTACCAGTTCAGCAGTAAAAGACCTGGGCGTAATATTAGACAGTAACTTGTCTTTTGTAAATCACATTTCAAATATCACAAAAACAGCCTTTTTCCATCTTCGAAATATTGCTAAACTTAGGAACATCTTATCCGTATCTGATGCAGAAAAGCTAGTTCATGCATTCATGACCTCCAGACTGGACTATTGTAATGCATTACTAGGTGGTTGTCCTGCATCCTCAATAAACAAGCTTCAGTTAGTCCAAAATGCAGCCGCCAGGGTTCTCACTAGATCCAGAAAATATGATCATATAACCCCAACATTATCATCCCTGCACTGGCTACCTGTTCAGTTTAGAATAAATTACAAAATAGTATTACTAATGCCTCTTTTCCACTGCATAGAACGACACGACACAGTTCAGTTCAACTCATTTCAGTTCGGCGCAGTTTGGCTCGGTTTGCTCTTCCACTGCAGTGTAGTAACACTTTAGCGTGGGCGGGATTACTCACGCGCGCGGCGCTGCTACTGCCGTGACGTCATCGTAAGCGCGCCACAAACACGCGCACACACAACAATGGAGCATATCGACGGCATGGTGTTCTTCATTCTCGGCATGTGGATGTTTTTAACAGCGAGACGAAGGAGTTTGTTTCAAAAGAGGCCGACGGTTAATACAAAAAGGTGCGTGCGATCCTTCTCTGGCTGTTCTAAATATATCGGTTCTGTTGTGTCTCGTGTCGCAAGTTCGGTGACGCAGTAATGACCGATCGTTATCAGTATGTAGACTTAAATGGTGATTATTCTGCATGTTCTCTAGTGGAGTTTGGCGTTCCGCAGGGTTCAGTTTTAGGCCCACTGCTTTTTTCCCTTTACATGCTTCCTCTGGGCAACATAATCCGTAAGCATGGTATTAGTTTTCATTGTTATGCTGACGACACACAGCTATACGTCTCAACAAAACCTGATGAGAAAAACCATCTTACTAAAGTTGAGCAATGTGTGCAGGACATAAGAAATTGGATGCTAATTAACTTCCTTCTGCTTAATCCGGATAAGACAGAAGTTCTAGTCATAGGACCGCATACAGCTAGGAGTAAAATCTTAGATCACACCGTAACTTTAGATGGCCTTTCTGTTCCATCAAGTGCAACAGTAAAATACCTCGGCGTGATTATAGATTCCAGCCTTTCATTTGAAGCTCATGTAGATAATATCACCAGGATAGCATTCTTTCACCTCAGAAATATTGCCAAGATAAGAAATATATTGTCTGTAAACGATGCAGAAAAACTAGTTTATGCTTTTATCACTTCTAGGTTGGACTATTGTAATGCTTTACTGTCTGGTTGTTCAGTTAGGTGCATAAACAAGCTTCAGCTAGTCCAGAATGCAGCAGCGCGAGTCCTCACTAGAACCAGAAGATATGAGCACATCACCCCTATCCTATCTTCACTACATTGGCTCCCTGTGAAATATCGCATTGATTTTAAAATACTACTCTTGACATATAAAGCAAATGGTCTCGCGCCACAGTATCTGAGTGAACTGCTGGTGTCTTACGATCCGCCACGCCTACTTCGGTCAAAGGATGCAGGCTGCTTGTCAGTACCGCGTATTATGAAAACTACAGCTGGGGGCAGAGCTTTTTCTTACAAAGCCCCAAAATTATGGAATAGTCTTCCAAATAGTGTTCGGGACTCAGACACAGTCTCAGTGTTTAAGTCTAGGCTCAAAACCTATTTATTTAGCCAAGCATTTTTATAAATAGATTTGCCATAAGGTAAAGGAGCAGACCTGGGGGACTCATGGACGTAGAGTATTATGGTGAACTGGTATGTTTAGATGCTGTCTTCCTCAGTCTCATTTGATCACTCAGGTTTGTTGACGGTGAGGTGATTGTTTGCTTTACATCTCAGATCCCCCTCATGTTTGTGTTTCCTTCTGGCTCTCCCTTTTAGTTATGCTGTCATAGTTAGTCCTGCCGGAGTCCCTTGCACTCTACAGTAAATATGCATTCACATTAGACATTGTGACTGTGACCATACCTAATTGCAATCTCTCCTCCTCTTCTCTTCCTCCCCCTCTTTCTCTTTCCTCTCTCCCCCTGTCTCCCCCTTTCACTCTCTCTCTCTCTCTCTCTCTGTCGAGCTACACATGTGGTTCCTGAGCTGCCAATGATCCAGACTCCCTCTGCCCTCCGGACCTGTCTGATCCATCCTGGTGCCCTGTTTCTGGTTGGAGGTCTCGTCGCATGGATGCCCCGTGTGTCTCTTTATGATGCGTCTGGTATCTGGGCATGATTCTATCTACTTAGAAGATGGTTCTGGCCTCGACTGGTGTTGTCAGCTGTTTCTCTGAGGACAATTCGATAGTTCAGGACTGGAACTTTCTACAAGTCTATCTGAGTCTCCAATAACTACTGGACTCCATTTTACATCAACTATTATAACATATATTAACATCAACTATTATAGCTGAACCTAACACTTAACACTGTATAAATGCAGATCATTTCCTGCTATCTGTTTCACCCAGATGAGGATGGGTTCCCTGTTGAGTCTGGTTCCTCTCAAGGTTTCTTCCTATTACCATCTCAGGGAGTTTTTCCTTCCTTTCCTCGGCTTGCTCACCAGGGACTATCTGACCATTCTGATTCATACACATTCACATTCCACACAAACTTAAATAGTTCTTTTGATTGTGTAAAGCTGTTTTGAGACAATGTCAATTGTTAAAAGCGCTATACAAATAAAACTGAATTGAATGTTCTAGTGCCCTACAGAGTATGTGTGTGTGAGGTAAACAGCACTATGTTCTAGTGCCCTACAGAGTGTGTGTGAGGTAAACAGCACTATGTTCTAGTGCCCTACAGAGTGTGTGTGAGGTAAACAGCACTATGTTCTAGTGCCCTACAGAGTGTGTGTGAGGTAAACAGCACTATGTTCCAGCCTGTGTAGTGCACTAGCATAGGAAGTAGAAGCCCATTTAGGACTGAGCCACTGTTAGCCGAGTGTAACTTACCTTGAGCTTTACAGCAGAACGCAGTTAACCACCTCAAATACACCCACAACGGATCAGATGGAACTGTGGGGGTAAAACCCGGTCAGAAATATTGGAATGTAAAGATGATTAGTAGAGTCCGAGAAGCTCAGCTCATCAATCAGCAACACTGCAGCACGGCTTCTTCTGCTTCTGGGAATGTGTGGAGGAACGCGACCGAAACGCTCACAGCGACACCTACTGGAGGATTAGTGCACTCACATGGGAATTTACTCAGTCTTGATGCGCGCTTTTCTAAATCATCTACATGATCTTCAGTCAGGTTTTATTATCAGTCAGGATTATCTCAGGATGCTCGTGTTTCGGGTCTCCTCTTATTTCTGACAGAAGCCGCTCCTGAAAGCAACAAGCCACTGATGAGGCAGCGCTTTAATTCTTTTACAAAAACACACACAGTTTAAAACGTACAAAGTAATGAAGAGAAACAAGTACATATTATACACAGTAAATACTTAAATACAATCAAATAATAAATCAATAAAAATAGATAAATAAAATTGTATGGGTACATGAACTGTAATTAAATAATTATTTTGTTTTAAATAGCATTAAAGGTTCTAAAAATCTAAGGCATTCAAGTATCTCTCTTTCTGAAGATGATAAATAATATATTTTATAATAATTCATTCTTATGTTTATTTTCTCTTTTTTCCCCTACAATTAGTTCAATTAGTCAATTTATGCCTCTATTATAAGAGTCATGTTGTGTGGTGGTAGTCTACATCCAAAACCAAACACACACACTAGATTTAGATAAAAGTATTTCACCATGTAGAGAAAGATCATTAAACACCTAGGAGTCGAGTCTGTTTAGGTTGAAAACTTGGTATCAGTGTAAATCATTAGAAGACAAAGACTGTATTGAAAGTAACCTAAAATAAGTTTTTTTTTTATGTGGAATATGACGACCCCTTGCCGGGAGCAGCCGAAAGACCAACAACAACAACATGACCATAGTATTATTATTATTATTGTTACTTTATAATATATATATATATATATATATATATATATATATATATATATATATATATATATATATGATGAACGTGAATACATGAAAATGACTTCTAAGAATTAAATAAAACTAGTTGTAATTAACCAGTTATTTACTAGTAAAATTATTAATTTACTATACTACTAGTTTTACTCAGAGGTGGGTAGAGTGGCCAAAACATTTACTCAAGTAAGAGTAGCTGTACTTCAAAATAATATTACTCAAGGACAAGTAAAAAGTAGTCATCCAACTTATTACTCATGTAAGAGTAAAAAAGTATTCTGTGAAAAGATACTCAAGTACTGAGTAATTGTTTTAATCGCAACATCCGTTTTTTTTTTATTATTTTTTTTTTTAAGGAATTAGAATAATTATATATTTGTGTGAGTGTGGCCAGGTGTAGCTCAGTGGTTAAGGCGTTGGACTACGGCTCGGAAGATCCCAAGTTCAAACCCCACAACCACCAAATTGCCACTGTTGGGCCCTTGAGCAAGGCCCTTAACCCTCAACTGCTCAGATGTGTAATGAGATTAAAATGTAAGTCGCTTTGGATAAGAGCGTCTGCTAAATGTAAATGTGTGTACGTACTGTACAAAAGTCTTAGCCACCATATTACATGCTGTACCAGTTTTTATCATGTCTTCATAATTATGTACAAAATAATTCAGTATTTCCATATAAAACTTAAAAATTAACAAATAAATAATATTACAGGAGAATATATTCCTGGCGGTAAAGGGAAAAAAATTAGTACAAGACAGATCAGACCAGGACATAGCAGGTAATCTTAGGGCTCTATAAAGCACAGGTTCTCTAAGATAGTGGTACATGCTGGAACTAATGATATACGCCTTCGTCAGTCAGAAGTTAGTAAGAGTAACTTTACAGAAGTGTTTAAACTAGCAAAGGCGATGTCCGATGAAGTAGTATGCTCTGGTCCCATCCCAATGCGACGTGGCGACATAGCTTACAGAAACCTGGGTTAAACAGGACGAGTATGTAGCTCTAAATGAAGCTAGTCCTCCTGGATACAGCTACATACACCAGCCTCGGTTAACTGGTAGAGGAGGAGGCGTCGCAGTTATTCATGATGATAATCTGTCTATCGTACAAAAACACGGACACAAATTTAACTCATTTGAAATTCTTTATAGTAACATAAGTATACTTAAGTATATTAAGTCAGCTCAGTCGATTCCACGAATTATAATTTACAGACCTCCAGGGCCTGGTCGTTTCTGTAGACAAAGCGTTAATTGCCGGAGATTTTAACATTCATTTTGAGAATCCAGAAGACCCTCTGAGAACAGCATTTATGTCCATACTGAACTCCGTAGGCGTAAATCAGTGTATAGTAGGACCCACTCATAAAGCAGGTCACACTTTAGACTTAATAATATTTTTCGGATTAAGTATAAGAAATGTATTCAAAATTCCACTGTCTGAAATTATCTCAGATCACTATCTTGTCTCCATTCAAGTGTGTCACAGTGATAATGTACGCACAGCACCGCGCTACCGTATTAAACGTACTTTCACATCAACTACCACACAGAGTTTTATCAGTAATCTCCCAGAGTTACCAACTTCGATTAGGTCACCGTCTGACCCCACAGAACTCAATCAGGCGACTGAATATTTAGAGTCGACATTTCGTTGTACCTTAGATAATGTAGCTCCAGCTAAAAGAAAAATTATTAGAGATAAGAAACTCGCTCCCTGGTATAACGATCACACGCGCACTTTAAAACAGACCGCTCGGAAATTAGAGCGTAAATGGCGTCAAACTACATTGTTAGTATTTCAAATAGCATGGAAAGAGAGCATCCTGAACTATAGGAAAGCTCTTAGTGTAGCTAGATCAACGTATCTCTCCACTCTTATAGAAGAAAATAAAAATAATTCTAGATTTTTATTTAATACCATAGCCAAATTAACCAGAAATAAGACCACTACAGAAATCTCCACAACAACATCATGCAATAGTGAGGACTTCATGAACTTTTTTAATAATAAAATTGTAAATATCAGGCATAAAATTGAGGCTTTGAAACCGAACAGTGTAATTGATACAGATGTTAACCTAGCCATGTCAGATTCAAACCTAGAATACTTTACTCCTCTTGAAGAGAATGAACTAATTTCACTCATCTCTTCTGCAAATTCATCAACCTGTATATTAGATCCTATACCGACACATTTTCTTAAACAGATAGTACCAGTAATAACAGAACCGATGTTGAGAATAATTAATTCCTCACTCAGCATTGGTTATGTTCCAAAATCTTTTAAATTAGCAGTTATCAAACCAATAATTAAGAAACCTGACCTCGACCCCTGTCAGCTGTCCAATTACAGGCCAATATCAAACCTCCCCTTTATCTCTGAGATTCTGGAAAAGATAGTAGCAGAGCAGCTATGCTCATATCTACATAGAAATGGCATACATGAACTGTATCAGTCAGGATTTAGGCCTCATCACAGCACAGAAACATCACTCGTTAAAGTAGTAAATGACCTCCTATTGGCCTCTGATCAGGGTTGTGTAACTATGCTTGTATTACTCGACCTCAGTGCAGCTTTTGACACCATTGATCATGCTATTCTTCTTCACAGATTAGAAAATGTAGTAGGAATTAAGGGTACAGCCCTCTCCTGGCTCAGATCCTATTTGACCGATCGTTATCAGTATGTAGACTTAAATGGTGATTATTCTGCATGTTCTCTAGTGGAGTTTGGCGGTCTGCAGGGTTCAGTTTTAGGCCCTTGCTTTTTTCCCTTTACATGCTTCCTCTGGGCAACATAATCCGTAAGCATGGTATTAGTTTTCATTGTTATGCTGACGACACACAGCTATACGTCTCAACAAAACCTGATGAGAAAAACCATCTTACTAAAGTTGAGCAATGTGTGCTGGACATAAGAAATTGGATGCTAATTAACTTCCTTCTGCTTAATCCGGATAAAACAGAAGTTCTAGTCATAGGACCGCATACAGCTAGAAGTAAAATCTTAGATCACACCGTAACTTTAGATGGCCTTTCTGTTCAATCAAGTGCAACAGTAAAAGACCTCGGCGTGATTATAGATTCCAGCCTTTCATTTGAAGCTCATGTAGATAATATCACCAGGATAGCATTCTTTCACCTCAGAAATATTGCCAAGATAAGAAATATATTGTTGGTAAACGATGCAGAAAAACTAGTTCATGCTTTTATCACTTCTAGGGTTGGACTATTGTAATGCTTTACTGTCTGGTTGTTCAGTTAGGTGCATAAACAAGCTTCAGCTAGTCCAGAATGCAGCAGCGAGTGTCCTCACTAGAACCAGAAGATATGAGCACATCACCCCTATCCTATCTTCACTACATTGGCTCCCTGTGAAATTTCGCAATTGATTTTAAAATACTACTCTTGACATATAAAGCATTAAATGGTCTCGCGCCGCAGTATCTGAGCGAACTGCTAGTGTCTTACGATCCGCCACGCCTACTTCGGTCAAAGGATGCAGGCTGCTTATCAGTACCGCGTATTATGAAAACTACAGCTGGGGGCAGAGCTTTTTCTTACAAAGCCCCAAAATTATGGAATAGTCTTCCAAATAGTGTTCGGGACTCAGACACAGTCTCAGTGTTTAAGTCTAGGCTCAAAACCTATTTATTTAGCCAAGCATTTTTATAAATAGATTTGCCATAAGGTAAAGGAGCAGATCTGGGGGACTCATGGACGTAGAGTATTATGGTGAACTGGTATGTTTAGATGCTGTCTTCCTCAGTCTCATTTGATCACTCAGGTTTGTTGACGGTGAGGTGATTGTTTGCTTTACATCTCAGGGAGCCCTCATGTTTGTGTTTCCTTCTGGCTCTCCCTTTTAGTTATGCTGTCATAGTTAGTCCTGCCGGAGTCCCTGCTTGCACTCTACAGTAAATATGCATTCACATTATACATTGTGACTGTGACCATACCTAATTGCAATCTCTCCTCCTCTCCTCTTAAGTATACTTAAGTATATTAAATCAGCTCAGTCGATTCCACTAATTATAATTTACAGACCTCCAGGGCCGTATTCTGAATTTCTTAGTGAATTTGCAGATTTCATCTCAGACCTGGTCGTTTCTGTAGACAAAGCGTTAATTGCTGGAGATTTTAACATTCATTTTGAGAATCCAGAAGACCCTCTGAGAACAGCATTTATATCCATACTGGACTCCGTAGGCGTAAATCAGTGTGTAGTAGGACCCACTCATAAAGCAGGTCACACTTTAGACTTAATAATATTTTTCGGATTAAGTATAAGAAATGTATTCACAATTCCACTGTCTGAAATTATCTCAGATCACTATCTTGTCTCCATTCAAGTGTGTCACAGTGATAATGTACGCACAGCACCGCGCTACCGTATTAAACGTACATTCACATCAACTACCACACAGAGTTTTATCAGTAATCTCCCAGAGGTACCAACTTCAATTAGGTCACCGTCTGACCCCACAGAACTCGATCAGGCGACTGAATATTTAGAATCGACATTTCGTTGTACCTTAGATAATGTAGCTCCAGCTAAAAGAAAAATTATTAGAGATAAGAAACTCGCTCCCTGGTATAACGATCACACGCGCACTTTAAAACAGACTGCTCGGAAATTAGAGCGTAAATGGCGTCAAACTAAATTGTTAGTATTTCAAATAGCATGGAAAGAGAGCATCCTGAACTATAGGAAAGCTCTTAGTGTAGCTAGATCAACGTATCTCTCCACTCTTATAGAAGAAAATAAAAATAATCCTAGATTTTTATTTAATACCGTAGCCAAATTAACCAGAAATAAGACCACTACAGAAATCTCCACAACATCATCATGCAATAGTGAGGACTTCATGAACTTCTTTAATAATAAAATTGTAAATATTAGGCATAAAACTGAGGCTTTGAAATCAGACAATGTAATTGACGCAGATGTTAGACTAATTATGTCAGATCGTTACCTAGAATACTTTACTCCTCTTGAAGAGAATGAACTAATTTCACTCATCAGTCTTCGCCTTTTTATGCAACGCAATGATGGCTGCACGCGTTTCTTTGCAGGTCACCATGGTTACCAATGGAAGAACAATGATTTCAAGCATCACCCTCCTTTTAACATGTCAAGTCTGCCATTCTAACTCAATCAGCCTGACATAATGATCTCCAGCCTTGTGCTCGTCAACATTCTCACCTGAGTTAACAAGACGATTACTGAAATGATCTCAGCAGGTCCTTTAATGACAGCAATGAAATGCAGTGGAAAAGTTTTTTTTGGGATTAAGTTAATTTTCATGGCAAAGAAGGACTATGCAGTTCATCTGATCACTCTTCATAACATTCTTTATATGCAAATTGCTATTATATAAACTTAAGCAGCAACTTTTCCAATTTCCAATCTTCTTCTTCTTCTTCAAATTAAAATTTTATTTGTCACATACACAGTCATACACAGTATAATATGCAGTGAAATGCTTACACGACCGCCAGTGACCTTAAAAAGAAAATAAAAGCTTGTACGTAAATAAATAAAAGGAAAAACTAAAGAAATAAATTTACCTAGTAAAATTAACTATACAATAAGGGCATAATAAAATATTGCAAAATATAGAAATATAGGGGGGGGGGAGTATATATATATACAGTGGTGTGAAAAACTATTTGCCCCCTTCCTGATTTCTTATTCTTTTGCATGTTTGTCACACTTAAATGTTTCTGCTCATCAAAAACCGTTAACTATTAGTCAAAGATAACATAATTGAACACAAAATGCAGTTTTTAAATGAAGGTTTACGTTATTAAGGGAGAAAAAAAACTCCAAATCTACATGGACCTGTGTGAAAAAGTGATTGCCCCCCTTGTTAAAAAATAACTTAACTGTGGTTTATCACACCTGAGTAAAATTTCTGTAGTCACCCCCAGGCCTGATTACTGCCACACCTGTTTCAATCAAGAAATCACTTAAATAGGAGCTACCTGACACAGAGAAGTAGACCAAAAGCACCTCAAAAGCTAGACATCATGCCAAGATCCAAAGAAATTCAGGAACAAAAGTAATTGAGATCTATCAGTCTGGTAAAGGTTATAAAGCCATTTCTAAAGCTTTGGGACTCCAGCGAACCACAGTGAGAGCCATTATCCACAAATGGCAAAAACATGGAACAGTGGTGAACCTTCCCAGGAGTGGCCGGCCGACCAAAATTACCCCAAGAGCGCAGAGACGACTCATCCGAGAGGCCACAAAAGACCCCAGGACAACATCTAAAGAACTGCCGGCCTCACTTGCCTCAATTAAGGTCAGTGTTCACGAGTCCACCATAAGAAAGAGACTGGGCAAAAACGGCCTGCATGGCAGATTTCCAAGGCGCAAACCACTTTTAAGCAAAAAGAACATTAAGGCTCGTCTCAATTTTGCTAAAAAAAACATCTCAATGATTGCCAAGACATTTGGGAAAATACCTTGTGGACCGACGAGACAAAAGTTGAACTTTTTGGAAGGTGCATGTCCCGTTACATCTGGCGTAAAAGTAACACAGCATTTCAGAAAAAGAACATCATACCAACAGTAAAATATGGTGGTGGTAGTGTGATGGTCTGGGGTTGTTTTGCTGCTTCAGGACCTGGAAGGCTTGCTGTGATAGATGGAACCATGAATTCTACTGTCTACCAAAAAATCCTGAAGGAGAATGTCCGGCCATCTGTTCATCAACTCAAGCTGAAGCGATCTCGGGTGCTGCAGCAGGACAATGACCCAAAACACACCAGCAAATCCACCTCTGAATGGCTGAAGAAAAACAAAATGAAGACTTTGGAGTGGCCTAGTCAAAGTCCTGACCTGAATCCTATTGAGATGTTGTGGCATGACCTTAAAAAGGCGGTTCATGCTAGAAAACCCTCAAATAAAGCTGAATTACAACAATTCTGCAAAGATGAGTGGGCCAAAATTCCTCCAGAGCGCTGTAAAAGACTAGTTGCAAGTTATCGCAAACGCTTGATTGAAGTTATTGCTGCTAAGGGTGGCCCAACCAGTTATTAGGTTCAGGGGGCAATTACTTTTTCACACAGGGCCATGTAGGTTTGGATTTTTTTTCTCCCTAAATAATAAAACCCCTCATTTAAAAACTGCATTTTGTGTTTACTTGTGTTATCTTTGACTAATAGTTAAATGTGTTTGATGATCAGAAACATTTTGTGTGACAAACATGCAAAAGAATAAGAAATCAGGAGGGGGGCAAATAGTTTTTCACACCACTGTATATATAGAATTTAAAGTGTCAGTGGTTGTGCAAATATGCATGAAAGGTGACTAGTGAAAGTGACATGTGCAATTGTCCAGATGTATAAATATTTAGTGCAAGTGTGTATGAATGTGTCCATGATTGTCCAGTCAGTGTTGTGAGCTTAAAAGATGTTATTAGTCCTGTGTGGAGGTGTGATTGAGAGACCTTATCGCCTGCGGGAAGAAGCTCCTCCTCAGCCTCTCTGTATTGGCCTTTAGGGAGCGGAATCGCTTCCCAGACCGCAACAAAGAGTCCATTACTGGGGTGTCTGAGGTCCTTCATGATCTTCCTGGCCTTAGTCCAGCACCGCTTGCTGTAGATCGAGTGCAGGTCAGGGAGCTCAGTGCGGATGATGCGCTCGGCTGAACTCTGTAGAGCTCGTCTGTCCTGCATGGTGCTGTTCCCGAACCAGGTCGTGATGTTTCCCGTCAGGATGCTCTCTATGGTGCAGGAGTAGAAGTTCCTGAGCACCTTGGACGGCAGTCTAATGTCTCTCAAGCATCTGAGGTGGTACAGACGCTGCCGGGCCTTTTTCACCACGGTGTTGATGTGACAGGACCATGACAGGTCCTGCGTGATGTGAACACCGAGGTATCTGAAGCTGTCCACTCTCTCCACTGGGCTCCTGTTGATGACGGGGGTCTGGTAGTTCCTCTCCTGCTTTGTACAAAAGTCCACTATCAGCTCCTTTGTCTTACTGACGTTCAGGAAGAGATTGTTCCTCTGGCACCAGTTCTCCAGATTTATAATCTCCTCTAGGTAGTCCGACTCATCATTGTTGGTGATCAGTCCGACCACGACGGTGTCGTCAGCAAACTTGATGATGGAGGTGGAGTTTGTAGTGGCCACGCAGTCGTGAGTGTACAAAGAGTACAGCAGGGGGCTCAGAACACAACCCTGGGGGGCTCCAGTGCTGAGAGTGAGTGTAGCTGAGACATGTCCGCCCATCCTTACTGCCTGTGGTCTGCCAGTCAGAAAATTGGAGATCCACTGACATATAAATGAGCTGAGTCCCAAGTGCTCCAGCTTGGTGGTGAGTGTGGAGGGAATTATGGTATTAAATGCAGAGCTGTAGTCGATGAAGAGCATTTTAACATAATTCCCTTTCCTAGTGTCCAGGTGAGTGAGTGATGTGTGAGTGATGTTCTTTGTCTTTCGGTTGTTCCCTTTCAGGGGTCGCCACAGTGAATCATCTGCCTCCATCTAACCCTATCCTCTGCATCTTCTTCTCTCACACCAACTAACTTCATGTCCTCTCTCACTGCATCCATAAATCTCCTCTTTGGTCTTCCTCTAGACCTCCTGCCTGGCAGTTCCAACCTCAGCATCCTTCTACCGATATATATTCACCATCTCTCCTCTGAACATGTCCAAACCACCTCAATCTGGCCTCTCTGACTTCATCTCCAAAACATCTAACATGGGTTGTCCCTCTGATGAACTCATTCTTGATCCTATCCATCCTTGTCACTCCCAAAGAGAACCTCAACATCTTCAGCTCTGCTACCACTAGCTCTGTCTCCTGTCTTTTCTTCAGTGCCACTGTCTCTAAGCCATAGAGCATTGCTGGTCTCACCACTGTCCTGTACAACTTTTCCAATTTCCAATATTTATGTAATTCTCAAAACTTTTGGCCACGACTGTACATTATGTGACTGTGATCATACCTAACTGCTAACTCTCTTCTCTTTTCTCTGTTCTTTCTCTCTCCCTGTCCCTGTTGAGCTATACATGTTGCTCCTGAGCTGCCAGTGATCAAGACCCCCTCTACCCTGTGGACCTGTCTGACTCGGTTCTGTTGCCCCGCTTCAATTAAATTAAATTTTATTTGTATATTGCTTTTAACAATTCTCATGGTCGCAAAGCAGCTTTATACAATAAAAATTATGGAAGTCT
The DNA here is from genome assembly GCA_030522415.1 of Channallabes apus. NCBI lineage: Eukaryota > Metazoa > Chordata > Actinopteri > Siluriformes > Clariidae > Channallabes > Channallabes apus. The sequence goes on from CM060112.1 coordinate 1,596,047, forward strand.
GTAATGTGAATGTGTTAGAATCCAAATTATCTGATTGTAGCTTCTGGTTGGAGATCTCGTCGCATGGATGCCCCGTGTGGTCGGTCTGGGATGAGTGTGGTGACTGGGGACACGTTACCATGAAGACGGTCCTGAACTCGGCTGATGCAGACAGCTGTTCTCTGAGGACTTGTGAATGCAGTCGCTCAATAGTTCATGCTTGGAATTTCCTACATTCTACCTGAGCCTCTAATACCGAACTTGACTCCATCTAAATGGGGATGGACTCCATGTTGAGTCTGGTTCCTCTCAAGCTTTCTCCAAATTTTCCTTGCCACCGATGCCCTCGGCGTACCCATCAGGGACAATCTGATCATTTTGATTCATACACATTTTCCCAATTTTCCATTGAATCTGTAAAGCTGTTTTGTGACAATGACCACTATTAAAAGTGCTATACAAATAAACCTGAATTTAATTGAATAACTGTTCATAACATTGCTTGTACTCATCATTTTGATTTTACTTATGGTGCAGGGTTTCGGGTCCTCCAATGCATAAACTATAAAGATATCATTCAAAGAGTGAGTCCTGTCCAGTGTACAGATACAACATTTCTTTTATATAGATAAATGCATTCCCACTTGATGGTGCTCTAGACCAGACCAGGCTGGCTGAAATACATTTTACATTTTAATCCAACTGGCACATAACGTCTTTGCAACATTTTGACTTCATTTATGGCACAGGTTTAACTTAAGCAAAGGGAAATACTTCAGCAAAAGTTTCATTAAATTCTGTCCAGACAGTTTTGTGTGATGCTGTGACAAAAAATGGCAGGACAGATTCTGTTACATCTAGGGCTGCAACAACTAATCGATGAAATCGATAATTATCGATAATGAAATTCATTGTCAACAAAAGCCGTTATCGATTAGTTGGGCTGCTCACGTTACTGAGGAGCGCAACCACAAAATGCAGAAATACACACAGATACACAGCCGCTTGCGCAATGACGGTTACAGGAGCGTCTGCAGGACAAAGCGCGCGGCCCAAGTCCTCCAAGGTATGGGAGCAATTTACATTAAACACCTCAAAAAAGATGGTAAATTCCATCGTAACCTGCACGCTATGCAAGACCGTACTTTCATGGCATGGCAGTACCACATTCATGCACGAACACTTAAAAAGAAAACATGTTGGTGTTACGGATGGCGAAACATCAGCAGAGTAAGTAACTCTTCTGTATCTCTTCATCGTTTAAAAGTTTTTGCTTTTGTTTAAACTGTTTGCTAACTTTGGAACAGTCGCGCTAGATCTCTTCAGTTGCTACTCGCTAGCATCACATTGCGCAATCACCTCATGAGCAATAGTGATTAGTTAAATGGCGCTACTGTACATCAGCTTAAATTACACAGTGCGAATAACAGTAGAATATTACATTTAGTGATTGTTGTGGTTTTCAGCGAATGCAAATAACAGTACATTTGTGACTATTAGCATTTCTACAGTTTTTTTTTATAGTCCACTACAAAGTTAACTTGTTAACTAGCAAATCTGGTTTCAAACGAAATTTACTGTGGTTTTACTTATACATATATAATTTTATTACACAAAATTATATTATTTTAGCTGTTTATATCTTAACAACTGAATGTCAGTGTATTTTTGTATATATATACACGACCGTTCAAAAGTTTTAGATAAATTTCTTTGTTTTTGTTTAGTGATGTATTTTCTACATTCTACAACAATACTGGGGATTTCAAAACTATAAAATAACACATATGGAATTAGGTAATTACGTAACAACAAGAAAAACACCAGTTAGTTGTTATTTTAAGACACAGAGGTCGGCCTTTCTGTAATAGTTCCTGCAAGAACAGTATTGTGTCAAGTGCATTTGCAAAATCCGTCAAGCACCATAATGAAACTGTCTCTCATGAAGGCCGTCCCAGGAGGACGAGACCAAAACCTACCTCTGCTGCAGACGAGAAGTTCATTTAGAGTTATCAGCCTGAAAAATGACCAATTAACAGCAGCTCAGATTAGAGGCGTTATGAAGTCTTTACAGAGCAGAAGTAGCAGAAACATCTCAATATCAACTGTTCAAAGGAGATTCATGCAGTTTTTGGACGCCTTCAGCAAAACTTTACAATGTAGAAAGAAATAAACATCAGGAACCATCATGGAGTTAGAAAGTGATCTAAAACTTTTGAACGGTAGTGTGTATATATAGCAGAGGTGGAAAGTAACGAATTACATTTACTCGCGTTACTGTAATTGAGTAGCTTTTTTGTGTATTTCTACTTTTTTAAGTAGTTTTAAAAATCTGTAATTTTACTTTTACTTAAGTACGTTTTGTTTGAAGTATTGTAATTCGCTACATTTTAAATCATATTCGCTACTGAGTAAAAAATAAATGAATGAAAATGATAAAATAATAAAAATATTATGCTTTGTATAAATGCTCTGTTGCGCCGCGTGTGTGTATCATGTCCTGGTCGCGCGCCGCTCCAGACTCCACTCCAGGTTTTCTGACATCGGCATCACCTGACCTTCCACACGGTCGCTTCCGCCCTGAGTGACGTCATCGACTAGCGCGACCATTTATTAACCGGAGAGAGACGCGGGAAAGATGAAAGAGGTTGTGATTTTGGCGTTTTGGTATTTGGTTGTGTATTCCGGTTTTGACTTTTTGCCTCCAATTGACTTTGATTATTGCTTTGACCCTTTGGTTTGGTTGGTCTTTGTATATAGTTGTAGATAATTTCACTGTTTTTGGTTTAGGGAGTCCGGGAAGGTACCTGTATTTTTTTTTTTTTTTGCAGGTAATCTGCAAAAAATAAAAAATATAACTAAATATTACTAAATAACTAAATATAAATACCATATATATATATATATATATATATATATATATAGAGAGAGAGAGATATATATATAGAGAGATATATATATATAGAGAGAGATATATATATATATAGATATAGATATATAGAGAGATATATATATATATATATAGAGATATATATATATATATATATATATATATAGAGAGAGAGAGAGAGAGAGAGAGAGAGATACAAACATTATTTCATCAGTTAATGATTGGATCTAGTTTTCTGCCATATACCACCATTTCCATACAGTTTAAAATAGAACCCTGAACCATGCTTTTGCTCTATGACCCTAGACTTGGCCGTAACACCATATTTAAGTGACCACTTTGATTTTCAAGCACAAGAAAGACAACAGCTTTATTATGCAAAGGTGTTCCTTCAGTTAAAAATAACTAGTTTGAGATTTATCTGCTCATCTTTTTTTGAACTATGCTAGAATGCCTCAACCCACCCCCGCTGTTAAAAAAAATTAAAATAAAAAAGTAACTCGGTAACTTTTACTCTGAGTAAATTTTTTAATGAGCTACTTTTTACTTTTACTTGAGTAGATTTTTATAATGGTAACTTTACTTGTACTTAAGTAAAATTTCACTGAAGTAACAGTACTTGTACTTGAGTACAAAATTTTATTACTCTTTCCACCTCTGATATATAGTATACATGGAATAAGATATAAATAACACTGTAAACTTGCCATCTGCAATTATTGTTAAAAACTAAACAAATATTGGTATGGTTTCACATATAATTATAAGCAAAACATCAAATTAAAGAAGCGGTTAGCTTTTACCTGATTAATCGGAAAAAAATAAAAAAATAAAAAAATAATCGCCTAACTAATCGATTATCAAAATAATCGTTAGCTGCAGCCCTAGTTACATGCCAGGATATGGTCGGATTGTACAGCGTAATAATGGATCGAGTTTTTATTGAAAATGTTTTTAAAAAGTGGACAATAGTGGTGTTATAAGAGCAGAGGAAATGAGACAAAAGCACTAGAGCTTGATAACCAGTGAGATTGTATTGGTGTACAAAGATATACATGTGAGCAAAAGATATGCAAACAACAGGAACAGCTTCAGGAACAGACCCAGGCCAAAAAATAAATCAAAGATAATTGCATTAACTGTATAAACTGACTTAACTATTTAAAAAAAACAACACAAAAATACAGCCATCTTCCTTGACTCCCTAAACAAATGACGGTGATTAAATTCCTTTGTCCATAATAATGGCAGTCACACCCTTACTTCCAGTGCATGCACAAACAAAAAGATTATCTACTGTATAATATACTAAAACTACTAACAAACAGCAAGTTAACTAAACCAAAGGACAAAGCAAAATTCTAAATGCTTGTGAGGCAAAATTCAAAACCGGAATACACAGAACAATTTCAGAATGGTACAATCACCATCTCTCTCTTGTTTGCCACGGCTCTTTCTGTTTTATAAATGGTCGCTGGATGATGTCACTCTTAGGGCAAAAGCGATGGTGTGGAAGGTGAGATACAGTAGATGCTTGAGTAGCAGCAAACAGGAAACATGGAGTGGAGTTTATAGCGGGTCAACCTGGAGACAATACACACAAACACACATACACCAAAACACATAGATCTACCAACATCTTGTGAATCATAAAGCAAGCTTCTTCTTTTTTTAGGATCTTTGGTGTTTTCCTGTAAGATACTTTAAGAGTAAAACAATGAATATATCAGTTTCTCCTTACATAATGTGAGGAAACTGTAAAAGTCAACTTGACATATTTTAAGGGATGCTTGTATAGTATAGGTGGTGATTGGCTCCAAATCAGACCTCAAAGTGAGTATAAATCATGTCTAATGATAATGGTTTATAACATAGGCCTGTGGTGACCAGCACTGACTGTTGCTTGTTCATGGCTTCATAAAAACTCAGTATGCCGTCATGACGTTTAATTCAATTCACTCACTCATCTTGTATATCGCTTTATCCTGTATTCAGGGTCACGGGGACCTAGAGCCTATACCAGGAGGCTTAGGGCACGAGGCAGGGTACACCCTGGACAGGGTGCCAATCAATTGAAGGGCAAACAGATACACACACACACACACACACACACACACACACACACACACACACACTACAGGCAATTTGGGAAAGCCAATTAGCCTAACTGCATATCTTTGGAAAGTGGGAGGAAACCGGAGTACCCGGAGGAAACGTACCAAGCACGGGGAGAACATGCAAACTCCATGCACACAGGGACGGGAATCGAACCCGGACCCTGGTGGTGCAAGGTGACAGTGCTAACCACTACACCACCGTGCTTTACAGATTCAAAAGAAAATTATGGAAATTTGTATGAACTAGATTGTCCCAAAAGAAAAAGCAGAGGCCGATAGTGGTAAGGAAAAACTTCCTGAGATGTCAGTAGGAATAAACCTTGAGAGAAATCAGCCTCAACAGGGTGATGATGGATAGCAGGAATTTTTTGCCATCATATTAAACCCACACTGCATGAAGTGCCTCAGACGTAGATATAACCTTAAAATTTAAGACATTTGTAAGAATCTATTCCTGCACTTCAAACATTTTTCCTGTGCCCCTGTTCTGATTGGAACTGTACCATATCCTCTTCCTTCATGGGGTGAATGAGTTCACACTGCTCAACAGCTTGCTGTGTCTTAATATTCTTCCCACGCTCTGAAAAGTATTGTTTCTCAATAGTGCACTGGTGTCTTTGGAGATTAGCAATCTTGGCAAAACTCCCTCCAGACGTTAAGCAATGATGCGGCTTCTCTCTGTGAATGCGCTGGTGCTGTTGGAGAGTATTGCTTCGACTGAAATGCTTTCCACAGTCCAAGCACTGATACGGCTTCTCACCTGTATGAATGCGCTTATGCAGGAGGAGATTACTGCTTCGGCTAAAACACTTTCCACAATATAAGCAGGCATAAGGCTTCTCTCCTGTGTGAATGCGCTGGTGTAGTTGGAGAGTACTGCTTTGGGTAAAACGCATTCCACAATCTAAACATCGATATGGCTTCTCTCCTGTGTGAATGCGCTGGTGATGTTGGAAAGTATCACTTCGGCTAAAACACTTTCCACAGTCCAAGCAGTGATACGGCGTCTCTCCTGTGTGAATGCGCTTGTGCTCTAGGAGAGAACTGCTTCGTCGAAAACACTTTCCGCAATCTAAGCATGCATAAGGCTTCTGTCCTGTATGAATTTGCTGGTGTATCATGAGATCATGACTCCTGATAAAACTCTTCCCACATTGTGAGCACTGGTACGGCCTCACCCCAGTGTGAAGGTGCTTGTGATTTTGGAGAGAACTGCTTCGGCTAAAACACTTCCCACAATCTAAGCAGGCATAAGGCTTCTCTCCTGTGTGAACGCGCTGGTGTTGTTGGAGAGTACTGCTTCGGCTAAAACACTTTCCACAATCTAAGCACCGATACGGCTTCTCTCCTGTGTGGATTCGCTGGTGGTTTATGAGATCACGATTCTTGGTAAAACTTTTTCCACACTCTTGGCAGGTATAGGGGTTCTCTCCGGTGTGAATGCAATGGTGTCCTCTGAGAGATTTCTCTCGATTAAAACCTTTCCCACAGTTTGAGCATGTGTACAGCTTTTGTACTGTTTTAGTCTGCAGTTGCTTTGTGAGAATGCTTGTTTTACTGAAACACTTCCCAGAACGTGGTGAATCTAGATTCTGTTTTTGCATGCGCCCTTGAGAGGTGTTAGTGTGGGAATGCCCAGTTGAACTGTGGTAGTTACTGGAGCTCACTGTGGGATCAAGAATTTCTAATTTAATCTCCTCTGACTTCACCATTGTTGGAGTTCCTGTGGAGGGAAAATATAACATATTAGGAAGGAAAGAGAAAAAAAGACCACTCACTGTCAACTGAAAAGTCAATGACTCCATTATTTTAACAAATAACCACAAATATATTTATAAACTGAAATTCACAGCTATGGTAGGGATATGACCTAAACTGATCTGCATCTGTCACTGTGCCATGTCTTCCTCCAGTGTACTAGATGCCTCAGGAAGGTGAAAATCCCAAAGCTGCTGTTGTGTTTAAATCAAGTTTCCATCCAACTAAACCTGCCTGTCCATATTGAGATCCTGTGTCATACAGTAACTCCAGAATGCACAGTGTTTTCATCATGAGTCACTGGCAGGCAAGTTCTCACATTTGGAGGTAATTATAAAGGATAATTGTAAAGGATATGTATGTTTCTTTTTTTTTCATAAAATGCGAGGCATTGCTGACAAAAAGTGGAAGATTTATTAGCAGCAAATAAAAGAAAACAACATTGACTTATTAATTGATTAACATTGATTAATTAATTTTATACTGATAAAAATAAGCCACGTTTACATTTATCATTCATTGTGTGATGTAAAAATTTCTATGTTTGATTTTTCTACACTGGTATGGTATTATTATTATTTATCACTCCCCTCTTTGCTTACTGACACATTATATTAACAAACAGAGGTGCTGAATGTACTACAAAGCTCACTGCTGCTAAATACAGAACTCTGACGACACAGACCCCACAACGGCGACGGTGGTTTTGGACAAGACCCGGTCCAACTTCTACAAAGCTCAACCGGTAATGACGTTTTGTAGAGGACAAAACTTTCCTGGGCCATCTGCGTGGCCTTCATGTGCTTTTTATGTTGACTTTTTGTATAACACATTTAACATTTATTTTTGTTAATTAAGAACCGTGTATGGTATGGTCCCAAAGAAATGCTGTTTCAGTTCCGTGGGTACTGAAATGTATAAGGCTGAAATAACAATAAAAACCTAGTTGACCTGACTTGACATTGAATCTAACTAACTGTAGATAAAAAGTTTTTTTTTTAACACCCCTCGATATAAATCTACTCTTAGAAATCAGTTGAAAAATATAAATGTTAAAGGGGCTTTTCCTCTAGCCAAATAAACTTTGCTCCTACTGTCTAAACAAGCTAACATGATTTAAAAACAAAGGGCCAATGAGGATGCAGTCCTGTAACACTCACTCAAAGCAGTTGGCCAATGAAGAAGCAGCACTGTAACACCCGCCCACAGGGAAGATGTGCGTCAGAAGTATTCATTTTTATTTATTTATGTCGTTTAATTTTTGGTAGAGATCTGTTTCCATATGTGAGAGGTGTCAGTGTAGGAAGTACCAGATGATAGTTGGTGATTACTGGAGCTCTCTGTGGGTTCTACATTCTCACATTTAATCTCTTCTGACTTCATAATCATTGGAGATCCTGTGGAGGGAAATATCAAATATGAACAACAGTAGACTACAGAACACCACTCAGTAACAACAGGAAAATTAATGGTTCAATAACTGCTTAAAAGCAAACATTAATAAAACTATGAACTGAAATTCAGAGCAACACAAACATTTCTGTCTGTAAACTGACAAAGGAGTAACGATACACATGGGACAGTGTGTACCTTTGTTTTGAAGTGACGGCTCAATGAAAAATTATTTTATTACATTCCACATTTAAGCGAGGAATCAAGAGGTTCATCAGATTGTTTTCTTTTAATGAATTGTTACAATCTTGGTGTCAACAACAGAAATTACCCTTTGTTGATAACTGGAATGTTTTCTGGTAGAGTCCTAGGCTCTATCACACCGATGGCCTGCACCCTAGCAGAGCTGGAGTAGCGGTCTTCTCTGACAACATCTCCAGGACACTACGAACCATCTGACTGGCGGCAGGTTATACCATAAATTCCTTAGATATTAGCCACATTACAAATGAATATATTGGTCTGAATGTGTCTACTCCGTCAGGATATTTCTATAAGCATGAGCCCCGTCTAACTGGTCACGGTGGTGGTGTCGCCACTATCTACACTCACTATCGCCACTAGCTACACTCACTCTCAGCACTGGAGCCCCCCAGGGTTGTGTTCTGAGCCCCCTGCTGTACTCTTTGTACACCCACGACTGCGTGGCCACTACCAACTCCACCTCCATCATCAAGTTTGCTGACGACACCGTCGTGGTCAGACTGATCAACAATGATGAGTCGGACTACCTAGAGGAGATTGGAAATCTGGAGAACTGGTGCCAGAGGAACAATCTTCTCCTGAACGTCAGTAAGACAAAGGAGCTGATAGTGGACTTTAGTACAAAGCAGGAGAGGAACTACCAGACCCCCGTCATCAACAGGAGCCCAGTGGAGAGAGTGGACAGCTTCAGATACCTCAGTGTTCACATCACGCAGGACCTGTCATGGTCCTGTCACATCAACATCGTGGTGAAAAAAGCCCGGCAGCGTCTCTACCACCTCAGACGCTTGAGAGACTTTAGACTGCCCTCCAAGGTGCTCAGGAACTTCTACTCCTGCACCATAGAGAGCATCCTGACGGGAAACATCACGACCTGGTTCGGGAACAGCACCATGCAGGACAGACGAGCTCTACAGAGGGTGGTGCGATCAGCCGAGCGCATCATCCGCACTGAGCTCCCTGACCTGCACTCGATCTACAGCAAGCGGTGCTGGACTAAGGCCAGGAAGATCATGAAGGACCTCAGTCACCCCAGTAATGGACTGTTCTCTTTGTTGCGGTCTGGGAAGCGATTCCGCTCCCTAAAGGCCAACACAGAGAGGCTGAGGAGGAGCTTCTTCCCGCAGGCGATAAGGTCTCTCAACCACACCTCCACACAGGACTAATAACATCTTTTAAGCTCACAACACTGACTGGACAATCATGGACACATTCATACACACTTGCACTAAATATTTATACATCTGGACAATTGCACATGTCACCTTTCATGCATATTTGCACAACCAATGACACTTTAATTCTATATACATATATACTCTATTTGCAATATTTTATTATGCCCTTATTGTACAGTTAATTTTACTAGTTTAAATTATTTCTTCAGTATTTCCTTTTTATTGACTATTTATTTTACATACAAGCTTTTATTTTCTTTTTAAGGTCACTGGCTGTCGTATAAGCATTTCACTGCATATTATACTGTGTATGACTGTGTATGTGACAAATAAAATTTGAATTTGATCTACAATGATGTACTCACTGTTACTCAGAAAATAAGGCCCAGGTTTAATTCATTTGAAGTGCTCATCATTAATGTTGCACTCAATGAAATACGTAATAAACCTTTGCTATATTTTACCCTGGCCACCGTGTACAGACCCCCGGGGCCACATGTCGATTTTCTTAAAGAATTTGGACATCTGCTATCAGACCTATTGGTTAACTCAGACAAAGTGTTGATAGTAGGAGACTTTAACATTCATGTAGATGATGCTAACGACGCTTTAGCACTTGCATTTATGGATTTACAAAATTCCTCTGGGGTTAAACAAAATATAAATGGAGCAACTAACCGCTTTAATCATACGCTAGATTTAATTATATCCCATGGTATGGATGTCTCTAATATAGAGATTTTACCTCAAAGTCATATCACATAGGGGTGGGCGATATAACCAAAATCTTCTATCATGGTAGAAGCAATTTTCTACCTCGATAACGATATATATCACAATAGCAATTTGTATCTGAAAATGCATAAAATAAAAATTCAAACACAAAGAAACTGTTTTACATAATGTAATTTTATTTAAACTGGGAATTGCCGCATTTTTTTTTACTTTGGCCATATTCGATTGGATGTGTAACAAACCTAATTTGATTTTGATATATTGTGCTAATGTTGGATGCACAGGTGCTCATGACATGCATATGTGTGTGAGGTTTTTATCCCCTCGGGGCTTGCCGTAGAAGGGCAAAAGGCACATGCGCACTCCCTCCTCTAGAGTGTCGCGTGTGTTGGAGTTTCAGTTTGTTTTTGTGAATAAAGAAGAATAAACAGTTGATAAGGATTTTGTGTTCTCTCGTTTAAATTTTTTTTTTACACCCGATTGAACCAAATATCTGCGCGGCCCAGTGGACAGCGCAGCGCGACTATCTGGATAGCGCAGAGATGATCTGGTTTATTTGCGCAGCCCGGTGGATCGACTAATTTATTAACTTGAGCAGCGCCGCTTGAATCACAAACCTGCGCGACCCACTGTTTTTTATTTAAAAACTATTTATTTAAAATGTCAGGACTGTTTAATATTGTTTCCGCCTTGCCATGCCTGGTTTGTACGTGCGCATCCCAGCGGGGTAAAATGTATTTTGATGGTCGACGCGGTCTATTTCTATCAGCGACGCGCAGGTTTGTGATTCGAGCAGCGCGATCCACCGGGTCTGGATATTTGTTCTGCCCACGCCGGCTCAATCGGGTGCCACGGTTTCGTCCCACTTTAGATGTGTTTGGCTTCCCATTGAAGTGAATGTGTATTGCGTGGTTAAGTAACGTGCAATGTCACGTGATCTCAACCGCGATTAAGACGATAGACCAAAATCTCTACTGGTTGACAAATTTCTACCGGTTAACCGTGTATACCGGTATATTGCCCACCCCTAATATCACAGATCATCACCTCCTGATATATACTCTACCCGTAGAACAGATTAGCTGTGTCTCCCCACGTTATCAATTTGTTAGAACTTGCACCATAGTACAACAGTCATACTCGCGCCTTAAAGAGAGCAACCCGTAACCTCAAGCGAAAATGGAGAAAAACTAAATTTGAAGTTTTTAGAATTGCGTATAAAGACAGTATATGCAGGTATAGACAGGCTCTAAAAACTGCTAGGACCAAGCATCTGAACCAACTGATAGCAAGAAACCAAAATAAGCCCAGGTTCTTATTTAGTACAGTGGCTCGCCTAACAAAACCTAAGATGCCCGCAGAGAGTATCCCATCACAGTTTAGAAGTGAAGACTTTATGGACTTCTTTAATGAAAAAAAATCGATAGTATCAGGAAAAAAATAACGGAGGTTCAACGTGTAATAGTTTCTCATGATCCAGTTCAGCCCAAAGCTTCACATTTAGATTTTCAGTGCTTTGCAGGTATAGGACAGTAAGAGCTGTATAAACTTATCACCTCAGCTAAATCAACAAGGTGCTTGTTAGACCCAATCCCAACCAGATTTTTAAAAGAAGGAATGCATACGGTTGGAGAGCCACTTCTAAACATTATTAATTCCTCATTATATCTAGGTTTCACCTTTCAAGTTGGCAGTTATTAAGCTGCTTCTTAAAAAATAAAATTTAGACCTGAATGAAATAAATTAGACCAAATTCAAACCTTCCGTTTATATAAAAAATATTAGAAAAGGTAGTATGAGCTCAAATATGCACATTCTTGCAGGAAAACAACATCCTCGAAGAATTTCAGTCAGGTTTCAGGCCCCATCATAGTACAGAAACTGCACTAGTTAAGATTGCAAATGACTTGTTTGAGGCTGCATCTCAATACACCACTAGTCACACTATTGATCTTGATCAGTCCATCTGCCATGCTGTCCTGCATTCTACAGTGAAAATGCGCTACTAGAAACCCCAGAAAGATGCACAAAGCTGCACCGTTTAAATGACGCTGCAGTCCAACTAAAGCTCATAGTATTAAACCAACACCAGTTTATAGTGTAGACCTTCCACACATCAAGAATATTTATCCAGTCTTTTCTTCCCAATGGTGACTTTTTCCTTGATATAATGGAGTTGAATTTAGACCTAGGTTTCAGTAAAACTGCTTTGACTGTGAACAGCGGTGAATGTTGTTGTGTTTGTGAGAATTGTGAGAGAGGTGTGGGAAGTACCTGATGATATTTGGTGAGTACTGGAGATCTCTGTAGGTTCCAAACTCTCACATTTAATCTTGACTGAATTCATCCTAGTTATAGTAAATATAAGACATGTGGATAAGAGGACTGTAGGAGGAGACAGGACAACCCTTACCTGGAAAAGACAGAAGCATAAACGCTCAATGGTTCAATATTTTAAACACAAATTTAATGACAGTTTAATTTACTGTTAAATTCAGAGCTTCACAACAGCTGTACACTGTGTCTCGTAACTGCTGCATTCTAGAGAGGAGCGTATCCAACATGGGATAAGAAAGAAAAATGACTGCTGCTCTTTAGATTAAGCGAATAAACAGACCAAGAGCAAGAGTCTTTTTTGACTCTGGTTCCTTATAAAGTTCCTTCCTATTCTCGTCACAACTGTTATCACTGGCTCGCTCATTAGAGACAAATCAGTAGATCTAAAATGCATACATTTATTCATTTATATACAGATTTTTTTTCTGTAAAGCATCATTACAACAGTGTCTATTGTTAAAGGTCATGCACAAATACAACTGTTTTTCTCTTTGTTGTTTTGGATGAAATTCTGAATATCCAACTTCATTGAAAAGGAACAACATGGATTCCATCCTGGTCGTTTGTTTGGGTTCTCAGCAGTAAGTCAGACTTGTTTACGGTGGGTGTTGGCCTTCACCAGTGGTGTGCTCCGTCAACAATCCTGTTTGTGATTTTCATGAATAGGATATCAAGGCGCAGCCGTGGCGGAGAGGGTATCCAGTTTGGTGGGCATTGCTGCTTTTTGCAGACGATGTGGTTCCGATGTCATCACCCGTCTGATCTGCAGCGCTCGCTGAATCAGTTTGCAGCTGAGAGTGGAACAGCGGGGATGAGTATCAGCACCTCGAAATCTGTGACCATGGTTCTCAGCAAGAAACTGATGGATTGAATCTCTGGAAACTCTAGGTGGAGATATTATAATCTCCACACTGGTTTGGGAACACCTCAGGATCCCCAAGTCAGAGTTAGCTGAGGTGGCTGAGGAAAGGGGAATCAGGTCTACCCCGTGACCCAATTTCAGATAAACAGTTGAAGTTAGATGAATGGAAGGATGGAATATGCAACTTTAAAACTAACTTTACCACAAGCACTTTATTTACAGGAATTTACAGATAGACATGTAGAGATACAGTGGTGTGAAAAACTATTTGCTCCCCCCTCCTGATTTCTTATTCTTTTGCATGTTTGTCACACAAAATGTTTCTGATCATCAAACACATTTAACTATTAGTCAAAGATAACACAAGTAGACACAAAATGCAGTTTTTAAATGAGGGGTTTTATTATTTAGGGAGAAAAAAAAAATCCAAACCTACATGGCCCTGTGTGAAAAAGTAATTGCCCCCTGAACCTAATAACTGGTTGGGCCACCCTTAGCAGCAATAACTGCAATCAAGCGTTTGCGATAATTTGCAACGAGTCTTTTACAGCGCTCTGGAGAACTTTTGGCCCACTCATCTTTGCAGAATTGTTGTAATTCAGCTTTATTTGAGGGTTTTCTAGCATGAACCACCTTTTTAAGGCCATGCCACAACATCTCAATAGGATTCAGGTCAGGACTTTGACTACTCCACTCCAAAGTCTTCATTTTGTTTTTCTTCAGCCATTCAGAGGTGGATTTGCTGGTGTGTTTTGGGTCATTGTCCTGCTGCAGCACCCAAGATCGCTTCAGCTTGAGTTGACGAACAGATGGCCGGACATTTTCCTTCAGGATTTTTTGGTAGACAGTAGAATTCATGGTTCCATCTATCACAGCAAGCCTTCCAGGTCCTGAAGCAGCAAAACAATCCGAGACCATCACACTACCACCACCATATTTTACTGTTGGTATGATGTTCTTTTTCTGAAATGCTGTGTTACTTTTACGCCAGATGTAACGGGACACGCACCTTCCAAAAAGTTCAACTTTTGTCTCGTCGGTTCACAAAGTATTTTCCCAAAAGTCTTGGCAATCATTGAGATGTTTTTTTAGCAAAATTGAGACGAGCCTTAATGTTCTTTTTGCTTAAAAGTGGTTTGCGCCTTGGAAATCTGCCATGCAGGCCGTTTTTGCCCAGTCTCTTTCTTATGGTGGAGTCGTGAACACTGACCTTAATTGAGGCAAGTGAGGCCTGCAGTTCTTTAGATGTTGTCCTGGGGTCTTTTGTGGCCTCTTGGATGAGTTGTCTCTGCGCTCTTGGGGTGATTTTGGTTGCCGGCCACTCCTGGGAAGGTTCACCACTGTTCCATGTTTTTGCCATTTGTGGATAATGGCTCTCACTGTGGTTCGCTGGAGTCCCAAAGCTTTAGAAATGGCTTTATAACCTTTACCAGACTGATAGATCCCAATTACTTTTGTTCTCATTTGTTCCTGAATTTCTTTGGATCTTGGCATGATGTCTAGCTTTTGAGGTGCTTTTGGTCTACTTCTCTGTGTCAGGTAGCTCCTATTTACATAATTTCTTGATTGAAACAGGTGTGGCAGTAATCAGGCCTGGGGGTGACTACAGAAATTTAACTCAGGTGTGATAAACCACAGTTAAGTTATTTTTTAACAAGGGGGGCAATCACTTTCACACAGGGCCATGTAGATTTGGAGTTTTTTTTCTCCCTTAATAACGTAAAACTTCAATTAAAAACTGCATTTTGTGTTCAATTATGTTATCTTTGACTAATAGTTAACGGTTTTTGATGAGCAGAAACATTTAAGTGTGACAAACATGCAAAAGAATAAGAAATCAGGAAGGGGGCAAATAGTTTTTCACACCACTGTATATACGAAATCAGAAGTTTACAAATGTATTGTGCATGGATATTTGCTTCTCAAACAGGTATGTGCTTTGTAATGCAATCCATATTAAATAGTGTAATGATAATGGAAAGAGTATAGGGGTGTGTGAGGGGTGAGCAGGTGTCAGTGGGAGGCAGAGTTCAATAAGGAGACAGCTCTGGGAAAGAAGCTGTTCCTCAGTCTGCTGGTTCTTGACCTGGGACACCTGAAGCACCTCGACACATACAGTGTTTCTTCTGGATGTCCTCAATGGCTGTAAGTGGAGTTCCTATAATGCGCTGGGCAGTTTTCACCACCCGCTGCAGTGCCTTAAGCTCAGCTACAGAGCAGCTTCTGTACACAGTTGGTTAGGATGCTTTCTATTGCGCAGCGATAGACGTTCACCAGGGTAGCTGAGGACAGCTGGTTCTTCTTAAGTGTTCTCAAGAAGAAGAGACGATGGTGAGCCTTCTTGACCAGGCTAGAGGTGTTGGTGGACCAGGATAGGTCCTCCGAAATGTGGGTCCCCAGGAACTTAAAGGATGAGACAGGCTCAACAGCCATCCCGTTGATGTAAATGGTTTCATGTGATCCTCTACTTCCTTTCCTGAAGTCCACAATGAGCTCTTTGGTCTTATTGGTGTGAAGGAACAAATTATTGTCCGCGCACCAAGTGCCCAGTCTCATTGTTGTTGCTGATGAGACCGATCACCGTAGTATCATCTGCAAAAATGTGCTTAATTTTATTATTGTGTGATGCTCAAGCAGCTCGCAACTAATTTTTACATTTATCAAGACTTTTGACTTGACATGGTTTTGACCTTCCCTCTGCAGTACTAATGTAGGGTCACTAGATGTACCCCTAGGTTAAGAATCTCGCCAGATGACGTGCTCTGTCATCCATATCAGGGGAGGCAAACCTGTTTGCCATAATGAGCCACAAAAAAATCTTTATCACTGCAAAGAGCCACACAACAGATGTGCAAACAACAGTATCACAACTATCAGTGTCTCTTTCAGATTGATGCCACGAGTTCTGTCGGCACAATGTCAAGCAGCTCTTCCTTAATTGCGCAGTCTTGAACTTGAACATCGCACGACTCATCCAACCCAATGCTGAAATACTGGCACTTCTGAAGATCTGATAATAAATGTGTTTCTACTGAACTGTCAATGTCCGTTATTCTCTGTTGAACGGTGTGCCGTGACAGCTGAAGGTCCTTTACTGAATGTTTAAAATTTAAATTTTCAGATCAAAGAATAGCAACAGCATCACTTTTTAACAAATTCCCCTTCAAGGAATGGCTTTTTTGCACGAGCAATGTTCCATGCTAGCTGATATGATGCTAACTTGACCGTCTCTGAATGCTTAGTAAATTTTCGGGAAAAGCCGAGTTTGCTTTTATAACCAGGGCAGTTTCGAACTTTCGAGCGAAAGATATGATGCCCCTAAGCATCACTCACTCTGCGGCTGAAGTTAGCTCCTTATTCGCCTCGTTACTAACGGGAGTGTTCACATTGGCGAAAGATGCGTAGTTTATCAATAAAACGTTATTTTGGTGGCTTAAACCATTCTGGCCAAGCAAATATGAACTATACCATACCTAGCAGGTACCCAACTATATAGTAAAAGTGAAATTGTCCTGGCCCAGATTGATAGCTGCATCTAGCCATTGGTAAGTTAAGCATCTACAGTACTAAAGTTAAAGTTTTCAGTGCTAAAACAGCTTATGAGGATTTATAACATATCCTACGATTTCACAGCATTTAAGGCTATCACGCTTGACTGCATAATTTAGAAAACGCTGTTGTATTCACACTGACCTAACAAACACCAATTTGCATGTGGTTGTGCGCTGTAAAGGCAGATATAAATAAATAAATGATCGTCTTCTAGACCTGCTTGACGGCATTTAATAAACATGCATATATATATTAAATATGTTACATGGCGTTAATGTTTTAAAAAGTGAGTAATGCATCTGTTCTACATAAATAACGTCAATTTCTCATAATTCATTCCATGTTTGTTGTCATTGCATGCTTAAGCCATTACGTCAGTTTATTGGTGCAGAGTGAAATAGCCTTCATTTAACTCCGAATTGTGGAATAAAAAGACACCCTAGTGTGTGTGGTCTAAATGTTGTTTCTCATTATTGTTTAAAAATCTCAAAACACTGTAACTTATCATCACAAGATACTTTTTATCATCACAAACAAGTATTTTTAAATAAAAATCTTTGCCTTGTAAAGATTGAGCATGTGCCTATAGTATCTTAATTTTTAAGGCCAAATCTGTCATGTTTTTGTTAAGAAACTATACTTTAAAATGTAATTTAATGAACCCTTTAATTTTTGTGACTTCAGTCATTGTTGGGATTCTCTTTTAAAGCTGGCAGCATTAATAGCTTATATCGAAATATATATAGTTATCGTTCAATATGGGGAAAAATGATCGAGATTACATTTTTGCCATATCGCCCAGCCCTAATTATAATGCAAAACATGACTTGCTTTTTTTTTTCTTCTTCTGACGTTTTTTTTCTCTTCCTTTGTCCCCTTAGAGACTCTGTAGTAAGTTTTCTACTAGCTATCTTGTACCTAAACTATTTGCTTTGGGTGAAAGCGCCATCTAGCAATCATTGTGTGTCAGTGACAGCTTCCTATTCAAAACAATAAGTGGTCAAATGACCGGTGAATCGCATTAAAAGTAGGTGACACTGGCACGGCGCTTTTAGTGTTAATGCTAACAAAACAAAGAAAAACATTAAAAAATAATGAATAGCAATACAGTTTTCAGTGTACATTGCTGTGATATGTTTCATTATATCCAAACTGGTTTGGTAAAATCTTTTGGTATTGCCCACAGTCTGTCTGGAGCACCTGGCCAGAAATGGCGCCCAATCATTTGTATGTAAAAAATAAAATGCTCTGGTTTGTAAGGGCTGTGTGCTGTGACAAACCATGTTTGTACACCAAAGAGTAATTAGTTCTTAATGTTTCTTCTACTTCTTACTCTTCACATACAGATGGATGGAGGGAAGGTTAGTAGGTTGGATCTCTGAAATGTGAGATGAATAGAAATAACAAATAAATAAAGATTTTGGGGTAAAGGTCATAAGTATTTATCGTTTGTTGTAGGTAAAGCTGGCCTGTTCCACTGACTACCACAGCAGGTATATCCCACACCTCTGGAAAACACTGTAGGTATCATTTGTTCTCCTCAAGCCTAACTATGGTTTGGTTAAATTATTTAACAAATCTTTTCAGTAGTTATATACAAATGTGCAATTTATGGTACTAAGCCTAGTCTTTTAATTTTAATTTAATTCCACTTCATGTTCCCTATTTATAATGGAAATTAAATCATAAATAATCGTAAGGAATTTCTTCTTTTTTTTAACTAATTAGTTTTAATAAGAAGAATGACCAGATTTTTTTTATAACATTGTCTTTAATTGAAGAAAATGTGTCTCTTGGTAAGATAACCTTTTGTTTATATCTCATAACCATCATCTCATGTCTATTCTCTCTATTCTATACTTTCATATTATTAATACTTAATTGTTCGTTGGTTTTTCTTTACTGGATTTAATGTGTATCATATGTAAATTCTCTTCTGTATTTTCTCAACTTATTATGAAAAAAGTTAACAAGCTGGAATTTCAACATGCAGTTTGGTTTCTATGAGTGTTACTGGTTGTAGGCGGGAAAAATCCAAGATGCAACTTCTTCTCAAACACAGAATATAATAAACGTTTAAAAGAATGAATAACTATACCAATCATGTATCTTAAAAAAATAAAATTAACTCCATATTCTGTGAAGTGTTACTATGACCAAATAATTGTACATCTACAGAGTGTGTGTGAGGTAAACAGGACTATGTTCTAGTGCCCTACAGAGTGTGTGTGTGTGAGGTAAACAGCACTATGTTCGAGTGCCCTACAGAGTGTGTGTGAGGTAAACAGCACTATGTTCCAGTGCCCTACAGTGTGTGTGTGAGGTAAACAGCACTATGTTCCAGTGCCCTACAGTGTGTGTGTGAGGTAAACAGCACTATGTTCCAGTGCCCTACAGTGTGTGTGTGAGGTAAACAGCACTATGTTCCAGTGCCCTACAGAGTGTGTGTGAGGTAAACAGCACTATGTTCTAGTGCCCTACAGAGTGTGTGTGAGGTAAACAGCACTGTTCTAGTGCCCTACAGAGTGTGTGTGAGGTAAACAGCACTGTTCTAGTGCCCTACAGAGTGTGTGTGAGGTAAACAGCACTATGTTCTAATGCCCTACAGAGTGTGTGTGAGGTAAACAGCACTATGTTCTAATGCCCTACAGAGTGTGTGTGAGGTAAACAGCACTATGTTCTAGTGCCCTACAGAGTGTGTGTGAGGTAAACAGCACTATGTTCTAGTGCCCTACAGAGTGTGTGTGAGGTAAACAGCACTATGTTCTAGTGCCCTATAGAGTGTGTGTGAGGTAAACAGCACTATGTTCTAGTGCCCTACAGAGTGTGTGTGAGGTAAACAGCACTACGTTCTAGTGCCCTACAGAGTGTGTGTGTGAGGTAAACAGCACTATGTTCTAGTGCCCTACAGAGTGTGTGTGAGGTAAACAGCACTATGTTCTAGTGCCCTACAGAGTGTGTGTGAGGTAAACAGCACTATGTTCTAGTGCCCTACAGAGTGTGTGTGAGGTAAACAGCACTATGTTCCAGCCTGTGTAGTGCACTAGCATAGGAAGTAGAAGCCCATTTAGGACTGAGCCACTGTTAGCCGAGTGTAACTTACCTTGAGCTTTACAGCAGAACGCAGTTAACCACCTCAAATACACCCACAACGGATCAGATGGAACTGTGGGGGTAAAACCCGGTCAGAAATATTGGAATGTAAAGATGATTAGTAGAGTCGGAGAAGCTCAGCTCATCAATCAGCAACACTGCAGCACGGCTTCTTCTGCTTCTGGGAATGTGTGGAGGAACGCGACCGAAACGCTCACAGCGACACCTACTGGAAGACTAGTGCACTCACATGGGAATTTACTCAGTCTTGATGCGCGCTTTTCTAAATCATCTACATGATCTTCAGTCAGGTTTTATTATCAGTCAGGATTATCTCAGGATGCTCGTGTTTCGGGTCTCCTCTTATTTCTGACAGAAGCCGCTCCTGAAAGCAACAAGCCACTGATGAGGCAGCGCTTTTATTCTTTTACAAAAACACACAGTTTAAAACATACAAAGTAATGAGAAATAAATACATGATGAAAAATAAATCAATACAATGGTACATAAGTTACATATATACATAAGTTGCAATTAAATTATTTTGTACCTTGTTTTAAATAGCATACAGTATTAGAATGTCTAAAATCTAAGGCGTTTAAGCCTCCCTCTTTCTAAAGATTATAAATATATTTTTAGAATAATTAATTCTTATATTCATTCACTTGTTTATTTTTTTGATGCATCATGTTTTTTTTTATTACAAATTAATAAAAAAAAAGTGTAAATTTTTGCATCATTTATAAGAGTCATGTTGTGTGGTGGTTGTCTGCATCCAAAACCAAACACACACTAGATTTAGATCAGTGGTTCTCAAACATTTTCTGTCATTCCCCACTTAAGGGGGTGAGTGAATTTTCAAGCCCCACTTGTCAAGAAAATAATAACGAAATCAGCCAAGTTTACTGTTCATTGAAATATCAATTTCTAAACCAATAAGATCAAACAACACCAAGTTAAAAACAGATAAAATACACGTGCAATTGTTATAAAAGGCTTACGTTGTCACTTATCTTTGCATAATTGACCCCATGTTTATTAGCTGCTCAGCAATCGTTTGTAGTTTTTTTGCACTGGCCAATTCTGTATGTAACTTTGAATGAAGCCATTTGTGTTTTGCTGTCCACTGATTCAGATGTTACCATGCGATTCTCCTGCTGTCTGTATTCTGCAAGCTTTCTTTGAAAGAAGTCGAGTGGCTTATTAACGTGACTGGAGTGTGTTGTCACGTTAATCAGGGCCAGGGGTAGCTCAGTGGTTAAGGCATTGGACTACGGTTCGGAAGATCCCAGGTTCAAACCCCACAACCACCAAGTTGCCACTGTTGGGCCCTTGAGCAAGGCCCTTAACCCTCAACTGCTCAGATGTGTAATGAGATAAAAATGTAAGTCGCTCTGGATAAGAGCGTCTGCCAAATGCATAAATGTAAATGTGTTGTCTCTAAGTGTCTTCCTAATTTGTTGGGTCTCATGCAGTCTGCTGCCAGCGGTATAAGACACAAAACACACACGGGTCTCTCTTCTGCCCCCACCATGAACCCAAGCTCAAGATAGGCTTCATTAGTGGTGGGTGATATAACCAAAATCTTCTAACACGGTAGAAGCAATTTTCTACCTCGATAACGATATATATCACAATATAGCAATTTGTATCTGAAAATGCATAAATAAAATTTCAAACACAAAGAAACTGTTTTACATAATGTAATTTTATTTAAACTGTGAATTGCTGAGGTTTGCCGCATTTTTTTACTTTGGCCATATTCGTTTGGATGCTTGGATTTCGGATGATAGAAAAGGTTTGATGTGTTTCCACCACTTGTTAAAACAGTGCACTTGCGTACCTTGCAAATCACGTTCGTCTCATTCGTATCACTTTTCTTATACCCAAACCAATTCCACACCACAGACGATGCAGCTTTTTCTTTACAATCTCCTCGTTGTTGGTTTTGTCACAAGTAAGCAAACTCACTGCTGCTGCACCATCTTCTTCCATTGTCGAAGTGTATGTGAAGCCAAACACATCAAAAGTGGGACAAAACCGTGGCACCCAATTGAACCAAATATCCTCGCAAAAGGATCCAGCGCAGCGCGACTATCTGGATAGCGCAGTGATGATCTGGTTTATTTGCGCAGCCCGGTGGATCGCGCAGCGCCGCTCGAATCACAAACCTGCGCGACTCAATTTATTTAGAATGTCAGGACTGTTTAATATTGTTTCCGCCTTGCCATGCCTGGTTTGTACAGTACGTGCGCATCTCAGCGGGGTAAAATGTATTTTGATGGTCGGCGCGGTCTATTTCTGTCAGAGTCGCACAGCACTGCCCAGTGGGTCGCGCAGGTTTCAAACTTGTATTAATGATCCATTTATTTGTGTGTGATTGTTTAGTTGAGCGTACGCTCTTCATTATCAATAAAGAAAAGCATGAATTAGAATAGGTACTTTCTTATTATTTAATTAAAATATTCCACTAATTTCCTCCCGTTCATTGCGCCCCACTTGTCATGTCTGTATTCCCCACTAGTGGGGCCCCACACTTTGAGAACCACTGATTTAGACAGAAGTGGAATTTTACTTAAGTACAAGTAAAGTTACCATCATAAAAATCTACTCAAGTAAAAGTAAAAATTTTTCTCAGAGTAAAAGTTACAGAGTTACTTTTTTTATTGTTATTTTTTTAACAGCGGTAGGTATGGCATTCTAGCGTAGTTCAAAATAGATGAGCAGATATAAATCTCAAACTAGTTGTTTTTAACTGAAGGAACACCTTTGCATAATAAAGCTGTTGTCTTTCTTGAGCTTGAAAATCAAAATGGTCACTTAAATATGGTGTTACGTCCCAGTCTAGGGCCATACAGCAAAAGCATGGTTCAGGGTTCTATTTTAAACTGAATGGAAATGGTGGTATATGGCAGAAAGAACTAGATCCAATCATTAACTGATGAAATAATGAGGTTTGTATATACAAACCCACACACACACAACAGGGGTCCGTTCTTCGTACTTCGCTAACTCAGTTAGCTGGATTTGATTGTTGTGGATTTGTCCTGATCTTGGATTGTTTCGTTCTTCGATGCGCTTCTCGCACTTGTTGTCATAGCAACATGTCCGTAAGCTTGAACCTGCTCGGTAGCAGGTTTATTTCATGTAAACAGGATTAAGGCTGCGCTCCTGCCGGGTTATGATTGGTTGAAATGGTGAGGTCACATCTGATTGGTTAAAGAGCGCTGACGCGGACTGACTCACGTGGGAAAAGAAAAGTATCTTGCATATGTAACGAAGTTTAAATAAGTTGATTAAATTCATGCATAAATTGGGAAAACACGCCATTGGTTATGCTCACACATATATGACCCCCTGCCATGGATAATCGCTATCAAATATTATATTAGAACATAAATTCCTAAGTTTATTATTATAAAATATGATATTACTATTATAATAAACCCTAGGCACGAGACAGCCGTCAAGACCATTAATACAAATTCTTGTATAATGTTTATTTTGTAACATATTTATTTTTCAGGGGTTTGTCATGAATATGAAAAATATTTATATATGATAAAAATAAATATTTTAATAATGAAAAATTGGACGAAATAATTTTCATTATAAAGTAACCAATAGAAAAGTATACATGTATTTGAAAGAAAAAGAAATATATATATAAAGTTCTTCCCCCAGCTGTAGTTTTCATAATACGCGGTACTGACAAGCAGCCTGCATCCTTTGACCGAAGTAGGCGTGGCGGATCGTAAGACACTAGCAGTTCGCTCAGATACTGCAGCGCGAGACCATTTAATGCTTTATATGTCAAGAGTAGTATTTTAAAATCAATGCGAAATTTCACAGGGAGCCAATGTAGTGAAGATAGGATAGGGGTGATGTGCTCATATCTTCTGGTTCTAGTGAGGACTCTCGCTGCTGCATTCTGGACTAGCTGAAGCTTGTTTATGCACCTAACTGAACAACCAGACAGTAAGGTATTACAATAGTCCAACCTAGAAGTGATAAAAGCATGAACTAGTTTGCAAAACTTATTTTATTAAGCCAAACGGCACGACAGTACACAAACTTCTCTCATGTGCTTCTCTAACACACCGTGTCACATTCTAACCTGTCCCCCTGGGAACCTAGGACAGGTAACTCGTTAGTTCCTCTTAACGTAAGCAACATAACCAATAACATACACATGCAGGGATATAGACAAAATAATAATAATGCACTGTAAAAAATAATTTAATAATATTAATTTCAAAATTAAAACACACAAATAAATAAATAAATAAATAAATAAATACCATTATATGCAATACCTGTAATAAAAACAATTCAATGCAGTAAACTTAAAATAATCCAAAATATACTGTTTGTAGGAACTAAGGTTACATTATTATTAGTTCATAATAAAATTGAACGGAACAAAAAACGGAACAGTGCAATACGAATAGTGCAAGTGTGCTTATTTTAGTTGATTAAAGTGACATTATAAAGAGCAATATAAAACAGTATTAAAATAACGGTGAACAAAACAGTATAAACAACAAGAAAACAACTGTCAGTTCAAAACATTCTAAATGACTAATTGTGTAACTTTCTTTTGGTCTTGTTTAACCAATACAAAGTTGATAGTATTCCTAAAATATAAAAATTACATTAAAAGTTTTATGAACAGCTTGTGGTACTATATTCTTTTAAATAATTGTAATTTGATTTTGAGTATGGATTTAATATGGTTAAGGCTAGAAGGAATACAGCTGTAGCTATTGGGCATGCACACATCAATCTAACGTTTTTTTCCTCTCACTGTACAACAATAAAACTTTTTGTATTACATCATCACCCGGGATTCGAACTGGCGATTTCCGGATGATAGGGCGAGCACTTTACCACTGCGCCACTCAGAGGCTCGGTTTCGATTTTTTTAAAAATGTTCTTTTGTAGAGTATATTTCTATTTTTATACTAGTTAAATTTAATTTTTCTATCGTATTTCTTTTATTCATATTTATTTCTTATTATAAGCTTTAATTCTCTTTTTAAGGTCACTGGCGGTCGTATAAGCATCTCCCTGCATATCGTACTGTGTATGACTGTGTATGACTGTGTACAGTATGTGACAAATAAAATTTGAATTTGAAAGGATTAGGTTTAGACGTGAAAAACGATCCAATAGGTATAACAATTAATTTCATTGTTAGTTTCCGGTCGGAGCTATATATCCCTTCTAGCCATGACTCAAACGCGCGAGGATGACGTCAGTAACTCGTGCCAACTCAGTGGAATGTTTAGAAAGGCTTTAAACAGGCAACTTGCGCAACCAATCATAAAGACCTTTCGGCACGCCCAAATACCTTTCGGCACGCCCCAACCTTTCGACACGGGATGTGCGCGCGGTCAGATCATACGACGGGGGGCGAGTTGCGCGTGCTGCAGCCTGTGAAATCTAATACCGTATTGTGTAGTGTCCCTTTTTAGGCGGATTTTTCCGCTAACGCAGATCATTTTATCAACTTGTTATAAATTCATTTTGTATATTAACCTGTGCTTTCTCAACATTTCTAATTTTTTATTTGAGGGGGCAAGACATTTATTTGAGGGAGCGCTGCCCCCTCTTGCCGGCCCTGTTTGAGCATCACATATTATTTGCCCATTAATTGAATGGAAATGTTTCCGATTCACATATGCAAATTCGTCTTCAGATGGCGCCTTTATAGCAATGTGCGTGCAGTCGATTGCTCCGATTACATTAGGAAAAACGGCGATCGGTGCAAATTGCGCTTTAATGTTTGGCTGGTCAACTGCATGGTATGGAAACCTTATATACCTGCTAGACATGCGGGTGATGTCTCTTCTTGTCAAGATCCCTTGGTCCCACCACTCATCACTAACATCTTGAGTGAGTTTGAGCCAGTAACGTTGTCTGCTTTACAAGATATTGTAAGCCAGCTAAAGCCCTCTGGATCTCCTTATGACATTCTTCCTCCTCGCTTTTTTTTATACAAATTTTTGATGTGATTGGTACCACTGTTCTTAAGATTATGAACAGTTGTGTTGAAATGGCAATGGTTCCAGATGACATGAAGCATGCCATTGTACATCCACTTTTAAAAAAGCCTAATTTAGGTCCATCAGTGCTGACAAATTTTAGGCCAGTTTCAAACTTCTCTTTTATGTCCAAAATTTTTGAGAAAATTGTATTTTACCAACTACAGGATTTTTTGCTTAATAACAATATCTTCGAAGTGTTCCAATCAGGTTTTAGAAAAAATCATTCAACAGAAACAGCACTGCTTAAAGTTCTGAACGATATTTTATTGACTCTTGATGCTGCCAAATCTGCTGTGTTAGTATTGTTAGATCTGAAGGCGGCATTTGACACAATTGACCACTCTATTTAAATTTCTCGTTTGGAGCAATGGGTGGGCATCCAGGGGAGGAATGCACTGAATTGGTTCCAATCATATTTTAATAATAGAAGGTTCTCCGTTAAGATTGGTGAATTTACCTCCGATGCAGTTCCCCTTGTGTGTGGTGTCCCTCAGGGCTCTATTCTTGCTCCAATTTTATTCTCTCTGTACATGCTTCCCCTGGGGTCAATATTTAGGAAACATGGTGTCTCTTTTCATTGTTATGCAGATGATATTCAATTCCAGGGGCAGGTAGATTTGAGTAACAAAGGTTTGGATACTCTGCTGGCATGCATAGCTGATGTTAAGGCCTGGATGTCCCTAAACTTCCTTCACTTGAATGAAGGCAAAACGGAGATTATAGTCTTTGAATCACCATACTGTATGCTGCTAGTCCCTCAGGCTTAAATCTTGGACAATTGTCTTCCTGTGCTAAACCAGTAGTGAAGAATCTGTGGGTTTATTTCGATAGTGATCTTAAATTTGATAGTTCAGTAGTTAAAACCAGTTTTTTTCCATCTTAGAATCTTAGCTAAAGTGAAACCATTTCTGTCTTGTAAGGACTTTGAAAGGGTAATTCATGCTTTTATATCAACAAGGCTTGACTACTGCAACTCCCTGTATATGGGTATAAATCAAGCGGCTCTTAACCGATTGCAAATGGTACAAAATGCTGCTGCTAGGCTCCTTACTGGCGTGCGTAAACGAGAGCACGTTACCCCAGTTTTAATGTCCTTACATTGGCTACCAATTCGATATAGAATTGATTTTAAAGTTCTGTTGCTGGTTTTTAAAACACTGAATGGGTTAGCACCTTTGTATTTATCAGAATTAATATCTCTTCATAACTCCGGACGGTCTCTTAGGTCTTCCAATCAGAGACTATTAAACATTCCTCGATCTAAATTAAAATCAAGAGGTGACCGAGCTTTTGCAGTTGCTGCTCCAAAACTCTGGAACAGTTTACCGATATCTATTAGATCTGTTTCTACACTGCATGAGTTTACAGCAAAACTCAAAACCCATCTCTTTTCACTTGCCTACAATTGTGGCTAACTGGAATTTGACAGTACTGGTCTGTGCTGTATTTCATGATGTTTTAATATTTATATGTTGTTGATATTTGACTGCCTGGGGGGTATTCTTCGTACGTCGCTTGAAACATCCGGGATGAATTGACACATCTAAGATGAGATCATCGTGCTAATTACGCTCTGGCTAAATCGGTTCTTCCAGCACACCTGTTGTTGATGATTAGTATGGCCGGATTGAGTTGTCTAGGATTATTGCGCGTTCGTGCGTTGGTTTAAAAGGCGATATGCATCGACAGTAGAAACACTGATCACAAGCCCTTTGATTGGTTGACGAAATGACAAAAAGAACAAGCTAATTTTTTTTGTAACACCTGCGCTGAAATGCCCCCCCCCCCACGTGTTATGCGCTGAAATGCTTCCCTGCCATGGATCCCCCCCTCCCACCACACACACACATAATCACTATCAAATATTATATTAGAACATAATATGCACATATGTTTTACAAATTACATGAGACAATAAAATAAGAAATATGAAAAAAATATGTTGTATATGGAAAAATTGAAATATGAATATTTAAAAAAAAAAACATGTATACTTTTATATTGTTTACTTTATAATAAAATTAGTTTTGTCCAATTTTTCATTATAAAAAAATATTTTTATTATACATATCTCTCTCTCTCTCTCTCTCTCTCTCTCTCTCTCTCTCTATATATATATATATATATATATATATATATATATATATATATATATATATATATATATATATATATATATATTTGCATATTTATAACGAACCCCTGAAAAATAAATGTGTTACAAAATAAACATTATACAAGAATTTTAATTAATGGTCTTGAGGGCTGTCTCGTGCCTAGAGTTTATTATAATAATAGAAAACCTATGAATTTATGTTCTAATATAATATTTGATATCAATTATATATATATATATATATATATATATATATATATATATATACAGTATATATATATATATATATATATATATATATATATTATGGCAAGACGTATATATGCATGCAAGATACTTTTCTTTCCCCACGTGAGTCAGTCCACGTCAGTCGTGCACTTTAACCAATCAGATGTGACCTCACCATTTCAACCAATCATAACCCGGCAGGAGCGCAGCCTTAATCCTGTTTACATGAAATAAACCTGCTACCGAGCAGGTTCAAGCTTACGGACATGTTGCTATGACAACAAGTGCGAGATGAGCATCGGAGAACGAAACAATCCAAGATCAGGACAAATCCACAACAATCAAATCCAGCTAACTGAGTTAGCGACGTACGAAGAACACCCCCCTGTACAGCACCTTGGTCAACAATTGTTGTTTATAATGGTGCTATATAAATGAAGCTGAGGTGAGTTGAGAGTTGAGTGATCCTGTCCCATACAGCTGGCACTGCACGGCTCAAAGACGACTGGCTTAACCCCGAGCGGTCTGCCAGTTCCCTTTGGAAAGAACCAGTTGCCAGGAAACCAAGCGTTGTCAGCACCTGTAACGGGTAATGCGTGGCTCCTCGCTGTCTCTCTTTCCAAATTTGGACGCAACTCAGCACAGCGCTCCAAGTGGATAGCTCTTGGAAATCTGAAACGGCTAATAAGCCAGTCATCATCGTGGGCCAGAAAATCACTGTGACCCCTAAAAATGCGTTCCCTTCGGATTCGGCCATTGACAATGTCCTCTAATAAGGCCAACACTGCCATTGCCATAGACTAAGGGTTGTATACATTTGCAAATGCTTTTATATGTTCTAAATCACATAATTGGTAGAAAAAATATTGTCAGTTAACCCATTATATCAATTATAAATTAATAGCAATGTTTTTCACATGTGTTGGTGCGATACTTTGTAGTGTGCAATTTAACATAATTGCCTCTAGGAGTCGCCAACGGAAATAAAAGAAACACACAAAATACACGTACGCCAGACATGAAGTTGGCGTGGAAGAACGCACATTCTCAAGTTAATTTCACTGTTAGTAAATCTGAAAACTGGCGTAAGCAAAGTTTTTGTGGGTACGCAGCGTTGATACCTGAGGCCCTGGTCAATGATGACGCAGTCCTGTAACACCTATTGATGTACAGTTCCGTTAAAAAGGATTTGCCTCTTCCTGAATTATTATTTTGCACATTTGTCACACTTAAATGATTCAGTTCATTACACAAAGATAATAGAAACTAAATGCTTTAAATAACTTTAAAAAATATATTTATTAAGAGAAACAAACTGTCCAAACCCACCTGCCCCCACAATATCAGCTTTATACCAGTTTACAGTACAAACTGTCCTCACATCAAGTATGGTTTACAGTCTTTTCTATAAGACCTTTTTTCTTGATATCATTGAGTTGAATTTAGACCTAGACTGTACGCAGTGGTGAATGTTGTTGTGTTTGTCTGTGATACTGTAGTTGTTGGTGTGGGAAGTACCTGATGATATTTGGTGAGTACTGGAGATCTCTGTAGGTTCCAAACTCTCACATTTAATCTCGTGTGAGTTCATCCTAGTTGGATCTCTTGTTGTTCTTGCAGAGGTAAATATAATACAGGAAAGAGGACAGCAGAAGGAGACAGGACTACACTTACCTCGTGCAGACAGGAGCATAAACACTCAATGGTTCAATAATTTCAACGAACAAATTAAATGACAGTTTAATTAGCGGGCGGCACAGTGGCTAGTCTCTAGGTCTGTATGCATGGAATTTGCATGGTATCCCAGTGCTTTGTGAGTTTCCTCCGGGGACTCCCCTTTCCTTGCACAATCCAAAGACCTGCAGATTAGACTAATTGATCACTCATTCATTGTCTATCTCAGTAGACATAGGGCACAAGGCACTGTGCACTCTGGATTGAGTGATTAGGCTAACTGCCAATCCCAAATTGCCCTTAATGTGTAAATGTGTGTTATAAGAAGCAGTACACGCACTATGCACACACGCTTACAAACACGAAATAAATATGTTTTACGTGCACACACGTGGTCACAGTGTTATTGTAAACAGTACATGCGTGCACGAATGTTGAATATCCCATTGAGTACATTAGGTATGATAGAGACACTCTTGTTTCTATTGGTATACAACGTACTCACAATTCGACGTTTTTAACTCCGGATCCGGGCTGGCCGAGTGAGATCCTGAGGGAGAACAATGTCGCGTCCATTGTTCTCCCTCAGGATCTCACTCGGCCAGCGAAGCGGAGGCCCCGAGGGAAACGAGAGAGCCCGTGAACCCAGCGGTACCAGACCACGCCATACAACCAGCCGAGTTCTTCTTGGTTCACCGCACGGACAGGACGAGGGACTCGGGGAAGTCAAGGGGAGGCGGCGTGTGTTTGATGAACAACAGCTGGTGCAACAGCGCGACAGTTGTTCCTCTTACACGCTCCTGCACACCAAATCTGGAACTACTGTCCATCATGTGTCGTCCTTTTTATCTACCCCGAACTTTCATCAGCATATCACCTGCCCCACCAGGGGTGAAAGAACACTAGATCATTGTTATACAACGGTCAAGGACGGCTACAAGGCACAATCTCGTCCAGCGTTTGGTAAATCCGACCACGCTGCCGTCTTCCTCATGCCAAAATATAAACAAAGGCTGAAACAGGAAGTTCCAGTTCAGAGGGATGCTCCGATGATGACGTCATCGTGTTTACGGAAGCGGTTGTGGGATTTATCGGGAAGCTAGCGGATGATACCGTGGAGAAAAAGACTATAAGAACGTTTCCCAACCAGAAGCCGTGGGTGGATAAAACCATCCGCGGTGCTCTGAGAACTCGCACCGCGGCCTACAACACGGGACTTGCATTGGGGGACATGGAACCATACAAGGCTGCATCATACAACGTCCGGAAGGCGGTGAAAGAGGCGAAGCAGCGCTACGGGAGAAAGCTAGAGTCACAGCTCCAACAGAGTGACTCTAGGAGCCTGTGGCAGGGATTAAGAACAATCACAGATTATAAAGCACCAACATCCGGTATGATGAACGGGGACGTGACTCTGGCAGTACGAGCTGAACACCGTCTATGCTTGCTTCGAGGCTGCAGCTAAAGACACTAGCGATGCTAATGCTAGCGGCGCTAACGGCTGCAGACAGGAAGACATTGCCAGCACCGGGAACGTGCTCATCATCACCGAGCACGACGTGAGGAGAGCCTTCAGGAGAGTGAATACCAGGAAAGCAGCAGGACCAGAAGGCATCTCAGGCCGTATTCTCAGAGCCTGTGCAGACCAGCTAGCACCTGTGTTCACTGAGATATTCAACATCACCTTATCTCAGTCGGTGATCCCCACATGCTTCAAAGAGTCAAAGTTTCAAAGAAACCACATCCTGCTTCTCTCAATGACTATCGCCCTGTAGCCCTCAGCTCAGTAGTGATGAAGTGCTTTGAATGCCTGGTCAAGGACTTCATCATTTCATCTCTACCAGACACACTGGACCCTCTACAGTTCGCTTACCATCCAAATCGCTCTACTGACGATGCCATCTCTCATCTCCTCCACACATCACTTACTCACTTGGACTTGGTAGAAGGGGGAATTATGTTAAAATGCTCTTCATCGACTACAGCTCTGCATTCAATACCATAATTCCCTCCACACTCACCACCAAGCTGGAGCACCTGGGACTCAGCTCATCTATGTGTCAGAGGATCTCCAACTTCCTATCATGCAGACCACAGGCAGTAAGGATGGGCGGACATGTCTCAACCTCCACAACTCTCAGCACTGGAGCCCCCCAGGGGTGTGTTCTGAGTCCCCTGCTGTACTCTTTGTACACATATGACTGTGTGGCTACCACCATCATTAAGTTTGCTGACGACACCGTCGTGGTGGGCCTGATCTCTGATAACAACAAGACGGCCTACCTGAAGGAGATTAGGATTCTGGAGAACTGGTGCCAGAGAAACAACCTCCTTCTAAACATCAGTAAGACAAAGGAGTTGATAGTGGACTTCAGTACTAAGCAGGAGAGGAACTACCAGACCCCCATCATCAATGACAGCCCAGTGGAGAGAGTGGACAGCTTCAAATACCTCGGTGTTCACATCACGCAGGACCTATCATGGTCCTGTCACATCAACACCGTGGTGAAAAAGGCCCGACAGCATCTCGACCACCTCAGGCGCTTGAGAGACTTCCGACTGCCCTCCAAGGTGCTCAGGAACTTTTACTCCTGCACCATAGAGAGCATCCTGACGGGAAACATCTCAACCTGGTTCGGGAACAGCACCATGCAGGACAGACGAGCTCTACAGAGGGTGGTGCGATCAGCTGAGCGCATCATCCGCACCAAGCTCCCTGACCTGCACTCGATCTACAGCAGGAGGTGCTGGACCAAGGCCAGGAAGACCGTGAAAAACCTCAGCCATCCCAACAATGGACTGTTCTCTCTGTTGAGGTCAGGAAAGCGATTCCAGTCCCTGAAGGCCACCACAGAGAGACTGAGGAGGAGCTTCTTCCCGCAGGCGATACGGTCTCTCAATCACACCACCACACAGACCCCCACATATGGTTTTTACACACACTCTGGACTTTCTGGACATTTGTTTACACTAGTGACCACTGCACAACTACACTTCGTGGTCATCAAACCACTCAGATCACTATTACAAGTCACTTTAAATAAATCACTTTAAGCATATTCGCATGGCACAAGACACTTTAAACATGTGGATTGCACAACCCTGGACATTACCATTCTTTTCCTACTCGTACAGCTGCTCTTATTGTTCATATATTCTTCATATATTTTCTATTTTCTATATTGTGTATTGTTGTACAGTTATTTTATCTTAACTTTAATTTTTATTTTATTCTTTCCTAGTTAAATTTACACTCTATTTTATTTTTCGTATAGGATCAGGGTTCAAATTGTTTTACCATGGTGTGGATAGGAAAAGAAATGGAGTAGGAGTTATCCTGAAAGAGGAGTTTGTTAGGAATGTTCTAGAGGTGAAGAGAGTATCAGATAGGGTGATGAGTCTGAAGCTGGATATTGATGGTGTGATGTTCAATGTTGTTAGTGGTTATGCCCCACAGGTAGGATGTGTGTTAGAAGAGAAGGAGAAATTCTGGAGTGAGTTAGATGAAGTGATGCAGAGCATCCCAAGAGGTGAGAGAGTGGTGATTGGTGCAGACTTCAATGGACATGTCGGGGAAGGGAACAGAGGGGATGAAAATGTGATGGGCAGGTTTGGTCTTCAGGACAGGAATGTAGAAGGAAAGATGGTGGTGGACTTTGCAAAGAGGATGGAAATGGCAGTAGTACATACTTTCTTCCAGAAGAGGTAGGAACATAGGGTTACATATGAAAGTGAAGGCAGAAGCACTCAGGTGGACTACATCTTGTGTCGACGTTGTAATCTGAAAGAGATCAGTGACTGCAAGGTGTTGGTAGGGGAGAGTGTAGCCAGACAACACAGAATGGTGGTGTGTAAAATAACCCTGGTGGTGAGGAAGGTGAAGAGGACAAAGGCAGAGCAGAGGACAAAGTGGTGGAAGCTGAGAAAGGAAGAATGTTGTGTAGTCTTTAGGGAGGAGTTGAGGCAGGCTATGGGTGGTCAGGAGGTGCTTTCAGTTGACTGGACAACTACAGCCAATGTGATCAGGGAAACAGGTAGGAGGGTATTTGGTGTATCATCAGGTAAGGGAAAAGGGGACAAGGAGATTTGGTGGTGGAATGAGGAAGTCCAGGAGTGTATACAGGGAAAGAGGCTAGCTAAGAAGAAGTGGGACACTGAGAGGACTGAAGAGAGTAGACAGGAGTACAGGGAGATGCAGCGTAAGGTGAAGGTAGAAGTGGCAAAGGCCAAACAAAGAGCATATGAGGTCTTGTATGCTAGGCTGGACAGTAAGGAGGGTGAGGTGGATCTGTACAGGTTGGCGAGGCAAAGAGATAGAGATGGGAAGGATGTGCAGCAGGTTAGAGTGATTAAAGATAGAGATGGAAATGTACTGACAGATGCCAGGAGGGTGATGGGAAGATGGAAGGAGTACTTTGAAGAGTTGATGAATGAGGAAAACGAAAGAGAACAAAGCGTGGAAGAGGTGACTGTTGTGGAGCAGGAAGTAGCAAATATTAGTAAAAGTGAGGTGAGAAGGGCGTTGAAGAGGATGAGTGGAAAGGCTGTTGGTCCTGATGACATACCTGTGGAGGTATGGAAGTGCTTAGGAGAGGTGGCAGTATAGTTTCTGACTAGTTTGTTTAACGAGATCTTGGAGAGTGAGAGGATTCCAGAGGAATGGAGGAGAAGTGTATTGGTGCCGATTTTTAAGAACAAGGGAGATGTGCAAAGCTGTGGCAATTACAGAGGTATAAAGCTAATGAGCCATACAATGAAGCTGTGGGAAAGAGTAGTGGAAGCTAGGTTAAGGGCAGAGGTGAGAATTTGTGAGCAGCAATATGGTTTCATGCCTAGAAAGAGTACATCAGATGCAGTATTTGGTTTGAGGATGCTGGTGGAGAAATACAGAGAAGGTAATAAAGAGTTGCATTGTGTCCTTGTAGATTTAGAGAAAGCGTACGACAGGGTGCCGAGAGAGGAGCTGTGGTGTTGTATGAGGAAGTCTGGAGTAGCAGAGAAGTATGTTAGAGTGGTGCAGGACATGTATGAGAGCTGTAAGACAGTGGTAAGATGTGCTGTAGGTGTGACAGAAGAGTTCAAGGTGGATGTGGGTCTGCATCAAGAATCGGCTCTAAGACCCTTTTTGTTAGCTATAGTGATGGACAGGATGACAGATGAAGTTAGACAGGAGTCTCCATGGACTATGATGTTTGCAGACATTGTGCTTTGTAGCGAGAGCATGGAACAGGTGGAGGAAAATTTGGAGAGGTGGAGGTACGCTCTGGAAAGCAGAGGAATGAAGGTTAGCCGCAGCAAGACGGAATACATGTGTGTGAATGAGAGGGACCCAAGAGGAACAGTGAGGCTACAGGGAGCAGAGGTAAAGAAGGTGCAGGATTTTAAGTACTTAGGGTCAACGGTCGAGAGCAACGGAGAGTGTTCAAAGGAGGTGAAGAGACGAGTACAGGCAGGTTGGAATGGGTGGAGAAAAGTGTCAGGTGTGTTGTGCGATAAAAGAGTATCAGCAAGAATGAAAGGAAAGGTGTACAGGACAGTGGTGAGACCAGCAATGCTCTACGGCTTAGAGACAGTGGCACCTGAAGAAAAGACAGGAGGCAGAGCTAGAAGTAGCAGAGCTGAAGATGTTGAGGTTCTCTTTGGGAGTGACAAGGTTGGATAGGATCAAGAATGAGTTCATCAGAGGGACAACCCATATTAGATGTTTTGGAGATAAAGTCAGAGAGGCCAAGTTGAGATGGTTTGGACATGTTCAGAGGAGAGAGTGTGAATATATCGGTAGAAGGATGCTGAGGTTGGAACTGCCAGGCAGGAGGTCTAGAGGAAGACCAAAGAGGAGATTTATGGATGCAGTGAGAGAGGACATGAAGTTAGTTCATGAAAGGGAACAGCCGAAAGACGAAGAAGAAGAAGATATTTATTTCCTATTCCAATTCATAGTCTTTTATTTTAAGGTCACGAGCAGTTGTCTAAGCATTTCACTGCACATCGTACTGTGTATGACTGTGTATGTGACAAATAAAATTTAAATTTTAATTCGAGATGCACATTAAGACCTAGCAGGGTAGATGATTACCCACAATTCCACAGCGCAAGAGAGAAAAAAACCCATCGGCTCAGTTGTGATCACGCGACACTCGGCCTCAAAACAAAAAGCGCAAGCGTGATACATGATACTCGGTACTCGTAAACCAAGTCAAAAATGGATCACAAATCTTTGCTCGTCTTGTGGAACACTCAAAAACGGCGTCATTAGAAGTAAAAAGTAGTCATCCAAAATATTTCTCAAGTAAGAGTCAAAGGCTACGTTTACACTGTCAGGTAAATGTGACCCAATTCCGATTTTTTGCTCATATGTGACACATATCGGATATGTTCTATTCATATGTGGAAATAAATCAGATATGTGCTAACGTGATTGTCGTGTAAACAGACAGATTGGATTTCCTGAGGCATTGTGTTCTGTACGTAATTTAAAACTGTGACTTCTTCGCGGTTTAATGAAGTAATGTTATTCTCCGGTGGAAGCGCGTGTTGAATTACAACATCGCAGGTGACATGGAAAAGGAAAAGAACACCCCCCCCCAACACACACACGCCTTGTGTTAATGCTTATTTGGGCTAAATAACATTAAATCAGTATTTGATGAATAAAGCATTTGTGCAGGCTGCATTTTTTCCTCCTCCTCCGTTTTAAAACCATGGTGACGTTTCGCGAACTTTGCATATATCGCAGAGCGTTAAGCATATTTCACCTTCTTCTATCTTGGCTACTGTGCAGCGCAAGAACCCCCCTTTACAGTAAGTATGCGCGATGTTTCAGATGGTATGGCGAGTGTAAACACGTGAATCGGATATGAGTCATAGTGGAAATAACGTGTAAACAGACGGTCAAAAAAAATCAAATATAGGCAGCAAATCGGAATTAGGCAACGAGACCTGCAGTGTAAACGTACTTTTTACCTCTGGTAAAAAAAAAAGCAAAATACACATGACTATTTGTTCTGGTGTTGTTTTGGATGAAATTTAGAATGGGTGAATATGAGAATTTAAAACCAACTTTATCGTGAGCATTTTAAACTTATCACATAGAGCACCCATGTTGATTTGATGCCATGCCATAATCTGGGGACGAGCAAGTTAACAAGATATTTTAAGATGAGGTACAGGTTGTAGGCTTGAAATATCCTTCTTCTCAAACACAGTGTAAAATAATACATTCAAAAAGAATCCATAATTGTACCAACCATTTACTGTATCTTAAAAAAAGAAATCAACTCCATATGCTGTGAAGTTTCAGTATAAATGTTAAATAATTGTATATCTAGCGCACATCAGAGTGTGTAACCATGCAGACTGTCCACTGATGTCTCACAAGGCTCAGAACTTGGTCATCTTCTTTTCTCCATCGATACCCAATCTCTTGGTGAGGTCATATCCTTGTACAGATTTTTCATACCATTATTATGCGGATGACACGCAACTCATTATCTCCTTTTCTGCCTTGGACACTGCCCGAATCTCAGCATGTCTGGTTTCAGGGTTCAGTTGATGGCAGCTCATCAACTGAAACTTAACCTGAGTAAAACCAAATTGCTATCAATTCAAGGTGATTTATCCCCGTCAGGATCTTATCATCTCCCTGGACAATAATCGGATCACTCCTTATGTCACTGCCCGCAACCTTGTGGTAACTCTGGACAGCTGTCATCTCAAGCCCCTGCCCCTTCAAAAAGAAAAGAAAAGACCAACCTTACCAACAGTGTTTGAGTGATGTTTCCTATGTTAGAACCAATGTAAGGATCTATAAAATTACAGAATCACTAGAATAGGAAGTAAAAGCCCATTTATAATTGAGACACTGTTAGCCAAGTGTAACTCACTTGAGCTTTACAGCAAAACGCCGTTACACAACTTGGATCAGATGGAACTGTAGGGGGTAAAACCCTGTCAGAAATATTTTAAAGATGATTAGTAGAGTCAGAAAGCTAGGGCACTGGTGGCTCAGTGGTAGGTGTTTCGCCTGCCATGCGGAAGGCCTGGGTTCGATTCCAGCCAGTGCCCAAACCCCAGCCACTGGATGCAGTGCCGGTCCCAAGCCCGGATAAAATGGGAGGGTTGCGTCAGGAAGGGCATCCGGCGTAAAACCTGTGCCAAGTTGTAGTGCGGACTGGATATTCCGCTGTGGCGACCCCTTGTCGGGAGCAGCCGAAAGACCAACAACAACAAGTAGAGTCAGAAAGCTCAGCTCATCAATACGCAACACTGCAGGACGGTTATTCTGCTTAAGTGAATGTGCAGTGGAATGTGACCTTAACGGTCACAGCACCATACAGTATACTGGATCATTAGTGGAATTAGCTCACCCTTGAGGCATGCTTTTCTAAATCATGTACAATGATCTTCAGTCAGGTTTTCGGATTATTTTAAAATGCTTGTTTTTGCACTAGGTTCCTGAAATGTCCCAGAAACAGCTGCCCTCCATTTTCTGACAAAAACTGCTTCTGAGACGCATCTGAAAGCACCAAGCCACTGATCAGGCTGCAGTTTTATTTTACACAACTGAACACCCAAATTAAAACATGCAAAGTAA
Organism: Channallabes apus; assembly: GCA_030522415.1. Lineage (NCBI taxonomy): Eukaryota > Metazoa > Chordata > Actinopteri > Siluriformes > Clariidae > Channallabes > Channallabes apus. The sequence goes on from CM060112.1 coordinate 1,634,865, forward strand.
TTTAAATAAGAGAAATAATTTAGATAGAAAAGACTTTAGATAAACGTATTTGACCATGTAGAGAAAGACATCTCTAAACATGAAGTTGAGTCAATTTAGGTTGAAAATTTGGCCATGAAGCTTTGTGTGAATATCATTGTAAATCACCAGAAGACAAAGACTGTATTGAAAGTAACACTTATATTTTTGTGTAGAATATGACCAGAGATTTTTTTTTATTATTATTTTATAATACATATATGTATATGACCAATTTCATTGAAAAAGACAAAGAAAGCACTGTGGAAAAGAGAAAAAGAATTCCACCAACTGAACTAGGGTAATGGAATGGGTGAAGCTGATTGGCTGGTTCTTATCACATGATGTGCAGTGCACTTGCAGCATTATAGAAGTTTGTTTTTCTGATCTCACTGTGGCGTAGTGATGGGAAGTTCGACTCATTTTAGTGACTCGGTTCTTTGAATCTCGTTCATCAAAATGAACAAATCTTTTTTTGAATCATTTCGTTCTTTTGATCAGAAATAAATTAAAATGTTGCGTTTTCAATAAAAAATATCCCAATACGTCTACACACACAAATTTTGGCTATAGTTCCAGTTGTGAAAATATTACAATGTAACTAAGGACATATTATAATAAACAGAATGAGCAGTTCACCTCTTATATCTTCCAATCTGAGTTGAGACTTGAAAACTTATTGCTGAGAATCGTTCAATACTGTTTCCTGTATATAACATGCAGAGGTTTTGCGATGCTTTGTGCATGCATGTTTTTTTCCAATTAATATACGGTTTAAACTTTCTGAGGCAGGGGGGGTTGCAGTACAGTATATGTCAGGGTTGTCACAGCCTCTAAGGTTTCACAGGGACTCCGATCCATGGCCCCATTTTTGAGTTCAGTCTTTATTCATTAGATATACATTTACATTTAGGCATTTGGCAGACGCTCTTATCCAGAGCGACTTACATTTTTTATCTCATTATACATCTGAGCAGTTGAGGGTTAAGGGCCTTGCTCAAGGGCCCAACAGTGGCAACTTGGTGGTTGTGGGGTTTGAACCTGGGATCTTCCGAACCGTAGTCCAGTGCCTTAACCACTGAGCTACCCCTGGCCCCAGTAATGTATGTGATATGCACAGTGAAATTCTTTAGTCTTCCCATATCCCAGCTTCTTGTTGTTAGGCCGCGGGGTCAGAGTGCAGGGTCATCCATTAGATGACGCCCCTGGAACAGACAGCCTTAAGGGACCTTAACCCTCTGACCTAACCAACCTCTGTAACTTAGATCCTTACACCAGTGAGGCACCAACCCATATTTAAAAAAATAATAAAAAACTTCAGATGAATAGAATCACATCTCTATTTCCGGTATTATGCTTGGTATGAACTAGGCAGCTTGTGCTAATTGATTGCTGACATGAATGTGATGAGCCATTGTTTTCATCTGGTACAATGGCAGGTAAGAAGTAAATAAAAATAGTCCTTCAGAGGGTGAACAAATCTGCACAGGAAATCATTGACTATGCCCTTCCCTACCTAAAGGTAACTCTATAGAACATGCTGCCTTAAAATGGTCCTTCTTATCCTGAAGATCATCAGGCAAATGTTACTGGTCCATTTGTTCATATATGAATACACTCAAGGATAGTTTCTATCCTAGCACTACATGGGAGTTAAATGCTGCTAGGCTTAAAAGTATACACACACAAATAGAATAAACCTATCAAAATGCATTATCTTGCTCTGGTAGTTCAGTTTAGACAGACTTCGTACTGTATGTTTACACAAATTTCATCCACAGGAGTGTAGAATATTCATGCCTATATAGTTAAAATACATATTTAACAGGTTGAGGTCTATATTTTGTTTATGCACAAATAGATACACTATAGAATATTGATGACTAACTTGTATCATCTAGCCTGCAGTAAAACTCTCAAGGCAGGCGTTGCTGATTTGCAACAGTTAAAACTAACTACCTAAACAATGTAACAAAGTGCTTTTCAGTGGCAGAACAACAACAAAAACAATATGGGATCCAAATCCAATATCTCAAATCCTCAAAACTTAATTTGAGCCTGAAACAGTTAAGTTATAATCTGAGATGCACTGTACGGATTCCTTTAACTAAACTTGTATATGGACACTAAGGAATCTTGAACCTGTTGTCCACTCAAACACCTCACACACGTGCAGTTCTTGCTTCTTGCTCTCCCATTCACTCTATTTGCTAACAAAACACCTACTAATTACCCTATTACATTGATGGATCAACTTGTATAGCATATAGTTTCTAAAATAAATATATATTTATATACATAGTATTATATTTTTTCTATATAAATTTTTTTTTTAATATATATGTGTTTTCCTACAATATACTTTGTCAGAAGATGTTGAAAGATTTGTGTTATTCTCAATGTATATACAGTATACTAGGAATGTGTAGATACTAGGGCTGCACGATATTAGGAAAATATGCGATGCTGTTGGTGAATATTGCGATAACGATATTTCTTGCGATATAACATTTCCCTAGAGAAATGCATTTATTATTATTATTGCCTATTTTATTTATTTATTTATATGTAATGAGCATACTATAATAAACAGGTAATAGATATTCGTCTGATGTAATTAAATCTAATTCAGGCTAAAAAGAAACTATATGTCAAGGAAGTTGCAAATATTTAGACTTCAAAACACTATGAATGACTTAAAAACCTTCAGCAGATATTCTGACTCCTGGTTTGTTGTTACTATAAACCTGCCAACACAATATGAATTACTTTCAAACATGACTTTTAATTTATGTGTAACCATACACTCATCAATAGTGTCTTAAAACAAGAGCATCTTTTAAACTAAATATTCTCTTTGGCTTGCCTGGTTTTTTGTTTTGTTTGTTTAAAAAAAAAAAAAAAAAAACTATTTGTCTCACACACACACTCGCTCCGCGACCGGCACTAGGACCCGGAAGTGGGCGCGAACCAGGAAGTATAATAGGAGTAAACAAACCACCACATGCTTAGTCACTGAGTTCGCGCATGTCGTTTCAGATTGTTTACTTTCTGATTCGAGTGTGTGTTTATAGGACGCGGGTTAAATTTTTGTTTTTCCCTTGCTCACCTTCTGTGAGAGTCCTTAAACTAATTTGCGTGGTTATCCTGCCTACACACTTGCTTCCGCGTTTGGGTTTACCGTCCACGCTACAAAAGGCTAACGGCTAATCGCTAAGTCTTCTGATCATCCCGGGTTAGTTCGCGACAGAATTAAGTATAAAGATATATTATATATATAAAGATATAAGCGGGTACAAACATAGTAAGGGCCCATCTGATTGGTCAAATTTGGACACAAATGCTTGGCACAAATTATTTATCGCAACTCTTTGCGATATGGTTATCGCGCATGCCATCATCGCGATAACGATATATATCGTTCAACCCTAGTAGATATGAACATACTGTAATGGATACTTCCTGTTGTTTAGGTGGTGATTGACCCCATATCAGACATCAGAGTGAGAGTTAATTGTCTGATGATGATGATGATGATGATTGATGTATCCTGATGTAGGCCTGTGGTGACCAGCACTGACTATCCACAGCTTAATAAATCTCAGGGTGTTATCATGACCTTTAGAGAGTTAAACCATTAAACCCACATGCATGCGTGCCTCAAGCATGGTTGTACAAGTTTTAAATTTGTTAGACATTCTGTAATAATCTGTTCCCCCACTTCAAAAGTCTTTCCTGTACTCCTTTTCTGAGGGGAACTGTTGCAAGTCGACATCCTTTACTGTGTGACTGAGTTGGTGCTGCTGAAAAGCTTGTTGTGTCTTAAAACTTTTCCCACACTCCGAGCAGATTAGTTTCTCTCTAGTGTGAACGCGCTGGTGTTGTTGGAGATTGCCAATCTCAGTAAAACTCTTCCCACACTGTAAGCAATGATACGGCTTCTCTCCTGTGTGAACACGATGGTGTTTTGTGAGATCACGACTCTCTGCAAATCTTTTCCCACACTCCAAGCACTGATACGGCTTCTCTCCTGTGTGATTGCGCTGGTGATGTTGGAGAGAACTGCTTCGGCTAAAACACTTTCCACAGTCTAAGCAATAATACGGCTTCTCTCCTGTGTGAATGCGCTGGTGATGTTGGAGAGTACTGCTTCGACTAAAACACTTTCCACAATCTAAGCATGCATAAGGCTTCTCTCCTGTATGAATGCGCTGATGATTTTGAAGACTACTGCTTCGGCTAAAACGCATTCCACAATCTAAACACCGATACGGCTTCTCTCCTGTGTGAATACGCTGGTGTTTTATAAGATCATGATTCTCTGTAAAACTCTTGCAACATTGTGAGCACTGATGGGGCTTCTCTCCTGTGTGAATGCGCTGATGTTTTTGGAGAGTAGCACTTCGGGTAAAACGCTTTCCGCAATCTAAGCACTGAAATGGCTTCTCTCCTGTGTGAGTGCTCTGGTGGTGTTGGAGGGTACCTTTTCGGTTAAACCGCATCCCACAATCTAAGCACTGATACGGTTTCTCTCCTGTGTGAATGCGCTGATGTTGTAGGAGAGTACCACTTTGGGTAAAATGCATTCCACAGTCTAAACACTGATACGGCTTTTCTCCTGTGTGAATTCGCTGGTGTTTTATGAGATCATGACTCTCGGTAAAACTCTTGCAACACTGTGAGCACTTATACGGCTTCTCCCCACTGTGAATACGCTGGTGTTTTTGGAGAGACCCACTTCGGGTAAAACACTTTCCACAGTCTAAGCACTGATACGGTTTCTCTCCTGTGTGGATTCGTTGGTGGCTCAGGAGATTACTATTCACTGTAAAACTTTTGGCACACTCTGAGCACTGATACGGCTTCTCCCCAGTGTGAATGCGCTGGTGTTGTTGGAAGGAGCTCAGAACATTAAAACTCTTTCCACACTCTTGACAGTAATAGGGTTTCTCCCCAGTGTGAACACACTGGTGCACTCTGAGAGACTTCTCTCGATTAAAACCTTTCCCACAGTTTGAGCACTGATGCAGCTTTTCTCCTGCCTCAGTATCAGAGGTGATAGTGTGGAAAGGACCAGATAAACTGTGATGGTTACTGAAGCTCTCTGTGGGATCCAGAATTTCTAATTTAAACTCCTCTGACTTCACCCTATCTGGAGTTCCTGAGGAGGGAAAATATATAACATATGAAGAAAAACAGATTACTGGCAGCAGAAAAATTACTGACTTGGTGATAAACAGGGACACGTGTGCAATCTGACTGAAGGCCACTGGAGCATTTTCAGTTTAACATCATATCAGGTAAACAACAAATAGTAATAAGAAAAGTTGAAGGAAATAGCATCCATGAATTTTCTATTAACTACTTTTATTTTTATACAATAAACAACTTGTTTCTGTTTGTCCTCTTACCTTTAATGGTTATGATCTTCAAATAATTTTATTAATAAAATTGAAAACATTAGGCAAAAAAATAAACAAATAAATAAATCTGGCTTTGAAAGCAGACAATTTAATAAATACTGATGCAGGTGATAGGCTAATTATATTAGATCAGCACTTATAATACAAGGTAATAAAATTTAAAAAATTCGCGCACCACAGATCGCCTTAAGACCTGGCAGTAGAATTCACTATTGATGGTCTGGCCCCTGGCGACGAATTCTCGATGCACAATGCAGCAAATGTTTAAAAAGACAATGAACATGCACTTGGTTAGCTGCAGATCTGCCATGCCTTTTTCAGTGGTGGAGATAACGGGCTCTTCCACTTTGAAGCTTTGAACCACTTTGCTTTGTCTCAGGGTCGTACCCAGACACCCAAGTTTCGTCCCCTGTAATTATTCATGACATGAAGGACGGGTCATCATGCTTTGGGGCTGTTTTTCTGCAAAGGGAACAGGACAACTGATCCACGTAAAGGAAAGAATGAATGGGGCAGTGTATCGTGAGATTTTGAGTGAAAACCTCCTTCCATCAGCAAGGGCATTGAAGATGAAATGTGGCTGGGTCTTTCAGCATGACAATGATCCCAAACACACCACCCAGGCAACGAAGGAGTGGCTTTGTAGGAAGCATTTCAAGGTCCTGGAGTGGCCGAGCCAGTCTCCAGATCTCAACCCCATCCAAATCTTTGGAGGGAGTTGAAAGTCTGTGTTGCCCAGCGACAGCCCCAAAACATCACTGGTCTATAGGAGATCTGGATGGAAGAACGGACCAAAATACCAGCAACAGTGTGTGGAAACCTTGTGAAGACTTACAGAAAATGTTTGACTTCCGTCATTGCCAACAAAGGGGATATAACAAAGTATTGAGATGAAATTTTGTTATTGACCAAATACTTATTTTCTACCATAATTTGCAAATATATATTTTTTAAATCATACAATGTGGTGTTCTGTATTTTTTTTCTTACTTTATCTCTCATAGTTGAGGTATACCTATGATGAAAATTATAGGCCTCTCTCATCTTTTTAAGTGGGAGAACTTTTTGCCACACAATGCACAATATGTTTACCAGGTTGCCAGTTTCTTTTCAAGCATTTCTAGATCATAAATCCCTCAGTTTAAATCTTTTAATCAAAATCAGTTGAGGAATGTAAATGTTAAGCAGACTTGTATCAGAAGTTTAAAGAAAATCTGAGAAATTAAACTGAAAACAAAAATCTGGAGGAAAAGAAGAGAACTTTTAAAGCAACTGTAATATTTTTTTTTGCATTTAAGGTTAGATTATTTTTGTTTTGCAATTATTTTTGATATACTCATTTGTTTCATTCTGTTCAATATTTTTGGACTGTGATCTGTTTCCATATGTGAGAGGTGTTATTGTAAGTACCAGATGATAGTTGGTGATTACTGGAGCTCTCTGTGGGTTCTACATTCTCACATTTAATCTCATCTGAATTCATCATCAAAGAAGTTCCTGTGGAGGGAAATATAAAATATAAACAACAGCAGAATGAACTACAGAACACCACTGACGAACGACAGAAAAATCAATGGTTCAATCATTTTAGTAAACAAATAAACTGTGGATTAAATGTATAAACTGAAATACAAAGTGACACAAACATTTCTGTCCGGAAACTGATGTGCATACTGGATGGATTAAATGGTAAAAAGTGGCAAACTGCCCATAATTTCCCAAATACATAAGGAATACATAAGACCTTTACTGTATACTATATATACAAATTTTTTTATTAGGAGTACAAGAATTAATCGACTGAAATTGATAAATTATTTGCAACAAATGTAATTGTCGATTAGTTAATGATGTAATTATGTTTCATTCTCGAGCAAACTGTGAACGCTAATGCAGGGAGGTCACACTCGACTGAGCAAGGTGGTTAGAAGAGCAGAATCTGTGGTTGTCACATGGTTGTCTTCCACTTTTTTTTTTGCACCACATTTACATTTGGGGGACTTACTCAGAGGGACTTACAAAAGTGCGTTGAAGTTCCCATCATTGGATAGATCATTACACTGGTTAAGTACAATCAGTCAAGCTTGTTGTGAAACAGTGTTGGGAAGGTGTTTTTATTTATGTATTTATTTATTTTTTACTGAGTTTTACACTTCATCTGACTTTTTAAACCTGTACAAATTCCAGATCTGAAGTGATATTTAAAAAAAGTTACGTCCTCAGCAACACGCTGCCAGATTATCTTGGCACGTTTTGTTAAAACTCGATTTAATTCACGCAGATCATACTGAACCAGACGTCCTGCACGCACGCACGCACGCACGACCAGTTTTTGGGGGCTACATGCTGGATTCCAGATTGTGGGAACTCTTATTTCTAGAGGGTTTAGGAGCAATTGGACAACAGATTAATGTTTCAAATTAAGCCCTGAAGGTAGCTGTCACTTTGGATAGAAATGTCAGGAGGCTTTAACAATGTTTTTCTTTTTTTTTTATTCAATGTGGGGACAATTTCAGGTACACCAAACTTATGAGGACCAGCTAATACACACACACACACAAACACACACAACGTTCTGGTATTTCTTCAACGTAGGTACTTGTGAATAATGTGGGGACAATTTTTACAAACAAATAAGATATGGCTAAAATGCATATTTGTAAGACAGGAACTGAGTAAGTCACATGAAAACCACCCACCCTTCATTAATTTCTTTTTAAACTTAGTTTTAACATTTGCAGTTCAGTATTTATTGCATATTCTTAGAAATTTCCTTAAAACTTAATACTTAACATTAAAGTACTTGTGTTCCAATTACAACTTGATAAGTATATATAACTAAATGTACAGAAACAATTGCACAATAAAAATTTTCTGGCATACTTTTATTAATGGAAAGAAAAACAATTATGTAGAAATGTAGAGAAAAAGTAAAATTTTTACAAAATAAAAAAAATACAAGTTTAATCAGTTACATCCACCTTTTAAGAACAGAGACTGACTACTAACAAAACAACTGTCTCCCAATACAACAAGCCTTATAAAACCTTTTTTCCTGGTTCTATGGAAGGTTTGATGAACGTTTACAGATGATTTTCAACGACTTCTACTTCACTTGTCTCTCATTTCTTTAATTGTAACCAGCTTAAAACCTGAATAAATGCAGAACAATGTTAGTCAAAACATAAAATTTCTTCATTTTCATAAAAGCTTACCATGCTTGTTTAGTACATACCACCTTAGAGAAATGATGTTCTACTGGTTGGTTCTGTTGCTTTCTCTGCTGAGGTTTCTGAGTCCTGGATTTGTAGATAGTCTTAAATCTACTTCTGCTTCTATGTAAACAGACCAAATGCAATCATTTTGAACGAGAAACCTGTTCTTAATCTGTCTTGCCTGGTTAAATTAAGGTAACTAAAATAAAAATAAAATAATAGTTGTACTAAAACAGTAACAAGCCCTGATAGCACCATTAATGTCTGTTCAGGGCCACAGGTTCCACCACTCCACCACATACACACTGCCTGGCCAAAATATCTTTCATCAAGAACAATCCTTATTGAAGTACTAGGATAGAGTTAAGAAACTGCCCGATGCTTTATTTACAACTTAAAGGATAGTGCTAAACGCTCCTCTTCATGGAAGAAATGTGGTCAAGAAAACATCCAATATTCCAATCAAGTTATTATATATTCCAATATATTAAAAAGTAAATAACACACTTACATAGTGAGTATAGGGCGTAATGATCTCCACAGGCACTTTGTCACCTATAACGGGCACAACAGTCACTAAAAATGTTAAAGCCTGTTGCCATATCAAACCTAAGCAGACCAGTGAAAAGTTTTAGAAAAAAAAAAGTAATTTTAGGTAAAAAAATCCCAAAACATTTACAATTAGTATATTGTGGGGACCTGTGTAAAGTTTCATGTTAAAACATAGTGTGGGGACTAGTGTGCAGTACACACTACACCTGTTCCACACTGTATATTGTGGGGACCGGACATCTAAATTATTAATAAATACTTTATAAAAGCAGTTTCAGACCTGGCTGCAGGGAGTGGTCTCATGTAGTGAGTATTGGGTATGATGGTGACTCCAGAGACTCCAGATGATTACAGTCAGCTTCAGTTCCACTGTCTGTCACCTGTAATGGGCACAACAGTCACTAATACTGTTAAAAGTAAAAGCCTTCTAGCATATTTAAACTAAGTTTTAAATGAATCTCTTCTGTTTTGCAATTCACTTCAACAACTGATTGTCACTGGGTGCTAGGGCTGCACGATAACAGCAAAAATTATTATCATGATTATTTTGCTCAAAATTTTTATCACGATTAATAATGACGATTATTCCTATTATTATTATATAAACAGTAAGACACAGGAAGACTCTTGTTGTTTATGCAACTTTTGATCAGAAAAAAAAAAAAAATTTCACTAATTATACAGTATACACCTACATAAGACAATTATCAACCATTTATTAATAAATAATAAACACTCACTTATTCTAAACTCATCTGGGTTCACAAACATTAACATAATAGTATGTGACTAATAAAATATTTTTTAACTTTTAAATGTATCTAATTTGATAGATTAGCAGAATAAAAATGATGATTATTATACAGACGTATGACTCATTGTCATTATAATATCACTAAAACTAAAACAACAATTAATATTTTTAAATTGTCAAATTGTTCAATATATCTGGGGAAAAAAACTAAACTTATTGATGGCTAAATGAAGTCTGTGACCAAAGCAGAGTAGCCTCGGCCAGTTATTCACAGATGCTGCCCTAATGATATTAGCTGTGTTGTCCGTTGTGATGCACACAAGTCTTTCTTCCACCAAGCCCTAAGCGGACATCGCTTCTTCCGCTGTGTGGGCTTGTGGGGAAAACGAAGTTTGCAAAAGCTTGATTTTCATCTCAAACTCGCTGTCAATAAAATGAACTGTCGAGCTCAAATATGGTTCCGCAGTTCTGTTTGATCATAAGTCGGTCGTGGCAGCAAAATATTCAAGGCTGAGAATTTCTCTTTCTACTTCTTTTCGGCATTTCGCATACAGCGAGGACAGCGCAACATTGGAAATATGGTTGCGTGAGGGAATGCTATATCTTTTATCAAGTGTTGTGATAATTTTTTTGAAACCCCTCACGGTGGTTACTGGACACATCCTTGGCTATATGGTACGTGATCGCCTCTGTTATTTCCCCGTGTCTTTGCGAGCTAGGCAGATATGGTATCGCGTTGAACAATGTCCCTGATATTGTTGTCTGTGTTGTGGATGGCTGGGAATTTTTTGTTGTTGCTGTTTGTGCCTTCAGTCGTTGAAAGTCTTGATAGTGTACTTTGTGGTGGCTTTTAAGGTGGGTGATGAGGTTTGTTGTGTTATCTTGGGACGTTTGGACGTAACAAGAGCAAAGTTTGCACAAGACTTGTACCCGACACATCACATTCCTCGAATCCGAAATAGTTCCAGACAACGGATATGACCCCTTTTTAGGAACTAACGAGCGCACCTCTGCACCTTCCTCACGTTGCTCCGCCATCATATGTATATTCTGACTTACTGTTATTGCTGCTATTGACTTCTACTGCTTCAGAAAGCGCTTGCAATCTAGACGCAGTAATGTCATAGTGACGCAGTCCGTAAACTCCGCCCATAAAAAACAGTTTGGTCTTTATACTGTAAAATCGCGACGATATTTATTAACTGATTGTGGGTCATAAATTTCGTTATCATGATAAAAATACGATTAATCGTGCAGCCCTACTGGGTGCATCCAAGTACATTGTGGACAGAACAAGAGAGCACAGGAGTGCATGTAACAGTACAGCTGCGGTCAGTAAGCCATCTGAAGAACTGACACTCCAAGCAAATAAGTAACTTCCAGGAAAAAATAAAACTGACATACAAACCGGATTCCAAAAAAGTTGGGACACTAAACAAATTGTGAATAAAAACTGAATGTAATGATGTGGAGATGGCAAATGTCAATATTTTATTCAGAATAGAACATAAATCACGGAACAAAAGTTTAAACTGGGAAAATGTATCATTTTAAGGGAAAAATATGGTGAATCAAAAAGTCATGGTGTCAACAAATCCCAAAAAAGTTGGGACAAGGCCATTTTCACCACTGTGTGGCATCTCCCCTTCTTCTTACAACACTCAACAGACGTCTGGGGACCGAGGAGACCAGTTTCTCAAGTTTAGAAATAGGAATGCTCTCCCATTCTTGTCTAATACAGGCCTCTAACTGTTCCATCGTCTTGGGCCTTCTTTGTCGCACCTTCCTCTTTATGATGCGCCAAATGTTCTCTATAGGGGAAAGATCTGGACTGCAGACTGGCCATTTCAGTACCCGGATCCTTCTCCTACGCAGCCATGATGTTGTGATTGATGCAGAATGTGGTCTGGCATTATCTTGTTGAAAAATGCAGGGTCTTCCCTGAAAGAGATGACTAGATGCTGTTCTAGAAGCTGAATATATTTTTCTGCATTGATGGTGCCTTTCCAGACATGCAAGCTGCCCATGCCACACGCACTCATGCAACCCCATACCATCAGAGATGCAGGCTTCTGAACTGAGCGTTGATAACAACTTGGGTTGTCCTTGTCCTCTTTGGTCCGGATGACATGGCGTCCCACATTTCCAACAAGAACTTCGAATCGTGACTCGTCTGACCACAGAACAGTCTTCCATTTTGCCACACTCCATTTTAAATGATCCCTGGCCCAATGAAAACGCCTGTGCTTGTGGATCTTGCTTAGAAATGGCTTCTTCTTTGCACTGTAGAGTTTCAGCTGGCAACGGCGGATGGCACGGTGGATTGTGTTCACTGACGATGGTTTCTGGAAGTATTCCTGAGCCCATTCTGTGATTTCCTTTACAGTAGCATTCCTGTTTGTGGTGCCGTGTCGTTTAAGGGCCCGGAGATCACGGGCATCCAGTACGGTCTTACGCCCTTGACCCTTACGCACAGAGACTGTTCCAGATTCTCTTAATCTTCGGATGATATTATGCACAGTTGATGATGATAACTGCAAAGTCTTTGCAATTTTTCGCTGGGTAACACCTTTCTGATATTGCTCCACTATCTTTCTGCAACATTGTGGGAATTGGTGATCCTCTACCCATCTTGGCTTCTGAGAGACACTGCCACTCTGAGAAGCTCTTTTTATACCCAATCATGTTGCCAATTAACCTAATTACTGTTAATTGGTCTTCCAGCTCTTCGTTATGCTCAAATCTACTTTTTCCAGCCTCTTATTGCTACTCGTCCGAACTTTTTTGGGATTTGTTGACACCGTGAAATTTGGGATCAACATATTTTTCCTTTAAAATTATACATTTTCTCGGATTAAACTTTTGATCTGTCATCTATGTTCTATTCTGAATAAAATATTGACATTTGCCATCTCCACATCATTGCATTCAGTTTTTATTCACAATTTGTTTAGTGTCCCAACTTTTTTGGAATCCGGTTTGTATAAACTGACAGCTACTGTGTAAAAAGAGTACATAAAATAAAGCAGTTTCAGACCTGGCTGCTGGGAGTAGACACAAGTAGTAAGTGGGGATGGGGGATCATCTCCAGAGACTCCACCATCTGACTCTAGATGATTACAGTCAGCTTCAGTTCCACTTTTGGTCACCTGTAATAGACACAGTTACTAATGAGCCCAAAACTCAGCACAACAGTGTAAAGGTGCATAAACAATTTTTAGACTAACACACCCAAGGAAATAAGTAATTTACAGAAAATATTATAACATTTAGAATTAAGCATCTTGTGTGAACATGTGTAAAGTTTTATGTTAAAACTCGGTCTGAAATCACTCCTTTGTAAACTCTGGCAGTGTAACCTGTTATATTGTGGGGACTTGACGGTCAATACAAGTTCAAGTTCAAGTAGGCTTTATTGAGGCCAGGCGTAGCTCAGTGGTTAAGGCATTGGACTACGGTTCGTAAGATCCCAGGTTCAAACCCCACAACCCCCAAGTTGCCACTGTTGGGCCCTTGAGCAAGGCCCTTAACTCTAAACTGCTCATATGTGTAATGAGATAAAAATGTAAGTCGGATAAGAGCGTCTGCCAAATGCCTAAATGTAAATGTATCGTCATTTCAACCATATACAGTTAGTACAGAGTGAAACGAAACAACGTTCCTCCAGGACCAAGGTGCTACATGCAACATAAATTTACAACATAAACTAAGACCAACTAAACTAGCTACCTAAGAGGCCTAGTTAGCTGGCTAGCAAAGACAAAACAGATAGACCTAACATAAATTTCAACATAAATTAACTAAAAGAAATTAACTATCTAAGGAAGAATAGCTACAGGGTTTTTACAGACAACAGACAACATAAAGTGCACATGCAAATGTGCAAACAAAAGCAACAAAGTGACGGTGCGACAACATAACATAATAAGAAGGTGTTGAGGTAGTGGAGAAACAGTAAACATTTCTTAACTTAACATAGCAGCAAGAATTGAGACGTTGAGAAGTTAGTGCAAAAATTTGTCCAGTGATGAATATTGTGCAAAAGAGCAATTACAGGTTGGTGTGTATGATAGTTTGGTAGTGTAGGTCAGTGTGTTTGCACTTGTGTTGATAGTCAGTCCAGTCTCAATGTTTTGAGGTAGTTAAGCTGAGTGATAATGTTTGTATGTGTGTGTGTGTGTGTGTGTGTGTGTGTATGTGTGTGTGTGTGTGTATATGTGTGTATATGTGTGTGTGTCAGCAGTAAAAGACCTGGGCGTAATATTAGACAGTAACTTGCCTTTTGAAAATCACATTTCAAATATCACAAAAACAGCCTTTCTCCATCTTCGAAATATTGCCAAACTTAGGAACATCTTATCCGTATCTGATGCAGAAAAACTAGTTCATGCATTCATGACCTCCAGACTGGACTATTGTAATGCATTACTAGGTGGTTGTCCTGCATCCTCAATAAACAAGCTTCAGTTAATCCAAAATGCAGCTGCCAGGGTTCTCACTAGATCCAGAAAATATGATCATATAACCCCAATATTATCATCCCTGCACTGGCTACCTGTTCAGTTTAGAATAAATTACAAAATAGTATTACTTACATACAAGGCCTTAAATGGTCTAGCTCCCACATACCTAACCAGTCTTCTGATGCGCTACAATCCACCACGCGCCTTAAGATCACAAAGCTCCGGACTTCTGGTAGTTCCCAGAATTTCAAAATCTACAAAAGGGGGTAGGGCTTTTTCATATTTAGCTCCAAAACTTTGGAATAGCCTTCCAGACAGTGTTCGGGGCTCAGACACGGTTTCTCAGTTCAAAAGTAGACTCAAGACGCATCTTTTTAATCTGGCATACACATAACTCATCCCAGTAGTCATACTCCAGTACACCTATACCGAATGGCAACTACGCTAATTCTCCCCATCTGTTCTGTATTTCTCTACCCATCCCAAGGCATCGGGAGATTGTGCCAGCTTCAGTAGACAAAGGCCGACCCTGCGAGGTTCCTGAGACATCCAGAGAAGGACCAGCTCCAGCTGGATTCAGCTTTATGATGGTTGGAGCTACACATGCTGCTCCTGTGCTTCCAGTGATCCAGACCTCATCTGCCCTCTGCACCTACTGACTCGTCCCTATGCTGAACTGGTCTTCATGTCAATTTAAATAATTTCTGTCATATTGAATTTTCACCTGCACAACACACAAGATGTTATATCATTTCTATCTGTTATCACCCAAATGAGGATGGGTTCCCTGTTGAGTCTGGTTCCTCTCAAGGTTTCTTCCTAATGCCATCTCAGGGAGTTTTTCCTTGCCACCGTCGCCGTCACCCTTGGCTTGCTCATCAGAGAAATTTCATTAATTCGTCTCATTATTATCTGCACATTTTTCTCACACATCCACACTTCCAATTATTTTCTTTTCTATAATTATTATTATTATTTGTTTTTATTTATTTATTTTCTATTATTATTATTATTATTATTATTATTTTATTTATTTATTTATTTATTAGTATTATTATGATTTGTTAAATTTCTTTAATTTTTGTGAAGCTGCTTTGAGACAATGACCATTGTTAAAAGCGCTATATAAATAAAATTGAATTGAATTGAATTGTGTGTGTGTGTGTGTGTGTGTGTGTGTGAGAGAGAGTGAGTGTTTATCAGTCCAGTCCCTTTTTGTTGAGAAGACGGCTTGCTTGTGGAAAAAAACTGTTGCACAGTCTGGATGTGTGTGCCCGAATGCAACGGTAAACACAATACACAAATAAAGCAGTTTCATACCTGGCTGCAGGAAGTAGACTCATCGTGTTGGGTGTGATGGTGATCATCTCCAGAGGCACCATCTGACTCGAGATGATTACAGTCAGCTTCAGTTCCACTTTTGGTCACCTGTAATAGGCACAACAGTCACTAATATGTTCAGCGCTAGTTCAACCACACATTCAATAAAGTGTATTGTGTAAAGCTGTTTTGAGACAATGTCAATTGTTAAAAGCGCTATACAAATAAAACTGAATTGAATTGAATTGTATTATAGGAGATATTGCAGAATTTAAATAAATGTAAATAATGAGCTTTCTAGGATCCTGCATTAAGCTTAAGATGACATTGTTACTAGCCTACATTGCTAACAAGGGTTACAATACTGGACACCCCGATAGCAAAGGGTGGGGGTATTTTACATACAGAATCTATGTCCATGCACTGGGCCAGTGAGGAAAGGGCACTGATCTCAGGGAAAGAGATTGACAGAAGTAATTCAGGTACAGGAGGGATTTGTTCCAAAAAAGGGAAATTAAAACAGGGGGTATTTAATACTCGCACAACATGGAGTTGGAGGATTAAATGGAGCTGTGGGAGAGCAATGGATATGATCCATACCTGCAGTATGAGTTTATTTCTAACACGCTGATGCGCAGTGTCACTAAAATCACGTGTCACACAGAAGCTGGTACACATTTAGGATAAAAAGCCTGACCAAGACTAAAGATCCATGTGATTAAACCTAACCAGATTCCTCCTCAGACCAGCGCTCAGTGCAGTGCAGAGAGTGAAAGCTTTTTCTCATGGCTAAACTTTACAGTGGAACCTCGGATTGCGAGTAACGTGGTTTGTGAGTGTTCCGCAAGACGAGCAAAGATTTTGAATAAATTGTGACTTGGAAAATGAACAAGTTTTAGTTTACGAGTAAGGAGTATCATGTATCACGCATGCGCTTCTTGTTTTGACACCGAGCGTCACGTGATCACAACCGAGCCAACAGTTTTTCTCTCTCTTGTGCTGCGGAATTGTGGGTAATCGTCTCTCCTGCTGAGTCTTAGTGCACGTCTCTTACTGGTATAATCAACATCCATGCACGCATGTACTGTTTACTATAACACTGTGACCTGTGAGTGCGTAAAACATTTTATTTTGTGTCTGTATGCGTGTGTTCAGCACGTGATGAATAAAGCAAAAGCAAGTCCCATTTTCTCTCTCTGCTCAAGGTTCAGCAAGTTCTTTGTGTCTGTGTGCGTCATTGGACACCGTGCCACCCCTCCTACATTCGCCTTCACAGACACAAAGAGACACAATCTTTCTCTCTGCTCTACACAGAAACACTGCTCTGTCACGATTCTTTTCAAAGGTTAAGCGCAAGTTAATTTGTTTTATTTTTACTTCATATTTTGTGTTAATTATTTTTATGTATTTATTTTTTGGGGCTGTGGAACAAATAATTTGAGTTTCCATTATGTCTTATGGGAAAATTTAATTTGGTTTACAAGTGTTTTGGAATACGAGCCCACTTCCAGAACGAATTATGCTCATAATCCAAGGTTCCACTGTATTTAAACTCCGCAGCTCAAACCGAGTGTAAACAGGAATAAATACGGCGCATACTCACATCCTGAGCTGTCCGTGCCAGGCGAAGTGGAACAGGACTCCTGTTAGGGTGTTGTGGTGAAGGTGTTGTCCAGACAGACTCTCCTAAGAGCGGCTGAGTTCCTGTCCTGGCTCAGATCCTATTTGACCGATCATTATCAGTATGTAGACTTAAATGGTGATTATTCTGCATGTTCTCTAGTGGAGTTTGGCGTTCCGCAGGGTTCAGTTTTAGGCCCACTGCTTTTTTCCCTTTACATGCTTCCTCTACGCAACATAATCCGTAAGCATGGTATTAGTTTTCATTGTTATGCTGACGACACACAGTTATATGTCTCAGCAAAACCTGATGGGAAAAACCAGGTTACTAAAGTTGAGCAATGTGTGCAGGACATAAGAAATTGGATGCTAATTTACTTCATTTTGCTTAATCCGGATAAGACAGAAGTTCTAGTCATAGGACCGCATACAGCTAGGAGTAACATTTTAGATCACACTAATTTTAGCTGGCCTTTCTGTTCCATCAAGTGCAACAGTAAAAGACCTCGGTGTGATTATAGATTCCAGCCTCTCATTTGAAGCTCGTGTAGATAATATCACCAGGATAGCATTCTTTCACCTCAGAAATATTGCCAATATAAGAAATATATTGTCGCTAAATGATGCAGAAAAACTAGTTCATGCTTTTATCACCTCTAGGTTGGACTATTGTAATGCCTTACTGTCTAGTTGTTCAGCTAAGTCCATGAACAAGCTTCAGTTAGTCCAGAATGCAGCAGCGAGAGTCCTCACTAGAACCAGAAGATATGAACACATCACCCCTATCCTATCTTCACTGCATTGGCTCCCTGTGAAATTTCGCATTGATTTTAAATTACTACCCTTGACATATAAAGCATTAAATGGACTCGCGTCACAGTATCTGAGTGAACTGCTAGTGTCTTACGATCCGCCACGCCTACATCGATCAAAGGATGCAGGCTGCTAGTCAGTACCGCGTATTATGAAAACCACAGCTGAGGGCAGAGCTTTTTCTTACAAAGCCCCAAAATTATGGAATAGTCTTCCAAATAGTGTTCGGGACTCAGACACAGTCTCAGTGTTTAAGTCTAGGCTAAAAACCTATTTATTTAGCCAAGCATTTTTATAAATACATTTGCCTTAGGTAAAGGAGCAGATCTGGGGGACTCATGGACATAGAGTATTACGGTGAACTGGTATGTTTAGATGCTGTCTTCCTCACTCTCATTGATCACTCAGGTTTGTTGACGGTGAGGTGATTGTTTGCTTTACACTTCAGGAACCCCTCATGTTTGTGTTTCCTTCTGGCTCTCCCTTTTAGTTATGCTGTCATAGGTAGTCCTGCCGGAGTCCCTGCTTGCACTCTACAGTAAATATACATTGACATTATACATTATGTGACTGTGACCATACCTAACTGCCATCTCTCCTCTTCTGCTCTCTCTCCCCGTCTCCCCCTTTCACTCTCTGTGTCGAGCTACACATGTCGTTCCTGAGCTGCCAGTGATCCAGACTCCCTCTGCCCTCCGGACCTGTCTGATCCATCCTGGTGCCCCGCTTCTGCTTGGAGATCTCGTCACATGGATGCCCCGTGTGTCTCTTTGGGATGCGTCTGGTGTCTGGGGAAGATTCTCTCTACCTAGAAGATGGTTGTGGCCTCGACTTGTGCTGGCAACTCTTTCTCTGGGGACTTGACTGTTCGATAGTTCAGGACTGGAACTTCCTACAAGTCTACCGGAGTCTCCAATAACTACCTGAACTCTATATTAACATCAATTAACATCAACTATTATAGCTGAACTGCCTGCCACCTAACACGCTGTATAAATGCAGATCATTTCCTGCTATGTGTTTCACCCAGCTGAGGATGGGCTCCCTGTTGAGTCTGGTTCCTCTCAAGGTTTCTTTCTATTACCATCTCAGGGAGTTTTTCCTTGCCACTGTCGCCCGCGGCTTGCTCACCAGGGACAATTTGACATTTTGATTCATACACATTCACATTCCATACAAACATAAATAATTATTTTGATTTAATTAAAATAATTAAATCATTCATTCATCTTCTATACCGCTTTATCCTGTATTTAGGGTCGCGGGGACCTGGAGCCTATCCCAGGAGACTCAGGGCACGAGGCAGGGTACACCCTGGACAGCGTGCCAATCCATCGCAGAGCACACACACACACACACACACTCATTCACACACTATGGTCAATTTGGGAATGCCAATTAGCCTAATCTGCATATCTTTGGACTGTGGGAGGAAACCGGAGTACCCGGAGGAAACCCACCAAGCACGGGGAGAACATGCAAACTCCATGCACACAGAGACGGGAATCGAGCCTGGCCGGGAATCGAACCCGGACCCTGGAGGTGCAAGGCGACAGTGCTAACCACTACACCACCGTGCCGCCATAATTAAATCAAAAGAATTTAATTAATTAAATAAAATTTAATTGAATTGAACTGAACTTTGTCCTCCCGCACGGAGCTTCCTTTAGTGCGGTCACTGTAGCCCTCTCCGCCCACCTAAGCCGGACCACACACGCTAGTACAACTGGTTAGACTAATCAAACACCACTCTCATACAGTCATCTAAAGCTTTTCTCACCTTTAAAATCATAATTCTATAAATTATACAATGTATGTGAGAGATAATGTCCTGTGTGCTTGCCCTGACCCAGCTCCACACCAGGCCTTCACCTTATAAATGCATCACTAGGGCTAAGCTAACTAGCATTAGTTAATTACTGAGGACACTCCGGTAAAGAACCTATACATTTCAAATGTACAATCCTATAAAATATTTATACCCTGACCGTTTGTGGTATAAAACATCGTGTCATGGTGAAAGTTTCCTGACTTGGACTTTGTCTAACCGACCTGAACGTCCTCCTTTAATATCCCCACAGTCCCCAGCACACACATGTGTACTACAGTATGTGCTTAATCTGTCCACTACACCTTTGAGCCAATGAGTGTGTACCATCTGAGAAGTCCCTCCCTTAATGAGTCATGTAGCAACATACTACCTCATTGGCTCACCAAGCAGTGAGCTCATTCTGCTTGTTAACCAATCAGAGTTCAGCGTAGCTGGATTACATCAGAAAGTGTGCTACCGAGTTGTTTTTTCACTCTACGGCCAAACTGTGCGAGTGCCGATACACTCGCACAGTTTGTTACGCATAAATTGGGGACTAAGGAGATATTAAGGGGGGGGGGGGGGGTGTTCAGCTCGGTGAGGTATACATACTACAATGGTTAATAAAGTGGGGACACGATTTTAGGTCCCCACTTTCACACAGGGCCCCACTTGATGGGTGTGTATTCCGGTCGATATCCACACATTAATAGCCTTGCGAGTATACACACACATCTATTACACACCATCGGTCTGGATCAGTCCTTGTGCCATGTTGTCCTGCACTGTGCTACTAAGTGCTACTAGAAGCCCCAAAAACATGCACATCCCAAAGCTGCACTGTTTAAATGAAGCTGTAATCCAACTAAACCTGTCTTAGTATCAAATCAAGACCAGTTTACAGTGTACATTTTCCTCACATCAAGTATATTTTATACAGTTTTTTGGCGACATTTTCCTTGATATTACTAAGTTAAATCTAGACCTAGGGTTCAGTAAATTTTTTGTTTGTAAGGATTCTTAACGTGGGAAGTACCTGATGATATTTGGTGAGTACTGGAGATCTCTGCAGGTTCCAAACTCTCACATTTAATCCCGTGTGAGTTCATCCTAGTTGGATCTCTTGATGTTCTTGCAGAGGTAAATATAAGACATGTAGGAAAGAGGACAGCAGGAGGAGACAGGACAACTCCTACCTGGAGAAGACAGAAGCATAAATGCTCAATGGTTCAATATTTTTAACAAACAACTTTAATGACAGTTAATGAAACTGTTAACTTCAGAACTACACAACAGGGAAAAACATGGATGCTGGTCTTTAGATTAAGTGAAACAACAGACCAAGAGCAGGAAAATCTCAGACTGAACTAAACTAAAACAACTGGTGGTCTGTGACAAACCATGGATTAAAATACACAAATGTCACCCAAATACAATTAGAAATAAACAAGTTAACAGGCTGAAATTTCAAAATGAGGTTCGGTTTCTGTGAGTTTTACTGGTTGTAGACAGGGAAATATCCAAGTTGCAACAAGTTCAAGTTCTCAAACACAGCATATAATACAACATTTAAAAGAATGGACAACACTGGCTTTTGATTTCTTCATAACTTTTGTGCGATACAGATTTTGTGATGCTGATCATAGAAATAACTTTATCTTTACATTTAATTGAACTTTAACTTTCCCATCAAGCAAGGTTTTTTTTTTTTTTTTAGAAACGTCTAATTCTGCAATATGAATCCTTTGCATTCTTGCATGAGATCTTTCAATGCATCAGTGATAAAAGGAGCCAAAATCTAAGGCGATATTTTCGGCCAGCAGATATGACATGTAATGAGGGATAGTCACTTTGAAGATCTTCTGCGGGGTGCCAAACGTGTTGCGTGGACCGACTTCAAGAATGTTGTTTTTAAATTTCTGTGAAACTACGTCAAACAGTTTAAAAACCTGCTCCAGGTAAACAAGTCGATAAACTGCAACAGGTCACTGAAGATACATTTTTCTTATTCCCACTTGGATATCTTTCCAGCAAAACCGGCAGGATGACTGTGGTAAAAGCCTTCACCAAGATGTTGCCGATATGGAGAAATTCTACCAGGGAAACCGGAGTACCATGTCGAAACCCAACCAAGCATGGGGAGAACATGCAAACTCCTTGCACACAGGTACGAGGTAGGAACCGAACCCGGACCCTGGCGGTGCAAGGCAACACCAAAGCTGAAGCGAACATTTAGTCGACAGTAAAGATGCAATACGGCGTTTCGCCACAAATTCATAACATTACTTCGATGGAGGCGCTGTTTCACTCACTGAAAAATACTCAGAGAAAATCAGAGAAGAGACGGCACTGAGCAACAGTACAGAGGCGTTTATTACTGAAACAAAACTGTTACACAAAGTTTTATTTATATAATCAGAATTTCATGTACAGTCTAAAAAAGGGGAACAGGCAAAATATCTTCAGTTTTCTCTCATGCTTATGCTGCAATATCGTAGTGTAGGCCAATACGGCAGGAAACAGTACAATGTTAATACGTAATTGCTGTTTTCTTAGAAAAGCCTACATGATACAGAAATTACACATAGATATTTGTGTTCAGCGGGCAGAGGAAACAAACAATAAAAACATTACATTTATCGGCTATTGTAACTATACCAGCAGTTTATCTGAAAAACAATAACAGCATTCACTGTAAAGGTTCACTACAATTTACAAACAATTGTACATCTAGTGGCCTACAGAGTGTGTGTGAGGTAAACAGCACTATGTTCTAGTGCCCTACAGAGTGTGTGTGAGGTAAACAGCACTATGTTCTAGTGCCCTACAGTATGTGTGTGAGGTAAATAGCACTATGTTCTAGTGCACTACAGAGTGTGTGTGAGGTAAACAGCACTATGTTCTAGTGCCCTACAGAGTGTGTGTGAGGTAAACAGCACTATGTTCTAGTGCACTACAGAGTGTGTGTGTGTGAAGTAAACAGCACTATGTTCTAGTGCCCTACAGTGTGTGTGTGTGTGTGAGGTAAACAGCACTATGTTCTAGTGCCCTACAGAGTGTGTGTAAGGTAAACAGCACTATGTTCTAGTGCCCTACAGAGTGTGTGTGAGGTAAGCAGCACTGTTCTAGTGCCCTACAGTGTGTGTGTGAGGTAAACAGCACTGTTCTAGTGCCCTACAGTGTGTGTGTGAGGTAAACAGCACTATGTTCTAGTGCACTACAGAGTGTGTGTGAGGTAAACAGCACTATGTTCTAGTGCCCTACAGTATGTGTGTGAGGTAAATAGCACTATGTTCTAGTGCACTACAGAGTGTGTGTGAAGTAAACAGCACTATGTTCTAGTGCCCTACAGTGTGTGTGTGTGTGAGGTAAACAGCACTATGTTCTAGTGCCCTACAGAGTGTGTGTAAGGTAAACAGCACTATGTTCTAGTGCCCTACAGAGTGTGTGTGAGGTAAACAGCACTGCTCTAGTGCCCTACAGTGTGTGTGTGTGTGAGGTAAACAGCACTGTTCTAGTGCCCTACAGAGTGTGTGTGAGTTTAACAGCTCTATGTTCTAGTGCCCTACAGAGTGTGTGTGAGGTAAACAGCACTATGTTCTAGTGCCCTACAGAGTGTGTGAGGTAAACAGCACTATGTTCTAGTGCCCTACAGAGTGTGTTTGAGGTAAACAGCACTATGTTCTAGTGCCCTACAGAGTGTGTGTGAGGTAAACAGCACTATGTTCTAGTGCCCTATAGAGTGTGTGTGAGGTAAACAGCACTATGTTCCAGCCTGTGTAGTGCACTAGCATAGGAAGTAGAAGCCCATTTAGGACTGAGCCACTGTTAGCCGAGTGTAACTTACCTTGAGCTTTACAGCAGAACGCAGTTAACCACCTCAAATACACCCACAACGGATCAGATGGAACTGTGGGGGTAAAACCCGGTCAGAAATATTGGAATGTAAAGATGATTAGTAGAGTCGGAGAAGCTCAGCTCATCAATCAGCAACACTGCAGCACGGCTTCTTCTGCTCCTGGGAATGTGTGGAGGAACGCGACCGAAACGCTCACAGCGGCACCTACTGGAGGATTAGTGCACTCACATGGGAATTTACTCCGTCTTGATGCGCGCTTTTCTAAATCATCTACATGATCTTCAGTCAGGTTTTATTATCAGTCAGGATTATCTCAGGATGCTCGTGTTTCGGGTCTCCTCTTATTTCTGACAGAACTCGCTCCTGAAAGCAACAAGCCACTGATGAGGCAGCGCTTTTATTCTTTTACAAAAACACACACAGTTTAAAACGTACAAAGTAATGAAGAGAAACAAATAAATGATTAAAAGAAAAAAAATCAATAAAGCAATAACATGCTATGAGCATATGTTATAATTAAATATTCTGTATCATTATTGTTTTTAATATTTGACACTCCAGCGGTGTAATGGTATCATGCCAGATTCCCATTCTTGTGAACCGGGTTCGATTCCCTGGTGCGGACTCCCTTAATATTTAGTGTAGTGGTGGCTCATTCAGCTAAGACTGTGGGTTACTGAGCAGAAGGCTGACTCTGTACTCTGACCTCAGCTTCCTAACTGGGATATGAGAAAAAAATTATTTCACTGTGTGAAAAAAAATTAAAATGATTTCACTGTGTTGTACGGTACATGTGACAAATAATGAAATTACATATGGTGACTTAGAGTATTAAGGTCCTCTGAGAGGTTGCCGCTGTCCTGTCTGCTCCAGGGCGCCGTGAAAATGTCTGGCCCTAAAATAGCTGACTAGTATAAAGCTTGGCTATGTGAAGAATAAAGAATTTCACTGTGCAGTAATGTACGTTACGAATAAAGGCTGACCCCAATTGTTTAAATGACTTAATACTTAATATTTACTTGTTTATTTTAATACATAGTGCTGAGAAAAAGTATTTTCCTTCCTGATTTTTTTGTGCATATTTGTCACACTTAAATGATCCACATCAAACAAATTCAAATATTACACAAAGATAACCAGAGTGTCAATGTTTATTCTTCCAAATAAATCTAAAGAAGCGTTGTGTATTTTTTTTTTGGATGCAGATGGTTCATCCAAAACAATAGACTCGTATACTAATCCAGACAAACCCTCTGATTTAGATAAAATTATTTAGATAAAAGCTTTCTAAACACCTATGGACTGAGTCTGGTGCAGCATGAAACTTCATTTCATTCCAGGTGTCTGCGATCCCGTTCTGAGGGGAACTGTAGCATGTTCTCATCGTTTACTGTCTGAATGACTGGGTGGTTTCTCGCTAGTGTGAACACGCTGGTGCTTTTGGAGATTACTGCTATCAGTAAAACTCTTGCCACAGTGTGAGCACTGATACGGCTTCTCTCCAGTGTGAACGCGCTGGTGTTTTCGAAGATCACGACCCTCGGCAAATCTCTTCCAACACCGTAAGCACTGATACGGCTTCTCTCCTGTGTGAATGCGTTGGTGCTGTATGAGGTTACCGTTCCGGGTAAAACGCTTCCCACAGTCTAAGCACTCATACGGCTTCTCTCCTGTGTGAATGCGCTGGTGTTTTCTGAGGTCATGACCCACGGTAAAACTTTTCCCACACTCTGAGCACTGATGTGGCTTCTCACCTGTGTGAATAAGTTGGTGCTGTAAGAGAGTATTGCTCCGGGTAAAACTTTTTCCACAATTTAAGCACTGATACGGCTTCTCTCCTGTGTGAATGCGCTGGTGTTTTTGGAGCGTACCTTTTCTGTTAAAACACATGCCACAGTCCAAGCACTGATACGGCTTCTCTCCTGTGTGGATTCGTTGGTGGCTCTGGAGATTATTGCTCACAGAGAAACTCTTCCCGCACTCAGAGCACTGATACGGCTTCTCTCCTGTATGAACACGCTGGTGTTCTTGAAGATTACCACTTTGTGTAAAACACTTCCCACAGTCTAAGCACTGATATGGCTTCTCTCCTGTATGAACACGCTCATGCTTAAGCAGATTTCCTTTTTGTGCAAAACTCTTTCCACACTCTGAGCACTGATACGGCTTCTCCCCAGTGTGAATGCGCTCATGTAGTTGGAATTTGCTCAGAACACTAAAACTCTTTCCACACTCTTGACAGTAATAGGGTTTCTCTCCAATGTGAAGGCACTGGTGCACTTGGAGATATTTCTCTCGAGTAAAACCTTTCCCGCAGTTAGAGCACTGATACAGCTTTTGTCCTGTCCTGTCCTCTCTGGTGCCCTCTGTGGGATCAGGAATTTCTAATTCAATCTCTTCTGACTTCACCCAAGCTGGAGTTCCTGTGGAGGGAAAATATATAAAATAAATAAATCAATGACTCCATTATTTTACCAAATAATCATTAATACATTTATAAACTGAAATTTAAAGCTAGGGTTAGGGACATGATCACAACTCGTACTAGTTTGTTGAAACCACTGATCTGGACCAGTCACTGTGCCATGTCTTCCTGCAGTGGACAGAGAAATGTGCTTCCTAATTCCTCAGGAAAGTGAAAATCCCAAAGCTGCAGTTGTGTTTAAATGGACCTTCAGTCCAACTAAACCTGCATACTGAGATCCTGCACATCAAGTCACAACGTTTTCCTCATGTGTCGCTAACATTCCATGAGTCGCGTTTGCATCATCCCAGCCAATATCCTGCAAAATGCTGGTCTAACCACACACACACAGTAGAAGTAAAATGGGGTGGTGCACCATGGGGTGGCGCTCTAGTGATGCTACAAGTTTTATAGCTATTAAATATTGCCTAGTTCATTTTCACTAAGCGTGTATATGCTTAACAAGAAAAAACCTGCAGGAAATTATACTCATTTGTAAAGTGACATTTCTGCATTTAATGTTATTTTTTTATTAGTTTGTTTGACATTACTTTTCTTTATTTTCAATATATTGATTTTTGTCGAATTCTATTCAGTATTTATTTATTCTTTTTACAGAAATCTGTTTCGATATGTGGGAGGTGTTACTGTAAGAAGTACCAGACAATAGTAGGTGTTTACTGGAGCTCTCTGTGGCCACATTCTCACATTTAATCTCATCTGGATTTATGATCATTGGAGCTCCTGTGGAGAGAAAAATAAAAATATGAACAGCAGCAGAAAAATCACAGTAACAGACAGTGCTGAGAAAAAGCATTTGCTCCTTCCTGATAATAATAATAATAATAATAATTTGGATATTTGTCACACTTAAATGATTGAGATCATTAAATAAATTTTAAAGATGATTGATGATCTCATTCATTGGGGGAAAAAAGTTGTCCAACTAAACCTGCCTTATGCTTAAATCAGACCACTTTACAGTGTAGACTTTGTAAAATATACTTGATGTAAGAACAGTCTTTTCTGTAACGTTTATTCCTTGAATGCTAGACGGACATGAGAGGACGCTGGCGTGCATGTCGCCGCTTCTTGGATCCATACAGTTAGATTTCAGTTACATTTTGAACTCTGGTCAAATAATCCTGCTTGTCATAAAGTTTTTCGAGCTGTTGTTTTCCTCCGTGTCTGCTACTACAATCTAACTCGCGATTGCCGGACACTGCTTCAATAAACGATGTTTACAAACTGAGTTGTGGATTAGTTACCTACCGTGTCCTCGGTGTACAGGATCTACTGCGATCTGTTCGCCTGCATCACTGCTAACATCACTGGAACTTTTCTGTCAAGTAGTCCTCTCTAAGCCACCCTGCTGTCTGAGTCTCTTGGAATATAACGTTAGCGTTGGTTAGCAAGCCAGGCTAACGCTAGCAGGCAAGCTAAGTGCTGTGGTTACCGGGTGCTTCTCCTGCCACGATGACGCCCATAAGATACACCGCAGATGAACTCCTAAAACTCAACACCATGCTCCTCCCAAGTCTTGACGTCATTAAATCACTTCACCTCCTGAGACGGCCACCCTATGTGCATAGGGCTGTTCGTCACAAGTTTGTTTACATGGACATAACTTCGGCTATTCCTGTGGTTACCGGCCATGCTTCCCTGCGAAGACGTCGCCAACGCAAACCACGCCCATCACCTGCCAATCTCCGGACCCTGGCCTGCGTGGACAGCTTTACACCCACATACAGGATAGCCTCCTTCATGTTACAGAACATCAGATCCATAAACAATAAAGCGCTACTTATCCATGACATTATCACAGAGAAGAAAAATGGACTTTCTATGTTTAACTGAAACATGGCAGAGCCAGCAGGACTTTATCAGTCTCAATCAAGCTACCCCACCTGGCTACACATACATACAAAAGCCTCGTTGCTTGGGTCGTGGTGGTGGACTTGCTGTTATACACAATTCTGATATCTTGGTCAAAGAACATCCTGTAAATGCTTCATCCTTTGAGTGTCTCCATCTTGCTCTGACTGGGATTGCACAGCTACAAGTGGTCCTTGTATACCGACCACCCAAAGCCTCCACCTGTTTCCTCCCTGAGCTCTCGGAGCTGCTTGCCACCGTCTGCCCCATGTCCCCATCTACCATTCTACTAGGTGACTAACATCCATGTGGACTATGGCAGCTGCTCTTTTGCGGCCGATTTTCTGTACCACTTTTGGATTGTTTTAACATCACCCAACATGTGCCTGGCCCCACCCACATCAAAGGACATACACTGGACCTGGTGTGCACCACTGGCACACCACCATTACACCTCCAGTGCACGGACCTGGCCATATCAGACCACCATGCTGTTATGTTCTCTGTTCCTCTGCCCCTACTCAGGCAACGCCACGTACAGACCATCACCTTCAGGAAGACCAAAGAGGTGTGCCTGCCCCTGCTCTCCAGTGCCTTAGAAACTCACCTTGCTGCTCCCGTCTCTGGCCTCTCAGTGGCCACCCTGGTGGAACACTACAACACTGCTCTCTCCACAAGTCTGGACTCTGTGGCCCCTCTAGTCACGCGTTCAGTCTCTTTCTTCCGACCTGCTCCCTGGTTCACTCCCGAGCTCCGCCTTATGAAGTCAACTGGTCGTCGGCTGGAGCGACTCCACAAAAAATCCGGCCTCACTGTCCATCTCGAGGCGTACAAGGACCATGTCAGGAACTACAAGGAGGTTCTCTCCAAGGCTAAAACTTACTACTACTCCATGCTCATCAATAACCAACAACATAATCCTAGAAAGCTTTTTTCTACTATCAACCGCCTTCTTCGTCCTCCTGACATCCCCCAGCCGTCTGATGCTGCTGATCTGTGCTCTAGGTTCCAGGACTTTTTCAAAAACAAGGTTGACGCCATCCACCAACAGCTCCTGTCTACAACTCTATCTCCCACTCCACGGCAGGGAGTTCAACCTCCTAGTGCCCACCAGCTAGTGCAGGACATCTCCATCCCTGCTGCCTGCCCGCCACAGCACAACCTCTCCTCCTTCAGCACACTGGACATTGACCAGGTCACCGACCTGGTGTCCAAAGCCAAGTCATCTACCTGTAAGTTAGACCCCATGCCTACCTCGCTGGTTAAATCATGTCTTCCTGTTCTCTGCCACACTATGATGACAATCATCAACATGTCCCTGGAATCTGGTGAGGTGCCGTCAAGCCTCAAGACTGCTGCTGTCATCCCCACCCTGAAAAAGCCTGGTCTGGACCCTGATGACCCAAATAACTATCGTCCCATCTCCAACCTTCCCTTCCTGAGCAAAATCTTGGAAAGAGCAGTGGCCGCCCAACTCCAACAACATATGTCCCACCATGAGCTCTTTGAACCTCTACAATCTGGTTTCAGAACCCACCACAGTACAGAGACTGCCCTTGTCAAAATCACAACCGACCTCCTCACTGCTGCTGACAATGGCCTTATTACCATCCTCATCTTACTGGACCTCTCAGCAGCTTTTGACACAGTCTCACACACCATCCTCTTAACACGGCTCTCAGAGTTCACTGGACTATCCGATACAGCACTTTCTTGGTTTCAGTCATATTTATCAAACCGGCAACAATACGTCACCCTGAAAGATTCACACTCCACAACAACAACAATCAACCATGGGGTCCCCCAAGGATCTGTGCTTGGCCCCCTTCTCTTCAACATATACATGCTCCCTCTAGGACAAATTATCCGCTCTCATGGACTCAGTTTTCATTGTCACGCTGACGATATACAACTGTACATCAGCACCAAACCCTCTGCCCAACTCCCCCCAATGCCTCTTGTCCACTGTTTACAAGATATTAAAACCTGGATGACCACCAATCTTCTCAAACTAAACAGCAGCAAAACGGAGCTCATGGTGGTGGCACAGGCACCACTGCTTAGGAAGGTTGGGGACCTCCACCTGGATGTGGATGGCTGTTCCATCACTCCATCCCCTGAAGTCTGCAATCTAGGCATCATCCTGGATCCTACTCTATCATTTCAGTCTCATATCAAAAGAATTACCAAATCTGCCTTCTATCACCTAAGGAACATCTCCAGACTCAGGCCCTCACTCTCTGTTTCAGTAACAGAGACCCTCATCCACTCTTTCATCTCCTCTCGTCTGGACTATTGCAATGCCATCTTGTCAGGTCTGCCAAACAAAGCCCTGGATAGACTGCAATATGTCCAGAATGCTGCTGCAAGGGTTCTAACAGGCACTAGGCCCTGGCACCACATCACTCCCATTCTCAAACAGCTTCACTGGCTCCCCATCAAATCCCGCATCAGTTACAAAGTCCTCCTCCTCACCTACAAATCTCTCCATGGACTGGCTCCCCACTACCTTACTGATCTCCTTCACCCCTACACCCCTCTGAGGTCCCTGCGATCCTCTTCTAAGGGCCAGCTGATCGTCCCCCGCAGCAGACTCAAGACCTTTGGTGACAGAGCTATATAAAACTGAATTATTATTATTGATATAATGGAGTTGAATTTAGACCTAGGTTTCAGTAAAACTGATTTGACTGTGAGCAGTGGTGAATGTTGTTGTGTTTGTGAGAATTGTGAGAGAGGTGTGGGAAGTACCTGATGATATTTGGTCAGTACTGGAGGAGATCTCTGCAGGTTCCAAACTCTCACATTTAATCCCGTGTGAGTTCATCCTAGTTGGATCTCTTGATGTTCTTGCAGAGGTCAATACAAGACATGTAGGAAAGAGGACAGAAGGAGGAGACAGGACAACTCTTACCTGGAGCAGACAGAAGCATAAATGCTCAAAAGCTCAATATTTTCAACAAACAAATTTTATGACAATTTAATCATCTCTGAAATTCAGAGCTACACAAGGAGAGTGTATTCAACATGGTCAAAGAAAGAATGGCTGCTGATTTTTAGATTAAGAAACAAAACAATCCGGAAGCAGGTAAAATCTCAGACTGAACTAAGACTGAACTAAAGTAAAACATTGGTCTACAACAAACCATGGATTAAAACACACAAACATCACCCAAGTGTGCACTTTCAGTTCTGTCCCTGGACACTGAGGAGCTGATCTGGTATCATTTAAATGAGGACGGCTTCTATTTTGAGTCAAGGTTTCTTCTTCATGCCATCACCATGGTAGTCTCTGTCTGTGTAACATACTGATAAATCTAAAATGTATAACTGATACACAGAAATTTTGTGTGTGTGTGAGTTAAACAGCACTATGTTCGAGTGCCCTACAAAGTGTGTGTGAGTTCGAGTGCCCTACAGATTGTGTGCGAGTTAAACAGCACTATGATCTAGTGCCCTACAGAGAGTACCCTACAGACTCTCTGTGGGGCACGATGTTCTAGTGCCCTACAGAGAGTGTGTGAGTAAAACAGCACTATGTTCTAGTGCCCTACAGAGTGTGTGTGAGATGAACAGCACTATGTTCTAGTGCCCTACAGAGTGTTTGTAAGTTAACGAGCACTATGTTCTAGTGCCCTACAGAGTGTGTGTGTGAGGTAAACAGCACTATGTTCTAGTACCCTACAGAGTGTGTGTGAGGTAAACAGCACTATGTTCTAGTGCCCTACAGAGTGTGTGTGAGGTAAACAGCACTATGTTCTAGTGCCCTACAGAGTGTGTGTGAGGTAAACAGCACTATGTTCTAGTGCCCTACAGAGTGTGTGTGAGGTAAACAGCACTATGTTCTAGTGCCCTACAGAGTGTGTGTGAGGTAAACAGCACTATGTTCCAGCCTGTGTAGTGCACTAGCATAGGAAGTAGAAGCCCATTTAGGACTGAGCCACTGTTAGCCGAGTGTAACTTACCTTGAGCTTTACAGCAGAACGCAGTTAACCACCTCAAATACACCCACAACGGATCAGATGGAACTGTGGGGGTAAAACCCGGTCAGAAATATTGGAATGTAAAGATGATTAGTAGAGTCGGAGAAGCTCAGCTCATCAATCAGCAACACTGCAGCACGGCTTCTTCTGCTCCTGGGAATGTGTGGAGGAACGCGACCGAAACGCTCACAGCGACACCTACTGGAGGATTAGTGCAATTAAATTAAAATTTGATGTACACGCGATACTGGACAGGGCCAGAATTTCAGGCCAGAAAATTCCACACCAACTTTTCACATTGCTGTTGGATAAACTCTTAGCTGTTGAGCTGTGCTTTGATTAATGGTTTGTGACCCTCCATCTTCCACTTGATGCCATTCCGGAAGTTTTCTGGAATAAATTGCAGTGCTCTCATTTTTTTCCAGAGCTACAGTATATATACTGTTTATAAGTATTTTTTCTTGTACCTATCACTTCTTCTGCTCTAGTGTTACAAACAGAACTGTCTCTACCTTGGTGCAAAACCACCGCCTCATTGTAATTTGATTGTTCAGAATCTAAATAAATATGTATGTATTTATTTATTCATCTTTAAATGTCTTAGATGTCTGCCATGTCTGCACTATGGCTCAGAATAGTGTCAGAATGATCAGATAGTCCCTGGTGAACAAGCCGAGGGCGACAGTGGCAAGGAAAAACTCCCTGAGATGGTAATAGGAAGAAACCTTGAGAGGAACCAGACTCAACAGGGAACCCATCCTCATCTGGGTGATAACGGATGACAGGAAATGATCTGAATTCATACAGCGTGTTTGGTGGCAGCCAGTTCAGCTATAATAGGTGTTAATTGATGTTAATATGGAGTCCAGGTAGTTATTGGAGACTCAAATTCCAATCCTGAACTATCGAGCTACTGCAGCTACGTCAAGTCTTCAGAGAAACAGCTGTCAATATCAGTCGAGGCCAGAACCGTCTTCATGGAAGAGTGAAATCATCCCCAGACAGCAGACGCATCCCAAAGAGACACACGGGGAATCCATGTGACGAGATCTCCAACCAGAAGCGGGGCACCAGGATGGGTCAGACAGGTCCGGAGGGCAGAGGGAGTCTGGATCACTGGCAGCTCAGGAACCACATGTGTAGCTCGACAGAGAGAGGGGGAGAGATGGCAGTTAGGTATGGTCGTAGTCACATAATGTATAATGTGAATGAATATTTAGTGTAGAGTGCAAGCAGAGACTCCGGCAGGACTAAATATAACAGCATAACTAAAAGGGAGAGCCAGGAGGAAACACAAACATGAGGGGGAACTGAGATGTAAAGCAAACAATCACCTCACCGTCAACAAACCTGAGTGATCAAATGAGAGTGAGGAAGACAGCATCTAAACATACCAGTTCACCATAATACTCTACGTCCATGAGTCCCCCAGATCTGCTCCTTTACCTTATGGAAAATCTATTTATAAAAATGCTTGGCTAAATAAATAGGTTTTGAGCCTAGACTTAAACACCGAGACTGTGTCTGAGTCCCGAACACTATTTGGAAGACTATTCCATAATTTTGGGGCTTTGTAAGAAAAAGTTCCGCCCCCAGCTGTAATTTTCATAATACGCGGTACTGACAAGCAGCCTGCATCCTTTGACCGAAGTAGCGGATTGTAAGACACTAACAGTTCACTCAGATACTGCGGCACAAGACCATTTAATGCTTTATATGTAAAAAGTAGTATTTTTTTTATCAGTTTGTAGATTTAACTGGTGACTTTTCAGCATGTTCTCAAGTGAAGGTTGGTGCAAGCATGGTATTAGTTTTCACTGTTATGTTGATGACACAGTTATAAGCCTCAGCAAAGCCACTTGAAAAAAAACCTAGCTTAAAAAAGTTGAGCAATGTGTGAAGGACATAAGAGACTGGATGTTAATTAACTTCTTTCTGTTTAATCCTGACAAGAAAGAAGTTCTGGTACTAGGAACACATGCAGCTAGAAGTAAAATTTCTGATCACAGAGTAAGTCTGGGTGGCCTTTCTGTTCCATCATGTAATACAGTAAAATACCTCTGTGTGATTATAAATTCCCGGATTTCATTTGAAACTCATGTAGATCATCTTACCAGGATACCTAGTATTTAAAGAACATAGATTTGCTTATGCAACTTTTTGGTTGATATTGTCGGATGGAGGACCCATGTGGTCTGCTTTTGATACGTGTGGTGACTGGGGATGGTGCCATGAAGACAGTTCTGGCCTCGGCTGATGCAGACAGCTGTTCTCTGAGGAATGCAATCGCTCAATATTTCAGGAATGGAATTTCTTAGTTTTGTATCCAATAATGAACTGGACTCCATATTAACTTAAACTTTTGTTACATTGAACTTCCAGCTGCCTAACACACAGTATGACTGCAGATCAATCCCTGCTCTCTGTTATCACCCAAATGAGGATGGGTTCCTGGTTGAGTCTGGTCCATCTCAGGGTTTCTTCTTATCTCAGGAAGTTTTTCCTTGCCACCGTCACACTCCGCTTGCTCATCAGTCTGATCATTTTGATTCATACAAATTTCCATAATTTTCCTTTGATTCTGTAAAACTCCTTTGTGACACTAACTTGCATTTTAAACATGGGCAGTAACACTGCTGCTCTTAGACAGAATTATTTTCTGATCAACAAAAGAAAAGGGAAGCCAAATATAATTCCATTTCTATTTATTGCTTAAAGAATTTATTGTCCATGGTAAACACTGGTTTTACATGAAATTAAACAACATTCAAGATGTTCAATAATATAATAAAACCTTAAAAAAAAGAATATTAAATATGCAATTATTAAATTAAAATGCAGGTGTATTGACTGTATTACTTTAGTTACTTTATTGTTAATAAACAATAGTTCATATTATTATTAAAAATAATGGCTACTTTTTGGGGAAGAGAAGTGAAGATGATGAATCACAGCCATCCTTCCAGGGGTTAATAATGCATTTTACACATTTCTTTGTGCGTGTGTGTAGGGGGAGGTGGTATCAGCATTATCTGGCAACTTTGCACCATATAATTGGCCAACTCACAGTGCAATGGCAAGAGAGAGAGAGAGAGAGAGAGAGAGCGCAGTGAGAGCAAATACAAATTGCTGGCCTGAGGAGGAGGGGTATGTGTATTATTGCGAGGCCTTACACAATGTGTAAAGAACTTATAATAAGATCAGACTAGGATTAAACCATTAAGTTCATGTTACATGAAGTGCTTTAAGCATGACTGTACATGATTTAAATATGAGACATTTTATAATAATCTGTAATATTATCCCTCCTGTGGCCCGGTTCTGAGGGAAACTGTAGCATGTCCTCATCCTTTACTGGGTGACTGAGTTAATGCTGCTGAAAAGTTTTTTGCTTCCTAAAACTCTTCCCTCTAGGTGGTTTCTCTCTAGTGTGAATTCGCTGGTGTTTTTGGAGATTACTGCTCTCAGTAAAACTCTTGCCACAGTGTGAGCACTGATACGGCTTCTCTCCAGTGTGAACGCGCTGGTGTTTTCGAAGGTCACGACCCTCTGTAAATCTCTTCCAACACTGTAAGCACTGATACGGCTTCTCTCCTGTGTGAATGCGTTGATGCTGTAAAAGAGTACCACTTCGGGTAAAACGCTTCCCACAGTCTAAGCACCGATATGGCTTCTCTCCTGTGTGAACGCGCTGGTGTTTTATGAGGTCATGACCCACGGTAAAACCCTTCCCACAC
Organism: Channallabes apus; assembly: GCA_030522415.1. Classification (NCBI taxonomy): domain Eukaryota; kingdom Metazoa; phylum Chordata; class Actinopteri; order Siluriformes; family Clariidae; genus Channallabes; species Channallabes apus. The sequence goes on from CM060112.1 coordinate 1,670,771, forward strand.
TCTGAGCACTGATGTGGCTTCTCACCTGTGTGAAGGCGCTGGTGTTGTTGGAGACTACTGGTCTGGGTAAACCGCTTTCCACAGTCTAAGCATTGATATGGCCTCTCTCCTGTGTGAATGAGCTGGTGTTGTTGAAGGGTGTCGTTTCGGGTAAAACTCATCCCACAATCTAAGCACAGATACGGCTTCTCTCCAGTATGGATTCGTTGGTGGCTCTGGAGATTACTACTTACAGAAAAACTCTTACCACACTCCGAGCAGCGATACGGCTTCTCTCCTGTATGAACACGCTGGTGTTGTTGAAGAGTACTACGTTGAGTAAAACGCTTTCCACAGTCTAAGCACTGGTACGGCTTCTCTCCTGTGTGAATACGCTCATGTTTTATGAGATCATGACTCACGGCAAAACTCTTTCCACACTCTGAGCACTGATACGGCTTCTCCCCAGTGTGAATGCGCTGATGTTGCTGGAATTTGCTCAGAACACTAAAACTCTTTCCACACTCTTGACAGTAATAGGGTTTCTTCCCAGTGTGAACACATTGGTGAACTCGCAGAGATACCTCTCGATTGAAACCTTTCCCACAGTTTGAGCACTGATACTGCTTTTGTCTTGTCCCAGTCTCAGAGGTGTTAGTGTGGAAAGGACCAGATGAACTGTGGTGGTTACTGTTGCTCTCTGTGGGATCCAAAATTTCTAATTTCATCTCCTCTGACTTCACCATAGCTGGAGTTGCTGTGGAGGGAAATATGACATAAAAGGAAAATAAAGGTACGACTCACTGGCAACAACAACAAAAAAAATCAATGACTTCATCAATGTTAACAAATAACCGTTCATGCATTTATAAACAAATCTAATCACCCATGAAGGTGATCATCCCAAAGCTGCTTTTGCGTTTGAATGAAGTTTTAGTCTAAAGTTTAGTACTAAACCTGCCTTATGCCCATACTGAGATCCCTTACATGACGTCAAAACTCCACTGACATGTACTGTAAGCATTTGGCAGAAGCTCTTATTCAAAACGATTTACAAAAGTGTCTTGAAGTTTCCATCATTCAATATAACTTAGATATAGCACCAAGTTACTATGTTACTTTTACTATAAGTACTAGTGCTGCACGATATTAGGAAAATATGCGATATTGTTGTTGAATACTGTGATAACGATATTTCTTGCGATATAACATTTCCCTAGAGAAATGCATTTTTTAATTATTATTATTGCCTATTGTTTTATTATTTATTTATATGTAATGATGATACTAAAATAAACAGGTAATAGATATTCGTCTGATGTAATTAAATCTAATTCAGGCTAAAAAGAAACTATATGTCAAGGAAGTTGCAAATATTTAGACTTCAAAACACTATGAATGACTTAAACCCCTCAGCAGATATTCTGACTTCTGGTTTGTTGTTACTATAAACCTGCCAACACGATATGAATTACTTTCAAACATGACTTTTAATTTACGTGTAACCATACACTCATCAATAGTGTCTTAAAACAAGAGCATCTTTTAAACTAAATATTCTCTTTGGCTTGCCTGTTTTTTTTTTTTTTAATAAAAATAAATATTATTAAACAAAAATTAAATAAAAAAAATACTATTTGTCACACACACGCACGCACGCACGCACGCTCCGCGACTGGCACTAGGACCCGGAAGTAATGTGGGCGCAAACCCGGAAGTATAAGAGGAGTAAACAAACTACTGCATACAGCTTAGTCACTGTGTTCGCCATGTCGGTTCAGATTCGAGTGTGTGTTTATAGGACGCGGGTTAAATGTGTGTGTTTCCGTTGCTCCCCTTCTGTGAGAGTCCTTAAACTAATTCGCGTGGTTATCCTGCCTACTCGCTTGCTTCCGCGTTTGGGTTTACCGTCTATAAAGGGCTAACGGCTAATCGCGACTAACGGCTAATCGCCAAATCTTCTGATCATCCGGGGTTAGTTCGCGACAGAATGAAGTATAAAGATATAAATAATATATTAATATATATTAATAATATATTAATAATATATATATATATATATATATATATATATATATATATATATATATATAAAGATATAAGCGGGTATAAACATAGTAAGGGCCCATCTGATTGGTCAAATTTGGACACACAAATGCTTGGCAAATAAAGTATTTATCGCAACTCCTTGCGATATGGTTATCGCGCAGGCCATTATCGCAATAACGATATATTTTCGATATATCGTGCAGCCCTACTTCAGGCCTCTTCTTAAATTTGTGTAAATTTTAAATTTTCTGGATTCTACATTCTAAAATTGACATTGTTACTGTTTTTAATCCCTGGAATGCATTTTTTCTTATCATAACATGCATTGTGTTGTTATTAATCACTCTACACTGTTTTAATTACTCTACAATGTTTTACTTTTAGATTTGATTTTAAAATAAATAAATAAACCAAATAAAATTATTCCATTTGTATTTACCCTTGTAAAACGATGGGTTGTGTATTGAGCAATTAAAAACAATACAAGGCATGTTATGATAAGGAAACTTTCTATCTCTTCCATTCCAGTGATTAAAAAAAACGGTAAAAATGTTTCTGAGCACAACGTAATAATCTTTGTATGATAAAATGACTCGTGGCATGAATCTACACGAATTGCTTCAGTTTCAAATAATCATTCAACGCTGAACTTCAACAGCAAAAGAACATGATAATAATAATCAAAAGAATAATATTGTTCCTTTTGCTGTTTATGTCCACCATTTAATAATTAATTAATTAATTATCAATAATTAAAGCTGCTCACATCGCGCTCACAAAAAAACCTACATGCGTAGCTTTTCTAATTACACATGATAAAATCTAAAGGCTCACTGTGTTAACATTTACTTTGCTTAAATTCGATCCTAATAAGATTTTATTTAAATTCTACATTTGTACTGTAATTTTTATACTGTGATTATGAATTTGTTTAACTAGTAAGATAAGAACTAAGATCAAAAGGCTGATAAATGCGTGCGCAGATATGAGCAGATTTATAGATAAAACTACAGACATGAAATGCAACAAACACAAAAATATTAGTACTGAAGTAGTACACTAAAACAAATGCTGGGTTTCTATAAACACATCGTTGGGTTGTTTATGCTGGGTCAAAAAAAATTGTGGTAATTAATAGCATTCACTGGTTTTAATAATAAACTCAGCAAAAAAAGAAACATCCTCTGACTTTCAACTGTTTACTTTCAGTAAACTTAATATGTAAATATTTGTATGAACACTAAAAGAGTCAACACCATAAGACATAAACTAAAAATGTTTCACAATGTGTCCCTGAATGAAGGGAGGCTCAAAATCAGTCAGTACCAGTCAGTATCTGGTGGCCACCAGCTGCTTGAAGTACTGCAGTGCATCTCCTCCTCATGGACTGGACCAGGGGTCTCATTTATCAAGCGTGCGTACGCACGGTTTTATGTGTATATCATGCGTACGCACAATTCTACTAATAGAATGCGATTCATTAATTTGTACGTGTGCGTGAGAATGTGCGCACATTTAGAAGAACTCCTGACTGTGCGTAAGCAGAATCCCCTAGTGGTAGAGAACTGTAATCACATATAAACCCAGTGCCCTTAAACTTCACCATTAAAATGTCAGTGTTAATAAATTGATACATTGAATAATTGAATACAACAGGTGATTCTTAGTTATCTGGAACTGTGAATAATATAAAATCCATTTTAATCCATAACATTATGGAAATACATTGCTTACAATGGCAGACCTTGCGCTTCTTGAAGATTTGCAACAAGCACTTTTGCGGAGAGATCACGTTTTCAGGGACCGCACAGACTTACTCGCTGAGAGTGATGTGCAGTCCCCGTGCACACTCATGTTCTTTCTACTATTGGCTTTTTAGCCACAGGCACATTTCAAAGGGAAATTGGTGACAGGTCTGGTATTTCTCAACCCACCATGAGCCGAATTATGCCACACATTTTACATGCAATTATATCACTTACATCACAGTACATTACGTTTCCAAACACCGCAGCGCAAAGGACAAAAATTATGACCGACTTCTATAACATCACAGGATTTCCAAGTGTAATAGGGGCAGTTGACTGCACACATGTTGCCCTGAAAGCTCCTACTGCTGATGAATATGCATTTGTACAGTAAATAGAAAAGGCTCTCGTGCAGGTAATCTGTGATGCACACTTGAACCTGCTAAATGTCGTTGCGAACAGCCCGGGAGGTACACATGATTCCTTCATTGGGACTTCGTCTTCAGCAAAGCGCTGCTGGAGAAGGCTGGCTTATTGGTAAGTGTGTAACGATTAATCAGGATTTAAAAATAATTGTAAAATTAGATGACTTCTCAACACCATATAATGTACTGTATTTTAATCTACATCATTGCAGGGGATCGAGGATATGCCCTTAAATCCTGGCTGATGACCCCAGTGGTAAACCTTCTATCCCAAAAGGAGCTGAATTACAACCGAGCACATGAGCACACAAGAAGCACAGTAGAACGTGCAACAGGCTTGCTGAAGGCTCGATGGCTGTGTCTGTCAGGCAGAGGAGGCACATTGCAATACAAACCCAACAAGGTTTTGAATGTTTAAATATTTAAATTAAGTTTTAATTATATTTTATAACTACAATATTTATAATATACTGTATACATAATTATTTGATTCATTATACAATATAAATTTGCTTTAGGTGTGCTATATAGTTAAAGCATGCAGTGTGCTGCATAATATTGCCATTAAAAACGGTATACCACTGGATGAGATGCCGATACAAGAAGATCGCCACATGGCAGAAGGTTTCGACCCGATGCCAAATGCTGTGGCCGTGCAGCTAAGAGCAGGGATAATCGAACGGTTCTAAATCTGTTTCACAATAAGGAGTAATTGTAAGAAAATGGTGAGATCACTTGGAGCTTTTATTGAACTTGCATGATGCATTTAGTGAATCACTAATGTTCCTCAAGTCCACATTGATTTGGTGCAGTTCCTCTTTTATGCTTGCAATGCCGCTCACTAATTCCTCCTGTGTTTTCAGAACCGCATCAGTCAGGACTCGTGGCTCGAAACGCGCTGAAGTGGCAGGCGGAGCAGGACCTGGCCAAACTGGCAGATCTATAAAATAAATGTTAAATGAACAATCCAAATCATTTGCAATGTGTGTGTTATTTATCTATGAATAATATATCGCAACACAAACATTTGAAAACCTACTAACCATTTTCGGATGGCTCGGCCTCTCCTGCAGTTGATGGGATTTTGCACTTTCAGTGTCACCATCGGGGTGACACTGAAATAAGACTCTGGCCTCCTCCCGTGGCACCGAGGTCTCTTCTGTGGGCTGCAATTCTTTTTTTAGAGGACACTTTCAAATCAAACCACTTTTTCTTGACCTCTGCAGTAGTTCTACATAAAGGTGAGATGGCATTTACCGCATTAGTAACCTGTCCCCATGCCAAGACTTTTTTTTATCTTTGACATTCCGCCTGAAAAAGCAGCAAACAAAACTGTCTTATAACATTGTACCTCATTTAAAAGCACTTCCATTTCTTTGTCTTTGAAGTTTTTTTTTTTTCTTTCCTCTCTTCACGGGATCCATGATAACGGTTCTATAGTGCCCTGGCGGCATTGGGTTTTTATAAGGAAGGTTGTTTGCCAAATAAGGTGATTTGAGGGCGTTTCTGTATGCAAATTTAAATTACTATGCACACGCACACAATTTAGAAGGAGTGCGATTCATCATCAGTCATTTCGTACAGCTGTGCGTACTCACGTTTGATAACTCCCAACTTTCTTGTGCTTACGGCTGTTGGTATACGCACTAGTTTAGAACTTTTTTTACGCACGCTTGATAAATGAGACCCCAGATTTGTCAGTTCTTGCTGTGAGATGGAGGGATTGTGTGTTCCTGGTGTGACTCGGGCAGTTGTTGTGGCCATCCTGTACCTGTCACGCAGGTGTGATATTCGGATGTACCCATCCTGTGCAGGTGTTGTTACACGTGGTCTTCCACTGCGAGGATGATCAGCTGTCCTTCCTGTCTCCCTGTAGCGCCGTCTTAGGCGTCTCACGGTGCGGACATGGCGATTTATTGTCCTATAGCCACATCAGCAGTCCTCATGTCCCCCTGCAGCATGCCTAATGCACGTTCACGCAGATGAGCAGCGACCCTGGGTGTCTTTCTTTGGGTGTTTTTCACAGTCAGTAGACGAGTCTCTTTAGTGTCCTGCGTTTTCAGAACTGTGACCTTAAATGCCTACTTTCTGTAAGCTGTTAAGGTCTTAACGACCATTCCACAGGTGCATGTTAATTAATTGATTATGGTTAATTGAACATGCATGGAAAACATTGTTTAAACCCTTTACAATGAAGATCTGTAAAGTTATTTGGATCTGTACAACATTATTGTTGAAATACACAGTCCTGAAAAAGGGGCGTTTCTGTTTTTGCTGAGTTTATATAGTAGTTATTCAGTTACCGATTTTTCTACTGACTTTATTTGACATACTGACTTGATTTACTTTATTTTCAAATAAATAGAGTTACTGCATTATGTTAGACATCCTTAATTTACATTTTCTCCTAATTATATGTCCACAAATACTTTGACAACACACACATCAATTTATCAACTTACACTTATCAACAAGTATCAAGAATGTGCATTTCATATGATTGTCCATATGAATGTCAAATATGAGACGTGTGCACTAACACACACAAACTCTCACCGTGCATACACATGAGAAGCGCGTGTGGACACACACAATCTCTCCATGCGAGAACAACGCGAGTAGCCTATATACAGTACATGTATTTAACTTTCAGTTGATTCTGGTACTACTGCAGTACTACTGCTTTTATCTATTACTTTGATCTACTTCGTGCTCTGGGATTCCCACAGCAGCATATAACTATGGAAACTTGCTGACACCATGGAATGAAAAATAAAAGGTAATTGTGAGTTTTTATCTCATAATTCTATGGAAATCCAAATCGCTACTTATCTCACAATTTACTATATATTTGTTCTCAGAATTGGAAGATTAAATCTTGGCACATGTGGTTTGTAAAGGCCTGTTGATGAAGACGTTCACACTCACAGCAGCACCTGCTGGTGAAGACGTCTAACAGCAGAAGGCTTCTTGGATCGGTAATCTACTGCTTTTCCTGCAGGTCCCGGATGTGGAGTCGTATTTGATGTGTCGTATTTGAACCACTGAATTTTCGGAAGCGAATTCTAACCATGTTAAAATGCAGCGCATAAAAATACAAGCATGAAAATACAATGCATTAAAATGCAAGCACTGTTAATTGCAGTGCTGTTTTTTTTCCAATTTGTGGAATTCAACAGGCTTTTTATTTCAAATACTTTTGGCAGGATTTTTGTTCCATACTGCAGAAGCTTCATGAGAGTCTCGGTTGAACAAGGAATGTAGAATTTGGCTATTAATACTGTATATGCTGCAGTGTTTAAATAAAGCTGCAGTCTAACTAAACCTGCTTTACATCAAGCTTATATCAAGATTGATGTACAGTGTAGATTTCCCTCACATCAAGTATATTCTATAGTCTTTCCTATGAGACTAAGCTTTTGGTAAAACTCCTTTGAAAACATACATTAAAATTTCCAGACTGTGAGCAGCGGTGAATGTTGTTGTGTCTGTGATGGTTGATGGTGTGGGAAGTACCTGATGATATTTGGTGAGTACTGGAGGAGATCTCTGTCGGTTCCAAACTCTCACATTTAATCTTGACTGAATTCATCCTAGTTGGATCTCTTGGTGTTTTTGCAGAGGTAAATATAAGACGTGTGGGAGGAGAAAATGGACAACCCTTACCTGAAGAAGACAGAAGCATAAATGCTCAATGCTACATTTATTTAACAAACAAATTTAATGACAGTTTAATTGGCCGTTAAATTCAGAGTTGCACAACAGCTGTACACAGTTCTGTCCCTGGACACTGGAATCAGCCTAATGAGGACGGGTTCCCTTTCGAGTCCAGTTCCTCTCAGGGTTTTTCCCTCACCATCATCATCTCCTGTACTAATCATCATTAGGGACAAATTGATTAACCAAAAAATACACATTTTTCAATTTAGAAAATGTAAAAACTTTTCTGCTTCTTTGTGCTATACAAATAAAATGATTTGAATTGAAATAATCAATTGTAATGACTTACCATTTATTACTTAAATAAAAGTCTTTGAAATTGTCCACTAGAACACGAGTATATCAGCATTCTCCACTTATATCGCCATATATTTTAATTATTTGTTCAATATATATTTTTTTTAATTGTATTGTAGTAAATAATAATTTAAAACCTAGCTTCTCTAAACTTACACAACCTGGTCAATTTGGCCAATTTCAATGAGTTTTAGTGATTTAATATATTATACACAGAGCTGACAAACTCTGACTGTTGAGGCTGTAATGCATCAGGACTGGTTTTGGGTTACTCAGGAAAAAATGTTACCTTTCAGGAAAACAAAGTGTACAGCATGTTCTGTGTCTGTTCTTGCAAATATTATTTTTGTAAAGTTTGCCCTGGTGTTGTTTTGAATGAAATATTGAAAGTGTGTGTATGAATATGCAAATTCAAAACTAACTTCACCATAAGCCCTTTAAACTGATCACAGAGTGGTCATGTTGATGTGACATGACATCGCAAAAAAGCTGAAAGTTAACAAGCTGAAATTTCAAATGTAGATATTTTAAATCTCCCCTTTTATTATATCTAGAAATTATCTAAAATATTTCTCACATGCCCTTTTGTAAACTGAAAAATCTAAATTCACTGAAATTGTTTAAGTGGTTTGTAATGTAAAATGTGTTGTAATTATATCTTCTTTATGTTAGTATTTTATTTCATTTCATGTTTTATGTTTCTTGGAACGTTTGATCTGGATTTAATATGGTTCTACTGTGCTGAGTCTGTTTTTGTATACTAATTAATGTCATTATTGTTGTATTAACATTTTGTACTTTTGTTTAAAAAAACAAACAAAAAAAAACAACAACTGGAATTTCAAAATTAGGTTTGGTTTCTGTGAGTTTTACTGGTTGTAGGCGGGAAAAATCCAAGTTTCAAATTCTTTTCAAACACAGAATATAATGCAACATTTAAAAGAATTAATAATTATACCAACCATTTATCTAAAAAACAAAACAATTAACTCACAATTAACTCCATACTCTGTGAAGTTTCAGCATTAATTCCAAATAATTGTACATCTAGTGCCGTATACTGTATATGTAGTAGCTACATAAACTGCAGTATGTTCTAGTACCCTACAGAGTGTGTGAGGTAAACAGCACTATGTTCTAGTGCCCTACAGAGTGTGTGAGGTAAACAGCACTATGTTCTAGTGCCCTAAAGAGTGTGTGTGAGGTAAACAGCACTATGTTCTAGTGCCCTACAGAGTGTGTGTAAGGTAAACAGCACTATGTTCTAGTACCATACAGAGTGTGTGTGAGGTAAACAGCACTATGTTCTAGTGCCCTACAGAGTGTGTGTGAGGTAAACAGCACTATGTTCTAGTGCCCTACAGAGTGTGTGTGAGGTAAACAGCACTATGTTCTAGTGCCCTACAGAGTGTGTGTGAGGTAAACAGCACTATGTTCTAGTGCCCTACAGAGTGTGTGTGAGTTAACAGCACTATGTTCTAGTGCCCTACAGAGTGTGTGAGGTAAACAGCACTATGTTCTAGTTCCCTACAGAGTGTGTGTGAGGTAAACTGCAGTATGTTCTAGTTCCCTACAGAGTGTGTGAGGTAAACAGCACTATGTTCTAGTGCCCTAAAGAGTGTGTGTGAGGTAAACAGCACTATGTTCTAGTGCCCTACAGTGTGTGTGTAAGGTAAACAGCACTATGTTCTAGTACCATACAGAGTGTGTGTGAGTTAACAGCACTATGTTCTTGTGCCCTACAGAGTGTGTGTGAGGTAAACAGCACTATGTTCTAGTGCCCTACAGAGTGTGTGTGAGTTAACAGCACTATGTTCTAGTGCCCTACAGAGTGTGTGTGAGGTAAACAGCACTATGTTCTAGTTCCCTAGTAGTGTGTGTGAGGTAAACAGCACTATGTTCTAGTGCCCTACAGAGTGTGTGTGAGGTAAACAGCACTATGTTCTAGTGCCCTACAGAGTGTGTGAGTTAAACAGCACTATGTTCTAGTGCCCTACAGAGTGTGTGAGTTAAACAGCACTATGTTCTAGTGCCCTACAGAGTGTGTGTGAGGTAAACAGCACTATGTTCTAGTGCCCTACAGAGTGTGTGTGAGGTAAACAGCACTATGTTCTAGTTCCCTACAGAGTGTGTGTGAGGTAAACAGCACTATGTTCTAGTTCCCTAGTAGTGTGTGTGAGGTAAACAGCACTATGTTCTAGTTCCCTAGTAGTGTGTGTGAGGTAAACAGCACTATGTTCTAGTGCCCTACAGAGTGTGTGTGAGGTAAACAGCACTATGTTCTAGTTCCCTAGTAGTGTGTGTGAGGTAAACAGCACTATGTTCTAGTTCCCTAGTAGTGTGTGTGAGGTAAACAGCACTATGTTCTAGTGCCCTACAGAGTGTGTGTGAGGTAAACAGCACTATGTTCTAGTGCCCTACAGAGTGTGTGTGAGTTAACAGCACTATGTTCTAGTGCCCTACAGAGTGTGTGTGAGTTAACAGCACTATGTTCTAGTGCCCTACAGAGTGTGTGTGAGGTAAACAGCACTATGTTCTAGTGCCCTACAGAGTGTGTGAGTTAAACAGCACTATGTTCTAGTGCCCTACAGAGTGTGTGAGTTAAACAGCACTATGTTCTAGTGCCCTACAGAGTGTGTGTGAGGTAAACAGCACTATGTTCTAGTGCCCTACAGAGTGTGTGTGAGGTAAACAGCACTATGTTCTAGTTCCCTACAGAGTGTGTGTGAGGTAAACAGCACTATGTTCTAGTTCCCTAGTAGTGTGTGTGAGGTAAACAGCACTATGTTCTAGTTCCCTAGTAGTGTGTGTGAGGTAAACAGCACTATGTTCTAGTGCCCTACAGAGTGTGTGTGAGGTAAACAGCACTATGTTCTAGTGCCCTAGAGAGTGTGTGTGAGGTAAACAGCACTATGTTCTAGTGCCCTACAGAGTGTGTGTGTGTGAGAGGTAAACAGCACTGTTTTAGTGCCCTACAGAGTGTGTGTGAGGTAAACAGCACTATGTTCTAGTGCCCTACAGAGTGAGAGTTAAACAGCACTATGTTCTAGTGCCCTACAGAGTGTGTGTGAGGTAAACAGCACTATGTTCTAGTGCCCTACAGAGTGTGTGTGAGGTAAACAGCACTATGTTCTAGTTCCCTACAGAGTGTGTGTGAGGTAAACAGCACTATGTTCTAGTGCCCTACAGAGTGTGTGAGTTAAACAGCACTATGTTCTAGTGCCCTACAGAGTGTGTGTGAGGTAAACAGCACTATGTTCTAGTGCCCTACAGAGTGTGTGTGAGGTAAACAGCACTATGTTCTAGTTCCCTACAGTGTGTGTGAGGTAAACAGCACTATGTTCTAGTTCCCTAGTAGTGTGTGTGAGGTAAACAGCACTATGTTCTAGTTCCCTAGTAGTGTGTGTGAGGTAAACAGCACTATGTTCTAGTGCCCTACAGAGTGTGTGTGAGGTAAACAGCACTATGTTCTAGTGCCCTACAGAGTGTGTGAGTTAAACAGCACTATGTTCTAGTGCCCTACAGAGTGTGAGAGTTAAACAGCACTATGTTCTAGTGCCCTACAGAGTGTGTGTGAGGTAAACAGCACTATGTTCTAGTCGGACTACGGTTCGGAAGATCCCAGGTTCAAACCCCACAACCACCAAGTTGCCACTGTTGGGCCCTTGAGCAAGGCCCTTAACCCTCAACTGCTCAGATGTACAGTATAATGAGATAAAAAATGTAAGTCGCTCTGGATAAGGGCGTCTGCCAAATGCCTAAATGTAAATGTAAACAGCAAAATGTTCTAGTGCCCTACAGAGTGTGTGTGAGGTAAACAGCACTATGTTCTAGTGCCCTACAGAGTGTGAGGTAAACAGCACTATGTTCTAGTGCCCTACAGAGTGTGAGTTAAACAGCACTATGTTCTAGTACCCTACAGTGTGTGTGTGAGATAAACAGCACTATGTTCTAGTGCCCTACAGAGTGTCTATGTTCCAGCCTGTGTAGTGCACTAGCATAGGAAGTAGAAGCCCATTTAGGACTGAGCCACTGATAGCCGAGTGTAACTTACCTTGAGCTTTACAGCAGAACGCAGTTAACCACCTCAAATACACCCACAACGGATCAGATGGAACTGTGGGGGTAAAACCCGGTCAGAAATATTGGAATGTAAAGATGATTAGTAGAGTCGGAGAAGCTCAGCTCATCAATCAGCAACACTGCAGCACGGCTTCTTCTGCTTCTGGGAATGTGTGGAGGAACGCGACCGAAACGCTCACAGCGACACCTACTGGAGGATTAGTGCACTTTCGTGGGACTTAAAAGTCAATCAGTCTAGGAACCTCTGTATTCAAACTAGGGACAGTGGAGACTAATGGTGACCATTGTATTCATTCCCATGTTGTACAACCGTGCTAGGACCTCCGGTCAACATTCATATCATACGGGCAATTTGGAACACCAATTAGCCTAGGAGGAAAGCCACCATGCACAGGAAGAACATGCAAAGTCCATACACACAGACCCAACGTGGGAATCAAACCCAGGACCTGGACGTGCAAGGCAATAGTGCTAAACACTACGCGATCATGCCACCAAAGTGGAGCTATCTCAATTCATTTAAATGGAATTGACCACAAGAAGGAACATGAGACTTAGAGTATTTTAGCTTTAGAGTGTGATTATTTTTTAAAAATAATAAATGTTATTGGTTTTTATAAAATTGTTGGTTTTAAGGAAGAACAAGGTCTGAATTGTTACGTTTTAAGATGAATAAAAAAAGATGAATTGCTTATTGTGTTGTTGCTGCACCTCAGAAAGGGACAAACACACGCACACATAACATGTTTGAAGATCTGTTTGTGTGCTTGTTTATTACAGCATATTTAACCTTTTGGCCAGGTGCACTGTGTCACGTACATCCCATACATCAGTAGAACCAGGCATTCATAGAGAACACATCAGTCACAGAGAGACCCAGAGAGAGTCAGATGACCCGAAATACATTTGAATTTTACATTATAGTATAGTTGCATAAGCTAACTTGTTGTATATCATGTAATTAAAAAGTACACTGAAAAAAATGTGGAGTAGGATTTACTCAAAAAAAGTTAGGAAAGTTTTTTCACTTAGAAAATGTGAGTAATTTCAATAGAATTTCCAAGTAAAAACTAAAAACAAAGAACTGTAGCTTTAATTAGAAAATCTCAGTAAAGTAAAGTTTACTTGGAATTTCCAAGTAAAAACTAAAAACAAAGAACTGTAGCTTTAATTAGAAAATCTCAGTAAAGTAAAGTTTACTTGGAATTTCCTAGTAAACTGTATTGACTGTTTCTTTATATATTTTACTCAAGGAATGCTTATAAATGTTTTTTTTTTACACAATAATTCTAGTTATCTTATTTTAAATGGAGTAACCTTTACTTTAAATATTATTTTAACATTTGATGTTGTTTATGTATTTAAATGGTGGTCAATAAAATAACACTGACATACATTTTACTTGAAATCTTTTATTTCTTTGAGATTCTTTAACATGAAATAAAAAAAGTAGTAAAATTGCAAATGGTACACTATAGTGCATTTTACTCCAGTAAACTTTTTTTAGAACAATCACATGTGCATTAAAGTGCATAAACATTTAAACATATAAAACCTTTAAATATAACATGAACATGAACAATCTCAGTTGCAGATATAAAATACAAAAGTATAAAAGTGCAAATAATGTTAAACTAGTAGCTGCCTTTCTTGCAAAAAACAAAACAAAACAAAAAAACACAGTAAAACAGCATAAGTGCAATAAGTGCAAGTACTGTAGTGCCCAACTAGATTACAAGCTTTCTATGTAAAGAGTTAACCTTTGGAGAAAACTTTAAAGCATCTAGCCCAAGAAAGATTTTCTGGAACACTTCAAATGTGTTTCTCAGCTTTGGGGGATAGCTCAAATTTAGGGAGTAAATGCAGCCCATGAGTAAAATACATGCATTTGTGAGATTTTTACATCCCAGCACCACCTCAGTACCCTCGATGACAATGATGACATCAGATATACTGGCATCTTCCTCTTCTACAGATCTGCTCAGTACAATGATTTTCATGACATGACGGGCGAAAGTATCCTTAATCATGTCTCTGCTGACATCCTGTGAAATATACAAATCAGAGCAAAGTGGTTAAAATACTGTACAGTATCACCTTATCAATTTCTATATATAGCTATCATACCCAATAGTAGAGATAAACAATATAAATAAAGTTCAATGTAATATTTGCCTTGTACAAGTGCATTTTAAAAACTAACGTTAATCCTGTGTGATTAAGACGCGAAAAACAGGGTGATTATTAAATTTCGGCAGCTCGAACTTTACTGGGACAGAATGCTAGAACACGACAGGGCAATGCCTCGAGCTAAGTTTGCACGGATGTTAAAACTCATTTTTACAATAATCGTCTCACAAGATTAAGGTCATATGTGACCTTCTAGATTTTTCTCTCTCTGACCCGGTTTATCCCACCCTTCATCAGCACACGCACTCAGGACTTGGATGATGTTGCAATTTATTGCATTTCATTAGCACATTAGCACATGGCAAAACCAGGTACATCAAAACGGAAATAAAAGTATCAAAATACCACAGATATTGAACAAAAATACACTTGACAGATGAATCAATACCTATGCTGTTGAATACCTTTCAAACAGTGCCTGACATTTCTTGTGAAATTATATTTTTTACTTTTATTGTGGAGCTACAACAGATTGCAACTTACCCACAGCAGTTCTCCACAGCTCTGCTGCAGACTGTTCGAACACAGTGGGAAACAGCGCCTCTGGCGTAACCAATAGGAAGCGCATTCACATTAACGTAGGATTTACTTACAGAAATCATATTTATATCTGTGTAACATTTATAGTTAACTCTGTCAACTATATTAATAGCTTCATTTAGTAATGTTTTAACTCTGTTTAACAAAACTAAGATTAAGTTTTAACGTTATCCAAACATCTGTTAACACTGTTAACATGAACACTTTTAGCACTTGTACCTCAATAAAAAAAAAGAAACGGTAGGCACAAACCACTGGGGCTGCAGATAGCTTAATGACTCTACACTTTTCTGCAAATATATTTCAATTAATTACTTAGCATATTAATAACTTACCGTGGTAAAATTCACATTAGCCGTGGTGAAACCTCTCTTCCTTTCCTCTGTGCGCGCCGCTTCAAACTTCGGAGCCAAAGCGGAAGTACGTCACGAGTCTGCGTGCACGTAGTCCATTACCTTGCCGAACTGAGTACATTTTACTTTAAGTTGTTCGTTTTTGGTGTGATTTGATTAGATGGCAAACACTAAGTAAATATTACTGAGGAGATTGTATTTAAATTTACATATGTATTTTAGTATAATAAATTACAAAGAAACTGCAAGTAATGTACTGAATTAAACATGACATTTTTAAGTAAAAAGACAAAATAGTATTTGTTTGTAAAACATACTTAAATAATGTTACCATTATTTACAAGGTCAAAAAATCACTTTTTACAGTGTATGTATTATTGTTATAATATTAACTTTTTATATTAATAACATTTGCTACTCAGTTGGTTTATCTTAAGTTTTGTAGTAAAAGTAATCACTGTGTGTCTGTTAGTTATTACAAACTGAACTGATTGCACGGCTTTAAGTTCTGTTCTGTGTGATTGACTATTGCTGTAATTTCTGCTCTGGCGAACTCTCCTTCAAACTTGCCTCAACTTTGCTGATTTTATGGGTGGAACCCACTAAACACAGGTAGAACATGCAAACTCCATGCACACACAGCCAGAAATCGAACCCATGCCCAGGAGGTGCAAGGCAACAGTGCTAACCACTAAGCCACCATGCCGCCGAAGATGCTCCTTGTGTAGATTTATTAAGCAGTATACTGAAAAAATTGATTCCCAAAATTGCATGATGTCACTACATTACTCACCATCCTGTTCAGGTCCTGTACTTATCATGCCCTGAGGAACATATCGGTTAATCACAGTTTAGATTATTACTGATCATTTTAAATTACCCAGTCAATAAAAATCATCTGGATCATAGCAGGTCTCAGTATTAGGCAAATACAACCTCAGATGAACAACAACATATATAGTAAAAAAGTTATGATTGATTATTCATTTTGTAAAAATGAGGCCAAAAGAAAAAGATTTTTGGGGACTGGCTTAGGTACAGTTCTCTTGAGGTCCTGTTACAGCATTTCAGTTGGGTTGAGGTCTGATGGTGGAACTGGAAACAACAAAACTTTTTTCCCCCACAAACATGATAATGCAAGTTGACTTCAATTCAATTCTGCATGTGCATAATGTCAACATGGTTATCTCAGATTTCAGGCATGTACACCACTTCATTGTTTTAATGAGGAAATAAATCGGTATAATAACATATCATAGACTTAATTTTGCATAGAGTGCTAAATGTAAAAGAAGAAGAGGACTTGCTGGACTAGCGGGCAGGAGTCAGGTCTTGTCTCATGTTTCAGTCTCATTTCTCAGCTCAAATATTTATAAGTAGACATTTTAGTTAATGAGTTTTTACATTGCTCTGCTTAAAGACTAGATCTAATATAATTAGGTCATTTCTGAGGACAGTGAGATAGGTCCAGGTCAGGATAAAATAACAGCTCAGAGTGGATCAGCAAGAGAACATATAACTATGTTTTTTGTTTTGGAGGAACTTTGGTGATACGTTTTCAGAATCTTTTGACAATGTATATACAGTATACTAGGAATGTGTAGATATTAACATACTGTAATGGATACTTCCTGTTGTTTAGGAGGTGATTGGCCCCATATCAGACATCAGAGTGAGAGTTAGATGTCTGATGATGATGATGATTGATCATGTAAGCCTGTAGTGACCAGCACTGACTATCCACAGCTTAATAAATCTCAGGGTGTTATCATGACCTTTAGAGAGATAAACCATTAAACCCACATGCATGCGTGCCTCAAGCATGGTTGTACAATTTTAAAATGTGAGACATCTGTTCCCCCATTTCAAAAATCTTTCCTGTGTCCCTGTTCTGAGGAGAACTGTTGCAAGTCCACATCCTTTACTGTGTGAATGAGTTTGTGCTGCTGAAAAGTTTTGTGTGTCCTAAAACTCTTCCCACACTCTGAACAGTATGGTTTCTCATTAGTGTGAATGCGCTGGTGTTGTTGGAGGGTACATCTTTGGGTAAAACGCTTTCCACAATCTAAGCACTGATACGGCTTCTCTCCTGTGTGGATCAGTTGGTGTCTTTGGAGACTACTGTTCACAGTAAAACTCTTTCCACACTGTGAGCAATGATACGGCTTCTCTCCTGTATGAATGCCCTGATGTTTAATGAGATCACGACCCTCTGTAAAACTCTTCCCGCACTCAGAGCACTGATACGGCTTCTCTCCTATGTGAACACGCTGGTGTTGTTGGAGAGTACCGCTTTGTGTAAAACGCTTTCCACAGTCTAAACACTGATACGGCTTCTCTCCTGTGTGGATTCGTTGGTGTTTTTCAAGATTACCGCTCTCAGTGAAACCCTTCCCGCACTGTAAGCACTGATACGGCTTCTCTCCAGTGTGAATGCGCTGGTGCTGATGGAGAGAACCTCTTTGGGTAAAACGTTTTCCACAATCTAAGCACTGATACGGTGTCTCTCCTGTGTGAACACGCTGGTGTTGTTGGAGAGTACTGCTTTGTGTGAACCGCATCCCACAGTCTAAACACCGATATGGTTTCTCCCCGG